>OZ023326.1:6199179-6281679 GCA_964007535.1 Brachyptera risi
ATATATTTATATATATATATATATATATATATATATATATATATATATATATATATATATATATATATATATATAGATATACATTCATATTCATATATATATATATATATATATATATTTTTTTTTATATATATATATATATATATATATATATATATATATATATATATATATATATGAATATATATATAAATATTTATATATATATATATATATATATATATATATATATATATATATATATATATATATATATTTATATATATATATATATATATATAAATTGATTCATCAATATATATTTGATTGCTCAAAATATGCTGACATACTCCGAACGATATCAATAGACTAAAATAGAACATCTTTTCGCTCAGATTTCTTATGAATGAATTCTCCACACATGTGTTCTATATATCGGTCGTGACACACGACGGACACTAAACATACGTCAGTCAATGTAAATCCCTCACAACTGCCACTCGGCGCCTGCCCTATCCAACCGGCCGTGTTTACGACGCCCATTGATTGCTGATCGAGCGGCGTCGACTAAATATTCACACCCGGAACCGACTTATTCGGCTTTGAATCGAACTGATCATCGATACATATCTTTTTTTTCAATAAAATCAAATCTTTCCACAAAATTACTGTGCCCCAATCAAGGCTAAGTATGAAAGTATACATGAATATGTAGATACATATATATATATGAATATATATATATATATATATATATATATATATATATATATATATATGTATATATATATATATATATATATATATATATATATATATATATATATATATATATATATACATATATATATATGAATATGGATATATCTATTCATATATATATATATATACGTATATATATATATATATATATATATATATATATATATATATATATATATATATATATATACATATATATATATATATATATATATATATATATATATATATATATATATATATATATATATATATATATATATAATACGGCTGCCACAGTCAGTACGACCATGTCACTAGTCGGTTTCAGGATGATCGTATTTTGGTAATCAACATATACGCATCACAAAAAGCCATGTCTCATAGGTGTCTCAAGTTTCCATGTGATAAAATGTGGCCGACAGGGTAACATAAGTATGAATGATATATAACCAGTGCAAGGCACCAATTGAACCAATTTTGAGAGAATATGTATTTAATTTTTTTACATCAATCATAGTTATCAAGAAACACTCTATATGCATTGGAGCAACATATATGACCAATCAAATCGTATAACGATTAAATGAGTGATGAATAAAAAAGGAATTCAGTGACCTGACGGTTCTGAACTGGACATGCGTACATAGATTTCTATCACGTTCCATATGAACATGCTTATATCACTCATCAAACAATGCATGTATAGCGTTCTCACAGTGCATCATCATAACATTTATGAGCTATAATCAACAAATTGATTCTGATAGCAATTTTGAATTGTGTTGAATCTATGGATTTTACCTTTGCTGTAAGAAGGTTAGAAAGAAGACCTGATTAACTGCAAGAAATCATAACTTTGTTTCAGTTGGTCTGCAAGTAATCTTATGTAACATTTTCACAAATAATATTACTATGAAAGCTTTTGATCAACTGATATTCCAAATCCAAACTATTTGTCATTTCGTACAGAAACGCGAAATGTTCTACAGGATGCCGTAATCTATAAAAATGAAGGAGTGAATCGTAAGTTCTGTTTGAGATGTTTTGACAGCAGACAGAGCTAGATTATTATTGGAACTCATCGAACGCGAGGAGAAACATAACATTGTGTGGCGTCGGTGGCTCCGTGATGAAGTCTCGTGTGATTGGAGCTGATAGTTTCTGTCCTCGGGAAACTGCCAGTTGGATACACGTGAGCATTGTCAAGGCTCGGAAATAAGAAAAGAACATCTCAATAAATGTAACAAGTTTTATTCTCTCCGGTATACTTTGAAGGAATGTGTTCATTTTGATAATTCCTAATTTTGAACCTCCTCTATTCATATAACTCATTCAACCTGATTTCAGATAATTCGCATCGTAAATTTCTCTTTACATATAATCTTCTCTCAAATTTATAGTCAGGTGTTTTATTAGTCATTAGATTTGTATTATCTTATTCGAAACTCTTACAATTGCACATAAATGCGTGGTGGCAAGTTCCCTTAATATCCCTATCTCACCGTCTCCCTAACCCTCTCACGGAATAATTTTAACCTTATTTCATCCCCCTCAAAACACTCCGATCAAGCCCATTCCAATCCCTACATGTCCTATTCAAGAGAGAGAATTTATCTACATCCAATCAAAAGTCATCAAACTGTTCGAAGTGGGTCCGATTAGGATACATTTCCACTCATCACTTCGTGAGGCCCACTTACGAATTACAGTACAATTCACTTTTCTCCCATTATTTTCATGTGAAGTCATTTTGAAATTTAATTCCTTTGTTTTTTGGAACTAGGATCTCTGAGAGTTCCGAAAATAATCACTCCCAACCCACTCCACATGTAGATAGCTATTATATGCGTATGTAGAGAATTTTCCGTATTCATATGAGGAAAATATGAAATTGAGAATGTAAATTGTTGTGTGCCTCAAACTGATTTTTTTCTCTCTCAGCGCATGTGTATGTACAAATGAACGAAGTTTTTTGACACATGCAAAAATGTATGATGCTCGGTATTACCAAGTCCAGTTAGCCTTTTTCTGACAGTTCAAACTTGTATCACCATGGTTACCCATGCTATTTGTTTTCACCAACTCTCAGATAAATACTAACTGGCCGTGGTGATACCGGGCCTTAGTAGCATGAGGAATGACCGAAGAATGAACAAGATTAAATCCATGAATGAACGTGGGGAGTGAATGTATGAATGTGCAGTTTGTTGTGTATGAATATATATTTTTTTTCACATGTCAATCTCATACATATAGTTCAGTTTTAGTCTATATTATGTCAGTTTTTATTATATTTTTGACGTGCCTCATATTTAAAAAACTAGCAATAACTCAAGTCGTGATATTGAAATACATTCACCACACAGAGGAACCACTATGCATCAACTTCGTACCTCATTCACTCAGTTCAGTTCAAAATTCTTTATTAATATTTGAATATAATTGTAATTTACTACAAACTATGCCCCATAGCCAATTGGCTAGTCTGAGGCAATACACTAGAAAAATAATACATAATTAGTTCATGGAATACAATAAAGAATAACACATTTACAAATTACATCTTGCAATTGAAATTGAAATGACAATTATTGAATCAATATTGAATCTTAAAGAATAAAGTTGTTGAAATTAACATTACACTCCGTTAAACTAAATTATTAGATCACATTATATTCTACATGAGGAAATGTCAATCATTATTCATCACTCCTGCTGATGTAATAACCACTCTTTTATTTCATTTTTTATCGTTTTATAACATTCTAAATTCTTTAAACCTGCCGGAACTTCATTAAATATGCTAGGTATCGTATAATGAAGTTGTCTTTTTCCATACTTATTTTTAACCTTAGGTACTTTTAATCTTCCTTCATTCTTCGCCCTTGTTTCAATTTCATGATCATATTGTACTTTATAAGCGTTATCAAAATAATATGTTATTATCAACTTATACTGAAACAAATCGAAAACATCCAGTTCTTATAATTTTCAACATCAGGACCCATCATCTCATAAACAATGAAGGTATTATCGTGAATTTTTCCTGGTAGATCATGACTTCGTTCCGATGAATAGAAACCACATTATTCTGATCCGTGTGTCATTCTAGTATGCATTATTCATTCATCTTGTCAATGTGTGATGCTATTCTGATTGTTCTTCCATCACGCTATTGCACTCCCCATTTTTTGGGGCCAGGAACAGTAAAAGTAAAAGTTTCTCCAGTTGAAAACTGTTCTCTGATGTATATAGGTACTGTCATGTATGAAAGACTTCATCATCATAGTCTCAATTGACCAATGTAGATGGGCGTGACTTAAACGAAGCAGGGGAAATTTCAGATACCTTGATTGGCTATTTCCCTATTTTCTCCTGCTTCACTGTCCACTTGATTGGTTTTTATATTTTGTGACATCACGAGGGCGGACGATCTACTACGGTCAATTGTTTACATGATGGAGGTTCCTGGAAATATGTGACTCTACATGTTGAATGGACCAGCACTTGTTCCCTTGAAATAGCCGAGAGTGTCGCTTCGAAACGGTCTTATTGATTCATCATTGACCTTGACTCAGAAACAAGGATCGTCCATCAAGGTCAGAGTAAAATGTTCTCTATTGTTTCATTCAGTTTATTAACAATCTCTGTTTCCACATCAAATCGTCCACTATGATTTCCCGGGAGACTTATTTCAAAGTGGAAGATATCAACATTCGTGTGTTTCGTTCACTCTTAATACCAATGCTGATGATAATGTCTGGATATATATCACAGAAACGGTTTTTACTTATAATGTGTTCCGGACTTTCGGAAACTGAAAGACTATTAAATACGACGCAAAATTATGGTCACCGACAGTGCAGTCCTGGTCTTGAATTTCATTGGTTTTGAATAATCAGAATGAGATGATAAGATCTCCATTGTGGTGTCCCGTCCAAACGATCCTACTTTTCATCCTTAGCCCTAATTGGGGAACAATGATTCTGTATCAAGTTTCGATGTTATTAAAAAAAAAAATTGGAACTCACATTAGCTGCTTTGATCTGTTAATGTTATCATGTCCCATCGAACCAATCGTATACCATGACGGAGTTATTTTAAAAATATTATATGATGATCAAATTTCTCAACAATAGTGTCGGGGGATGTATTAGGACTCAATCTTCCAGAATGTCACGGCATCTTCTATATTCCCACTCCAATTCGTTTCTCACAAATATTAATATTCTCTTCCAATACTTACGTTACCTTAACTTATACTCATATGGGCCTCTCATATATTTTCATACATAATAATGGATGAATATCTTCCGCCCGGTTCCAACAAGTCAGGTCGACGGGTGTCGAAACACCATCATCTAGGGTCTCTTAAATATTGCCGGCTGGCCAATCCTGTCGCATCTTTATCTTCATCCTCTTCATTTTCATCCCATTCTTCACCTTCTTCTTCTATCTATAATAATATTAATATACATAATATGCCATTAAATAATTATGTAACTATTGCATCGCAGACTCAATTTGCAGTGCACTCAATATTTCATTCCTTTAAATATATAACATCATTATTCCCATTATTTTCATGTACTCATCTTTTGTATCCAACTTATTTTCAAAGCTCTTTTCATATTATTTCTATTTGTATATTTCACTTCGAATAACTAATAACATAATGCACGTCGCAAGGCACTACTCAGCACAAGCTTCCAGTGACCTTTCCATGACCCTAAGATCACTCTCATCCTCTGTCACCAATAGCTCTTGTTTCATAATAATCTTGAGTGAATGCCTACTTACATAAATGCGCAATAAGCCAAGTAAAAAGCTTTTGATATTTCTACGTGCTATTGAACAAAGTGATGAGCTTTCACCAGCGTTACTGTTAATCATAAACCACTAGTCTGTTGTCACCAGCTTATTGGATCGTTTCGTGGAATTCGAAATAATCAATGACATTTTCTAATTGGCTATTCCTAGGATTGGAGTGGGTTCAGAATGGTTCAAGCACAGATTGAACTAGTTTGATTGTTGAGGTCAGTTAGGTTATTTTGGTATCATATTACCTCAAGCTGGATTCACAATGCGAACTAATGATTAATGATTAATGATTAACTAAAGTTGGCAGATACGGAGTCAGTGTTGACGTTCACATTGTGTTTAATATTAGTGACTGACCTTGAAAGTTAACCAACTTTCAACTTTATTATCAATTATGAGTTTTAATCATTAGTCTGACCAATCAGAAGTCGCGAATTCGAATCGACGGAAAGTCGATGCAAAAGGAAGCTTAATTTCCCGCTCGATGAACCGCTCGTTCACAGCCTTCTAACATGTGGATTTCAATTCAATTCCGTCATCTCAAGACAGCTACGACTCATGAAAAGTACGTAATTTCCGTCAAAATTAATTCGTTATTCAAGTCCATGTGAATGGTCACTTTCTTGATTTTAGAATTAAGTATTAGTCACTAATCATTAGTTCGCATTGTGAATCCAGCTTCACCGAGGTAGGTTACTCCTGCAGCCGATTGTGTCATTTACTCGTTCCGATCTCGGCGGCCATATTGGAACTCTACGAATAAAATATAGAAGTAATTGACGACTAGCAGTGTCCGCCCCCTTGACGTCACAAATCATACCGTCCAATCAACAGGGCTGTTAGAACTGTGATGAAATCACTGTGATTAAATCAACCAATCGGGGTATCTTCAAATGACCACAAATAATATAGATCCAACTGGCCTACTGGTGAAGTCACGCCTACTTCGAGTCGTCAATCGCTTTGAAAATGTATATTGAGACGGGAACTTTTCGGTTTGCAAAGCAGTGCGACGCTACTGCCAAGAAACAAATATGTATGCCTTCTTGGAGAGCCCGCATCTTAGCTGAGCATGTTTCTCTTCGAATTGCTCGACCAAAGTTCGATGTGCGTTTGAAAGTTTGGTTGTCGGTTGAAAAGTGAGAAAGGGATAATATTGTAAGAGTTCCAGTAACCACCGCTAGATGGGGGAGTTTTTTATTTCATAATTTGGACAAAATCTAGTCACATTACACATTTTGGCCAAGGAAATTGGGAAAACTGTAGAATAAAAGGCAAATCAGAATTTCAAATATTGATAAGCAAAGTTGAACTTGAGGATGTGCGTTTGTAATTTATTCCTACTCTTATTTGGTAACCGGGAATTAAGCAATGCAAACCATCAAATTAGGCACATTTTATTAAAATTATTTAATTTTATTTAAATGAAATTATTCTTCAATTTTCGATTATGCATATCTAATTGTGAGGGTGTTGTTTAATTATTGCATTTTACCGCAAGTCTGTTATGTTTGTAGTTCTTGAGATATATGTGGCGGAAGTGCACCCTGTAAATCTGTCTAAGATGCGGGCTCTTAACGTTGAGTGACGTATCTCGGTGATATATGTCTTTGGTTTGGTCATGTTGGAGTTTTGACGGTTCAATAAATCGGTTGGATTTGGTTAGTTTAGGTCAGTTAAGGGGGTAGCCCTAGTGAAACACAGTTAATTAATAGTCGGACTTGATATTTGATTCCCAAATACTCATTGGAGTTACATATCTGAAACTCTTAACAAATGTTTTTGTTAACTGGTACTTATTGAGCATGAAAAAAAAATCATAATGAAGACAGTCAATTTTTTTTAAATTATTTTTTGTACATGATCATCTTTTTATGACATGATGGGATGGAAAACAAAACAGTAATTCCAAATTTGTAGTGACACAGTTCAAACTCCAGTTTATTGTTAGTGTTACCATTAGATATGATGCAAACTGAAAAAAAAATTGATGCGAAATCAATTATCTGTGTAATATTCATTATCATATTGGAAAAATGTACAATTTTTGATCACATTAACGTACCCGAAATGATTGATTCCGTCTTGATCTTCATCATTCTAGTTAGCATTCTACCTCTTGAATTATTAAATTTTTTTTTTTTGTTCAAATAACATCGAAACTTGATACAAAATCATTGTTCCCCAATTGAGGCTAAGGATGAAAGATAGGATCGTTTGGACGGGGCACCACAAGGGCGATCTTACCACCCCATTTTGATTATTTAAAACTAATGAACTTCAACACCAGGACTGCGCTGTCTTTGACCATAATGTTTCGCCGTAGATCAAAGTCTTTCAGTATAAACACACGAATGTTGATTTCTTCTACTTTGAACTAAGTCACTTGAGCAATGATCACTTCTTTCCATTGACAGCAGATGTGAAGTTTATCATCATACACAATCGACAAATTAAATTAGTGATAGGCATTTAATGTTTTAATTAGGCCTATCACTCTACTTTACAAGTTCTGACCAAATTTCATAAAGATCGGTCTAATAGTTTCAGAGTATTTATGATGTTTTTGGTTGAGAAAGCGATGTTGTTGAGATGAATTGAATCAAAGTCAAGCACCATCACTATACGCATTGCCCTCCTTCCAAACTGCGACTGCGTAGTGAATCAAACATTCAAGATAATTATTGCAAAATTATTTCTGAATAACAACTGAATACACTCCAAAACTACATAAAAAATGAATAAAAAATATTTTCCAATTTCGATTTTTTTTCTCTAAAGCTACCCCCTTAAGGCTGCGTGCAGCAACAACAACAACAACAAAAACAACAACGTCAACATGTGTGACATAGACCGATGTCCAGTGAATAGTGCCTGCCTTACATTTCGCAATATATATTCACGACGTGTCGAATTTTATAGCAGCTCAAATTTGTATCAATTTATTTGTATATAGAACATTTGCATAATACGGGCGTGCACATAAATAACTGCAATTTATCGTCGAAATAGATTTGTACGGATAAAGAGTCATTTCGAAACTGTCACATCCTACTGCAAATACTCATTGTGATTCACATAGATTTGAATTATATCACGGATGGCACAAACGCTGAACCTTTAACCCGGTGAACCATTGTTTCATTGTCTAGACAGATTTAATATACACATTGATTTCGAACAAGCTGTGAGACTGTTGTCAATTGCAGACTATTCTATTCTCCATGTATTTGCTTTATTTTTAATTCATCCAATAATCAATCTAATTCGTTAATTTGATCATCCATTCATTTGCTATTCATTCATATATCTTTTCCCTTGAGAGTGCCGGGGAGTTTTTCCAGTTGGATATCAGTGAGAACTTTCAAAGTAGTATATAAATGAATGTTCTAATGTGAGGGTATCTCAGATATTCTCAATTCTTTCAAATGATATTAGTGATAACCATTTCACTCATGATTTGCTGAAATGAACAGCCGGAGATTAATTCTTTCAGCCATGTTTCTTCGACAATTAAACGATATGGTTTGAATTGTTCTCACTATTATTCCATTTTTCCCGCGTCCCAGAATCTGTATTTATACCATCGTTCGAAATTATTTACAAAATAAAATGATATTTCTCTGGATCACCTCCCACAAACTGTCACTTGATTGGAGAACGTTGTTTGTGCATCAAGTTTCGAATACTGATGAGGAAATCAGTTGAGAAAATATGTATATACAACTTTGATTCAGTAATTCTTGTCATAGTCACTTCTAGAATATGTTCTCGCGAATTCCTAGAAACACATATTATTAATCGATACAACAATGAGAAGGAACATTGACAAAGTGACGTCTCAACTCAGATAAATCTATCCACTCTTCCTCCACTCCCTTCACTCTGACACAAAAAATAAAGATCATCGACCACTAACTTGTTGGCACGGATTCAAATGGTTTTCTTCCACGTCTCCCAGTTGCTATGATACCAGAGGTAAGACGCCTGCCACATTATCTCTTATCTCGCCACTGCAGACTCCGTCGATCGAGGAGTATTCCACTTCATCCGCACAGCTCACAACAACAGCTGGAGAGAAATACATTTCCAGCACGAAACGAGTTTGTTGCGATTATATATTCGACCTGGAAAAATTAGTTATTGTTGGCTGTAGCAGTTGTTGACGTCGAACTTATATTTCATGAGTAGAATCTGAGAGTTTATTCAATTTTCCGGTTGATGAATCAACCCAGTTCTATTTCCATTCCAATTTAAAATTTTTCATTCATTTCTTGGAACAGTTGCATTTTATGCTGGCCTTCCATGAATGCGATTCGCGTTTCGGTTTCGCAAGGCGGTGGAATTGAGGCGAGCTCAACAATCAGAAATCGCGTAACTCTAGTCACTGATTGGTCATTTTATCATCAAGGTGGCCTAAAAAAACGCTTACTGAATTCGCAATCCGAATAACGCAGGTATGGAAGCCCAGCATTACACATTTTGTTAAAAAATGCATGTAATGAAATTGGTTAATATATAATACAATACAGTTGGGCTACAATAGAAACCAGAGAGAACATAATCTAAATGATTGCGATGTCGATGTCTTCAAACAATAAGTATTAAGAGATTCGAAAGTTATTCACAGTTGAATAAAATTTTAATTGATCACAATGAGAACGATGGTGTGTTATTGACTGAAAGGTGCTCTCAATAAATATGAACATATTTTGAAACAAGGTACTTCTTGAGTTCTTTTTGAAACAATTGGTTGCACGTTTACATTCCATTGTAGGTGGCAAATTGTTGAATGAGACTGTTCTTGAGTGAATCGGGCTTTTTTCATTTGGCTTCAAGTTATGTTCGGGTCGATGGAAATGATTCTTACTTTTGTTGTTGTATCCAGGAGTGTAATGTATGAACTCTTGCTCTTGCTGGATAAACTCAATAATTCTCCAATTCTCATATATGTTTGCACATCACGTCCACATATATATATATATATATATATATATATATATATATATATATATATATATATATATATATATATATATATATATATGAACATATATATATATATATATATATATATATATATATATATATATATATATATATATATATATATATATATATACATATATATATATATGTTTCTCGTAGGCTTTCATGGGGTGGGAATATGTTATAATGATTTGCGGAATCCATGTAAATATATGTTTCATCATATATAATAATATATGTATATTATGATATATATATATATATATATATATATATATATATATATATATATATATGTATATATATATATATATATATATATATATATATATATATATATATATATATATATATATATATATATATGTTTTATAATATAGATAAAACATATATTAACATGGATTTCGCAAATCATTATAACATATATATATATATATATATATATATATATATATATATATATATATATATATATATATATATATATATATATATATATATATCCATTCGTGAAGTTGTGGCAATATCTTGTGATTGACAAATTGTATACAATTATTCAGTTGGTAGCCGACCTTCTTCCGTGGAAACAATTTCGAAAATGTTTTCAGGCTTTATAACCACATCAAACAATCGATCTCGCATGATTGATGAATAGATACAGTGGCTGTGCGGGATAACTCGTAGATTACGCGACCCCTCGGAATATGATCACAGACTCGCCGTTACACTGCTTAGTTATCACATAATAGTTTCCTGCCCTCATTACATAATCCTCAACCAATTACAGTAGGTAATCTCTCGCGCTCCAACTGGCGCCGGCCAATGGGATCGCTCGCATTTCGAGAGATTTCATCTCCAACAAATACTAAATCATCATCGATACTGGCAAGTACGGGATTAAACCCTCATGACAATTATGATATGATTATAACTAGGGAAACACAACATGTTTGCGTTGTAAGATGAACGAGATATTCAAATTATTCAATTATAATTGATTATCCTATTATTATATTAATATTAATAATATTATTAATTAAATTCTATTATATATTCAAATTGAATTATATTTTCGTATTAAATTTGAATATCATTCATATAATTATAGATATTCATATATTCATATTGATTGTGATGAAGATTCATGCATACACCTTGGTTAGATGACCCTATACGAAGTCTCCATTCTACTTTTATGAAGCTTTGACTTTTGTTTTCATGTTTGTTTGTATGCACTGCATAGGTCGCAGAGTTTGACTGATTGACATGAAACATCCTCTATACACGCAAACTTATCCAACTGAAAACTGTATAGTTTTGGGGGTAAATCGGTCGGACCAGTTTTGAGAAGTAGGCCTACTATTCCAAAGTTTTCTCAAAAATTGGGCTGAGCAGAAAATATTTTTAAAATAAAATCTCTTCGGAGAAAAAAAAATCCGAATGTGTAAAACCGAATGATAAACATCGTCACAATTTTGTGTGCAATTTTGTTTCAGAGCCGTTTTGAATAATTGAATTCAATGAACGGTTTTTTATCATCAATTAGATGGAAATAATGGCTGAAATATGTTGTCAAGAATGGCAAAGACTTCATCTCATTCTGGTAGAGCTTTGTCCGTGTTTTTTTTTCATTTGTGGGCACTGCACAGGTCGCAGGGTTTGACTGGTCAACATGATTTTTTTTTCGACGAGCAAACTCATCCAAATAAAGACTCTATAGTTTTTGGAATGGATTTGTTGAACCGATTCTGATGATTATCATCTCTCAGTTTATTAGAACCTCATAGGAATAGGCTGAGCAAGAAAAATTTGAATTTAGTAAATTCTCTCCAAGAAAAACAAGTCTCTGGACGTGTAAAATGAATGAGACACATTACCATTATTTTGTATACAATTCAAACCAGCCAAATTGAAGTGAAAATTCACTGAACTTTTTCTATTCATAAAATATATGGCCAGAAATATTAGCAGAATTATTTTGCAATTCGATTCACTGCTTTCTAGATTCGACATTCGCCCAACAATGAGGTATTTTTTATCTGCGCCAAGATGTGTTTAACACCAGGATCGATAAAGTAGCAGGGGTCAAACTACTTTAACAACTTTCATACCTTGATCAGATATCTCACTCATCTCACGACGCATATGCTGCGTTTCCCCAGTTACATGGTTCATTTTTATATAGACATATGTCTGGGATAACAAATCCCCGATTTCAATTCAATATGTTTACTTTTCAGTTTTCCAATTTTATGTCTTGTATTATCTTTATATTCTTTGTAACTTCAGTTTCAATCAGGTTCATAATTCAGGTTGATTTTTTAGAAGCAAATAATTTAAAAAACATGTCTGTTCATTATCTAATTCACTTGTATGTGTATCTATCCCACAGTTGAACCCTTTCATGCTTCTGTGGATTCATGTCCAGTTTCAATTACATTTTGTTTTCCAATAAGAAGCCTAGAAAAAAATGCATCATATACCCATGAATATTTCACAATTTATGGTCAGCACATAACGCAATCAAATCGAATAGGAGTCGAAGTTTTTGCTATGCAGTTTACGCCACGGAAACACAAATACGTCACGGAAGCCCACTTCTGGACAGAATCACAGAACCGCACGTAATGTTTTGGAAGAATGGTTTCTATTCCGAATGATCGGACGCGAAATGTATAAAAGTCAACTTTTAAAAGGAAGAAAAGAGTGAACGACGCATGCGTACAAAGTTAGTTGGTTGAAATTCCAAACATGAGCATTACGTGCGTGATCGTTCCCTTTCATCGACATCCCGGAAAATCACGCGTCGCTGTGACGTCATAGCTCCAAGTTTCTCGTCTCCTTGAAGACACCCCTGTGCCCCTCCCCCCCTCCCCCCCCTCCCCCGAAACCCGTGGCGCGCTTTTGAAACTGTCACCGAGAAGAAGTTGAGCTGACAGCAGCAAGTCTGATGATCATAGCAATGACAGCGACACTTACTTCCAAATCAAACGGGGAATGAAAATTCTGTTTTTCCCAATGTAGATCGAGAAACGTCTCCGGATTATGTTTTTCGATCGATATTTATTCAGCTAGAGCCATTGACAAAATGTTCATATCGACGAATGTTGAACACACCAAAATATGATTAAATTTAATATATTTCATCCCTGAAAACAAAAATATAGGCTTCTGCCAAGTAACAAATGACAAACAAACGTTACCATAGCAGTATAGTGAACTGTGGGACAAACAAATATGCTGTTTGGTCAATTCTAACCGGTAAACATTGTTGTCTGTATATTTTCAACAATGAATGATGTCACTTTACAGAAACCTCTTGTACATTCACAGTCATAATCTCCATCAAATGGCGGTGGAATATTTGACGCACATTACGATCTTGAAAAAGGATTTTGATAAATAATTATGATATTCATCACCCTGATTTCAGAAAAAAATAGAAATATTCATCTCAATTTGATTTTTTTTTTGACCTCCGGACGTCATGAGTTATGACGTAGGCATCACCGATTCTTTATGGGAACATGGAAGAATCAGAGAATTGTCTGCGTCACTCGTTATAGGAAAGGCTAGATCCTAGAGGACGAATACATTGACCATAATTGCTGGAATCCATGATTATTTCTGGTTCTCTTCGGAATTAGTATACTTAAAGTCGTCAAAATTCGTTAAAATCTGGTTTCAGAGTTTGTATGTCCTTTAATATCATACAAACTGAAACGTGTCACGATTAATAAAAAATCCCAGTGAACAAACATGATTTTCAAGGAGGAAACACATCCCATTCTCCTATTATTCGAGTCATTTGTTAACATTCTTTGGTTTAGCAACCGTACCGATGGATGCCCACATTGTTACCATCACCCCTATTCTCTCCGATACAGACTCTCGCCAGAACAGTGAGCCACGAGGGGCACGAGCGGCTGACGTCACTGGTCACATGACATAACAAGATGGCTGACTGCCATCGGAAACAGACCACGTACCAGTATTGGTAACCTCATGATTACTGTGTAGTCGGATGGAATCCATTTCGTGACATTGTTTGGCATTGCCAGAGTCGATAAAGTAGGATGGCTGGGTGAAACTGCTTTATCGACTCCTTCATCGCTGTGACTCCGAGTGCACAAATCATGGGAAAATACCTCGGTTCTCGAATATTACTCTATTATCATCCGACAGATAAATCTGAATCGATATAGATCATTCGAATACGCTGCGATGAGATCTCACAATCATCGCTGGATTTTCTGATCATATTGGTGATTGATTGAAGTTCAAAGACAATTTTGATTCAGATTATTGTGATCATCGATTTTTTAACTTCATTTTTGACTATTTTCTCATCTGATAGTTCATACTTCTTTTCACCAGAGAAGATCGTCAACAACACAAATATCTGAATTGTATTTGTTTGACTCTATTCCACTCCTCAAAAAAAATGAATCCTCAAATTTGTCCCGGAAGAAATACAAGTTTTTCAATCATTCAGTTGTTGGACAATTTTTTCTTATTTCTTGGATAGAAGTATCGTGGGTTGCATTGTTGAGTGTTCTGAGTCCGACTTCACCCAATCATCAAGCAACAGTCCAGTGTGAAGAACGAAATAATTCATGGGAGTCGATATCGGTGGAGGTGCCGTATTCTTGGCCATGGTACAGTTGAAACACTCGTCATCATAAGAATGAGAAGTTGTCTACCAACATAACAAAAACAAAGGACACATTCACCCTGGAAAATTGCGGCATTTCCACGTAGATATGATTTTTCAGAACTGGAATTACAATGAGTAACACATCTACATTTTTAAAATCAATTATCCTTGATAATGCGAGATATGAAATGATTGATGGACATTTCTCGACGATTCAGTTGATAGATTATTCATTATCTCCGTCGGAGGAGGTGTGGGAACTAATATCGATATGAACAATTTATTTATTATCAATGTTACCACAATACTAACTTTCATTACCAGGAATTGTCAATATTTTGTCAAGTTTCAATGATTGATTATTGAGAAGAAAAAAAATATATAAAGATATATATAAATATATATATATATATATATATATATATATATATATATATATATAAATATATAGAGATATATATATATATATATACATAACTATATATTGAGCTCCCACATGCTGAGTACTGATGATAAGGATCTATCAGCGTCGGGGATAGATAAATTAGAGAATTATTTCATTTTGGTGTTCTAAAAATTCGAAGGTCAAAGACCATATATAATCTGTTCCGAGTATTCTCATCCAAATTCAAAAAGCCCCTCAAAATTCCTGTCAGGATGGTCGACCATGGAGAGAATCGAACCCTCATCATCTGAGTATCGATTCTGCAAACTAGCCACTGGTCCACCTGTCTCGCCTCGGCTTCATCAATCGCTGAAAGAACTGTATCAGAGCTCATAGAAATAATCTAGATATTCGTATTCTATTACCTGATAGAAAATCATTTCCATATATCACTGTCAATACACTCCGATATCGACAATATTGTTGAACTTTTGTTCGAATTGTTCAGCCGTTTCGATCATGAAGTATAACAATTCCTCCATGACCCTCTGTGAAAGCAATAAACGAGTTCACATTGTATAAAAGTAATAAAAATAATGGAATGTCTATATATTAAAATATCGGAACAATAAAACTCAATCGAATGGAGACTCGATGAAAACGATTGCAATGAAACTGAACAAATTGCTATTTATGTGTTTATTAAAAAGCGTACAATAAAACCTACCATTCGACTGAACAAATTATTTGATGAATAATCACGTTTACATTTTCTAACGACAATATAAACAAACGATCAATTTCAAACTGTGCTCGGTTTGTTCGTTTCTGAAAGAGAGAGAGAGAGAGAGAGAGAGAGAGAGAGAGATGAGGAGAGAGAGAGAGAGAGAGAGAGCGAGAACAACGATGCAATTACTTTCGTACGTTATATACCGATGAATAACATTCATAATTTCTCTATCTCTCTCTCTCTCTCTCTCTCTCTCTCTCTGTCTCTCTCCTCATGTATGAATATATATATATATATATATATAAATTCATATATATATATATGTATATATATATATATATATATATATATATATATATATATATATATATATATATATATATATATATATACATATATATATATATATATATATATATATATATATATATATATATATATATATATATATATATATATATATATATATATATGAACTTTAATGATCTATGTTTGTGCGCTCGATTGACCGTCCAATATATGAACTTGGGTTCGACGATCGAGTGTTCTGAGATACCGGCAACAATGAATTGCATCGTCTTGTATAGTTCCAAGTTCAACTCCAAAAAGAAGAGGTTGGTGAATAGAACACCAATCCGTAGGCCCATATATATATTCAATCCGTATGAAATCAACAGTGGCGTCGATGCATTTTCGAAATATGGGAAAATCAACGTCAATAAATCTCATCTACACCGTGGGAAAGTCATTTGGAATCTATGGTTCGAGGGGAACCAATCAACTCACAAAAATGTATCCATTTAGTAGTCATTTCAACCGGACCGTACACGATGAAATATAGTAATACATATTTGAGTCGTGTATTTAATGCGAGATGCATGTTCTGTAATCATTTTTAGTGTCAACCAAACTATGAACAATCGTGGTGGCTTTCCGGATTGAGAAATAGTTGTAAAACTACTTCACACTAGAATATTCCCGATCTATAATGAACACTCACGATATTCTCACAAAATAACACTCTGAAGAGAACTTGTTCCTCAATGATGATTGAGGGAAAGAAAAATATTGATATCAGGGAAAAAATAGACCATTTTCATTCAACCATGGAGAAAACCAACCATGCTTCATAAGCATCATTCATACATTTGTCTCGATGGCATCATAATTTGATACGAACCAGTAATTATTGTTATCCGATCAGGGATCGTTTGGATTGGGCATCACAAGAACAATCTTGCCACTTTATTCTGATGATTAGAAATCTGAAAACATTGAGCTTGACACCAAGACGGCACTTTCTGTAATCATGCTTTTCCGCCGCAAATGAACGTATGGCATTGACGATTCGCAGTCTCCGCCCCCTTGACGTCAGAAATCATACCATACATTCAACAGGGCTGTTGGAACTGCTGTCTAATTCAAATATCCAATCGAGATATCTTGAAATGACTTTGGATAATATGATCCAACTGGCTCACTGGTAAAGCCACGCCCATTTCGAGTCGTCAATTGAAATACAAAATAATCACATCGTTCATATTGAGAAGTCGCTGAAAAGATTTATGAGCCAACTATTTCTTACTTCCTCAAAATGTATAATCTGAATGGAGTAGAAATTATCGGACTTTCCGTGAGAGCCAGGGAAACTATTTCAAATTTTGTCAATGACTTTTGTGAACGTTTTTGTATGAGTGACCTTTTGAAATATCCAATCGGAATGTCATCACTCAAAGACTCCGCTAGAATGTTGAGAAATCATTTTTATAATCAACGTTTCACCATATCACTTTTCAATTTTTCAATCACCAAATCTCCTTATTATTCTCTTCAATCCTATTTTGTTCCCAAATTTTTTTTATTCAATCAGTTCTCTTTTCGTATACTCATATGTAATATTTTCAATCGATTTTCCCATATTATTCTATGTATTTTTGATATTGATTGCTATCCTGTTTTATTATCTGATCAGGGACCAATGAAGATTTTCTCTTCTCATCGGACTCGATGTTCTGAGTTCGCTTCACACAATCAATACCCAAAACACCACACGTGATAACCATATACACATATATCTCTCCATATGTCTGTGTTATGAAACACATTTCAGTTCACTCAGTTTTATTCCTCAAAAATACGGTTCTAAAACTCGGAAAAGTAAATAAAAAGTAGCAATTCGATATTCTCTTCGAATCATATTTCAATAAAACACTTGGCAATCGTTCAATCGTAGAAATGCAGATATGTCATAAAGACTAGAAGCTAAGATATCTCTCCAACAACACGCATTCTGCGAAGCAATCGGTTTTTATAGATCCCCAGTAGATGTGAGGGGTGGTGGGGGGTGAGGGGGGGTGGGGGCTGATATATACATCAGCTAACAGAGATGTTGCCAATAGTTATAAGGTGGTGGGTGTTGGGAATATTCAATATTTCCAATGCACGGTTACAATAAAAAACAAATCGTGGCGTTTTTTTTGTTGTCGAAGAAAAGTTCAATGGCTACTGAAAGTTACGTGAAGAGAAGTGAAGTAAAAGCAAACAACAATTTTCCGATACACCAGAGGCAAACAAATAAACAGAATGTATGTTGTGATGTTTCGAAGTGAATGCAGTCTTTACTTAAGGATGGATAATGTGTTTCTTGTCGGAGGTGGAACATGTACTCGGGAAAACGCTGTAAATGCGTTGTAAGAAGAGTTATAAGCATACAAAAGTATGCAAAAGTATATACAAATGTATATAAAGTGTAATTATGAAACTACGAAGTGATGATTAGTTATAGGACATCTAAAAAAAAACATGCCTTATGCGGGATTCGAACCCACGCCCAACGGTGACATCACTTTCTGAAGCGATGCCTCAGCTGACCGAGCTACCGAGTCGTTGTCATTGTGGGAATCATACCAGCGGGGAGACTTCATAAGGAAATGCCACAGAAAATCTTATGAAATGGGTAGTAGCGTGGATAAAACCAAGACCCGATCTACCCCTCACCTCCCGGATCACATGAAGCGAGCGCGTCAACAACTGAGCTACTTGTACCGGTTGTTCACCTAGTTTGTAAAGAGATGAGTGTGGGTACAGAACGAGTATTATACAAACAGCATCAGCTTTGTTCCCCATCTGTAAACACATCGATACACATTCCCTTGATTAAAAGTTGGGTTGTCTATTTGCACTCGGGACATGATGGGGTAACCAGAGTCCATATGGCTAATTCTCAAATAACAAAACTCATAACACAACTCAAACAAAAGTATATATGAATTGTAACAATGGAAAAGCTCCTCGAAGTCCCAACACTAACCTTGCTCAACTTGTCGGTTGATTGTACTTGGAGGGTGAAGGGAAGGGGAAGAAGGGGAAGGTGGTGGGGGAGGGGAAGAAGGGGGTGGTGGGGGAGGGGAAGAAGGGGGCGGTGGGGAAGGAGAAGAACACCACTGGAATATACTTGTAATAGTTTTTATTTCATCATTTCAACTCTTTGAAGTATACACTTATAATCTCATGATATAATATATAGCAATTAATCGATATATCTTTACTCGTTATTTTTTATATGTAACATCGAAACTTGATACAAAATCATTGTTTCCCAATTAAGGCTATGGATGAGAGATGAGACCGTTTGGACGGGGCACTACAAAGGTGATCTTACCACCCCATTTTGATTAGATAAAAGTGTTTCATTTTTCGAACGTCCGGAACACATTATAACTGTTTCTGTGATATGTATATCCGGACACAAAACACACGAATGTTGATATCTTCCACTTTGAAGTAAGTCTCTTATGGGCAATGATCACTTCTTTCCATTGACAGCAGATGTAAAGTTCATCATTATACAAAATAGGAAAAAAAACTTGTAGCTCATTCACCTGATGAACCACATTAGAGAATGGAATCAGACTGTGCTTGGGTTAGCGTTGTGCGTCCGGTGGGTGAGGGGTATATCGGTCTCTTCACCGTCCATCTTCACAGTTTTTTTCTTCATGAATCCTCTCTGTATAGTCTGAGATGATGCCGGGATGGTTCCTACAGAATATGTCATAATAGCTTCCCTCCCACAAACCTTTCCATCACCTGAGAAACCTTTATCTAACCATTCCAGCATATCATTGATCAAAAGTACTCAAGAAATGGAACGTGTTTTGGAATTGAGTGAAGTCACCATTATAAAATGATAGTACCATATCACATCAATACACTTCATATTATTTCTACTCGCCATATATTATTATATTGATTCATCATTACTTTATATTATTATAATTATTTCGATTATTTAAAAGTGTTTTCTTCAATCTCTATGACGAATCAAGAATGAAGTGTTTGGAAAAACAATGCGACCCTCAATGCATCTTGGCTCAAGCGCAGGAGTAATGATTATATTTTGTCTCTCAATTTGACCATATATACATAAATATCTACGCAAATGTTGTGATTTTCTAATACTGTTTTCAGTCCCATTGAAAAACGACTCGCAGTAAAATTCTCTCCACCCAGCGAGTACTTGTGTTATTGAATCAGGGTTTTCACCATTAGGCAACGTATTTACTCCCCTTTTCTTCCCTCCACCCCGCCCACCCCCCTCACCCCCACCCCCTCACGGGACATAAAAGAACCTCTTTGTGCATGTTGGCTCAGTTCCCCAATAATTAAACTCAGCCTATTTACAATCTTAATGTTTCTATTCCGTTTGTCAGTTCGGTTGGAAAAGGACGTAATAATCGAGTGGAAAGCGCGCGGCTCTGCGCACTGGTATTAGAATATTCTTAAGAGTCCACGGGAGTCGATTTAGCGGAAATCAGTTCATGGGCGTATGAGCTTTGAACTGTATGAGTTATCAGAATTTCGATATGAAAAAGACATGAACATCTTCAATACTGCAACATCAGGATCATGGCTGGACCCGAAACAGAGAGGAAGTATATTTTAATTGATGAGAACTAAGATTATATTCAACTGTAATGAGAAATTATCGATGGATAAACATGATGAAAGATTAGGGCAATCATGAGCAACCAAGGTTAGTATTCCCTCCCATATTCTATTTGTGAAAAACAATATGGCCGCCGAGATAAGAACTAGCATGTCGCTATCGGCCGCAAGAAGTAACGTATGTCGGTACAATAATATATGATCATATTATGGTTTTCTACGTTTGCATTCTCATATGAACCATTTTTATCATTTCTATCATCCATTGAGGCAAAATCCACTGATCAGAGGCCACTGTTATTCAATTTATATTCATTATTTTTTTTTCTCCCACTCACAAGCTTCAGCGTATGTGGATATAATTATTTTCCAAACAATCAAATAACTAATCCAATTATTAATCCAATATTTTTCATTATTTTCATTTATTATTCTGATTTTTCTTGGGTGTGAATTTATCCGTATGAATCTATCATGTTCAGTTCGAATATCATGTGTAATGCTTCCGTTAACACGAGTTTTGTTACGATGATGAACGTTAAATACGAAAATTAAAAAAATACAGTTGAAAAAATAAACATCCGGAACTCTTCAAGGACAACAGCCAGCATAACGACAACACCAGTGACTCGACAAATCTTGCGCACGAATATTGCAGATCAACATCTACTGCTAGAGGGATCGTCCAGTCGGCAAGTAGATGGTTCAATCAGCTACCCACTGACATCAAGCTCCCGGGTGAAGAATTCAAAGATGCACTAAAAAAAATCCTCATGTCGCGCTGCTTCTACAGGAACAATGAGTTTTCAAACTAACCATCATTCAATTGAGAGCTAGTGGTAGGCGTGGCTCATCGGCAGGCCACCTAGATCTATAATTCATGTGGGCATTTAGAGATACTCTGATGGGCAATATCAATTAACCCACATAATACACAGCCCATTTGATTGTATGTTTTGTTTTGTGACGTTTGTTGGCGGGTCAACCACTAGTCGTCAATTCAATCCACTATCCGTTATTAGACGAGCTTTAGCAAGGATTCAATTTGACATAGTGAAAAAAATTGGTGTTCGTTTTTATGTTTTTTTTTATTTTTTTTTTCTATGTTTTTTTTGTCGGTTCTCCACAGGTCGAACGGCTACAGCTAACAACTTCAAACTTGTTTTCATTATGGTTCCTCATCTAGCTTAGATTTGTATAGTTTTGTGGTATCATCGGAGAGTAACTTTAATTCATATGAATTTTAGAAATTTCAAAAATACCCGTTAGAATAACAAGGCGGAAAAAAAATTGACAAATTTTTATTTTCAAAAAGATTGAAATTTTGTGTGAAGTTGATTAACAGCTTGATACACATTTCTGGAAATTCTCAGCTTCATCAGGTCAGTCATTTCGAAGAAAAAACATGAAATGTGCTGAATTGGTACCACTCGAAGCCGTTTTTACCCATTTATAACTAAAATTTTACCCAATTGGCGAATTTAGGCAAAAGTTTGGCAATGAAGTCGACATACTATTACTTTCCGCTCGTTCAACATCGCATATATGGCGTTTTCCCAGTATGGATTATTAGGTACTTGACCTGGTTAAGACATATTTTATATGTTTTCGTATAAAACACCATGAAAATAAAAATGAAATATGAAACGAAATGAAAGTTATCGTCCAAAGAGATACTCGCCTCCCATACACTCTTAAGATCTCTGAGCGCGCGCTAACAGCTGATTGGCTCATTACTACAAGCTGAGAACCGAAAGAGACTTCCAAAACATTAACCAGCTTAAATCTATTCAGGAAAGAAAATGGTCGTGTAGAAAGTCTCTCGTTACGCCAAGTTATTCAAGAAAGTCGAGCGCAAGTTTTTAACGACAAGGGTTGGACAATTTTTGTATATCTTTTTGTCGTTAATTAGAATTTGTATCGTTAAATTTTAATTGTTACATGTTTTTGTTCGTTGGCAGTCTAATTGTTGGAAGAATAACATTCTATATTTACCATTCACTCTGATTGATTAATTCATTACAATTATTACTTAAGCCTACTTATATTGGGTTTTAATGACGCACTATTATAACCAAGATATATTGGCGTCGAATGAATTATTGATGAGATGATCGGATGTTGACATGAAGATTTCTTGGGTATTGGAAAGGATAGTGGGAAGGAAGCGGTCGTGGCCTATATTATAGGAGCCATCCCGGCATCAGCCTAGACCACAGAGGGAAACCACGAAAAGAACCTGTGAAGATGGACGGTGGCGGGGATCGAACCGGGTCCGATATGCCCCTTCACCTTCCGGATTATATGAAGCGAGTGCGTCAACCACTCAGCTGCATGTGCTGGTATAACATCGGTTGTTTCCTATTCTTATGAACTGCAGAAACATATGAGCTGGCCTTTGCATAACTGAAATAAGATAAGAAAGCGGGCGGTTTCCATTCATCGGGTCATCGAACCATATCACCAGATACGGACATTGTTGTTGTTGTTGTTGTTGTTGTTGTTGTTGTTGTTGTTTCGTGCAGACTAAACTACTCTGAATCATCCCAATCGGAACAAATTAATCAACCTGACCCAATCCAAACTCACCTGTAAACTATTAAAAACTCTACCAAACCAACATCCCAAACTGATTCCAATCTACACTAAAACCAATCTAAAACCTTCTTCTGATCGGACTAATAGCCATTTTGGATAAGGTTTCCTGATCAATAGCGAGCCTAGAGACCGTCTCCTCCGTGACGCTCATGCGCAGAACGACATGCGCATCAGCCGTCCATCTTGTTTCTATTTCTGATAGCACGTAGGGTCTGGAGGTACGCCACTGGACTGTGAATACTCCGTTCATTCGTTATTATGTATACATTTGATATGCATACATCATTCATTTTTATTCTTATTTCCATGATATTCCACCACTGGCAGCTTCCTGGAACATTTGCCGGCGACTTGGACCTCACTGCACAACTAATGTAATCTGCGCAAGCGCATAGCCATCTGTCGTGTGGCCTCAATAAGAATATTCAAAAGAAGAACGTTAATAACATCAAAGCAAATCGAATTGTTTGAAGTTTGTTTTCACAAGACGTTTAGTAAGTATAAGCCATGAGAAAAAGAGCAATTTGACAGAATGTTTTCCAATTTGTTGATTCTAATTGCATTTACTAATTCCAAATTGTAATTACATGTGATGAAATCACGAAGTGTGTATCATATTTTTGTTGGAATACGTCGTGTAAATCTTAATTCGAATGAGATTCAATTGTCCCGAGACAATTATCCTGAGGAGCGTTCTGTGAAGATTCTTGTCAAGTTCTTAACTCAGAAATTAAAACTCGTTTCATCAAGAATAAGAAGAGCATGGGTAATGAATACTCGTCACAGAAGCGTATCTAGAATTGGAATTGAAAAAAAAAATGTGAAAAGAAACTCTAGGAAAAAACATGGACAAAATTATTACTGTGACGTATTTTCACCTTTCACGGGATCAGAAATAAAACATCGCTCGTGGATATTCTACGTTAGGCAAACTGGAATGAATCGTCAAACATCAGTAGAACCACATCATCTTTATAGTCTTCAGCTTCGATTTCCAATTTTGTTTTCATTGTATACAATTTTTCATTTTTTCTCTTTCTTAATTTTCTTATGATTTCGTTATCATCATTCAATTTTTTCTTCTACATTTTCTTATTCGAACCTAGTCAAATTATATTCATTTTTTTATCCTCTGAAATGTTGTTATCGATATTTTTTTAATATTTCAATTAATTGATTTTTATTCTGTGTTTTTGCAATCTCATAATGTAAGACAGAGTCTTGAATAAAGATACATATATATATATATATATATATATATATATATATATATATATATATATATATATATATATATATATATATATATATATATATATATATATGTATGATGAGGAAATAGCAAACATTAGTGTTTCGGAAACAATTGGCGTCTTGAAATGGGCGTGGCTTCACCAGTCGGCCAGTTGGATCCATATCATGTGTGGTCATTTGAAGATACCCCGATGGGATATTTGAATTTCACCACAGTTCTAACAGATGTGTTGATTGGACGGTACGATTTGTGATGTCAAGGGGGCGGAGACTGCGAGTCGTCAAATATGGTACTTGATTTTGTATCAATCATATTCATTGACCGAGTAAGTTTTTTTTTAATCAACATCGGAAACTTTACAAAAGCCATGGTTTCCTTGTTGAGGCAAAGATAGACCTTTGGAAGTTTACCAAGTGACCTGCTGAATTTTTGTGAAGTACACAATTTGTTGGACGAGCTTTAGCGAGGATTCAATTTGACATACTGAAAAAAATTGGTGTTCGTTCTTGTGTTTTTTTTGTCGCGGTTCTCCACAGGTCAAACGACTACAGCTATCAACTTCAAACTTTTTCTCAATGTGGTTCCTCATCTAACTTATTGTAGCATTATCAGGTGGTAACTTTTATTTTTTTGAATTTTAGATATTTCAAAAATAGGCCTACCCTCTAGAATAACACGGCGGAAAAAAATTATTTTCAAAAAACATGAAATTTTTTGTGAGATTGAATTACATCTTGATACACATTTCTGGAAATTCTCAGCTTGATCGGGTCGGTCATTTCGAGGAAAAAACATGAAATGTGCTAAATTGGTACCACTCGAAGCAGTTTTTACCCATTTATAACTTAAATGTCACTCAATTGGCGAATTCAGGCAAAAGTTTGGCGAAGAAGTCGACATACTATTACTTTACGCTCGTCTAACGACGCGTATATAGCGTTCTACTAGTTATATGTTATGTGGATTCGAATACTGATCGAATATAATCCGACCATCCATGCACCTGATGCATGTATTCTTTTATTCTTCCATATTGGGTTTTAACGACGCACTATTCTGATGGCTACGATCTATTGGCGTCGGTGGATGATGAATGAGATGATGGGATGATGAGATGAAAGGTTATTTTATTAGGTGTTTTGGATGGTGGGAAGGAGTCGGTCGTGGCCTGTTGTTAAGGAACCATCCCAGTATCAACCTAAACGACAGAGGGAAACCACGAAAAACTCCTGTCAGGATGGTCGACCATGGCGGAAATCAAACCCTGGTCTCCCGAATGACGGTTCAGTGTGTTATCACTCAGCCACGCGTCTCGGTTCAATGAATGTATTTTTAGTAGTATCATAAATATGTTATTAGAATTGTGCAATAAGTTTGGATGCGGTCTCACAAATACAAATACTGGGCCACCATGTTTTATCGATAGACCGTTTTATCTATCGGTCAGTCGTGTAGGATTCAACACTACAAGATTGATTTGAAATCCTACGTGATTCAGGCATACAGTGTTGACCTTGAAGCGTCCACACGGGCTGTTTTAAGTAGGATTGGCACTCCAGTGTCTTGTCTGAACAGGTGGAAATAAGCAGGTGTACTTCAATGTATCATAACACAAATGTATTATCAATTCTTTACAATCTCTACTTTTAATTCAATTCATTCAAATTATTATGGGCTTACAAATATTGTTTCTTGTTTCTACTTGTTATTGAGTTCATTACGTGTATATCTATATATGCATATGTGTGTTTGTGTGTGTATGTGTAAGTAATTGTATATCCTTATATCCTCTAACATTCAAATTTGAATTTTCTGAAAAATTGGCATCACAAGGTGATTTTTGTCTCAGAGAGCCAATTCTTATTTCGATTATTTGTGTTTACGAACCGTCAAAAGCTTGTTTGTTGAGATAACCCGCACACAAGAGCTTACTACTCCTATGCGGGCTTCTCTCCATTCATATAAATTATGTTTCATTCACCTGTGAATCATTATTTTCACTATATACCATTGAATTGTTTTTATAATTATGTAATGCACCACCATTGGAGGGAATAAAAAATTATTTTGAATAAAAAAAAATAATCCATCCGCATATTTCTTCCGATTCGAGTGAACCAATCGGTAACGAATAAACATATTCTCATCTGAATAGTATTCTCCACTCAAACTGTCTCTAATATTTCTCCCAGATGTCACCAGGGGGCAACACAATAGCGTCAAGCTTGAGGCCTACCTCATTAGAATTGTTGATGAGGAAGTCTCACAATTCGAGATATAGAAAATGAAATAAAACCACAATAAATTTCTGTTCGTTGAAAGATAAAAGTGAATCGGCGTTGTAAATACAAGCCAATGGCATTGAACGTCATTTCGTGACGTCACGGAGAAAGAAAATATTAAAAAAGTGAAGGAGAATGGAAATGGAGAAATCTCTCGGAGTATGCTGTGGAAACAAAGTAAAAAGAAAGAATGTTGATGGCTATAATTCCAGAATCACGATCACTATCTCCAGAAAACGTTATAAAAAGAGGGAGGAATTTTCTACCACAGTTTTGCGCCATGAGGATTAACTTCATCCAAGTATGTCGAGCTTATGAAATCTGAAATTGTTCACATCTGTTACCAATCACTCCCAAATCAAAATGGCGTCGATGATGCGATCTCATATTTTTTTTCAATAATTCCGGAGTTTACCGACGATTCACTGATGACCGAGATCTATTGGCATCTGTGATTATCGAATGCGATGGTGAGAATATGGGATAGGATGTTATTTCATCCAGGGTTTCGGACAGGATGAGAGGGGAGCGGTGGGGATCTGTCAATGAGAAACCATCCCGGTTGATTCACCTGATGAACATAAGAGAAAAATCAGGAAATCGGCCTCAGCTATCCAAAATAACCTAAACTAACTGAATAATACCGGCACAGTAGCTGAGTGGTTAGCTCACTTGCTTCGTGATCCGGGAGGTGAAGGGACATTTCGGACCCGGTTCGATCCCCGCCACCGTCCATCTTTACAGGGGTTTTTCGTGGTTTCCCTCTGTGGTCTAGGCTAATGCCGGGATGGTTCCTATAATATAGGCCACGACCGCTTCCTTCCCACTACCCTTGAAAAAAAAAACTTCATCTCATCATCCCATCATCTCATTAATCATTCATCCGACGCCAATAGATCTTAGTAATCATCACAGTGCGTCGTTAAAACCCATTAAAAAAAAAATAATAATAATAATAATAATAATATAAACACATATTCCGAACTGATTTCATCCGGATAGAAATCAATCCAAACCTTTCTTTCGGTCCGAACAATAGTCACGTATAGAATTTTTTTCATTGATAATGATAGTTCATAATGATTCATTCATATCTATTTATTCATTCTCATTTTCGTCCAAGTGGATTAGAGTATGAAGTGGAACATTTCTGAGTGAATCATACGGACATGTCAAGAATAAAATTAAATAATATGAAATGCACACAACATACAAACAAGAAAATATACATGCATTGATATAAATGGTAGATGGTAAAATGACCTCGCTCTCGACGCGTATTTAAACTCCTACATTAATTCAAATGGTAGATGCTATATTTCATGAATACATATCAACTACCAAGTCAAGTATTGGAATCAATAACAAAGTATCACAATATAGTTAATATGATATATATTATATAAAATTAAATAATATATTATATAATATACATAAAATGATATATGATGATAGTAGTTCTCAATGATCTCAATTGATCACATGTAATATCGGAGGAATGTCAGCTATATACGTGTCGTACAAAGTACATAACATGAATATGAATACAAAATACAGTTTCAAGCTCTCTCAACACACATTGTATTGTTACAAGTTAAAGTATTGAACACAATCATAGTTATCAGTCGCTGTTGGATTGTTGAAAAATGACGTACAAACGGTGCGCGCATGCGTAGAGCGTGGCCCACTAGCCCCTCACCATCTAGCGTTCCACACGGATTCTGGTGAAACCAGCATTACTGTTGGTACAAACCGATACAAAACATCTCTATTCTGGACCATCGTATCACTACATCGTGCCTTGATCGACTGAGCTAGCGGAGCGGCAGCTGCCATTTGCATAGTACCGCTGCTCGTCACTGTCAGCGCTATAGACGTGGATTGTCAGCAAACTAAGCCGATATGAGTGGTAATTGAGTTCAATTCCAGCCAATCGTTGTATAATTAATGTGACCGAGTTATATTCTCCCCCTCCCCTCCCCTCCTCCCCTCATACGTCACAGGTGCGTGAAAGACCGATATTTTACAATAATTTACCAAAAGACTTGCGGAGCATCAACAACATACATACTTTTAAATCTAAAGTAAAAAGTCATCTCATTGAGAAAGAATTTTATTATATGACAGATTTTTATGTAAGATTCGGTAACACGACTTAATTCTAATAATTGTACCATGAAAATGAAAATGACGAAACATAACATGTAACATGTATACTGTCAATAAATATTATTATTATTATTATTATTATTATTATCGTAGCCACTTCGAACGAAAATGGCATAGTACCGTGTTATAGTGCTCGAGGCCGCTACTAAGCACTAGGACTAAGGTAGGGTATATGGCCATGGTGAATACCGCACATTTTCGAGATTGCAATATAATTCCCGTGTCTTGAATCTCGAATGCTAATTTGTATAAATCAAATTTGAAACTTTTTACCCTACAAATATGTAAATACCACTTGATACTTCGATAAGTTTTAGAGAGCATGTTTAATTCATCATCAAGTACGAAAACCCCGCATAAAATGTTCTAAGTGAATTTTAAAATTAACATCTTTTTTATGCTTGCCATTTAATAAAGTTTCGAGAGATTTCTTTTCGTTTCACCTGCTTCGTTGTTTTATTATGTTTCTTATTCTTTTCGTGATAAAAAGTCTCTTTGTTCAAAAACAAAAAGAAGTCGTTACATGCGTAGATTTTACTGTCCACAAACGGATGTTACGAACGGGTCTGGTTGAATTTCGTAAAGTAGGAAAGCAAGTCGGAAGAAATTCGCTGGAAAAAGGTATGGGCCTATAATATACGGCAATGAAATTTATGCATTTTTATATTTTTATTTCATCCAAGGCTGTATATTTGAGTAACAATAAAAACGTATTAATTTTGAATACTCCGAATTACATCTGAAATCTTTTTCATTCACCCAAAGTCCGTGATTAATTCACTCACTCATGACGGCTGTTCACATCGACGATGAATGACCTTGAGGATCGGATTGGTATGAATTTGAAATTGGGATCACCGGAAGTGAAATGAGTGATAAAATTATGATAATGAGATCAAAAAGTCGATTAGTAATGATAACAGTGGTGAAAACGATTTTTTTTTTTTATAACCTCCTCAATAAGCGCCCGGAGGATAAGAGAGAGGAAGAGTAATGAACAAAAAAATGAGGAAAATGAGAAGAATTCACGATTGAATTCTAGTTTCTACGGAAGTTAGGAAAATGATTCACATTATCCCGAAGTTTTGTATGCCTCGGAAAGTCCGTTTGGGAAAATCATCGATGAGTATTTTTTTCATAACAATCGAACCCATCGAGAAAATCAATAAACTGAAATTCTGGAGGAGATCAAATTGATCATCAGATAGGACTCGATGGCAGTAGGTTCATAGTTTCAGAATCGATACTTGTGTATATCTCACTCATCCAACAACGCATCCGCTGCGTTTTCTTATATTGGGTTTCAACGACGCACCATAATGATAATCAAGATCTATTGGCGTCGAATGAAAGATCGATGAGATAATAGAATGATGAGGTAAAGGTTTCTTAAGTATTGGGAAGGATAGTGGAAAGGAAGCGGTCGTGGCCTATATTGTAGGAACTATCCCGGCATTGCCCAGACCACAGAGAGAAACCACGAGAAACACCTGTGAAGATGGACGGTGGCGGGGATCAAACCAGGTCCGATATGCCCCTTCACCTCCCGGATCACATGGAGCGAGCGCGTTAACCACTACGCTACATGTGAAGGTATTCGTTGCGTCTTCATTGTTCAATCAAAACATGAATGCCCAATCTGAGCTTGTGTAAGAACGAGGCATAAATACGAGAATACCGAGTCGAGAAATAACGATGTGCATGTTTTTATTGCCTAATAAAACGTGTTAAGGTAATAGGTTTCAAGTTCAGGTGCAAAACATGGCCGTAAACTGTAAGTTTACTGTCACTCAACGCTTTGTGGTAATCTCTTCCATATCATCACTGTCTTGAGAGGTCTACATCTTACACTATCAGAGAGATACGTTCACGGGAAACAAATTGACTATAGGCTTCTGTCAAGTAACAAATGACAAACAATCGTTACCATAGTAACACAGCGAACTGGTGGACTACCAAACATTCTGATTGGTCAATTCCAACTGGTGGAAATTGTTGTCTGTATCTTGAAACAATGGGTGACATCACTTGAAAGAAGAATATAGGTACTTCATCGGAGATGAATTAACAAAAACAATTGAAACAAATATATCAAAAATTCAAAAATACAAGAAGTGATTCTAAGATATCTTGAATGAGTCTGAATTAACGACTCGAAATAGGCGTGGCTTTACCAGTAGGCCAGTTGGATCGTATCAGTTGTGGTAATTTCAAGATACTTCGATTGTATATTTGAATTTGACTACAGTTCCAACAGCCCGTTGATTGGACGGCATGATTTCTGACGTCATGGAGGCGGAGACTGCGAGTCGTTAATTATCCAACAAAAATTGATGACTCGCGGTCTCCGCCCCTTTGACGTCACAAATCATACCGTCCAATCAACAGGGCTGTTAGAGCTGTAGTGAAATTCAGATATCCAATCGGGGTATCTTCAAATGACCACAAATGATATATAGATCCAACTGGCTGACTGGTGAAGCCACGCCTATTTCGAGTCGCCAAGTAGTCAAGGCAGGAAAACATCATATGTAACCAAGTTAGTCCAATCACAACTGGAAATTCAGAAATACAACAACGTATATATTGCGTTTTCCGTGTAATTAATTAAGAGGCCGCTTCACATCTTGCCTACCGGCTTGATTGCAGACGTTCGGGGCCCAAGTTGGCAACGGAAAGCCAATCACCGTATTAATTTACAGTTCTCGGTTAAATGATCACTAGTATCCAATACGTGCTCTTACGAAGAGCTCTAGTTCGTGGTATGTTTTCAACCTTTTCAAAATAATTGTCAAAAATCAATATGTTTCTACCTGTTTTCATCATTCTTACGATTTTTCCATAGTAATATAAAACGAAATTATGATTTTTATTGAACTTAGAGGCACAGATACACTCATTATTGTTTCATTGCAAGAATAATCAGACCGATTAGTCCCACCGTTTACCCACCATGTGTTGGGAGCTAAAGACCTGTATTGACGCTTTTTGTCCTGTTTTGTTCGTTCCCTGCAGGTTTTACTCGTGGATTGTGTGATTCAAAGTAGCCTCTTAATTGTTAGCCCAACGATTTCAGCACCTGGTACGTCATTCATATCTCCAAGAAACAACCATCTCACCATCATTTAATTCGAAATCAACATTACAATTTGTATAATTGAACGTCTTTTTTTTCCGAGTGTCATTTTATTTCACTGCATCTCGCGTCGTCTGCATATACTCTTCATGCGCCCGTCTCATTAGCGCCTTCCCTTTGAAGTGTTTTCCACGGCCCTGTAGAGACATACCTTGTCGGAGGATGGTGGAGGGGGAGGGGGGGAATCGGGGAGTATGCCTTGTATACCAACTTCTATTTCGTCAGAAAAAAATCGTTCGACTCAATATTCAATGGGTCTGAGACAATGGACGCCAAGATGGAAAAAAGATATTTTTGTTTCTTGCCCTCAGTTTATTAAGCTTGTTTCTGTGTTCACGACACAAAAAATATTCTCATCTTGAAAATTGCTTGAGATACAATCTTATCCACATTTCATATTCAAAAGTTGAATTCTGAGAAAATCAGCTTTCAAAAACATGGAAGATTTTCATGAAGTTACTTGCATTATTGTTCTCAAAACTGATTTCAATTATCAATTCATTTGAATTTCTCACTCGTATTTATATGTGACAAACGGCTCATTATGCTGGGCTTCCACACCTGCGTTATTCGGATTACGAATTCGCTAAGCGGTTTACTAAGCCACCTTGATGATGAAACGACCAATCAGTAAAGTAAATTACCCGATTTCTGATTGTTGAACTCGCCTCAATTCCACCGCCTTGCGAAAGCGAAACGCAAATCGCTTCATGGGAGGCCTGGGCCCAGATTCACAAAAAGTCATAACTTTGATCCGGCTCAAAGTTAAAACAATTTCCAGAGATAATACCATATTTGATCTATCATTTTTGATTTTTTAAATTCATCTTCTGATTCAATCCATTAATATTATCAATCCATTATCTATTGAAATTGAAAAATCAGAAATGATAGATCAAATATAGTGTTATCTCCAGAAATTGTAGTAACTTTGAGCCAGATCAAGGTTATGATCTTTTGTGGATTCAGCCCCAGCATTACACACACAAATACGAAATGATGTAACCAAGGAAACAAGAAACGGAAAATACAATTTTTAAAACTTGTTTACCTTGCTTGGTGATATCCAGCAAATATCAATCGCATCATAAAGCCCCTCCTTTGTCCCAGACAACACACATGATGATATTTCTCAGACTCACATCTTCATACAACGATGCAAGTGCAATGTGAGCTCCTGGCAAGTACGAACAACGTCTGGGTGGCGGGTACACGATGTGTTTTCTAGTGATACAGTTACATATATAGACACAGATGATCCATATATGATTGGATATTGAACTACAAATTGGAAGATTTCGTTTGAGTGTTTATTCTCATGCCGGAGAAGCTTTGTTATTCCCTATATTCCTGTCAAAGGCGATACCATACTTATATATTATTTCATCGTTTTCTTCCCATTGATATTCTCAAATCTCAATACCATGATGTGTTTTATCCTCGTTATATTACTGGTATATGGATTTGAATTGTTACGATTCATTGTATTGTTTTCAAGCAAGAGGTGAAATGTAATCTCTGAAATGTAGCAACTATGCATCACTTTCAATATATACCATACAGGTTATAGGTGGGATGGCGGTAGTTGTGTACTACACTAAACCTCACCGTTTCTTTTGTTTTCTCAAGAAGAAAATGAATCAGGAATTCCACCAACAATTGTATTATCATTATTATTACAATCATCAATTATAATGATGATAATAATGACGATAATCTCGTTTATTTTGTCATTTGATCTATATCACATAATATTATAATATCAGGTTTGGATGTGCAGACATTTTGTTTATGGTTGGTTGATGATAAAATGGTGAAATGGTTGAAACACAGGATGAAGGATATTTTGAAGTTTGAAGGATGTTATAGTTTTCGAATTTTATTTTTTTAAGGGTGTTTTTACAGTTCGAAAGTTTATCTTAAAAATTGTTCACTGAAATCTATTTTATTTTCAAGTTTATTTATCATTATTTTGAATCATATTCCTCTTTATTATCTTGAAAGTAATCGTAAATGGAGAAATAACATTTGATGGTCAAAAATGTTTTCAGGAAGTGTCTGGAAGTGTGTATTGATTATACGTTCTTTATTGACGGTGGTAATTTGTTATGAAGTTTAATCTTGATGGAATTTGATTTTTTTGGAGCAAATTTTGTTCCAAAGTGACCATTATGGATATTTGTTTCCGTCCCTGTATTGTGAGTGTGTACATCTGCGTTTAAATTCGAAGATTCAATTTTTTTCTATCATATGAAATTGCTTGTGATATATAAATGCAGTGGAGGGTCAAAATTTCTAATTTTTTGAATCATCTGAAACTCAAAATCTTTTCGATCATAGAAACGACATCATCTTCATAGTCTTCAGCTTTGATTTCCAATTTTTGTTTTCATTGCATACTATTTTTCTTTTCTTCCCCTTTCTGCTTTTTGTATGATTTCGTTATCATCATTTAATTATTTATTTTCTCTACATTTTCTTATTCAAACCTAGTCAAATTATATTTATTTTGTGATTCTCTAAAATGTTGTTATTGATAATTCGTTTCATATTTTAATTAATTGATTTTTATTCTGTGTTTTTGCAATCTTTTAATGTAAGACAGAGTCTGAATGAAGATAAATATATATTATCAATTTTATTTTTCCAATAATCAACGTTATCACCATTATTTTTTGATATCATTGACTCATTCTGAAGTTTGATGGTGAAAATCAACGAAGTCCTGAACTCTTAGCAATGTTCATACGAAGAGTAACCTACTACGATGATCAGTTGAACACTGACTGCAGATATGACTGTGATGTGTGGTTGAATATTATAAATTATGAGTTTCCATTTAAAATTTCATTAGAGACGAATGTGAAAAATGGATTATGTGTGTAAAAAAAAGAGTTTATGGATGAAAATTGAATTGAATATAAGTAGAATTAGGATGTTGATGAAGAGAGAGAGAGAGAGAGAGAGAGAGAGGAGAGAGAAAAAGAGATGGAAACCACCAGCTGGTAGCGCGCAAGTGAGAAGTTTGAAGTTGGAGAGGAGGAAAAGTCAACAAGACTGACAACTGTATGAGTTTTGAGAATGAATTATCACATAAATGACCGTGGTCATCACAATAATTGAAAAATTGAAAGATTTCGAAAAGAATAATGTGATGAAAGAATATCAAATGTAACCATTTTGAATAGTTCAGAGACAATTATCCATATTTTGTGACAAGACTTCCTCCAAGTCTTAGAACAACCAAGAGGTGCCGCTTCATTCCGGTTCTACCAATTCAAAAAGCATTTTGGAGCCAGCTTCACCTGGAACGTTATTTCAAGTGGCAGTCGCAGTAAGGGTTCAAAGTTTCAAGACGGTTTTGTTATTGGAAAAATATCGAATATTATCATTTCGATTAGAGTTAGCTATCCATAAAAAAATGACTGCGAAACTTTACGTGACGAATTCGCATAGTTGTTTCCATGATGTGCGAAATAATTTCGCAATTCTAGCGCATCCTAGTGATTCCATTCTGAACTGAGTAGCACTAGATGTGCCGTGAACGGAAGTGGACACCAGCGATTGCGCAATAGCGATTTTCGTTGCGAATTTAATTCGCAAAAAAAACGCAAAAAAGTTCAGTTTGGTCCAACTCATCTTGGCCGCCATGTTGCGAAATTCCACATGGACTCCCAGTGGTTGTCGGGCCTGTGATTGGCTATCGACTGGTTTTTTCGTTCAGTTTCGTTTTGCTCCGCAAACATGTTTATGGAAAAGAAGCTCAATTATATATTCATTGAGTCCCTCATTTTCATTGTTAGATCCAAAAAAATATGAATTCCTCTAGAAAATAAGATAGGGTGCATCAGTTTGAGAAATAAATAAGGTATCAATTCAAGACATATATACGTCACGTCATAGAGTTTCCAGGTCATCTCATAACAATGGGAGGTGACAGCTAGATCCTGGATCCAGATCCTGAATATCGATCTCAGTGCCATTATTGAAACCATTGTTGTCCATCGAATGGAAACATATGAACCATTCAACTTTTCACATATCATATCTTGGATCAAGACAAGTCCACAGTCCGGCCTGGCACCTCCACCAATATCTTATCTCTATATCGATATATATATATATATATATATATATATATATATATATATATATATATATATATATGAATATATATATATGTATATATATATATATATATATATATATATATATATATATATATATATACTTATATATATATATATATATATATATATATATATATATATATATATAAATATACTTATATATATATATATATATATATATATATATATATATATATATATATATATATATATATATATATATATATATATATATATATTCATATATATATATATATATATATATATATATATATATATATATATATATATTATATATATATATATATATTCATATATATATATATATATTATATATATATATATATATATATATATATATATATATATATATATATATATATATATATATATATATATTATATATATATTTATATATATATATATATATATATATATATATATATATATATATATATATATATATATATATATATTATATATATATATATATATATATATATATATATATATATATATATATATATATATATATATATATATATACATATATATATATCCATATGAGCGTTTGTGTACCTATCAAGGTCATGCCGATATTGAAATCACTTCAACTCCGCCAAATATCAACATGCAAGAGTGATTATTTCTTCACACCAATTCAAACATTCCATCAAACTATTATTTTCAGGTCTACTATAAAGAGATGAATTTATCCAAGTGAAAGAACTGTATGCATGCAAAATGGCCTCATTAGGTCATCATCGTGAACATGATGAAGCCGCCATACCGGTTAATCATCTTCATTCTCATTAAGTTATGAATATCCCATTTTCATAACAGATGAGTAACACGTTTCGTATGATTGAAGTATCAATAACACAAAGTGTAAGAAGAAAAGCGTCCAATAGAAAATGTGTGCATTGACTAGAATTGTTGGGTCATGCTCATGTGGTCTCACTTGGTGAATACACGTTCCGAATTCAAACCACTGTTTCATACATAATAATGATCAAATCAATTTCCTCTCCATTTTAACCTTCATTGTCTCATATCTATCGGTTAAATATCATAAGTGAAAACTCATCGACATCTTTCGATGTAAATAATCACCTCACATCCTTGTTCGTTGTCACACGAAATTCTAACTATGAAACAATTAAAACCTCCGAAACAACAATATTCATTCCAATTTTCCTCCTCACATATTTCGAGATGAAATTGTGAACATGGTTATCATATAAATAAGTATCAAATAAGATCATTATTGTGATGATCATCATATTTCCCAAAATTTGAATTCATTATACTGTGGAGAGAAAGTCCGCATAACCTGACAAAATAATTGATCACTATGTAATAGGGAAATGAATTACGGAATGAACTATATTATCATTATTGATGACACACCAAGTCCAAATATGACAACCTACGTATCAAAAATAATTGCCCAATATCTCAGTTCCAAAAACATCTCGCATTCGCGCCCAACTGAAGTTCATTATTTATGAATACACAACATTAAAATCAACATGGATCAGCTGTGATGTTTATATCAAGGGGAGGGGGGAGGGAGGGGGCACAACGACTCCCCCTCCCTCCCCCTATGTCGAGTGTTTGAGTATCACCAGGCGAAGCGCGACTGACACGGTTGAAAAGAACTCCTGATGCAACCCCCCCTCCCCCCCCCCCCACCGACCCCTCCCTCACCATCCCCGCTAACAACCCCGTCGCTTAGCAACCGTCCTCGTTACCGTAGCTACAGCCGACAAAGAGTACAGATGGATTAGAGATGAGGGTCGGGGGAGGCTGTGAAGAGGGAGATTGGAAACATTTTATAATTCGAATCGAGTTTTAAATTAAAGAGTTGTTAGCTTTTAAATGCTTTTGCCGCTCGGTTCGCGAAGCGTTTGATGATCTTTGATACGTCGTTGGATCGGAAAATGGATATCAAAGGGTCGTTACATTTTGGATCTTGAATTCGTCTGAGATACTGAGAGGTTTTGTTTTTGCTGAAACGCGTGCTACAAACACTGAGACAGGGTAGCTTATACAATATTCTGGCAGTTGGAATTTCATTCGAATAACATAAAAACCCTATGGAAATATATCTCAATTGATATTGACGCCAGTTTTTTTTCCCAATTTCGGAGAAAATCGGAAAAAATCGTCCCAATTTCTAATTTTCTCTTCGATTCATTCCTTCTCCAGAACCCAATTGCCTTTATCTGAGTCATTTCGTAGCATCACTTGATTTTGTTCATGTTTCTACACAGAATCGGTGTTCCTACGTCACAACTCATGGTTCTGGAGGAGTGAGAAATAAGAATGATGATTCAGAGTTTTTTGCGGAATTATAGTAAATCACATCAACATCATGATTGTAATCTTGTTCCATATTTGAGATATATATTCTCCAAATTTGAGATGGGATTGAAAATGTTTTTCAATTGTATATTTAATTCCAGTGAAGCACATTCAATATGCAGTCCCAGTTGGGTTATCTATTTTATATTCAATATCGATAATTCATAGCTACGATTGATAAACAACATATTCCACCTTCACCACAGACTTACTTATAACATGGATGGTATTTGTGGTTTCTTGCGGTCAATTTATAGCCACATGTCCCGATTTCCTGTCGCGATTTAGCGGATTCCTTTGTGAACTTGATGTAGATAAGAGTGGCTACGGTACCGGTGACATTATTGAACTGACAAAATATTTAATTTTCTTGTGAAACGAATGCAGCTACCAACATTATGGCTCTACTGAGCTATGTATAGCATTATTGTTTCACCCAGTTTGGTATTGGGGTGGTAAGATCGATCGCCCTTGTGGTGCCCGGTCCGAACGATCCTATTTTTCATCCTCAGCCTTGATTGGAGAACAATGATTTTGTATCGAGTTTCGATGTTATTAAAAAAAAAAAAAACATAGTCTACTATGAAAGCAACGGTTGCACTACAGGCGATAGATATCCTGGAATCAAATTCTGACTCTGGAACTATTTGACTTTGAGGACGAGAGTCGGTAGCCGTTCCTCATGACGGGATGATGTGTGCTGGTCTCATTGCATCGTGCTTCAACCATCCACCATACATACACATACGATGAGGAGTCACACACGAGATTTCCGAACATAGAACACGAATCAATCAATCGAGATATATAAATGAACAATGTAATATATTTAGTTCAAAGTGGAAGATATCAACATTCGTGTGTTTTGTTTAATCTTGATACCAATGCTGATAATGTCCGGATATAAATCACAGAAACGGTTTTTACTTATAATGTGTTCCGGACTTTCGGACACTGAAAGACTGTGATCTGCGGCGGAAAGTTATGGTCACCAACAGCACAGTCCTGGTGTTAAAGTTCATTGGTTTTAAATAATTAAAATGAGGTGGTAAGATCGCCCTTGTGGTGCCCCGTCCGAACGATCCTACTTTTCATCCTTAGCCTCAATTGGGGAACAATGATTTTGTATCAAGTTTCGATGTTATTAAAAAAAAAATGTAATATATGATATATATATCTTCATTAGCAGTGAGCTATTTACATAATTGGATTCACAGTACCAAAAATTATATAAATAAGAAGAAAGTACAGTACCCGTATCAAGTTATTCGTCACAATTAAAATCAGCAATTACTCATAGTTACAGATTCACACATATTCTTCTAATAAGTTCATTTATCCTGAAAATTTAGATTATTTCTATGATACTTTTTAGGAATATTTTTTTTTTCTTTCATCAACTAACAACATTCTCGTCTGAAAGTACGTATTTTACTCAAATTTCTTACACAATCAGGTGATCTATCATACATTCGCATACCTTCAACAAAAATTAAGGTATCTTGTTCTCTATACACTATTCTTATAATATTTATATTTTCCCCAGTTCTAGTTCTATTTATTTTCATTCGCAACTGTTTCATCACAAAGGTAATATGGCACCAATCCTTTGTTCATATTATTAACTAAAGTTAGACTGTTTAACAAAATCTGTTTTATTACAGTTAGTCATCATAATTAAGGCTTCACACATTTCTGCAATTGGAGCACTTTTAATAATACTATATACACTATATTAATATCGACTTGATGTCTATTGGTGGGATATGATCGTTCATGTTAATATATAGCCTATAACCTGTTTTTGAAATTATATGAATGTTTTATTCAGCAACTTTATCACTGTTGAGGAATACTAAGTATGCAAACCGTGAATAAATAAGTACAAATGACCTCTTGATGGAGGTTGAATAATGTTAATGACGTCATATCCGTGATAAGATGGGGATAAACATATCAGAGTTTGCTGATTATGTGGAACATATCATTCCGATGAATATTTCTTGACTCATTGATCAACCTTGAGCTATCAACTTCCCAGGAATAGATAACATCCATAGATAATAAAAATGATAATAAAAATAATGATTTCATTTCCTTTTGGATCATTACATTATATAATGGAAAGTCATAAAAAAAAGTTATATAACAAATATTCAATATAAAAATCTCAATATGAGCACACTTCAACAAAACTCATCTAACCTATAAAAGCATTTTTCAATCAGATAACTGCGTAGTTTTTTTTCAATATAATGCATAGATAATGCTTTGAGTAATGCTCAAATGCTTCCGAAGTTTTTTGATATTTTTAGAGCGTGCGAGAAAGAAAAATCAGGCGTGGAAAAGAAGTTATTTGAATACAATTCAACATTCAATCACCGTTATAATAATTTCAATCCTCATTCCCCACAAGAAAAATTTCTCTCATTGTGGAATCGTGATCTTCATAGATCTCATTGACTGTGTCATAAATGTGGAGCAAAAGTTATTTCAATATTTTTCAATTCAAAAATCATTTCATTATATTCGACATTATACATAAGGAATCACAGTTTGAGGAAATGTGCCGTTTTCATTATCCACAGAGTTACCATCATCACACACACATTTGGTATAAATAGAATAAACCCTGAGAAAGGAAAATCAAAAATGAAGTGAATAAAGATGTTGTGTTCCTTGAATTATTAAAAAGTTGATGAAAAGTTGATGAATAGAGTCGATGAAAAGGTAATAAAGTTAATGAAAATCAGATGAAAATGAAACCTGGGCCCAGAACGTCATTCCAAGTGCCAGGATCGGTGAGGGCCATCTATGTTATCATGTTGATTGTAATGTTTTTCCATGCAAAATACAAACATTGCACTGGATTCAACATAAATTCTAATCGTAGTAATATTCACCGCATGATAATATACCGGCTCAAAACATACATAGTCATAATAATTATCATTTAAATATACGATAAGAATAAAAATAATTTTCAGTGACGTCAGAGGAGCTATCAGCTTGACCCAGAGCTGATAGTAAGCAGTTGTTGTTTTACCTGTAGGCTTGTTTCGGGTACCAGATTCAACAGTTGAGTTTCTAGAGTTGTTGAAATGGCACCGCCAATGGATCAAATGGACGCTGATATGGACTCTGAGTCGTACATGGACAAGACTGCCGAGCAGCTGAAGGTTATTCACTTGCAGGGTAAGGCGTCCTCAGTTCTTAGGGAGCAAATTGTTTCCGCCAGGGTGGTTTCACAGATATGAGCATGATTTTTAAGCCGTACAAAATCGGCGAATATATCACAGGATGCAGACAATATAGTTCAAATATTCTCATGAGTGCAAATTTCAATAACAGAGGTTAAAGATTCAGTTTTTCATCAAAATTAACATTTTAATGAACTTCCTGAACTCAGTTCAAGTCTTATTGGACAAGAATTCGATCATGAAATCTTCTTATTGATGATTATTTTTAAATTCACATCATTTTTGAACCAGAATGATCACATGAACTAGTGATACTTTGAAGTTGGAACAATTGTTTATTCATCGAAGTAACAGTACACTGGATGATTTTGTCAATGATTTTCACCTCACTGTGTACAGTCACGTACTCGTACAAATAATATTCATCAGGGATTAACAGTATTTCATGAAATACTTATCTGAATGATGTGGAGCAATTTCACTTCGATACGTCAGGATGGTTAGTCACTGCGATCGTTTGAACAGTGCGAGATGCAAAATCAACAAATACATCAAAAGATGCAGAAAATGTATTACGTCGAAAATGCTGATGAATCTAATTGTATTATGACAAAGTTGTAAGATCACTTGTGGGTCTATATTCAACAATAACACTTGATATTTGTGTCGATGATTTTAACCTCACTGCGTATTATTTAATACAAATAATATGTAACCGGTTCATGAGGGATTGACAATATTTGATGAGATACTATATATCAAACAAATATCCAAACAAATATAATAAAATATAAAAATATTTGTTGATATAAAATAAACAAATATAGAACAAATATCCCAAGAAAAGAAGAAGAGAAGAAGTTGAGAGAAAAAGAAGACCAACACACATTTGTGTATCCATCCTGACTTGGTTTTTCGTGGTTTCCCACAGTCCTCGAAGCAAATGCTTGGATGAAGTACTAATTGGCCACGACCTCCAATTAGTAGAGTGATAGGCCGAATTATAACATTATAGGCCTATCACTCATTTTTTTCCATTTTGTACAATGACAAACTTTACATTTGCTGTTAATGAGAAGAAGTGATCATTGCCTAAGAGACTTAGTTCAAAGTGGAAGATATCAACATTCGTGTGTTTTGTTTACTCTTAATACCAATGCTGATAATGTCCGGATATATATCACAGAAACGGTTTTTACTTATAATGTGTTCCGGACTTTCGGAAACTGGAAGACTTTTATCTGCGGCGAAAAGTTATGGTTACCGACAGCGCAGCCCTGGTGTTGAAGTTCATTAGTTTTAAATATTTAAAATGGGGTGGTAAGATCGCCCTTGTGGTGCCCCGTCCAAACGATCCTACTTTTCATCCTTGGCCTTAATTGGGGAACAATGATTTTGTATCAAGTTTCGATGTTATTAAAAAAAAAAAAAAGATACTCTTCCAAATAGTGTGAAGCAGTTCCAACAACATACGTCAAGATAGTAAGTCACTGCGATCGTTCATATATGTTATGTTGATATGAAAATTTCACACAGTTGTTATAACTCTTCTTTCTAGTGCCATTTCAACGAAAAAAGACTCAAATTTCACATCCATTTAGTTGCACTGCTGAGTTGCAGTTGCACTGACCATTTTATTGAGTTAGGACCAATATTGGTCTCAATTAAGTTGGGACCATTTTACTGATTCAGTATCAATGTTGGTCCTAACTCGGTGAAATTGTCCCAACTGACGACGTCCCAAAGATGGGACTGTTTGTGAACCCAGGCCCTTGGGTCTGAGCTAAGACCGGGTTCATCTTGAACAGGAATTTGTCTCCGTGAGACCGGATGTTGATGAATATTGACGCCTATTGTTCGTCACATTTTAAAGAAAATTAGAAATCATAATCTCAATATCCTTTATTGGAACTGATCAAGTCCTGAATTGAGTTTGATACTCAATTCTGTTGATATTTTGATACGAATCGAGTAATTCCCACATCATGATCGAATCAGAAAAAGAGCGGGCGTGGGGGAAAAATAATTTGATCGCAATTTCTGAAATTGAGATGATGATTTCTGATTTTCTTGAGAATTAAAGGGAACAATTAATTCATCACCCATTGTTAAAAGCGACAGACAACAATGTCCATCAGTTGGGATTGGCAAATCAGAATATTCGGTAGTCCACCAGTTCACTGTGTTGCTATGGTAACTGATGTTTGCCATGTGTTTCTTGAAAAAAGACTATAGATTTTTTTCGAAGAATAAACTCTGAATGAAATGGATCATACACATTGTGAACTGCTGTGGATGCATATTGTATGCTAGTTCTAGTATATAAAATATGAGTAAACTCTTCCAGGATACATTTCCATTCAGTTTGATCGACCAATCAGATATCAACAAGTTGCAGTTAAGGTTCCTGAACGTTTGAAGTAATGCAAGGTCCGTAGAAGTGGATCGCATCGACATGATATTTCTCATTTCAGATTGCCATATTTTCAAGTTAATCTCACAATGCATATCCCGCGTTTTCTTGGTTTATTATGCTCATCACTGTTGGTGAAATGAGCGATTGAAACCGATGATTTCACCAAGTGATGATTGGAATGAGCGATTGAAACCGATGGTTTCACCAAACGATGATTGGAATGAGCGATTGAAACCGATGGTTTCACGAACTGACGATTGGAATGAGCGAATAGACCTGTTATAACACTCGGTCAAGTTGCCAATTTCATCATTTGAATAATAATCAACAAATTGACGACTCGAAGTCTCCGCCCCCTTGACGACACAAATCATATGGTCCAATCAACAGGACTGTTATAACTGTGGTGCAATTCGAATATCCAATCGAGGTAATCTTCGAATGACTACAAGTGATATAGATTCAATTGGCCGACTGGTAAAGCCACGCCTATTCCAAGTCGTCAATTGATACTTGATCATCGGTTCGTAAAACCAACTTCTGATGACTCAGAAGGAGGAATAATTGAGATCTATTTGTTTAAAAAAATGATTGAACCTTTGTCCCTCATTTATCATATTGGAATTGAACTGTACCGATCTGAATGTTTATTGTTCCAGTGACGTATCTGACTCCTGAAGATCACGGAGAACATTTCACTTACCAATGGGCCATGTTCATCACGGTCACTGTGATACTCCTTGTCTTTCTGCTGGCCTTCAAGTTTGTTATCGACTGTCTGCTGGGTGCTAGGAGTGAGTTGATAACAAGGCTGACTGGTCGCTTATCCCGCCGATAACAGCACCCCTCTAGACAACTATCACCGGCTCATTATAGGCTATGTACATATATATATATATATATATATATATATATATATATATATATATATATATATATATATATGTTCATATATACACATATATATATATATATATATATATATAGATTCATATTCGAATGAATTGAGTAAAAAAGGGCTGTTTCAACAATCGTGATGTAATTTATAAATAACTGACTAACGTTTGAACGAGAATGGTCTCGTCCTTATTAGTTTGGATCTCACCAGTATAGTTTAGACCCTGATGAGGACGAGACCATTCTCGTTAAAACGTTGGTCAGTTTGAATAAATAATATCACGATTGAAAAAGCAGCCCAGTTAGAGCCTAGTGAGTTAGAGTAGCACTCAATTAATTCATATATATATATATATATATATATATATATATATATATATATATATATATATATATATATATATATATATATATATATATATATATATATATATATATGTATATATATATATATATATATATTATATATATATATATATATATATATATATATATATATATATATATATATATATATATATATATATATATATATATATATATATGTATTGGTTGGAACTCAATTCGATCCGTTCAATAATGATCCAGTCGAATGTATGAAATCACATGATCAATCTCCTATATTATGTAAAGACATTGAGAATTACATTGAGTGCGCTTGATTTGATGAGTAAATTCATATTTCATCACTGATTGGGTCGAGATTACAATCTTATGATCGTAATTGAAACCATGCTTGTATGAGATTACCAAATGACATTACGTCAGAGCCCCTGGGTAGGTGATATCCAATGTTTTACTAAAACAAATGATCAAATTTCTTCAGATCTAATAAAAATAACTTCTTTTGATTGGATATCTTTATTATTCCAGAATTCCATTACTGGATTTTCATCCATGAATCAGATATTTATCAATGAGAAAATGACGTGATTTCATAGTAGTGAGATATTCAAGTTATTTTGATGTTCCAACTCATCACCAATAGCTGTGAGGGAAATAGAGAATGAAGCGGGAATTTCATTTCTACTATTTGGTCTCAGGTAGAAAGTGTATAAATAGGCCTCATAGGACTGCATATGACCAAGCATGGATGCAGAGTGCTGGAAGTTAGGGGGGAAACAACTCAATTGTAGGCAGAGTGAGACAAAAATACTGTACCTATACCTGTAAGAATTGTCAGTATGAGAAAACACCCTTAGTCATTAGCTACAAACCTTGGCTAATATCATTGTTCTACTATTGGGCTGAAAATAACAGAGTAGGATCTTTCTGCCTCAAGGCACATCTTACCAACTCAATGAAAACAATCATATACTTTTTATAATTTCAATACGTTCCAAACATCATGCTGATAGATCAAAGGGTCGAGTTACGACACCAAGGAAAAATTATTAAATTATTCAAATTATTTCAAAATAAAATTGTTCTATGTATCGACAACCAAAATATACCTTTATAAATTGAAAATCATCAATAATTCATATTAAAAATAGCATGAATCAATGAGGAGAAATCGAAATTAAACCAATTCAATTATTCACAAGGAACTTCAATATCGATAACTTTGTCAATGCCCTCACAGTCAAGTGTATCAAATAACAACCAGAGTCGATAAAGCAGTTTTACATTGTGCTACTTGATCGACTAACCATCACGGTCTCGACTTGCAGAGACCAGTGGCGCTAAGGACGTGGGAGATGGAACCACGACTCGAGACGTCTCGGCGCTGACCTCGGAGGATGGCGACGACCACGCGGACGATCACGTGATCAAGGAAGAGGCCGTCGACGAGAAACAGGATTACTTCCGGTCAGAACTTACCGTCACCGAGTTTGTGAAGGAAACCGATCAGGTCGGCGGTAAACACCAAGGGGGACATTTCTACGAGAATAACTTATTCCAATAACTCGATCCAAAATCTATATCGGCTTTTTCTTATCATTGGTCAAATACACTGATACGGAAATTAAATTAGAATTAAAAAAAAAAAATCCACAAAGCCCTTCAAAAAGGGCTGACTATGGGTTGAAATAGTGAATTATGAGCATGAATTCAAATTCGGATGTATTTCCCATACATAAAAAGTGACAAAGCAATCGGAGTTAAGAAGAAAATAACAAAATATTGAATGATTTGTCATATTTCACCAACAAATTGTGTAGTATGCTTGATTACTATTGATTTAGAGCGATCTGATTACATTTTTAAAATTTGTTCTCCATACGGCTCCACCATATTATATTATATCCATATTTATATCATTATATTCAATTTTTACGACCCTTCTGATATCATGTAGTATGATCAGAATTGAAGGAATAAACAATTCATCATTATTTATCATCATTATTATCAAGCGGCGGGAAAAATTTGACAGTTGTATGAGATTGTGAAAAAATACATGAGTAATCAGTACTGAATCATTCTGATTCGAGAAGTATTCCGGCTAAATTATTGTTTCACATAATATAGTATATTCTCAAAATTGATGTGATAATAATATCAATGGTACATGATGATTAATAAAAAATGGATGATTTGAGTATTGACACCCTTTCAATTTCAACAATTGAAGATATCAGTAAGCTTGATCTTGAGCCTGTATTACACGGTGGCTGAATAGTTGGTTGCAATTGATGCGCGCATGCGTACCAGACGCATCACCAATCGTCGGCAAAGTGGCTAATCGTTGAACCGGAAGTAGGTTTTAGTCTGGATTCAATCGGTCACTGATCAAGATTATGATTTCATCAACACGACTTTGATGGTCATCTTTACTTTTGGCGATAATAATTTCAAATTTATTGTAAGCTGGACCTTCGTGATCATTTATCGTCTAGACGAACAGCCATCATGTATCTTCTCCATTCATAATTAATCGAACTCTTGTAATAACTCTGTGATTTCAAATAAACTATTCACATGTGTTTGAACGAGTGTGTTTCAATCACGAGTGTACTTATTTCAGAAACACATATCAACGATCCCCATGTTCTGCAAGTATAACATACATGTAATCTGAGTCAAGCTTTGTTGATTTTAACCATTCCATTTTATTTTGTTATACCATTTTATTCACACTCAACGCTTACATATCAAGTACCACACAATTGCATACAGGTAGAAGACAGAAAGTTACAAATGAACGAATAGATAAATAATAAAATCAAAAGTTAACATTCCACGAAAAAATCCGAAATCCTTCACGGAGAAATCAGAAATCCCCGAAGAAATATTGTAAGCATTCAATTCCATATTGTTGATACAAATAATATTGTTGATGATAATTTTTGGCGGATGTTTCTAATTTTTTTTCCGTGTGGTCAGTTGTGGCATCATTGGAATAATACACCCAACGTCTGAATATCTGGAGAAAAATTATCACTTGTTCACAAGAAAGTGCAATCAGACACTTAAGACTTATGAGTTGAGAAAAGTCAAACTGTTGATATATCCTATCCGTTCGTAATTTCGATCCAAGTGATAAATCTACTATAAATTGATTTCAAATTGATTTGACAAACTTGCAAGTGAAATGATAACGTTTATCATAAAAATACGTAGCTGTGAATCTCAATTCACAAGAGGCTGATGAGATGTGAATATTCTTTATATTCCATAACAATCTTCTATTAATGCTTTGATTCCCAGCTCCAATCCTGAAAAATATAGTCGAACTCTCAATTCAACAGGTATACTGTGTGTGATACGACGTAAGCAAGCCCGTTGATGATTATTAACCATAGGATGAAGTACATCTTCAATTTCTATACAGATTCAGTTCATGACAGCAAGATACCGTTTCGCGCTCCTTCCCATAGAATCAAGAGAACAAAATTTGACTCAACTTTTATTCCTCAGTCAAATCTTTTTTGTTCAATAACATCGAAGCTTGATACAAAACCATCGTTTCCCAATTGAGGCTATGGTTGGTATGTATATATATATATATATATATATATATATATATATATATATATATATATATATATATATATATATATATATATATATATATATATATATATATCTCTCTCTCTCTCTATATATATATATATATATATATATATGGATATGTATTCATATATATATATACATATATATATATATATATATATATATATATATATATATATATATATATATATATATATATATATGGATATGTATTCATATATATATATATATATATATATATATATATATATATATATATATATATATATATATATATATATATATATATATATATATATATATATATATGTATATATATATATATATATATATATTTATATATATATATATATATATATATATATATATATATATATATATATATATATATATATATGAATATATATGTATATATATATATATATATATATATATATATATATATATATATATATATATATATATATATATATATATATATATATATATATATATATATATATGAGCCTACGTATACAGACGTCTTTCATTACTAATTTCAATTTTGGTTCAATTAAAATGATCCTCATTCTAGTGTTATTATTAGTATTGCGGTTTGTTTGAAGCTATTCTGAGAAGCACGTTTCATGTCTCGTGAACAAATCATCTCACTCCTGTAGGCTCCACAGGAACTTCTGAGGGTCTCTTCCATTGTACAAAGTGGAAATAGAGTTCGAATTCATATAAATCAGATGCGCTGTCGTTTTGATTATTATGTTAGTCACACGATACTATTTTGTGTTACTTTACTTTATTTTGGGATGAAAAAAAATAATATCGAGCTCGCGTAATAACAGAAGTTATTGTATGTGGGCTGATCAAGATCAGTTTAGTCTCGTGGACTCAGCTGGGCCCGGTACGTTATCTCAATTTACATTCTCGGTAAAGACCTCGAGTTTCAACAAGACTGATTAATTATTGTTTGGTTAACGAGCCCACTAACAGCTGGGTTATACGGGGGTACGAATGAGCGGGTGTTTATGAAATTATGCAGTGATGATAAGTGAAAGAACTTTTCCAAGCATGCCTTATGCGGGACTCGAACCCACGCCCAACGGTGTCTTCAGTTTGTGAAGTGGTGCCTCAGCTGACCGAGCTACCGAGGGTGGCCAACAAGACTGAAAGAAAAGTATGATAGTGTAACTTCAACTGACCGAGACGCGTGGCCGAGTGGTAACACACTGAATCGTTATTCGGGAGACCAGGGTTTGATTCCCGCCATGGTCGACCATTCTGACAGGGTTTTTTCGTGGTTTACCTCTGTCGTTCAGGTTGATACTGGGATGGTTCCTTAACAACAGGCCACGACCGACTCCTTTCCACCATCCAAAACACATAATAAAATAACCTTTCATCTCATCATCCCATCATCCCATTCATCATCCACCGACGCCAATAGATCTTAGAAATCAGTATAGTGCGTCGTTCAAACCCAATATATTTTAAAATAACTCTTTCTAGTACAATACTCCTCACATCGTAGTTATATCGAACGATCTTTCCTTTAGACAAGATACTCTTTCTCCTCTCTCTCTTTCCTCCTTCCAGTCTTCTCTCTCTCCTTCTCTCTCTCTCTTTCTCTCTCTTCAGTTCCTCTCTCTCTCTCGCTCCGCGATAAAAGTCTTTGTGTGTCTGCCGGCTGAACCGTGTCCCCCTTTTGACACCACACTTTATACCTATATAAGTGCAAGCGAACTTAAAATCGGATCGTGTAAACTATAAACCGAAACACCAACATCGTTGATGGTTTCTTGGCACAATCCTTTAATCCGCAGTCGTTACATTTACTGCACTCCTAATGTGCGCCATTCAATGCGGCCATTAAATAAAACGATGATCGTACATAAAGGCCAGCGTTATTGAGATGTAATGGCTCCTTCCAATGGCGACTTGCGCGCCGCCTGACGGGGATAAGGTGATGGCTCCATGAGAACCGGATGTGGGAACGGAAACGTTGTCATATCCGGTGGTTGGTGGAATTGTGACGTGTCATGCCACGCGGTGTGTTACGGTTCTGTCGATAACTTGTTTGAGGTTAAGAGTTGTGAAGGTGATGAGCTACGGAGGACGTTGTGAGGAGGAAGAGAGCGAGGGAAGAGAGGGAGAGAGAGAGGATGAGAGGTAAGAGAGTATTGTGAAGAGGGAGTGAAATGAAGAGAGAAAGAGAAAGGGAGTAAGAAAAGGTGAGACGAAAGGATAGAGAATGGAAGAAAGAAAGATACTGTGCCTGAAATCTTCGATGGGTTATTCTGAAATTCAGATCGTCACTTTTCGTTTTTATAATTATTTTGTGACTGAAGTAAGCCCTACTCAAGGAGAAAAAATTAGCTTGGAATTCGATTCCAGTGGGAATTGTTCGAAATGTTTGATATTTTAGTAAGCCGAGCGAAAACTCTATTCCCCGTACTTGAAAATATTTACATCCTGTTTTTTTTCGCACCCCAACTTGGAGTTCAAGTCTCCAAGGTCAAGCGGAACACAGAATTGGTCTGAAACGTGACATACACATGTGGATTATACAACTCGACACTGTACAGTATTGACGACCAATAAGTTGTATCACTTCTGAGAGAAGATATTCACATTTTCATAGAAATTACTATCAATATAACACGGAGGAATACATTCGGAGAACAGATTATCTTCGGATAAATTTAAAAATCCACACAATTTGAACATTTGAAAGATACAAAAAATCTAAGCTTTGTTCACATGAATCAGAACAACCGTATGATGTGTTTTTTCCGATCAAATGAGAACCTCATAAGAAGTTCAAAAGAAAATAAATCGCTGAATGATTCAAAAATGAAAAAATACAACAGGAAAGCCGTGCGATGATGTTTCTGGAATCAAGTTGTGTGTATATCTCTCCATTACATCTCACATCGATATACTCAGCTGAATCATTCATCTTTCAATGCATATGCTGCGTCCTAGTTATTTTGGTTCGTCTTCCAGTTTTTTCCAACCTCACACTTTCGCCATTCATGATATATATGTATCGGGTGTGTATATTATTTATTATTCACCCGTAATCACAGGACATTGATCAGTTTTCTTTGGCCGACGTCACCAGTGTATCATATTTCAAAATACCGTTGAGAGCTTTTCAGAATTCTAACAACAAATACATTCTGAAAATCAAATTAATAGACTAATCTAGAGGTATTACAATAAATTTGGTAAAATTATTAATGGAAAACTCGAATCTACATTGTCATGAAATTTCTATATGATCTCGCTGGTTATTGATTTTCTATTCTCGATCAACAGTAAGTGAGACTGTACATGATAAACATGATGATGTTGCAATTAACGACCCCACCAACAGCTAGGTGATATGGGGGTATGAATGAGAAGGTGAGCATGGCACTATGAAGTGATGACGAGCGATAGAACATTTACATAAATCCATGCCTCATGCGGGACTTGAACCCACGCTCAAACGCTTGTAACTCCATTTCATGGGGTGATACCCCAGTCAACTGAGCCGCGAAGGAAGGTCAGGTATTCGTCATTTGAGAGGGTGAATATGATCGAGTTCAATCCATGACCTTGAGTGGGCCTACATCATTATTTCATGCGAAATCAAGAATGAAAATCTTGCTCATGTTAGTGACGTATTCGCGTGAGATTCATGTAGCAAGCATAGACAAGAAAACAGGAGAATTTTTCAATCACTTGGGTTTTTCCGAACTAGGAAAACGCAGTATATGCGTTGTGAGATGAGCCAAGATGTATGGAAATCTAGAATGAAAAATGTGCTGTCGATCAATCCTCACCCACGGACCTTGGATTGCTTCAAACTTTCAAAATGCCACTGCCTTCCTGTTCTATTCATCACTTATTTCAATTGTTATTCATTAATTGGTGACACTTGTTGCTCAGATTCGATTGGTTTCTTGAAAGCTTCAAATCATTTCAAAAAAGTGATATGTGTGTTTTCTTCGTTATTTCACATCCGAATGCTATGAAATTCTCTAAACGCCGGTATTATCAACATCGGAGTATAGCTCCAACTGGCGGATAAAAGTTGTTATCACCATGGTTACCTGTGATATTTGTTTTCACCAACTCTCAGATAACTGCTTACTGGACTTGGTGATACCGGGCCTAAGTATGTGTGAGATAGGTCTAATAATATCCAGTGGAAATTCCAGAGCTTTTGGAGAATTATCTCTCTCCAATTTTTTTTCCTCCGTGTTATCCTTTCGGGGATTTTCCAAGTTTTCCGATTTTTTTCCGAAAAAAACATTCGATCGATTTTTTCTGCGAACAATCCCAAACTATTCTTGTGTGATACCAATATGCAGAGAAAGTTTCAAGTGGATGATTTTTTTCCTGATCTGTCTGCGCCTCTCACAAAAAAAAAAACGGAGTCCAATTTATTCCGGTAGGAATGGAAATCTTTGCTACGTTCATCTAGCTACACAGCTGTTGTTGGGGTATTTCTACTCACACAACTCACTACAGCAAAGAAGCTTCATATTATTGGACTCTTTTCCTAGATAAATGGTGGAGGTGCCATTAATGAAGCTCCTGATATCCAGCCTTCTACAAGGCATCATGATAAACATGGCACTTCCACCAAAAACTGAATACAGGGGTCATTATGAGATAAACCATGATGAAAAATTCAATATTTCAACTCTCAAAAGAATCTCAAAATTCAGAAGAGAAAATTTTGGATTCATAATCATATCTGGCCCTCGATACTTCAGTTTTGTTTACGTTACCTGATATAACATGAAGGTACTGATACGAGTGACTGAGTGGCTAGCCCATTGGACCGTGATTGAGGAGATCGAGGTTCAATTTTTTCTATGGTCGACCATCCCGACAGGATTTTTTCGTGGTGTCCCTCTGTCGTTCATGTCAATACTGAGATGGTTCCTTAACAACAGGTCATGACTGACTCCTTCCCACTATCCAATAACTCCTGATAGAAAAAAAATGATCTAACCATCCCAATATCTCACATATCATTCATCGACGCCAATATATCGCAATAATCAGTACAACGCATCGTTGAGCCCGATATGGATTGGATGAATATAATATAGATGATAATTATAATGATGACTGGTGTTTATTCCACCAACAGCTAGCTTAAATGGGGGTACGAAGGAGCAGATGCCATGAAAACTGTCAGATGATGATGATTGGAGGGTTGTTCACAAAAACTCATGCCTCAGTCGGAACTTGAAATCACGCCTAAAAGTGAAGTCAGTTTCTGAAGCGGTGTCTCAGCTGACTGAGCCACGGAGAGTGACCGTCGTGACGTCATAGTTTCCCTCAACCGAACACGCCATGGTTAGTGTTCGAAAACCAATAGCAGGATTAGAGTCAATCTTCGTCTAGATTGAGAGTAAATCCCTCCTCCCCTTCTCCCCTCCCCTCCCCCCCCCCCCAATACACTTCTAGTCGCTTGCTCACGTCACGCGATGGGCAATCCCAGTCACGTGGTATTCCTGCGTGTTGTCGGTGCGACCTGAGCGAGTGACTTATATTGGTAGGACTGGAGGACGCAAGATGGCAACCACTGTTCATTGGGTCGGTGTCACCACATGCGGTCATTGTTGCCGTTGTTGTTGTTGATCTTTCACGCAGTCTGAACCAATCCAGATGAACCCAATCGGATGACCTTGAAATCTAGCCTGAATCAAATCAACCTAAACTCAGTTGAATATGAATTGAAATCGGACTGAACGCTACAGTACTTTTTGCAAGGCCAAGGTTGTCTGTTTGGTGCAAACCACTTGATGTATGATGGACTCTTTCTCTTCTATCAGTTCTTGAATTCACTAATAGCAGTGTGTCTACAGCTTCCACAGGTTGGCTCATGGTATTTGCCACCAAGATGACGGGTTTTGATTTTCAGACATCCCTGTTGTTCTTTTCTTTCGTTTATATCAATTAGTTCTGCGCAATGATGATGAAAATCATTCGGTATAAAGTTAAATTCGGTTATTGATTATTCTTCAATGATTGCTCAGAATTGAACTGAACAGAGAGAAAAACACGGAGACAACATGTACTAGTCTTGATGATCGAATTGGAAAGTGCCGTTTTCAAAAAACCTCGACCTCATTCGAGAAACGTGTTGATACAATCTCCAGTTTCATTCAAATTATATTTCACAGGTGACTTAAATACGAGAGACTTTTATGTTACATGAATCTCTGTCACTTCATCTTGACAAAGTATTATTTGATGTATCTCTCTCCCTCCCTCTCTCTCTCTCTCTCTCTCTCTCTCTCTCTCTCTTTCTCTCTATATTGAATATATATATATATATATATATATATATATATATATATATATATATATATATATATATATATATATATATATATATATATATATACATATATATATATAATATATATATATATATATATATATATATATATATATATACATATATATATATATATATATATATATATATATATATATATATATATATATATATATATTCATATATATATATATATATCCGTGTGTGTGTGGATCAGATATTTGAATGAGAATGTGCTTTATAAGAAGGTCCATCTTTGTTTCTCCCGTCAACGTCTCTTGTAAGTTTCTTCGCACCTGGTGCTACCAAGACAAGGCTATGTGTTACAGTTTTTCATCAGAGAATGACTTGACGAATGGTTCCAGCGTTGCAGATACTGCATATATATATATATATATATATATATATATATATATATATATATATATATATATTTTTTTTTTTTTTCTTTTTTTTTATATATATATATATATATAGAACACTGTTATATATCCTTTTTTGTTTTCTTTTGTTGCTCACTTCGGTAGCTTTTAGCTCGCACACAGTCGGAAGTAATGTAGAGCAGTGTAATATGTAGCGTAGAGAAACACCTACGAGCTGGGCTTGTGAATAAGACCGGGTATTTCATGTAAACCAATGTGTGGCATGTGTGTGTGTGTGTGTGTGTACCTTTATAACACAAGTTGCAATCTGTGATCCATCAAAACTTCAACTTTGTCCTCGCTCCGAACTGAACGAAGAAATGTCACACCAAATTTCAGTGAATCATCTCGATGATTTCATTTCATATCATTTCATTTCATTCCATTTCATTTCATTTCATCCATGAATTAGTCCAAATGGATCATTGTATGGGATTATGCGAACACTTTATGGCAAGTCATGAAAAATGCATCAAATGAGAAATAGTATAGCGAAGTAAATGAACCTCATAGAATGATTTTGAATTGTAGTAGAGTTTCCGTGGCTGTACCGAAATATCGGATTGACCACTTCCCCCGATGTTGATTACTAGTCAAACGCGAAATATGCGTTGTAAGATGAGCGAGATATCTGAATAGGGTATAAAAGTACTCGAAGTAGTTCTACCCTTGCTACTTTATCGACTCTGGTGTTCTACACACCTTGATATCTGAATAGGCTATTAAAGTCGTTAAAGTAGTTCTACTCTTGCCACTTCATTGACTCTGGTATTCTACACACCTTGACGCATATGCAAAATACTTCATTGTTGGTCAACTCTTGAATCTAGAAAGCAGTGAATCTCGACAACTTAATTCTGTCACAATTTGTATGATATATTTTATGAATATTATCAGTAATCTTATTCTTTTTCTTCTAAACGACTGATCAGAATTGCTCAAAAAATCGTAATAATGTGTAAAATCCATGTATACACATTTAAAGAAAATTTCATCCCATTTGGAGAGATTTTATTTTTCAACATTTTCCGCCCAGCCAAATCTTATGGGGTTTTTAGAAACTTTGAGATGATGATTCTCAAAATCGGTCCAACCGATTCATCCCAAAAACTATACAGTTCTAAGTTGGATGAGTTTGCGTGTACAAAAAAGTTTCATGTTGATCAGTCAACCCTTGCGACCTGTGGAGTGCTTACAAAAAAAAAAAAAAAAAAAAAAACACACAGACAAAGCCCTATAAGAGTGGGATGGAGATTTCGCTACGCTCATCAATTATCGTTTGCTCAGCGACCCCACCAACAACTGGGTTATACGGGGGTACGAATGAGCAGGTTATTATGAAATTCTGAAGGGATGATGAGTGAGAAAAAAACATGATTTGTCGGGAATCTAACCCAAGCCAAATAGTGACCAGTTCCTGAAGCGGTGCCTCAGCTGACCGAGGTACGGAGGGCAGCGAATGGAGAGATGGTGATTGCTTATATACAACCTGAATACATTTTGCTGTGTTCCATAAAGAACATATAAATGATATTCAGTAATGTCATGCAGCATCTAGATATTTTCCACCAATACACGTGATAACTGCAGATTGATTGAGAAAGGTAATGACAATGGATACACCGAGAGACCGAGATACCAAGATACCGAGATACCGATATACCAAGATATCGAGATACCGAGATACCGATATACCGAGATACCTTGATACCGAGATTCCGAGATACCGTTACATCGAGATATTAAGATATCGAGATACCGAGATACCGAGATATCGAGATACCGAGATACCGAGATACCGAGATATCGAGATACCGAGATATCGAGATACCGAGATACCGATTTACCAATATACCGAGATATCGAGATATCGAGATACCGAAATACCGAGATACCGAGATATCGAGATGTCGAGATATACCGAGATATCGAGATACCGAGATACCGATATACCAATATACCGAGATATCGAGATATCGAGATACTGAGATACCGATATTTCGAGATATCGAGATACCGAGATACCGAGATATCGAGATGTCGAGATATACCGAGATACCGAGATACCGAGATGGCCAGATACCGAGTTATTATATGAGACCGCTACGTGTAGACAATGTACTCGTATCTGCAGTCGGGCTGCATGGGAAGTTTGCTAAGCTTGGAGCACAGCTAAGCCAAACCGGAAGCGGATATTTCGCCGCATATTTCACTTGCATCACAAAAGACCGGCAAAGTCAGTGGCTGCAGTAGCAATAATTCTACTCTAGATGAAGAGAGAGAAAGTGTGTGTGTGTGTGTGAGAGAGATAGAGAGAGAGACAGAGAGAGAGACAGAGAGAGAGACAGAGAGAGAGAGAGAGAGGGAGAGAGAGAGAGAGAGAGAGAGAGAGAGAGAGAGAGAGAGAGAGAGAGAGAGAGAGAGAGAGAGAGAGAGAGAGAGAGAGAGAGAGAGAGAGAGAGAGAGAGAGAGAGAGAGAGAGAGAGAGAGAGAGAATAGAGCAAACACCAGCCAACTGAAAACCACTACAAGTCAGCCAATATGATAAATAGGGCATGATAATTATTCTCTCGAGAAAATGACAATATGTATATTATATGTGCTTGAAATGTTTTCCTCATTATCCCATCATCTCATATATCATTCACCGACGCCAATAAGTCGTAGTTATCCGTACAGTTCGTCGTTAAACCCAATTTGAATGAATCAATTAATAGATGAGAACTCAAGTGATGAATTAAACGATTTGAAAATTAGATTTAAACTCTACAGAAATTATTTAAACAAACTTATTAATAAAACAAAAAATGTGTTCTACTCCAATAAAATCAACAGAGACATGCACGACCCAAGAAAAGTGTGGGACACTGTTGATGAAATCACAAATAGGTCCAAAAAACATCAAACTATCAATAAAATAACTATGAATGGAGAAGTATATAATAGCAACCAAGATTCAATAAAAATGGCAAACATATTCAATGATTATTTTTCAAATATAGGAATAAACTTGGCAGAAGAAATTAGAAATAAAAATATTCCGAGACAGAACATTTACTGTGAAAGTAGCACCAACATTAATAATAACATTTTTCTGGATCCTATCGCGACTGATGAAATTTATAACTTGATATCTAATTTGAAAAATGATTCGGCTGGTGGGATCGATGATCTGAGTGTACATCTATTAAAAACAGTTAATCAATATATAGCCTCACCTTTAACACATATCTTCAATTTAAGCTTTGAAACAGGAGTATTTCCCAAAAGATTTAAAGTAGCTACAATAGTACCGATCCATAAGGGCAAAGAAAAAACACTTGTCGAAAACTATAGGCCCATTTCACTCCTGACTCATCTATCCAAAATATTAGAAAAATGTATTAAAACCAGGCTAATCAAATTTGTAGATAAATACAATGTGCTATCGCCGAATCAGTTTGGTTTCAGATCGGAAGTTAGTACAGCCAATGCAATTTACGAACTAACAAGTAAAATTTATAAATCACTAGATGATAATCTCAAATCCCTTGCAGTATTCATTGATCTAGCTAAAGCCTTCGATACTGTTGACCATCAGTTACTTTTGAATAAACTCGAACATATTGGAGTGCGTGGATTACCACTGAAATTACTAAAAAGTTACCTTAGCGATAGAGAACAAATTACTAAGATCGGGAACTCAAAAAGTGGAAAACGAATGATTACCTATGGTGTACCACAAGGTACTGTCCTGGGGCCAATTTTATTCATAATTTATATCAATAATTTATGTAATCTGAAATTCATCGGAGATATAATAACATATGCCGATGATTCAGTGATCTTTTTTCAAGACGTTAGTTGGGAGAAAGTCTTCCAAACAGCTAACGAATCAATGAAATCCGTGTACGCATGGCTAAACGATAACATGCTGACCCTTAACAAAACTAAAACCGTATATATACCTTTCACAATAAATTCAAAAACTCATCCAGGCCCTAACTATACATTAAAACTACATTATTCTGATTGTATCATAAATAATCAGATCTGTAATTGCTACGAGATGAAGCCAGCTGATACTGTAAAATATCTAGGTGTAATTATTGATAGACACATGAAATGGCATGCACACATCACAGACACGGTCACTAAATTGAGAACAGTGCTATATATATTTTATAGACTAAGAAATATTTCATCAAAAAAACTACTACTCATGGTCTATTCTGCGATTGCTCAAAGTATTATCCAGAATGGAATTATTGGATGGGGGTGCAAGTAAGCAAAATATTTCTTCTATTTTGTTAATGCAAAGAACCATACTTAAGGTAATACTAAACAAAAGCCATCAGCATTCCACCTTTCTTACATACCATAGTACTAAAGTAATGGATGTACGACAGCTGTATATAAAAACCATTTTATTATTTTTACATAAATATTCACATAGATTCAAACCACCTCTCTCTATTTCTGGAATACAGAACACTAGATCTAAACAAGTTAGCTCCAATAATCTATTAACAATCCGTAGGAAAAAGCAGAGAGGTCAACAACATTTGGATTTCATAGGCCCAAGGGTATACAATTCTTTGCCCTCACAAATAAAATCGATTCCACCACCGAATATAAATATTTTCAAATTCAGAATTAAAGAATGGATTTCTGAACAAGGCCGTGACTTTTGCAAGAGCTATCTCTAATTTCAATTCTATTCATCTCTGCTAGTTTCATTGGGTCTTTGTCATCTTTGCCATGTGTTTATGTATATGAACAAGCATGAGTATCATGGTTTTGCAATTATTTAAAAGTCGTGTTGGTATTCATTATAATATGTATTCAATTGTAGATTCCGATATGATAGTTTTGTTTTGTATATCTCAATATTGCTTTGATTTCTCTCTTTGGGTTTATACTTTATTCATATTCTGAATTCAAATTGATCAATATATTATTAACATTAACTGTACATTATAACACTTATTATTATTTTGTTCGTGTGTGTTTTTGTTTATTTGTGTTATTTGTATAGTGCGGAAAAACACCGCCAAACGCTTGTTTTTTCGAGGTAGCCCGCACACAAGAGCCAATTACTCTTATGCGGGCTTCTCTCTATTTATCAATATTTTCTATATTTTGTCTGTGTGTTCAGGATGTATAGTTATGAGAGAGAATAAAAATGTGTTCAAATTGAATTTAATTGAAATTGAAGTTGTTTTCTCCTATCTTCATTATCGTATTTATTTCTATATTGATGATTCTCAAATCTATCATTTTTGGAATGTATTCTCTTGTTGACTATTCATTCATTCATCATTCAATCCATCCATTCGCATATCATGTCGTTCTCATTTTTGTAGATTCATATCTTTATTGTATTCATCATTTTATCAAATGTTTTAATCCATTTCAACTATCTTATTTGTTCTACGATATTATTTTGCAGTGACCAATCAGATTCATGACTTGGGAAATATGTGATTGATAGAAAATAATAAAGAAAAGAATAATAATATGCAATTCGATTCAAAAATCATTCCATCCTATACATATGTATATATATATATATTTATATATATATATATATAATATATATATATATATATATATATATATATATATATATATATATATATATATCCTATATTTATGGAAGAGCAGAATATTTTAGCCATACCAAAATATGAATATCGCCATTTTTTGTATCAATAAGCATCAAAAATAAAGACAATTGAATTTGAAATTGAAATAATACATACGGAATCACAATTTGAAGAAATGTGTAGTTTTCATTGTTCAAATTGATCACATCTATGATCTATGTGCATAGTAGACATCATTTCACACCTTTGATATAGAAAAAGATTAAACCCTGAAAAAGAAAATGTAATATGTATTCATTCAACAGAGAAACAACAGAATATTCGTGAATATATGTGTTCAATGAATAATATCAGCAAGATCAGAGACAAGAATGTGTCTCAGCGGATGGAAGATTACAATACTTGGGAGAAATATCAAAGACCTTAGTATACGAAGTTAGATACTAAGGTCTTTGGAAATATCGTATGACGTGATGAAGTTAGATACTAAGGTCTTTGGAAATATCGTATGACGTGATGAAGTTAGATACTAAGATCTTTGGAAATATCGTATGACGTGATGAAGTTAGATACTGAGGTCTTTGGAAATATCGTATGACGTGATGAAGTTAGATACTAAGGTCTTTGGAAATATCGTATGACGTGATGAAGTTAGATACTAAGGTATTTGGAAATATCGTATGACGTGATGAAGTTAGATACTAAGGTCTTTGGAAATATCGTATGACGTGATGAAGTTAGATACTAAGGTATTTGGAAATATCGTATGACGTGATGAAGTTAGATACTGAGGTCTTTGGAAATATCGTATGACGTGATGAAGTTAGATACTAAGGTCTTTGGAAATATCGTATGACGTGATGAAGTTAGATACTAAGGTATTTGGAAATATCGTATGACGTGATGAAGTTAGATACTGAGGTCTTTGGAAATATCGTATGACGTGATGAAGTTAGATACTAAGGTATTTGGAAATATCGTATGACGTGATGAAGTTAGATACTGAGGTCTTTGGAAATATCGTATGACGTGATGAAGTTAGATACTAAGGTCTTTGGAAATATCGTATGACGTGATGAAGTTAGATACTAAGGTATTTGGAAATATCGTATGACGTGATGAAGTTAGATACTAAGATCTTTGGAAATATCGTATGACGTGATGAAGTTAGATACTAAGGTCTTTGGAAATATCGTATGACGTGATGAAGTTAGATACTGAGGTCTTTGGAAATATCGTATGACGTGATGAAGTTAGATACTGAGGTCTTTGGAAATATCGTATGACGTGATGAAGTTAGATACTAAGGTCTTTGGAAATATCGTATGACGTGATGAAGTTAGATACTAAGGTATTTGGAAATATCGTATGACGTGATGAAGTTAGATACTAAGATCTTTGGAAATATCGTATGACGTGATTATCTCAGCCCCTATGATAAGTACGATTGATGTTTTCTGGAATGGATATTCCAGTTCGAACAAAAGATCTGAATAATATTATTCATGTGCTGTTTAGTACATGTTGAATTAGCATATTCGACATATTCTGAACTATGTCCATTCAAAGTATCCCTAGTGTAGGTACATGGGGCAAAAAGTTGGCAGGATATTTCACAGAAACTGTGATGAAACTTCAAAAGTGGAAGATATAAAAACACCGGATACATCACGAATGACAAGCAACCTCTGTCGTGCATTTCAATGATTTCAATCCAATGTATTTCAAAATATTCCGCCATTTTATATCAACAAAGATCACTTGTATCTTTTTTATTTTTAAACATCGAAACTTGATATAAAATCATTCTTTCCCAATTAAGGATATGGATGAAAAGTGGGATCGTTTGGACGGGATACCACAAGGGCGATATTACCGCCCCAGTTTGATTTTTCAAAACCAATAAACTTCAATAGTAGGACTTTGCAGTCTGTGACCATAATTCTTCGCCGCAGATGAGAGTCTTTCAGTTTCCGAAAGTCCGGAACACATCCTAAGTAAAAACCGTTTCTGTGATATCTATATATATATATTTGTATATATATCCGGACATTACCAGCATTGGTATTGAGAGTGATCAAAACACACGAATGTTGATATCTTCCACTTTGAACTAAGTCTCTTGGGCAATGATCACTTCTTTATCTAACTGTATCACTGAAAGATTTGGCTACTGATTCTCACCTAACCAAGTTACCGTTACGTACAAATAGCACGTAACATACTGTGAATTTTCATCATGGATCGACAATATTTCAGGAAATACTTCTCTAATTGTTGTGAAACAGTTTTACTACACAATACATTCATCCAGAAAGTCATGACTATCGTTTATATGTGTTATTGACACAGAAAATGTTTGCTGTGAGTGATTTACCTTCACATCCTTGTGTAAATGTGTACCACAAGGATTCTTGTGAACCGTTTTCTAGAAAATTTCATATTTTGTCATTATCATGCTCGTATATTTATAGCACGATTCTTTGTGTGATGGTGAACAATTATCTCGAAAAAGCAAATAATTTTACGCATGACTTTAATGCCAGGGGCGACAATGACATTCGAACAGGTGAATACAAATCAGGAGAGTACAAGAACTGTCCCTTGTATGCCGGTTCAACATTTTATAACAATTAAGCTACGTATGTTTTTAAAGACGCTAACAGAAACTATATGTTTAAGTCAAGTGTTGAAGATTTTCTCATTCCATCATGTTTTTATGTATGAACCAGTGACTTGGTACACGGTAATGAAATGTGAAGAAATGTAAATCAATGTACTTATTATCTGTTGTATTTATAATTCATAACCATTACTATATTGACGAACCCATATCATGTATGATCCAACCAGGTAATGAAGAAGAAATAAAAAATGAATCAACAAATTGAAAATATGAGAGTGATGAGTTCTGGAATATCACATCATTTGTGCGAGATAGGAAGAAATATTAAACTTCATTCGAATTTTCATCTCTCTCAAATTCTAATATCATTTAAATGAACGATTCAATTCGAGATATATCGCAAGATGAATTCGATGTTCGCGATCACAATTTTAAACTCTCCATTTTTATTGTATTGATGTATTAAAATCTCAACTCATGTTTTTATTTTGAGGAATCGATTTACCATCGTACGAATCTTCCCTGAAAAGTGATTTCCCCCATCTGTCTTGTTCGTCCCCATGGACTCGAACGCTGGCTGGCGTAGACGGCAGAGAGTGTGCATTTTTATCAAATCCTTGATCGATTACTCATCAAGACCTATCATAATGCATCATTTCACTCAGAAGCAATCCAAACGCATGCGGGGTAACATTTTCAGTGTCAACCTAGCATATAGACGATCGTTGTGGTATTCACAGTCTGAACCTATTGTGGTAAGACTGCTTCACATCATGGAGAGAAATATTTTGAAGAATAGTTTCGATCCTCGATGAAAATTCGAAACATTGTGTGACCAAATGTTGCACTTCATATGTATACTCTATTGCTATCGTAATATTAATGTTCAAATTACAATAGAGTTGATTTGATTGAATATTCTCACTCTCGTGGACGGTTGGTCAAAATATCAGTTCTGAAATATTGGTGTTGCTGATTGATTGAATCATCCTAATAATATAAAGTTCAGAAATTATTTCGCATAGTGAAAATTGACATATCCAAATTTGGCAAGAAAAAAACAATATCGTTGAGTTAGCTATATATTCCTCAAAAAACTTGTTTCAATATTATATAATATATAATAACGATGATCATTTTAGCTGAACAACCTCACCGATAATCGCTTCATACGGGGGCACGAATGAGCAGGTGATTAGGAAACTATGAAGTTATGATAAGTGAAAGGACGTCACAAAAACCCATGCCTTATGCGGGATTCGAACCCACGCCCAACAGTGACTTCAGTTTTTAAAGCGGTGCCTCAGCTGACCGAACTACCGAGGGTGGCACAGCCTCAATCGAGGAAAATCAATTGTATATCAAAATGTCGATGTAGATTGAAGAATATATATTCGTTCATTTTTCACAAAATGTTACTTCTGGAAATAAAACATTTCTCCACGATTCTTTCAACCCTCTCAGAAATTATAACCGAATTGAAATAACTGAGATTACTGAAGCGAGATAGACTGAGTCCCCGATATAATAACCGTGGCTCAGTGGCTCGTTCATTGCTGTCACGGTTTTTTAATCATTGTAATTTCAATGTGGTGTGAGGGGCGAGTTAATGCAAAGTAATTGGCCAACCCTATCACATTTGAAACGCATACTTTCTGTGACGTTGCTGAAATGTGCTCGCTTCGTGATGAAGTGTGCTGAGGCGAAGAGTCGTTATGTGCTGCCACCGCGTTTTCTAGTTATTTCACATCAAGTGTTGGGGGGGGGGGGAAGGAGGAATTAGGGGTGAGTCATGGTCAACTCTCATCCGATTTTTTAATTGACACAAAAATATATGGATAATACATTTACACGTTCTCAAGAGGTCTACAAAGCTTAAAAAGCTCATCTTTAGTATATTAGATGATTAGCTGAATAAGATACTTCACACGTTGAGAAAAGAAATGATGGAACAAAACTTCTCTCCATTTAACCACTTGGTGATGTAACTGGAAAAAATGAAAAAAATATTGATATTTCTATTTTCTCCATTGTTAAGAATTCATAACAATGCAAAAAACATACGTAGTTTCTAAACATGATAAATCAAACAAAAAGAGTTCTAGCAAAATTCCAGAACTTTCAGTCTGTTTTTATAGACTCATTACATCTTGTGACCCAGGATATATCATTTTCATCGAAAAATGTAATTTCCACAAAAGTTTTCTTTCCAAATCTTATTTTTTCAAATGAAAACACTCACCTGAATGTTTTCTGTGAATTCACCAAATTGGACCGTTTGGAAATATCCTGATCCACAAGATGCTAAATTGTATGGGCTTCACATCATCATGAAATTCAAGTTGATAGCTTAATTGAAAGTAATCTTTTCCATGTTTGGAAATTTGTAATGCGTATGAAAAACTAGTTTCGAGATAAAGAGCATATAAAGTTGGGCACGAGTTTTAAAAAAATATTTATTCCAGCTTTTTCTGATTTGAAATCTTAGAACGATACACAATGAATGATACAATTATTATTCATGGAATAAGTGAAAGAAATATAGCAAATACGGGTGAATAAAGAAAAGACAACAAAAAATATTCAGATAATAAAATATAAAAACATACTTTTTTTCAAAGTACATGGTTGAAACGTATGTTCGCAAATAAATAAAAACTACTCGTGGTGAACAATGGGAAGAGAATCTTAGTACCGAAATACGTAATATTGAAAACATACAATCAGTCAAATAAAACGTCAGAGGTATGAATAAAATAGTATTACATTCATCCACATAACGAATTCATTACGAAAATCGAAATGGAGATGAGAATTGAAAATCTAAATGGCAGATGAGACAAAATGATTACAGAGAAGGAAGTAGATTCAAGAACATTAGCAACTGGTATCATTTTGTAACCACTGTGACACTGTAACTGTATGCTCTGTGACTGACCAATGTTTGCTTACTAATCCCACCATCAGCTAGGTTATAAGGGGGTACGAATGAGCGGGTGATTATGGAACTATGAAGTGATGATCAGTGAGAGGACGTTCACAATAATCCAAGCCTTATGCGGGATTTGAACTCACGGCCAGTGGTGACTTTTCAAGTTTCTGAAGCGGTGCCTTAGTTGACTGAGCTACCATGAGTGGCACTATGCTTCGCATGATGTTTTTGAAATGTGCTCGCTGTGCGAATGTGAAAAACGAATTATTTTTCAGCACATTGGAATAGCTCCAATATTAAAATTCCAAATTTTGTGTGGACCAAGATTGTATACCTCATGCCGGGTTCATTTTGACATTGACAGTTCTGCACGAGGGCCACTTGGTCTCCAGGATTGCGGTAGCAAAGGTATATTATCTGGATCTGATGATGATCGTATTATATTGTCCTAGTCTGTGTCTTAAGAGTGTTTGTCTTAGTTTGTCGCTATCCAAGTATATCAAGGCTAGATGTCAGAATGGTTACCAAGCTGAATCTCACCTAATTGAGTCGTTAAAGTGATGAAATTATGAATTCTATCAATGTTCCTCATTTTGTTCAGCCATTCCATTGAATATCATATGATTAAATACAGGTGGTGAATCAAATGTTATTACGGGACACTTGCTTTCACTTTCTGTATTTTATTCAGTCTATAATTCTCTCATGAAAAAGAATGATGGAAAGTGGATATAATGGGAGAAAGAAAATGAAGACTTTTCAAACTTGTGAGAATGATAGATGACTATTGAACATCGTGTTTCGTCACAACTTTAAAATGCATTTCAAAAATACGGAAAAATATTATTCGCATCATTCCACCGATATCCATTCTTCACCCAAGAGATCGATTCAATTTCTTCATCAGTTCGGAGTGGTTTCCACATTTTCCCATTCACTAGTTGATTGAACAGATGAAACAGTGAAACAAATAAAACATGTCAAGTTGATAATGATGCGAATAAAAACAGAGAATAACATCACTCTAATCAGAGATAAGTTTTTCATAACAGATTCTCTTGGAGTCATTATGGCCTCTCAATCTCATTATTATACGTGGATTAACGGAATTTCATCCATTTCCATTCATAATGGGTTCAACGACACACTCTACTGATGACTACGATCTATTGGCGTCGGTGAATGATATATCAGATGGTGGGATGAGATGAAAGTTTATTTCATTCAGTGTTTTTTGATAGTGAGAAGTCGGTTGTGGCCTGTTTTGAGGAACCATCTTAATATTAACCTGAATGACAGAGGAAAACCAAGAAATAACCCTTTCAGGGTGGTCGACATGGCGGGAATCGAACTCCAGTCTCCTGAATAACGGCTCAGTGTATCAACTTCTCGGCTACTCGTCTCAATCGAATGAAAACAATTTATTACTGAGACATACCACGATATTTAATTTGATTGATGAATTTTACAAATAATATATAATGATTAATTTTATACCGTCGACGAAGTCTGATGGCTTCCTGTTTCCACGATCTATTTCTGGATTTCGAATTGACCATTCATCGGACCAGAAGTAAGTTTCAGATTTGTTTCAATTCAAATCGAATCAATTCAGAATGTTCTTTTGGTCAAGTCAGTAAATTCAGGAGAGTTTGGGTTAGGTTTAGTCAAGTTGGTAAGATGGAGTTATCAATGTTAGTTAGGGTTGGATGCAACAACAACAACAACAACAACAACAACAGCAACAACGACAACAACGACGTCAACAACAACAACAACAACAACAACGACAACAACAACAACAACGACAACAACGACGACTACGACGACGACGACGACGACGACGACAACAACAAAAACAACAACAAAAACAACAACAACAACAACAACAACATTCGCATGTGGTGACCTAGAACGAAGGTCTGATGTGAATAGCGGCTGCCATCAAATTTGGTAAATTACTGCCATAATTGATTAAATTTCTATCGATAACATCCCGGATAGCAATCTCTAATTTCATGTTTCATAATTATTTCTCGCATCCAGTCAGCATTAGTAACAATTTCAGAATGATAATTTATCGCATTCGAAATGCTAAAAGAGAGAACTTAATGTTCGCATATCGTATATGTTCCGTCTGGTCGGATGAGTCATTCCATCCAGTCCAACGCACTGCATTACGCTACAAAGAATATAAATATGGTTTTTGTTTTCCACTCGTCTCGTTTGTCGACGCAGTTTCTGTTTGCACGGAATCGCTCTCGCGTTTCGAACACACGATTCCATATTTCACGATATATTCGGAATGTTGTTTTGTTTGTCAGAGGAAAATATGAGAGAGGATTATTCGGAGAAAAGTTTCAATGTTTGGATGAAAAGAGTTAATCGGTGTTTAAACGTATTTAATTTATTATATAGGATGGATAATCGCTCAAATTTCTCATTATTAATCATGAGGGTTCTTGATATTTTCCAACCGTATGACGTAGTCTCATTTTCATAAGACAAGGAGAGGAATAAACTCTCAAACGCTTCGAAATTGTCGGAACAAATTTCTGAGAAAACAACACATGTCTTGGATATTTACATATATTGGGTTTCAACGACGCACTATATCAATAACTGATGCTGGAAATGACTTGAATCATTTTCATTAGACTTTCACTTCTTTAGTTATAACAATACGTTTATATACTGTATCAATTTGATGGAAGATCTGTATCATATTAGATCATTCAGATGGAATTAGATTAGATTAGTTCAGTCCTTGATATTTCCTCGAAGCAAATGCTTGGATGAAGTACTAATTCGAAACGACCTTCAATAAGTAGAGTGATAGGCCCAATTATAACATTTTAGGCCTATCACTCATTTTCTCTACTTCTATTCTGTATTATGATAAACTTCACATCTGTTGTTGATGGAAAGGAGTTATTGTCCAAGAGGCTTAGTTCAAAGTGGAAGATATCAACATTCGTGTGTGCTGGTTACATCAATTGATATACCAATGTTTGATGTCCGGATATATCACAGACACGGTTTTTCAGTTATAATGTATCCCGGACTTTTGGAAACTGAAAAACTTTCATTTGCGGCGGAAAATTATGATCATAGACAGCATAGTCCTGGTGTTGTGGCTAATTGGTTCGAAATAATTGAAATGGGTTGGTGATATCGCCCTTGTGATGAACCGTCCGAACGATCCTACCTCTCATCCATAGCCTTGATTGGGGAACAATTATTTTGTATCAAGTTTCGATATTATGCTAAGAAATCCTCGTGGTGCTACGTCTTATATAGAGCTGACCTACTCTCAGCGAAAAATTGTCAGTGTCAACATAAAATATGAATGATCATAGTGGCTTTGGGCCTGGATATATTGTAGTGAAAAGTCTTTGTACCATTCAGAGAAGTATCTCATACAATACTGTCCACCCATAATGAACATCTACAATATTTCACATGTTACTCGCATGTAACGGTGAGAGATGAGGTGGGAGCCGATTTCAAAAATATCGACTGTTACTGTTACATATACAAGTGATCTTTCCACTATTGTTCATTTGAAATGTGAGTCTTCAGCATTTCTGACGGATATTTTCTGAATCTCATGATGAAATTGTTGATATCTCATATCTACTTTATCTACTCACTTATTTCACTTATCTTATCTCACTCATTCAGATATACTTATCTACTTTCCATCCTTAGCCTCAATTGGTAATAGATGATTTTGTATCAAGTTTCGATGTTATGAAAAAAAAAATCTTATATTGTTGTGTTCAAGTTTTATGACAATTTGAATCTGTCCCCCTAGTGGGAACTTTTTGCCCTATTGAGACTGAGGATACATTAAGGATACTACCTTGCCCCGTTTAGCCATCATTGAGCAACACCGTCTTGCGCCAAGTTACCATCAAAGATGGAATAGAAATTCAAAAGCAGATCATCTCAACGCGTGATGAACAGGTGAAAGATTTGAACGTGGAATCAATTTGTTTTCACTGAGCTCCAAGACATGTGACCGGCACATGTAGCTAAGTGGTTAACGCACTCGCTTCATGTGATTCGCGAGGTGAAGGGGCATATCAGACCCGGTTCGATCCCCGCCACCGTCCATTTATACAGGGGTTTTTTCGTGGTTTTCCGCCGTAGCCTAGGCTAATGCCGGGACGGTTCCTACAATACAGGCCACGACCGCTTCCTTCCCACTATCCTTTCCAATACCTATAAAACCTTCCTTTCACCATCCCATCATCGCATTATTCATTCATTTATAAGACGCCAATATATCTTAGTTTTGATATAGTGCGTCGTTGAAACCCAATATATGTAGATATCCAAGACATGTGTTGTTTTCTTAGATATTTGTTCCGACAATTTCGTAGCGTTTGAGAGTTGATTCCTCTTTCTTGTCTTATGAAAATGAGACTACGTCATACGGTTGAGAAATATCAAAAACACTCGTGATTAATAATGAAAAATTAGAGCGATTATCCAACCTCTATTATTATCATAAAACTTGCGTCACCTGGGTCGAATTCAGGTAGACTTTACTCTCTTAAATAGCTGTCTTATCGTAAATATAAGACAAAGCTAATTCCAGTACGTTTTTGATGTCGTATATGACCATTTACGATGTGTACATTCAGGCGAATGTCTGTAGCTGTCGTATTAAATCTACGCTAGTTTGAATTTAAGAGAGTATAAAAAAAGTACCTGAATTCCCCCCCTGCAGCATATTTGAAAAATATTGTCTAGATATCACGATGTAGGCTTATTCGTATCTCACGTTGTTGACGTTTCAAGTCCATTTAAAACTGAGGAATCATCCTGGTGGGAATTTTTTCCCCTCTGGAGACTGGAAACGCATTAACGATCCTATCTCACCTTGTTCAGCCATCTTCAAGCAACAACAACAACAGTGCGTCGTGTTTTTGAATATACAAGAAGTTATTTGAAGTCAATCCATCAGGCATGATGATCACGTGAAAGATATGAATGTACAATTGATTTTTAGCTGGTGTTGATCAAGACAGTTGCTCAATTCCGATAATATGAAATAAGTGGTATAAAGAATAGAATGTTATACGAAATATGTCTAACATAGTGAAATGTCAATAAAATCTCTCAACATTACTTAATAATCACATTTCTATACTCGTTTATCTCCCAAGAAATAAACCACCACATCCACACCATATCAACCTTGAACTCACTTATTAATCACCCTCCTCACCTTTGTCACCAACTATCCCCAAGCAGAGCTTCACCGTGATGTAGTGATACCAACCTATTGTATAATATAGTAAAATGAAGGTGCTTCTACTCACATACTGATAACTTGGGAGGCATTTGTGGTTTTTTGCGGTCAGTTCAGAGCCAAAGGTCCCTATTTCCTGTCACGATTTATCGGATTCCCTTGTGAACTAGATGTAGATGAGAGTGGCCACTGTACCGGTGGCATTGTTCAACTAACTAAATCTATCATGTTTGCGTAAAAACAAATGCAACTATCAACATAATAATTCTACTGAACTGTGTATAGCATTGTTAAGTGTTATTGTCTTATATAGTTCAATATGAGAGCGATAGTTGCGCTACAGGCGATCGGGACCCTGGACTCGGGAACTGACCCCGCAAATATTTCACTAACAAAATCCGAGTTGGGTCACCTTCTTCATATCCTGATGAAATAAACGGCATCTTGAAGGCGAATACTGGAATAAGATACTACCAAGAGTGAACTTGGCTTGGCGAGTTTACTTCGAAAGATGATGGCCTATTCGAGGAAACGATCCTAACCTAACCCGAAAATCCTAACATATCTCCTTTGTGCTCCAACCAATTCCCCGAAAAAGTATCTTGTCCACGGTCTTCCTACACGCCAAGCCCTCCTTCACTCTTAGTAACATCGTCATTCCAGTATACGCTCTTCAGCGCCCTCTAAAATAGTTTGGTATCACTACATCACGGCTTCATGGTGGCCATGATATTTGTCACAACCCAATGTACGCTTCGTTTCATATAAAAATAAAATGTGACGATTTTGTTTTAAATTGCGGTTTGTTTGTACGCGACACTTGATACATGTCTTGTGTATGCCTATTCCAGGCTGTGTGTCGTGTCGCGTCGCATTTGGCAGGGCGACAAGAAAGCGTCCGACGCGAATAAAATGCGTGGTGCTTTAGACAACAGCTGGTCGAAAGTACGTTGTCTTGGCGACTGGCCAGAACGAGGCGTACGCTATCTATTATTTACTTACCGAAACAAACTTTAAAATATATTTATATTTTTATCTTTCAAGATTGTTGAACATTGTTTTCAGTTGGTGGAGAATTTACGGTTGGAATTATAATAGGAATGGATGTACGAAACGGTGGAGATACATACACGAGGATCTTTGCGTGGGAGAGAACACACTCCGAACTGTTAATCTAATTTTAATTCTATGTTATTAATGACTATTTCTTGACACTTTTGGAACAATTCTCTGGGAAAGTAGAGAGTGTCAACCTGAAGTGGTGTTTCGTGGTTTTCCTCTGTCGTTCAGATCGGTACTGAGATGAACCCTTACAAACAGGTCACGACCGCCCCCTTCCTAATATCCCAATACACCTGATCAAATAACCTCATTCATTTTGATTCATTCATTTATTTAAAACTCTCACAATAGCACATATATGCGTTGTGGCAAGTGCCCTAACTATCCCTATCCCACCGCCTCCCCAAACCTCTGACGAAATAACTTCAACCCTATTTCATCCCACTCAAAAAACACTTCTACTAAGCTAGACCCCATTTATATATATATATATATATATATATATATATATATATATATATATATATATATATATATATATATATATATATATATATATATATATATATATATATATATATATATATATTACAAATGATAAAAATGTGTCAATCAAGCTAATTATTAATTGGGGTACAAGAATACCATTGATAACCAATGGTCATAACAAGTTAATCCACTAACCATCGCTCAATCAACAAATTTATTATTCATAAAACTGGACCTAAGCCCACTCCAGTATCTACCTGTGATATTCAAGAACCTTCCATCCAATCATCCCATCATTCCTCATATGAATCACCAACGCCAATAGATCGTGGTCATAACAGTCCTTAAACTCAATATGAACAAATAACGAACGTCATCTCTCGTGAATACAAGCATAGCCATGCCAGTAGAAATATCCGACTGTCACAAACGATCTCGACTTGACTTGTGACAATAGTGGTAATACGTATTATTCTTGTGACGTCACACTCTACTGACGTCACACGGCCAGATGAAAGAGTTTCTCAGCCGGTTCCGGTTCCGGTTCAGCAGCGCGGAACCGACGTCCAGATCGTGCTGTTCAGCCTAATGTAACGACGGACATTGCTAGACGAATACCGAGCAGAAAGTCGAACTTTGAACTTTCTCCCGGCTGACTCTCCTATACTCACGTAAACCGAGGTGGAATACTTTCTATTCCACGTTGGAAGCGGCATGCACTCGATATAACCGGCGGTCATATGATAGCGGCCAGCCTTTAGGAGGCTTGGAACGCTATAACGGATAGTGTACGGTTGCGGTCACCCAAAGTGGTCGATCAAGGTACATTGAAATACATTCTCAAAAAAATCTCTAGGGCCCCGATTTACAATGAGTCTCATCTTTGGGAAGTTCTAACTTGGGACCATTTTACTAAATGGGACTAATATTGGTCATAACTCAGTGAAAATAGTCCCAGCTTGAGACCAATATTGGTCCCAACTCAGTGAAATGATCTCAATTTGAGAATTTGGGAGATGGAAATAATTTCTTTTTTTTCCGATGAGTTATTCCAATAGATATTCTTGAAATTTCCAACATTCATAACAATAAAAGTGACCACCCAATAATACCAAGAAACTACAGAGATCTAAGTTAGATAAGGAAGCATGACAGAAAAGAGTTTGAAGTTGATACTGTAGCCGTTTAACCTGTGGAGAACCGAAAGAAAGCATGGAAAAGAAAACATGAAAACGAACCCCAATTATTTCCAGTATGTCAAATTGAATCATCGCTTGAGCTCGTCTGATTATCATGATTATATAGGCCTACTATGGGCCTACCGACTAAACCAGGAGACATTGTGCTCACGACCTTCACGCAGTCTGGAACAATCAGGGGCTACATTTTGAAGAGCTGTATGTTCGCATCTTGACTCAACACAACAAAGCTGTGATCAATTGAGGTGTGATCATTGATTATGAAGATCTATATAATCACTGTTGTATCTCAATCATCATGAATGATTCAATTCATATATTCCGTCCACATACATTCATCTATATCGATATATCTTACTGTCTCTTTCTTTCTCTCTCTCTCTTTCTCTTTCTCTTTCTCTCTCCCTCTCTCTCTCTCTCTCTCTCTCTCTCTCTCTCTCTTTCTCTCTCTCTCTTTCTGTCTCTCTCTCTCTCTCTCTCTCTCTTTCTCTCTCTCTCTTGCTTTCTCTCTCTCTCTCTCTCTCTCTCCATATAAAAATTCATATTTTTTTTTTCATATATATATATATGTGTATATATATATATATATATATATATATATATATATATATATATATATATATATATATATATATATATATATATATATATATATATATATATATCAATCATCATTAGAACTCTCACGATTCATGTCTGAATGAAATGAGTGGAACTGGGCTGTTTTGAATCGTGTTTTTGAATGTTTTAATCATATTCAATTAAGAATGACCAACGTTTCTACAAGAATGGTCTCGTCTTCATCAGGGTCCAAATTATATTCATGAATATATGATCACGATTAAAAACAGCCAAGTTTCACTCATATTATTCATCTGAATATATATATATATGCATATATATATTCAATATCCATATCTCTCGTAGGTTTTCATGAAATGTATATATTCATGGTTCATTTGCGTCACCATATTCAATTTGAATTCAACTATTCACCAGTTCTGAAACCTGGATGATCCTCATCGTTTTTTCAACGACCCCGTCAACAGTTCGAACATTTGGGAATACGAATTAGGTTGACAGAAATCAACGAATTTGAGCTACGCTCGAATTCACGACCGACTTGACACGAGGTTTGTCGAGCGAAGCTTCACTGCCCGAGCCAGTCGGGTATCTTCTTTCTCTCGCTACAATACGGAGACGTGACCACTCACTGTGATGGATCGCAACCATCGAGCGTCGATGTGAATGTGTGGTAGAGACGGGCGATCGGAAACTTCAGCCTCGAATAGCGAGGAAGATGGTGGAAGAATTAAACTAGATTTGTGAGATGTAGAATTGTCTCATGGTATAAAAAAACAAAGACACTTCAAAGGAAAGTTTATCGCGGAAAGCTTATACAACTACAAAGGAAACCTTTTGCACTTGGGTGCAAGAAAAGAGAGAGAGGAGAAAAATCGCAGAATATGAAAATAATTAAAATGTGACAGAATCTGTTGCGTCGCTTTGATACTCATTGGAGCAAGCATCTTATCAAGCATCATTTAATTCACATATCTTCAAGTTTTAATCGAAACAATTGTTGACAAAATGGTGTCCAATTGGACACAGTATAACAATGACGAAAAATCATCATTCATGAGAAAAAAATCATCACCATATTGAAAATATTATCATCTTGTATTGAAATTATCGAGACTCTCAGAAATAATAACGAATAATTACATGTTAAATACAATGTTGTGTATATTGTCAATGAATGTGTGATGAATGTCTGCCATTCATTCAGTTTCGTGGTTTTTGCAACTCAATTGTGATTTGCATTTGGTATTGCGATCGTTTTTGCAATGATTTTTCAGTCCATGAATACTGTTCAGCGTTTGTTATATCATCAATACTTTCAATTGTTCACTCGGAAGCGTCAATTGAACATACGTTTCTTCTACAATTTTAACTTTGTATTTTTCCACTGATAGGTGATCGAATACATTTTCAGGATCGTCTTATTTCATTTCACTAATTTGCCTGATATCGTACTCATGGTGACTACTTATATGTCACACGCAAACAAGGACTCGTTCTTATGCGGGCTCCTTATTATTCCAACATCTTGTTCTCTTACGTGTCGGTTTTTCTTTAGAGTTATATATTTTCTTTATCAAGTTGGATGAAAAAAATCCGAGCTCACCTGTCTACGTATATTCATTCTCTAATGATCGTTCTCAACATGAAATTTGTTATCATCATTTTCGAATCGTATATTGATGATGATGTGAAACAATGTTGAATAGAATTGAATTCAATGTCCGAATTATTCAAATTAAATTGTATTGATTTTTTTCTCTGATTCATCTATTTATTATTATTTTTCTCAATTGTCACAAGAAAAAAAACAGATACATAAACACTCTAAGAAAGATTTATCTGTAGAATAATAAAATAATATATCGAATTAACCAAACACAAAACTACTAGTGGTGAACATAGATAATTACAATACACACTTATACAATATTTATATACAAATTTGAAAATATATACAATGAAATGAAATACGGTGGAATATATACAATATATCTCGACAATCGTTTGATCATTACTTTGTGTCTTTGTCAGTCATATAAACATACGAAACAATCTTCTCTCCAGAACATAATTAATTTCGAATTTACTTTCTGACTCTGCTGACCAAACGATGGAGCCACTTTGAGAAGACGAATCATGTTAATCGAGCGAAATAATCGATAATCACAAACATTCAATCAGGAAGACATTGACCTGATGGTTTATAAATCAATACGTGTGTATAGCTCGTCATTAAATTTCATACACAACATCTCGCAACTTACAAAGCACTCGCTGGGTTTTCCCAGTTTTCAAACAATTCTCCACGCTAATTCAACAGCTATTGACATATTCCTTTGTTGTCTCCACCATTTGTTGAGTGCTTTGCACCTTTCACATGCATTATCGTCATATCACATTATGCGGTTTGCACCGCTCGAGGCCTCATGTCGATACAGTCCGCTATAAACTATAGGGGCGCTGCCGTCGACATGAACGCGTATTCATTTAACTCTGTGTGACAACGACAGCCGAAAAGATGTAAACTCCAACTGACGTTTCTGGTTCGTCCCTGCCTTTTGGTTGCTCCAGATACGAGGAGGGGGGGAGGGGGGCAGCGGGGGCGGCGGGGGCGGGAGGTTGAATGGGCCAGTGACACGTTTCACTCAGGCCGCAGAACAAGAGCTCACAGATAAATCCCCAGAAGATGTAAAGAGAATGATAAATCGTCTGAAATGTACGTTGAATAAGGGATCACTTAGTTGTTGCTTTTTTTCTCTCTCGCCCAGGTTTCGAATGTCAGTACAGTCGGTGTGTGTGTGTGTGTAAGGGGTGATAGGGGGAGGGGGAGGAGTATGTGGGTGTGTGTTTTTCTCTCGATGTGTTTTTGGATAGACAATTTGAATTCAACTCAGAACTTGGCATATATATATATATATATATATATATATATATATATATATATATATATATATATATATATATATATATATTTATATATATATATATATATATATATATATATATATATATATATATGAACTGTTCATGAAGATCTTCCGCTCTGGCGTAATGGGTAACGCGTCAGACCGGCAATCTGGAGATCCGGGTTCAAGTCCCGGAAAGGTCGCAATTTTCAAACAGATCTAAAAATTATACATATATATATATATATATATATATATATATATATATATATATATATATATATATATATATATTGCACTGTGATATTAGCGATTGTACTGGATAAACAACTAGTTCAGAGCAAAGTTCTGAATAAACTCATTTCAATGACTTCAATTAGATTCAAGTTAGATTCAGTTAGATTCTTTAGTTAGATTCAAGAGTTGACCAACAATGAAGTATTTTTTATATGCGTCAAGGTGTGTAGAATACCAGAGTCAATGAAGTGGCAAGAGTAGAACTACTTTAACGACTTTTATAGCTCATTCAGATATCAAGGTGTGTAGAATACCAGAGTTGATAAAGTAGCAAGGGTCCGGTAGAACTACTTTGATGACTATCATACCTTATTCAGATATCTCGCTCATCTTAGAACGCTTCTGTTGCGTTTGGCTAGTAAACTGAATGAGTTATATATTCATTCATTCATTTCAATTTTGATGAGTTTCCATCACTCACATATATCAGATCACAAGCCTGATATCCAGACTCAAACTCCAAGCAGAATCAGTCATACGATTAACGCCATCTTGTTTTCATCTTATTGATGAGCGTAGCGAAGTCTCATCCCACTCTTATAGGGCTTTGTCTGTGTGTGTGTTTTTTTTTTTTTTGTAAGCACTCCACAGGTCGCAAGGGTTGACTGATCAACATGAAACTTCTTTTGTACTCGCAAACTTATCCAACTCAGAACTGTATAGTTTTTGGAATGAATCGGTCGAACCGATTTTGAGAAAAATCATCTTAAAGTTTCTAAAAACCCCATAAGATTTGGCTGGGCGGAAATTGTTGAAAAATAAAATCTCTCCAAATGAAATGAAATTTTCTCTAAATGTGTAAACATGGATTTTACACATTATTACGATTTTGGAAGCAATTCTGATCAGTCGTTTTGAAGAAAAAAATAAAAATAACTGACAATATTCATCAAATATATCATACAAATTGTGACAGAATTAAGTTGTTGAGATTCACTGCTTTCTAGATTCAAGAGTTGACCAACAATGAAGTATTTTTCATATGCGTCAAGGTGTGTAGATTACCAGAGTCGATAAAGTGGCAAGATTAGAACTACTTTAACGACTTTTATAGCTTATTCAGATATCAAGGTGTGTAGAATATCAGAGTCGATAGAGTAGCAAGGGTAGAACTACTTCAACGACTTTTATACCTTATTAGGATATCTCGCTCATCTTACAACGCATATTTCGTGTTTGACTAGTGTAACTGATAAGGATATATTCGGTGATCTCAGCACCATAAAGCCACTCCGTCAGTTCGTCGATATGAAACGTTTCACAGCCCCCTCAACACACGACTGTCTGTTCGTATCAAACTGCAGTTCAGATTGTAAGTAGGCCGTGAAGTTTTGTCTTGAAAAGATATTGTTGCGGTAAAAGTCAGTTTCTAGAGTTTGTGTACTATGTAGTGATACCAACCTATTTTATCATAATATGAAGAAGATGACTCAACTCCCATAATGATGACATGGAAATCATTTGTGGTTTCTTGCTGTCAGTTCAAAGCCAGAGGTCTCGATTGCCTGTCGCGATTCAGCAGATTCCCTTGTGAACTAGATGTAAATAAGAGTGGCCATGGTACAGGTGGCATTGTTGAACTAACAAAATCTACAATACTCATAAAAAAAAATGTCACAACTGCCAACATTATAATTATACTGGGCCGTATATAGCATTGTTGAGCATCGTTGTTTCAAATAGTTCCATATAAAAACGATAGTTTCTCCACAGGCAATCGGGACGCTGGACTCAGATTCTGACCCCGGAAATATATCACTTTCAAGACCCAAATTGAGTCACCTTCTTTAAATCATGATAAAATAGATTGGTATCACTTACATCGTGTGGCCACTTTGAAACAAACATAAAAGGGATGTTTCGTTTTTTCATGTCCGCAGACGACCTCCATCTCTCGTGTACACAAGTATATATCCAGTAGGAATCACGAAGGCTCTGCATTGCGCCCCCTCTACAGCTAATACGTGGACTAATGCGGTCGTTATGAATTGCTCTTATCACCAGACCGCAAATGGTTTTGCTTGGTTTAGATTAGTGGGCATTGTTTTGTGAGGGTCTTCCCCCCCCGTCACCCCCCCCCCCCCGCCTTGACGCGGCTCTCCGTTAACTTTACGAGCGGAGAAGAGTCGGGGACATTTGCATCCTGGGTTGTGTGATTACTATCGTGGGGCATTAGGGTGGTCATTTACGGCGGGCCGAGCTCAAAGGGGGGGGGGGAGGGAGGAAGGGGGGGACGTGGTCGACGTCCGAGGAGACCGTTTCAGAGATGGTCATGTGTGTAAGTATTGGCTGGAACAACAGCAAGGAAATGTATGTTTTTATTGATGAGTAATTAACATGTGTGAAATGAATATGATGAGCCATTTGATAGCTTGGATATTGGAAGGCATCCCATTTTATCTCATTTATAACTACACGTCGTCCCAATCATCATTTCTTTGATATCATATCAGCCAATGGCATCAACTAGTTATTCAATGGATCACATATTATTTGGATGAAGTTTTTTTTTCTTCGAATTGTGTTTTTATATATCTCAAATATTTCATAATATCCTCATTGGTTATCTCACTATGGGGATGGTTTTCTATTTTTGAGTGATTTCATGTTTTTGTTTGAAATATCCAAGTTTGGAGACAAGGTTGGATAGAAGAGCGGCCATAAGACCAAACCTTGTCCTTTCTTTTGGAAATCATGCAACGACAAATAGAATTAACTGAATCAATCACACTTCAATTCCTGTGCAATTCGATCCTGTTCAAGTGGGTTTTTTCCGGTTTTTCAATTCCGGTTTTTCAATGAACTTTCAGCACATGTGAAGTTAATACTGGGTTCATCTTGTGGAGGAAGGCTTTCTCTGTGGCTACATCTGGACCCCTATACCTGAGATGAATGAGATGTGAGAAGAATAAAAGTGAGTGAGAAAACGATTATCTCACTTAAAATGGCCGATTTACCATTGACAATCGGCCATTTCAAGTGAGATAATCGATTTCTCACTCATTTTTATTTTTCTCACATCTCATTCATCTCAGGAATAGGGGTCCTGAATGTATAAAGACGCCCGTTTTGCCTGAGTTTAGGGAAAACGAGAAATCATGCTCTCAATTTCAGAATGTAAGATCAATGTAT
>OZ023326.1:6286679-6304179 GCA_964007535.1 Brachyptera risi
CATAGGCTTGTAGCACGTAACAAACGACGAACAATCGTTACCATAGCAACACAGCGAACTGGTGGACTACAAAATATTCTGATTGGTCAATTCCAACTGGTGGACATTGTTGTCTCTCTCTTTCAACAATGGGTGACGTCAGTTGAGAATACCCTATTGGTGGATACACTCAGCAGGAAAAGTATGATTACTCGATAGTATTAAAACAATTGATTCACAAAGGCAATTGGCCGACTGGTAAAACACTGAACTGTCATTCAGGAGACCGGGGTTCGATTTCCGCCATGGTCGACGATACTAACAGTTTTTGTTTAGTTTCCCTCTGTCGTTCAGATCAATAATGGAATGGTTTCATTTCAACAGGTCACGACCGACTCCTTCCCACTATCCAAAAACACCTGATTTAATAATCTCTCATCTCATCATCCCATCATATCATACATCAATCAACGATGATGATAGATCATAGACATCAGTGCTCAATATGAAATTGTTTTTTCGAATCATTGTTGAAAGTGTTAACAATTTTCGTATCATAAGAAAATGTATCTTCCAAAATTATTCACCCACTCGAAAATGTCCAAGAAAAATTGTTACCAACAATTCAATCTGGCCTGGTGAAAAATTTGAGATCCCTGATATGAAATCAAGCTGGATGAGTGTAACTAAAAAGAGCTTCTCAAACAATTGTTGGTATAGGGCTTTTTTGCTCCCCTTGATACCTATAAAGAACAAGAAAATCGAAAATTGAGGTAAATTCTTTTGAAGCTGGATAGAGTCTTCACTTCGTTCACCCAATTGGAAATTTCAAGAGTATAAAATCGTTCGAATAAAACCCGAGCGCTATTCTTTGGCGGGTTTCTGAACCACCCCAACTCTGGGGTAATTATCACCCTATGCTGAAGCAGGAATGTGCTACCCGTCCACACGAGAATCTACTAATCCCGTGTCATCCGACATTTTATCTGCCATGCCAACCAGAAGGCCGTGTTCTGTAAAGTCATGAGCACTCTAGTGACTCGTGGAGAGGGGGGGGGGTGACCACGTGTCCAAGGGATAGGGGGGGAGACATTTCCGCTGCTAATCCTCAGCGTGTATAGCGGGTGGTATCACAAGCAGGAACTTTTAATAATACCAGTTACGTCAGTTTGGATATAAAACTCTATTATAAATATATAAGTTACGTGGACTTTACTCAACTAGCAAGACGTATAAAGCTTTTACAGGTCATCTTGGCGAGCATAAAAATGCTTGGAAATATGCTCGATATTTACGAGCATTATATTCCTGTTGTAGTTTGATAATAGGCCATTATTTAGTTCAACATTGAATAGAATATACTTCATACGGAACGGGAATTCACTCACGACTTGAAATGTATTTCCGTCGAGGACAATAGGAATGTGTTTTGAAAGATGATTTCACATTCGATGCAAGAATGGGAATAATATATAATTGGATCGTCTGTCGGAATTTTAGAAATTCGAATGATACACGTTCGAATTTTGATATCACCACATTTATTTGTGATCACAATAATTTTCGTGGGAGAATTTCATTATTCATTAATTTGGTATTGGTGGACAATGATTGGAATGAGGAATTTATCGATATGAAAGAATATTTCCATCAGATTCCGTGCATATAGCCAAACATGGTGGGCACGGTATTTGAAAGAAAATACGTTTTTTACAACAGATTCAGTATTTTGAATGGAAGATTCATAACGTTTCCTAAACTGTGAGTTTGGATTATTGAGATACATATTGTCAATAATTGCCCCCACATTTGATTGGTCATTACTTTCAGACTGAAAACATTCCATGGAGCCGATTTATCCAACTGATAATTCAGTAATAACAGATAAGATACGAGAATAACATATGTGAACAGTCATGGAGAAATAAATATCCGCTTCATTTGCTGATCATTGCTAGGTACAATGATCTCTCACTCAAATCATCGAAGGAAACTGCTCGAATATATTCATTCACATCAACACAAATCGCTGTCAGCAAATGTTGCATCGAATAAACATTAGGCACTGATCACTGGCCACTACATGGTAACGATGAGACACCCTCACGGTTGACTGGGTTTCCCGCCACGCGCGCTGCGACCAGTCTCGTTAAATACGTGACACGGCGAGAATTGACGAGACGTGGCTTCGTGCATTCTCTTAATCACCTGCCAGTACTGGCGCGAACCTGTATCGTCCGACCTTGTTTTAGTATTCAAGGTGGCGGTGGATTTAATGTTTTACGTCACGAGGGTTTGACAGTGATTGGACTCAAATCTAATGGACTCCATTGGCTGATTTTACTACGGAAAACATTTGTATTTGAATACGAAATGACATATACAATTTCTTTTTCGACTTTATATTACTTTCTGGGAATAACTGAATGAATCAAAAGAGAAGCGAATCGCTGAGCTGGAAATCATGAATAAATATATTTTTTCGTGACTTTATAACGAAATGATATATTGATCTGATATAACATCTCATAGCTCACTTCGGATGTGGATGCAATGAATATGATTATTATGAATGTAATTATTCTCTCATGGAATGTAGATTTTTGTCAAGTGACGTCACTCATTGTTGAAATTGACAGAAAACAATGTACAACAGTTGAAATTGACCTATTAGAAAGTTTGGAAGCCCACCAGTTCGCTGTATTGCTATGGTAACGATTGTTTGTCATTTGTTACGTGACAGAAGCCTATATGGAATCCAGTAAGAGATCATACACGATTATTGAATGCCAAGGTGTGTAGAGTGAAATAGAGACGGTGACGGAATGGTCAGTCAGTATAGGTATCACAAGGAATAAAATTATGATACAATTATGTGAAATAATAGATGAAAGTTGTTGACGATTTGCAGATAGTTTACGAGAAACGCATTTCAAACATTATAATTCATGATAATTCGAGTGATTTTTCGAGCACGAGTCATTTTCCAGTGTATTCATAGTGATTGAAAAATGATTCATAATGATGATTCGAAAAATGAGAAATTTCCACCTTCCATTGCATTTATATCTTACGGACAATTTTATATCCCGAGAGAAATGTATTCATCAAACTCAAACGCATATGTGCACACTCGAAATACAAGAAAAAACGGATGTATATATTAATCACACATTACTTAATTTGCTTGGGAAAACTCTAATTTCTACGACATCGAACTTTCCAACAGATTACAAACGTCAATAAAATATATCATCTATATATATATAAATATATAAATATATATATATATATATATATATATATATATATATATATATATATATATATATATATATATATATATATATATATAGCGGTCACTAGACCAAACCTCGCCCATTTGAATGTACAATGAATACAATTGCAAATAAAGTCAATCTATATATCTATCTATCTATCCATACACTATTTCAGAAACATTCTCAGAAAATTTTTGATTGTGAAATGTAATCACTCTATAAACGAATACTTAAAACATAATACAGAGGTCCACTATCCGGAATCGATGATGAATGAACCAAGATCAGAATGAACAATTCGTGAACAATCTGGAGAAGAAATCCAGCTCGAAACACCGTTTGAAGACAACTCAACTCTTCAACACTCTTCAACACTCCAAACTATGACTTACACCGATCAAAAACAAAACTCTCCTCCTAGCATATCATAGAATTGAAAATTAGATATGATTATTCAAATGTAATTATTATAGAGGACTGAAATATTCAATATGATAGTTATTCAATCGTCACATTTTCAATTTTTTTTTTTAATAACATCGAAATTTGATACAAAATCATTGTTCCTCAATCAAGGCTATGGATGAAAGATAGGATCGTTTAGACGAGGCACCACAAGGACTATCTCACCACCTCATTTTGATCATTTAAAATCAATGAACTTCAACACCACGACTACGCTTTCTGTGACCATAATTTTTTTGCCGTAGATAAAAGTATTTCATTATAAACACACGGATGTTGATATCTTCCACTTTGAATCAATCGAGTCTCTTGGGCAATGATCACTTCTTTCCATTAACAGCAGATGTACAAAATTTGAATTTCGTGTGATGTGTGAAAAAAATATCTGTAGACCCTAAGAAAATGATCAGTTATTACAGATTCAACCAGGGGTGATGAAGAGTGGATGAGTTGAGTCATAAGTAATGCAATCGATTGCGCCTCAAAAATATGAAGTATCTAATTGGACGATGACACTTGTGTATGCCAAGTTTCAACTGAATTCGTACTTTCGTTCGACCCGTGGAGCGTGAATTTTCTTTTCTTTTAATAACATCGAAACTTAATATAAAATCATTCTTCCCCAATTAAGGCTATGGATGAAAGATGGGATCGTTTGGACGGGACACCACAAGGGCTATCTCACCACCCCATTTTGATTAGATGGAAGTATTCCAGTTTCCGAACGTCTGGAACACATCATTACTGTTTCTGTGATTATGTATCCAGACACAAAACATCGAAAACTATTTGCATATCAACAATTTTTGTCTATTCATTCACATAACTGTATCATTATTTTCTTTCTTGTAATTTATACCCATGGGGTATTCTCAAGTGACGTCACACATTGTTGCAAGAGACAGACAACAATGTGCACAAGTTGGAAATGACCAATCAGATTGTTTGGTAGTCCACCAGTTCGCTGTATTGCTATAGTAACGATTGTTTGTCGTTTGTCACGTGCGAACACCCTATACTGACTGACCATTCCGTCACCGTCTCTATTTCACTCAACACACCTTGGCATTCAATAATCGTGTATGATTTGTTGCTGGATTCCATTTCATGAAAGAATAATTACATTCATAATAATTCCATTCATACCATTCGTATCCGAAGTGAGCTATGGAATGTTTCATCAGATCAATATATAATTTCGTTATAAAGTCACGAAAGAACTTATCAAAATATCGGAAAACATCGTCTTTCTCAAGCACGGTTGAAGAAGTGATTTACCGGTAAAGTGGCTGAGTGGTTAGCGCACTTGCTTTGTGTGACCCGGGAGGTGAAGGGACATATCGGACCCGGTTCGATCCCCGCCACCGTCCATCTTTACAGGGGTTTTTCGTGGTTTCCCTCTGTAGTCTAGGCTAATGCCGGGATGGTTCCCACAATATAGGCCACAACCGCTTCCTTCCCACTATCCTTCCCATTACCCATAAAACCTTCACCTCACCATCCCATCATCTCATTAATCATTCATTCGACGCCAATAGATCTCAGTCATCATTACAGTGCGTCGTTAAAACCCAATATAAAAAAAAGAAATGATTTGTTTTGCTCATCCAATTAATAGTTTTTTTTTTGCTCAGTCATGAGAAATAAGTGGCTTCGAAATTAATGGACAATGTGAAATATATATTAGAGTGGATTTTCTTATATCGTATGTCACATTTCCTCCATCACATTCATTCTCACACGGCTAGGTTGGCCCTTGACATCATCAATAATTATTTCCATCAATATATTTACTATTCACCTCAAAGAAAATGAACTGAGGATCACAGAATATTGTTTTAATGTTATAATGATACTCATGCTAGTACCTTCCCATTGTTATTGAAAATAACAAAAACCAAAGAAAATATAAAACCAAGAACATAAAACCAAAGTTTTCAAGTTTTGTTTTTATTTGCTCAAGAATACGTTAGCCAATGTTGTGCTCGCGTTATTGGTTACCTACTCTGATTTATGTGTCTCTATAAACCAGTGAGCTGGAAGAAGGCCAGGAGAAGATAGAACTTCATGCAATGAGACTAAGAGCTTTGAAACACTCATTCTTAGCCCACGCAACACAGTAAGACTGGAAAAGTAATTAAATCTGACATTAAGCTATACGGTTGGTACGACAAACAATGCGAATTCATTTGGTTTTCTACAATTCCAACTTTCCTCTGCTTTCTCTATCTCTCTACCTTCAACTCTCTCTCTCCAACACCTTTACAATAATACACATTACAAATGTGTTCAACATTCTATATCAGCAACCTGTTCATGTGTTTCATATCAGTTGAATAAGATTCTGGCGGTCCGTATACTTGTACAAAATAATTGAGCAGTCGCTTCTCATCTGCACATCAGTCTATGTTACCACATGCAGGCGTAGTTGTTATTGTTGTTGTTGCTTCAACTATCCTGAATAACTGAATTCAATCAATACATTGGATCCAATCTAAACTAACCTATACTGATTAACCCAACCGAACAGATATACCATCTGATTCCACCCAAACTTGAAACAATCTAAGAACTTCTTCCATTCCGATGAATGGCCCTCTTCGAAATATCTCTGGGCATTGTACCGATTTTTTGACGACAAAATGAGAAGATGGATAAATGGATAAATTTATGAGAAGGCATAGCTCTAGGATTGATTTCAGATAAACTAGGCAAACGCATCTTACGCGTTGTGAGATGAGCGAGGTATCTGAATCTCTCGCTTCGTGAGACCCGATAGGTGAGGGGCATATCGTATCTGGTTCTGTCATCGCCACCATCCATCTACACAGTTTTATTTTCGTTCACCTCTCACCTAGCTTCACCTCTCCACCTTTGTATCTCTTCACCTTCCATCACCTCTGTATAGTCAAGGCTAATGTCTGGATGGTTTTTACAATATAGGCCACGACCCCATTCTTCCTACTATCCTTTCCACTATCTAAAAAAAACTTCATCTCACTATCCTATAAGCTCTTCAATAATCCATTGGACGCCAATATATCTTGTATGACGTAACAGTGCGTCTTTGAAGTAAAGCATCACAAATTGAGTCAATGAAATGATTATCCGTAATTTATCGTTAGACGATGAATATAACTATTCGGAAAAACAATAATTTAAGTAATGACTACTTCCAGTAATTACATACTTTGTTTTTATTTGTGCACATTGTTCACTTCTATGATGAAGTTTACTCGTCGTGCTGTATAATGACCTGGCACATTATTCAACCGTGAACTGTGGCTAGAGTCACTGTTACCGCGGCGAGGTCAAACCGGTTTAATTGCTGGTAATTATAATTTATATCACAAAAGTGAAGAAAATGCATAAAATACAGAGTGTAGTCTTTTATTTATATTGTTCCACTAACAATGGACGTACCACAGGTGGTGGAATGTAATATGAAAGAACTGAACGAGTTGAAGAGTGATAAATTATGGAAGAAGAGGCAGACGTGTGACCGACTAGACGACATGTTGTATGAGGGTTTCTTTTCATATTTAATTGGACTCAGATCGATTCACCTCACTTCATCTCCTGATGTTCTACGAGAATAGCTCATTAACCTCATTTCTTCTTTCAATTTCCAGTCAATTTTGTATGATATTTTCATCACCATTAATCAGAATTTTTGATGGTCCTAATTAGAATTACAATTAATTTTAAAATGAAATGTATTTCCAAATTGAACTTCAAAATTGAACAAACATTAGCTATTGAAAGCTGATATCATCTGACAATTATGGTTCAAAATTATCATAACCTATTTTCATTTATTAAAATTATTCTAAATATCATTTGAATATTATTATCATCATCATTTTTGTTAATTATCAATGGATTCACTTGATATAATATCATGTAATAACTTATAAGCTACATGTATAAGTTCGTGGGTTGATAATTGTAAACTGATAACGATTCCAATTTCCTCGGAAGAGGGTTAAAGGAATTATCCAATAAATGAAATGAATATATCATATTTTTTTATATCGTCACCATATTTGATTCCTCATATATTACCAATGATACATCTTCATTATTATCATTTTATCATTATATTATCATATTATTTAATCACGGAGATAGTTTTTACTTTCAATGTGTTCCGGACTTTTGGAAACTGAAAGACTGTATCTGCAGCGGAAAATCACGATCACAGCCAGGGCAGTCCTGGTGTTGCAGTTTATTGGTTGAGAATAAATTAAATGGGGGGATAAGATTTCCCTTGTGGTGCCCCGTCCAAACGATCCTATCCTTCATCCATTACCCCAATGGGGAAACATTGATTCTGTATTATGTATCGATGTTGTTGAAAAAACAATATTCAATGGTTCTTTTCATTCTCATTTATTCAAATAATTGCACCATGGAAGAGTTCGGATCCTTCTTCAATGTATGGATTCAATTTCTTCTAGATCAATGTCAATGAATACATGTTCCGTGGTCGAATGGTTAACACACTGCACTGTCATTCGGGTGACCTGGGTTTTATAACTGACATGGTCGACCATCCTGACTGGGTTTTTCATGGTTTCTCTCTGTCGTTCAGGTAAATACTGGGATGGTTCCTCAACAACAGGCCACGACCGACTCCATTTCCACGATCCAAAACACCCAATAAAGTAACCTTTCATCTCGTCATCCCATCATCCCATTCATCATCCACCGACGCCAATAGATCGTGGTCATCAGTACAGTGTGTCGTTTTACCCGATGTAAAATGAAAATAAGCAATTCCATATATATCGTTTCTTTCAGGTCGTTGTTTTTTAACGTTCTGATATCATTCAAATAATTTCTGTTCATTTCAAATTTTCAGATAGCAGGTTCCAAACGGAAGCTGAGGTTGTGAAGGTAGGATCGTTCGGTCGAAGCATCACAAGGTCAATCACACCACCCCAACATGAATCATCAATGACCTGACCTAACTACTAATCTGTCAATATGATCAAATGAGAACAGCGATGTTGCAAGAATACATTATCTGTGTTATGAGCGACGGAATATTCGATTCGTTCATCTATTTTCATCAATTCATATTTTGTATCAATTTATATCTGAAAATAAACTCGATATGATTGTGAATATAGTTTGTTTTATCATTGTCCATTGGTTTCTCTCTTTACATATCTCCCTCCTCTCTCTCTCTCTCTCTCTCTCTCTCTCTCTCTCTCTCTCTCTCTCACTCCCTCTCCTCTCTCTCTCTCTCTATCTCTCTCTCTCTCTCTCACTCGTATTATCTCTCTCGCTATCTATCTATCTCTCTCTATATACATCAGTATCTCTTTTTCTCTCTCTGCAATTTCAACAACATTCAATCCATCAAATGTATGATGACATAAAACAAATACAAACACGGGCGCACAAACATTGGCTCGCATCGAAGCCAGATTCTATTTGCTTCCCTGACATAACCTATACATTATCAAATATCAAATAAAAACACGTGAAGCGGACGGTTTCACCAAGTTTGTCACAGATGCAATCGAGGCTTGTTGAATTTCGGAGTGGTCGAATATATTCCATCTGGGATATAATTATAGTCTGCAGTTCAACATTTCAATAGACCATTTTCGAAAAAAATGAGCCATCTAGCGACGATCGTTTGAACTAGAACGGGATGTTATTACCCGAGTTCGAAAGTCCTATGCTTACAATGCTATTCAGCACGTTTGATTTATATTATTGTGCGTTACAGTGAACGTATAAAGTTATAATATGATAGTAGTTTCAACATTCATATGTTCACTTTATAACTGAGAGATTTAAACACTGTCAAAAAAATGTGAGATGAGAGATAATGCAAGTTTTATATGTTGGTGTTTTGCTTTTAACCCTGTGGATAAGCGGGCTGACTTTTTGAACAGTACTAAAACTCCCAGAATGCAATACCAGCGATCTCGGCTGCTGCTAGGAGGCGTGACGCGCCTGCGCATTGAATTATGAAAATGGTCTATTCAGTCGTCGAATGATGATCTTTTTGTTAGAACGGAAGAGTATCTTGAAAGTAATGGTTCGGAAGATGAAGGGATCAGTACAAAATCATGAAAATCATCATCATTCAAAAATTTATAATTTGAATTCCCTCAGTTTTTTCATTCGTGATGTTTTTATTCAAACTTCTACATAGCTTATCATGGTTCAAAATAAATTCTTCACTTCATTCAATTAAAGCTGATATTGAATAATAATTAATGAATAATTGAATGAATATTATTGAATATTATTATTAAAAAATATTATAAAATAATAATATGAATATATATATATATATATATATATATATATATATATATATATATATATATATATATATATATATATATATATATATATATATATATCTATATATATATATATATATATCTATATATATATATATATATATATATATATATATATATATATATATATATATATATATATGAATAATATATATATGAATAATGAATGATATATAATATGAATAATGAATATTGAATTTTCATATTGAATAATATCATTTAATATTGATAACTTCAATGAATCTCTGCTCGCAATAGAGTTGCCCGCAGATACAGAATAACAAGCAATTCAAACAAATTTAATAAAACTAGAAATCTATTGGAATGTGTTCATGAATGATTGATTTATATGATAGAGTATCTTGTGGAAAAAAAAAGAACTGGATGAGTATTTTATCAACAGTGGAATGAAAATAAAATGAAAGTGAATGAAGATTGATGAAAATGTGGATATGAGCTGTGTTAGTTGAAAAGAGAGAGGGGATATATATATATATATATATATATATATATATATATATATATATATATATATATATATATATATATATATACATATATATATATATATATATATGATTTCAATAGCTTCCTGGTTGACCACCAGTAGGTTATTATAATTAATGATTTTTAAAACTGTTTAAAAATTGCGACCTCCCCCGGGACTTGAACCCGGATCTCCAGATTGCCGGTCTGAAGCTATATATATATATAGCTATATATATATAAGCTATATATAGCTATATATATAAGCTATATATATATATATATATATATATATATATATATATATATATATATATATATATATATATATATATATATATATATATATATATATATATGGATTGTACAATGAGTGATGGAAACGAATCAACTCAATGATTGACTATAAAGTTGATTTCCAAGAATATTAACTTGGTCGCGAATAATACTGCTGACAATATCGGTAATTATCCCTGAAATTCCCTAATATTTCCCATAATTTTCCCTCAGCCTTATTTTAATTTCACCTGTATTTGTTTATTTCAACCTCAATTGCATTCTGCTAACTCTCTTCCAATTATTTGATACATCAATCAATTGTGTCACTCATTGCAAACATTGTTTGTGAATGACAGTCTTGAATAGAGATTAATAGACTGGATATGAATGAGTATATATTTTTCGTTCTTGTAACTTTGTCAACTAACGCTTACAGTATTAGAAACCGGTCACGTTGGACATGGGTTCGAGTCCCGCATAAGGTATGGGGTTTTGTGAGCGTCCTTTCACCCATCATCACTTCATAGTTTCATCATCACTCACTCATTCACACCCCCATATAACTCAGCTGTTGGTGGGGTCGCTAAGCAACAATGAAATAAAATGAATGCATGTAGAATTAATTGATTTTTATCCACGAGATGAGAGGTTTTTAGCGATCGTTTCCCCATCTCACACCCCTAGCACTCGGTGTTTAGCGTCTTTTTCTCTTGATCGAATGAGGGTTTCAAGACGCATCGACAGCAAGGTCATTTAGTCGTTGGTATACAACAATATGTTTTCAATACGTATTGTTTTTATATCTTAGTTTCTCGTTGTTCCAGTTAAATTATAATTACTTTCAATGTGAGGAGTTGCTCATCGCTTGTTTTTTTTTTTCGTTTTGTTGCAGTGGTAAGACTGTAGCCAGCTGCTAGCATCACATGGCGTAATGAAGAAGAACTTTAACTTGAATTAATCGAGACTTTCTGACATAAATTAGATTTATGTATGTTCGTGTATTTTAATTAACGTCCGTTCTTCAATTATTGTTTTTGAAGTTTTTTCACACACTGCACCAAGTTGGACAAATTAATTATAGAGACATGGAAATCTCTATCAAAACTGAGTCGTGGGCCTAACCAGAATACAACGATGTGGGTTTGAACCAATGATTTCGGTTCACAATGTATCGAATACGATATTTATTTGGATGATATTCGATAATTTGATGTGATCACAGAAATTCAAGTCAATAATTCAGAAAAAGTCACTCTCCTCAAATACATATAGAAACAATTGATTCCCATAGCATTCAATTTTTTAAATTAATTCATGAATAAATTACACTTTTTCCTCAAAGTCGTCTAGATGAGGTTGCGCCATCAATTTAACAGGAATATTTTCACCGTATAAATACCAACTGTATTAAAAGTCAAGGGTTCTAAAAATCATATGTACCAAAAATCAACTGACGCACAAGTTACTTCTTATTTTGAGCAAAATGTACAGAAATTGGAGTGAGGGGTCTGTTCATTCTTGTTCTCTATTGACATTAATCTCACTCACCCAACCTCAACCACTACTGAGAAAAATGTATAACAAATAATGAGAACTAATATTTTGAAAAGAAATAGGCCAACACCCCTCCCCTCTTTCCTCTCTCCCTCTCCACCAATTCAATTTCTGTACATGTAGTTCAAGAATTGGAAATTTGATAGAAGAGAGTTGCCTATCAGTAAGATTGGTCGGTTCTAGGTTAAATTGGCTACATTTTGATAAAATTAGTCAGTTTTTAGCCTCACTTGCGGAACAATGATTTTGATTCAAGTTTCGATGTTATAAAAAAAAGTTTTCAGTACAACTGATAGATTTTCAGGAGAGTCTAGTTTTGGTACAATGATCCATCGCAATTTCTATCACCTCTATCATCCATCATAACTCAAACACCTGAAATACGTATCAATCTATCGACCCTGGTCACCTGACATACATCAATATCCCCCCCCCTCCTCCCCCCAACAAAAACGTTGTGTTGATTATGTACAGCAACAGCATAATGCAACTTCCTCCCGTGCTTTCAATGGCCTCCTACAAGCACAATACAGACATACGTCATCCAGAGCGACGGTGGCGCCGCGCGGAGGAAGCGGACGTATTGCCAACCGGAACCCTCCATGTAGATACCGTCCTCCATTCTGATGCTGACAGACACACACACATGCAGACGGATGGACAGACTATACTGGTGGAGGTGCCATAGACTATACTGGTGGAGGTGCCATACGTGTTGTGATTCGACTGATGGAGGTGCCGTAGATTGGGATCGATCAACAGCAATTGACGACTTGAAATGGGCGTGGCTTCACTAGTGGGTCATTTGGATATATGTCATTTGTGGTCATTTGAAGATACCCCGATTGAATATTTGAATTTCACTACAGTTTTAACAGCCCTGTTGATTGGATGGTATGATTTGTGACGTCAAGGGGGCGGAGACAGCAAGTCGTCAATTGAGTTCTGTTCACATTTAAACAATACTTTCTCCATCAATTTTACTCTCAATTGAGTCGAAATGTGTTCACAATTCATGGATCAGGAAGAATAATGAATATTTGAATAATGGGGCTTATAAAACTATGATTTCTGAATTAGTATGAACCTTGAAATGTGTGGATTGGAAATTCATAAGCCCATACATAGCCAAATATCAGAAAAAATGAAAGTATACATAATGTTGGATCAGTGATGGATTTTTCTGACGTTGGATATGAACTAATTCTCATGGATATAGCCCCGGTAATGTTTATATTCTTGTGTATAGTTTTCAAGACCATATCTCATTTATGTTCAATTTCAGGATCCAATTTTCTATCATTCACACAATTGCATTCGAAACGTCGCGAAGAGGTAATTCCGCTGGACCGCACATCCATCCAAAAAGAGGAAATTGATTATAAATATATATATGTATATTTCCGGATTTGAAAATACATACATACATATGGATATACATATATATATATATATATATATATATATATATATATATATATATATATATATATATATATATATATATATATATATACATATATATATACTTATATATATATATATATATATATATATATATATATATATATATATATATATATATATGTATATATATATATATATATATATATATATATATATATATATATATATATCTGTATATATATATATATATATATATATATATATATATATATATATATATATATATATATACACATATACATGTGAGTATATTCTGACCTCCTTCTTCATCCCAGATTCTGTTATTAGTGTTTTTCTGTACCAGTGTTGGTTCACTTCTATCTGGGGACCGATGTTTAATGGTATGGCCATTGGAGGTTCACGACGAGTAGAGAGGAGTGGGGGTAGGGGGAGGGGGGAGGGGAAATGCGATTTGAAGTTGCTATCATTGTTGGCCCTTCGTCTCGACATGTCACTGGGGACTATCGAAGTTATAATAACTATCGATATATATCGATTGGTACTCTTTCAGCGACCAGAAGAGAGATGAATGGTGCAGTCGGAAAGTCGACAGTCGGAAGCGAGTTATACAAGTTACTATTCCATCACATGTTTCTGATAAGAAGTCTTGCTGCAAAACACTCAACTTTCAATGGGTTTCAAATGCAATGTATTACACTTATATTTCATTGTTTTTTTTTTTTTGGAGATGGAAATGAAAATTTTGAATTGAAATTGTTGATATAAATTGGCGTCGGGGCTGAATTAGTAGGCAAGGGTGTTCAGGAGTGTCTGAACACCCTGGACTAGGTGGTGGGTTGGAAAGATCTGAGTTAAGGCTTGGAGTGCACTCAAAGAATCGGCGCAGATCAGAAAGTTGTTATCATACATATATGTTATTGTGTTATTATATAGGACTGTTATTATACCTTATTCAGATATCTCGCTCATCCCACGTACAACGCATATTTGGCGTTTTCTTAGTGATAATATTGATGCATCCACTTTATATATGTGTTATGTTAAGTTCCGGCATTCATAGATGGAGTTCTTCATTTCATTTCACAAGGTGAAAGTTATGGATACAATACGGTTTCTTTTCTACAAGGTAACCTTCAACTACACGTTCGAAAGAATTCACATTTTTCATGATGCGTATAGCTCCTCAGGTAACAAGTTAAAACATTCGGCATCATCAAAGTTCAGTCCAGGTTTGAATAGAGTAGACGATGATGAATGTTCTCGAAAAATAGAAAATTCATATTCTTAATTAGATCAGAATGTTTTCAATGGAATGTTTTCGAGGAATGTATGATCATGATTTGAAAAAAAAAATATGAGAATTGACCATTATAGATGGGCGTGACTTATACGAAGCAAGGGAAATTTTAGATACTTCAATTGGTTATTGATCAGTAAGATCAATATAATTGGTAAGATCGCCCTTGTGGTGCCTCGTCCAAACGATCCTATCTTTCATCCATAGACTTAATTGGGGAACAATGATTTTGTATCAAGTTTCGATGTTATTGAAAAAAAAAGAAAAAAAACTATTTCCCTATTTCCCCTGCTTCACTGTCCACTTGATTGGTTCTCATATTATGTGACATCACGAGGGCGGACGATCTACAATGGTCAATTGAATCCACTCAATTCATACACTCAAGAAAGGTATATATATATTTTAAAATAGGCTCCACGATAATGTGTATCGATCAAGGAGGTTAGATACTAATAGGACTATTAGTATCTAACCTCCTTGGTATCGATCAGTTTCAGTTCTCTTGGTATCGCTTGCTTTACGACCCCACCAACAGCTAGGTTATATGGGAGTTATCTTGGTCTGTATACATCCCGAATTGACGATAATTCAACAGAGGTTCCATGGATTGGAATTGAATTCTGGTTCTGAATGAAATATCGTGTCACAATATTGCCACCACAAATTATTGAAAATGACGATCGTTATTTCTGAAACCATCCGTTCACTATTCGAGAATGAATGGATGAAAATTTGAATTTCACGGCGTGTTGAAATCTAGGTCATTTTGCGCCGATTGAGACAATTTATCTCATCTTGAGAAAAAAAAATGAAAGATAGAATTCCATAATTGTTTTCAGTCTATTCAATTATATTCATTCATTCGGAATCATTGTTCCAGTTTTTTGACGAATAATTGAGGTTCCATCATCTCACATCAACTTACAATGTTGGTAATGAAAGTTTATAGGATGCAGTTTCCAATAAATTCATTTCCTTTTAGACGGTTTTGTCGTGCCGATCCGAATAGTCCCGATTCATGAATTTTCCTTTCGATTGGAAATCAATCAAATCAAATTCCTCATAATGATTATGATACATTGAACAGTTCACACACGGATTGGTTTGTTTGAACGTTTCGATGTTTTAACGATCGAATATTCCTGTGAAATCACTAGATAACACCTATCAGTGATAACAGAAAAAATAGCATAACATTTTCGATTTGTAATTTGCACGGTGATAAATAAATTAGAATATTATTCGGATATCAGTAACTTTTCCATTGCCAATTTTCATGTTCCACAACAATTATTTCTATTCCGTATTCACCAATAACGTAACATTCATAAAACACTTTTTTTCACCGACAAAAAAACACCAAGCTCTGCCAAAACAGAGACTTTCAGTTTGAGTTATCTCTTGATTCTATCCAGACTTGCACCAGACATTTTTATTGGTATATTTACTTATTTTTTTCACTAAATAACGAATCACTTAATTCTTCCTGTTGGATGTTTATTATGTATGAAATATTCGTGGCCCGACATCTCTAATAGTAGAGTCGTGATCCGGCTAAGCCTCGGATCAAGCGGGCTAATTTACGACCGTGTGTTATCGGTCTGCACATTAAACCTGTGCTTTACCGACTTGGAGCTCGGAAAGATTTGAATCATCCGTATAATGAACTGTCATCGTGAGGTGGATCGAGAATAACGTTAATTGGCATGTGATTAATTATAATCAGAAGAAAGCGATCAGAAAAAGTGAGGTTAGGAGTGTGAGTGACTATAAAAGTGTTGATAAATGATGTGATTAAGATAAAATCTGGGATATATCTGGATAAGTTAGCATGACTTGTTCAACCTAAACTGTACATTCTACTTCTTCAAAAAAATAGCGGTTTCATATTTTTGGAAACATTGAAATATGTAATTCATACAAATGAGAAATGATTCGAAAAAACGGTCAAGTTACTTCATCAGAATAAATTAAAATTTTCCCGCAATTTTGACTTTGGGATAATTTACATCATGCATCAGTTTTACGAATATGAAAGATCAGTCGATTTAATGAGAAAAAAAGCATGATCTCATTGTTTCACACCAATTGCAGCCATTTAAGAAACCATCAATGAATTTGAGCTACAAGTATAACTTATTGAATTTTGTGACGCATACAATGAGTGATGAATGAAACAGGAGGGCGGTAACATGATAGTTTTGAACTCGAGGTGCACATACGTCTCTACATTGTTTTCCATATGGATAATGCACATATAGCTTATTCAACAACGCATGATGTATTGCGTTTTCCCGAGACATTTAATGCTTCCGTGAAATGCAGAGCCCGGATTTACAGAGTCCCATATTTGGGATGTCTTGAGTTAAGACTATTTGACTGAGCCACGAACAATATTG
>OZ023326.1:6306679-6314179 GCA_964007535.1 Brachyptera risi
GGATCACAATGTAGTGACACCAAAATTATTCGTCATAATATAAAGAAGGTGACCTAACTTCCACACGGATAACATGAAAGGCATTAGTGGTTTTTTGCGATCAGTTCAGAGCCAAAGATACTGATTGCTTGTCGCGATTTAGCGGATACTCTTGTGAACTATAGATGTAGAGAGAAGTGGCTACGGTACCGGTGGCATTGTTCAACTAAACAAAAACGTAAAAAAATCTCAACTGCTAATATTAGGATTCTAATGGGCCGTGTATAGCATTGTCTTTCTGAACAGTTCGATATGAAATCGATGGTTGCGCCACAGTCAATCGGGACGCTAGACTCAGATACTGACCCCGGAAATGTTTCACTTTCAAGACCCGAGTTGGAGCGCCTTCCTCATATTAGAATAGAATAGGTTGGTATCATCACATCCTACCTGAGCTAACTGGGCTAAAGAAACAAACACCGTGTACTGATTTGATCTGGAGTGAAACCAATCCAGAAACCAGAATATGTGAATTGTGTACCGATTTTTTTGAACAAAGGGTTGAATGAATAAACACCACTAATATCACTAGAACGCACCTCCGACACGACGGAAGACAGCCGAAAAGCTTCAAAGATACGCGAGAAGTTGTGTTTCTCAAAGCGTTAAATGCTTATCTAGACTTTTTTTCAGATTCATTTACACAATTTTTCATCAACATCTATGAACACCGGTGATGTTTGTTCTCTCTTCACAGTATTCTTCTTGAAACTTCACAGTCATTGAAGAGAATGAACCATCGCATGACAGTTCACTGGGAATGAATTTGTCACAACAAAAAACGAAGACGAAACTGTCAAAATCAGAGTCAATATACACTCTCATGTGAATCGAGTCAAATATGAGAATTTCAATCTTATTGAATGCATCAATGATAATAATGATTCAATTCGAACTTTTCTCTAGATTGATTCACTTCTGACTTCTGAACGTTCATTTTCTGACAAGACCTCATTAGGACCATTCTCTCATCTTTATCTTCGAGTCACGAATATACGACGATCTTGATAAACAAAGATATAGCAATAGTATCTCGAACATTTTTTGATCTTTCGATATTTCATCAAATCTCCAATATTTCTCCCAAGATCTGTTCCATCACTCATGAGAGAAGTTGGATTGTCACACATCCAAATTTATATATATATATATATATATATATATATATATATATATATATATATATATATATATATATATATATATATATCCATGAATATATATATATATATATATATATATATATATATATATATAGATATAGATATATGCATATATATATATATATATATATATATATATATATATATATATATATATATATATATATATATATATATATATATATATAGCCTATATATATATATATATATATATATATATATATATATATATATATATATATATATATATATATGTATATATATATATATATATATATATATATATATATATATATATATATATATATATATATATATATATATATATATTTATATATATTCATGTTTATATATATATATAATTTTATATATATATATATATATATATATATATATATATTTATATATAATATATATGTAGACCTACATATTATATTCAAAGAAACATAAAGCTGTGTTATCTACTTTTGACAAATGATCAGTTTTCAGAGACAAATATTTTGCAACCATCTAATCACACATGAACCATTTTCTTGCCAAGAAAAGACACTCCATGAAGTTCAGAATATCACGTCGATTCTCTGTGAACATCACAACATTTCCTGAAGAGAGAATACCAAATGTTCCAACGGCTTTCACAAATAGGTGGGCACCATTCTGACACACCACAATAATGGATAATGCGATACAAAATGATAGAATACATTACAACAATTCCAATTCACAATAAAAACATGAGAACTCACTCGATTCGGATAAAGAAAGGATGAATAATATGGAAATGAATTAGTTATCCCAAAAATATAGATACTATATACATATATAAATCATGTTGAAAACTGACTGTGCTTGTACATAGCATATATGCCACCTCACCGAGATACGTTACTCCTGCCAGCAGCCGATAGCGACATAATTATGCTTGTTTCGATTCCAGCGGCCATCTCGGATCTTTACGGATAGAGTCCGAGCAAGACATTCCATATTATCACTAATGTATTTCGAATATGGTGGAAACTTGTTGGTTTGCAAGGCGATGGACACAAATATATGAACCACCTTTATTGGTCCCTGGCTTATAAAAAGTTTACAGGATAACAATCAGTATAAAATACAATTTTGATATCAATATATATAGAAATGAAATACAGTTAGATCATTGAAAAGAGTGAAAAATTGAAAATTGTGATGAGTAATAATAACATTGTGCCTAAAAAAATTGAACTTATATTAAAAATTGAGAATATAACTGGAGAAAATCAATGAAAGTAAAAATATTTGAGGTTCTTAGAGGAAATTTAGAGACACAAATATGCCGAGACACAAATATGTACGCAGTATAATCGGTATATCTCGGTGATATATATTCAATTTTGTCATTGTTTTCATCACGTCGTGAAATATCTGTCCAATAAGTAATGCATTGATGTTATTCTGTTAATTTCACACGACTTGAATCTCAGCGACGATTCGACCAGTTGGAATCGAACTCCGGTCTCTTGAACGAGAGTTTTGTGTTTTATCGATCGGTTCAGCTGTCTCAGTACGTTTTCTTCTCGTTATCAACTCAAGACTCGATGGACATCATCATTGTGCCTCAATCAAGGCTATGGATGAAAGGTAGGATCGTTTGAACGAGGCACCACAAGACTGATCTCACAACCTCAAAATATAATTTCCAACGATATAGAAGTCAGAGAATAAATCTTTGGGTCATAATTTCAGTAATAATGAACGGTACGTAATTCAATTACAGCTCGGAATTAACGCGAATCTAAAGTCATTACTAACTTGGCACACTCTCACTATGTACTATTTGTGTATGTGAATTTATCTCTGGGCGATCTGTTCTTGGCTTATTAGTTGTATATGTTTTGTTTTTGAAACATTCATATGTCGGAAAGAATGGGTATTTTATATGAGAGTTGAACGACCTTCATTTTTATTACCATCGAAATGTTCAACTCTCTTTAAAAAATCGAGTCCATACGAAAATAGTATTGCTATAAACTTCGGGATCATCCAGTGCCTTCGTCCAATTAGCGGCTCAGAATATCGTCACAGACCTGTACATAGCTCTGGAAGAAAGACTGTGGTTTGTAAATCCGACAGGAGAACTGACAAAAGAATGCGCGTCAAAATACAAGAATGAGCGAAGAAGGGTCACAAAAAACTGTCAACAATGTAACATTTTCAAGGGAAGGTATTGTCGAGATGCGAGCGTTTCATTTGTTGACCTCCAACAAGTTCCATTGCGCACCACTAACTGCGCACCTTCAACTTCACCGTCAGATATTTACTGAACCAGCTATAGTTATCTTGGCTATACAATATAATAACAATCCGCCGGAAAAGGCTGCAGGTACGCTGTTGATGTTGAAAGAAAGAACTAGAGAAAAGTCACAAAATGAAGCGCACATATTTTCAATAATGACATTGATTGGGGTATGACATTGTTGACTGAACTTTTGTAACCAGTTGTCGGCCATTTTGAGATTCAGAAGCGCATTCTATTGTTACTTTTCGTGTCGAATATCACGGTCTATTGGACTGCAATATTTGAACATATTTTGTAGCCCAACTCACAAGCAGGGAATGGATTTTGTATTAACAACAATGGAAAAAACAAAAAGCCAGACACGTTGTCATAGTGAGCAGTTTTTCTAGTGAACATTGACAAATATAAGTGCTAGCTCTCGTGTAATTCTTATTGTGAACGGTTAAATGGAAACGCCATCATTCAGTTTGCCAATACACTATAGGCTTCTGTCAAGTAACAAACGACAAACAATCGTTACTATAGCAATACAGCGAACTGGTGGACTACCAAACATTCTGGTTGGTCAATTCCAACTGATGGACATTGTTGTCTGTCAATTTCAACAATAAGTGACGTCACTTGACAGAAGCCTATGAAACTATAACAAAGGTATTTCATAATGAACAATCATTATTTCAATTGTGAACCGGGCCTTCACAACAATGACAGATAAAATTGTAGAATGCACATTCAATAACATTATTCGAATCAGGATTATTTTTTGTAGATTCCATTATATGATGTTCCATTCGCCCCAACCCATTTATTCGTTCGTTATGCACGCTATTCAAATGTGCTTCTTTATGCGACATGAGAGATTCTGTTGTGTGCTGAGTTTTTACAATATGACATCGTTATTACAACAGATTATTATACTATGGACCTGAGCACGCGAGACTCGAGTTTTAAATTGAACTCCAGATATATTCAAGTGAAACGAGTAAAAAAATGGAATAATTGTTGGGATTGGGTACACAGGTTGGATGATACAATTTTATTTCGGGCAAGTTTATATTATTATTTCACTGTGGGGATTAGGTTCAAGCAGTTTTATTGGTGTCGCTCTCGGCAAAAAAGAGTAATAAATAGTCGAATGGAAAACTTTCAACAAATCTCGTGGGTACAATCTCGGTGTACTATATTTATGTTATTCGAAATTTCTTCTGCGTCTACGACAATGCAAATTTTTCTGAAGTGTCGTAAAATTGGTTGAGTATACACAAAGAAAAACGTTGTGCGGATGATAAAGTATCACATTGCAATTTACTGTGTCAATTGTTTACCGAGTAGATTGTTTACTTGAGAGAAATGCATAGAGCTGCCCGTCTGGCCAAACCAGTTGAAGCACTGTTTTGGAAACTCGTCTCATCTGGGTAGACGACCTTGAGAAAGTTTATCTATACCACTCAATAATTTCGAGAGTACAATTTGATTGTTTCAATTCTTCATATATATATATTTGATTTGGTTATCATATTACTGTAATATTTCCTACGCTTCATATTCCTGACAATTTCTATTCATTTTCCACCATCATTCTCACACTGATCATCCATATTGGAATTATTATCAGGTCTGTGATTGGAATGAGAGATATAGGAGATGAAAGATACACCTCGATCGGTGATTACATGGCTATAACATCCAAACTAACTCGATATTGTTTCGTATTCAAGAAATTTGACTATATATCAATCTCTTTGTCTGGGTGAAGGTAAGATGAAGTGAACGCAAGGATATGTGTGGTAAGTCACAATCGTTACACCTTGGGTTAGTTTATTCATGTCGATATATATATATATATATATATATATATATATATATATATATATATATATATATATATATATATATATATATATATGTGTATATGTATATATATATGTAAATATATATATATATGTATATATATATATATATATATATATATATATATATATATATATATATATATATATATATATATATATATATATATATATATATATATATGTATATATATGAATATATATATATATATATATATATATATATATATATATATATATATATATATAAATATATATATATATATATATATATATATATATATATATATATATATATATATATATATGTGTGTATATGTATATATATATGTAAATATATATATATATATATATACACACTCACCAATACAAAAGTACTGAGATCACAATAACTGAACCAGTCGTTGAGTAAAAGCTATTCGACCGGCCAACTTCCTTATTCACAACGTACCAACATAAGAGACGATAATAGTACAAGTACAAGAAATAGACGGAGAGCTTTACATAATAACAATTACATCTAGAAACAAGATAATAAAGTGCACTATTAACGCCCCTAGCTAATAACTCACTGTTTATTGTCGAGCAGTTGGCATTGCCCTTGTGGCCTAGTGACCTAGTGACAAGAATGGCCAACTTGACCGCAATTGTTGGTTTATTTGGAGCTTATCCCGGAGGGCGACAATTTTCTTGCCAAACAGATTCTTTGAGGATCTTTAATTTGTCCATTTCAAATATTGAGAAATAGTTCTGTTAAAATGTTCGGGAAGTTATGGTCACCAACAGCGCAGTCCTGGTGTTGAAGTTTATTGGTTTTGAATAATTTAAATGGGGTGGTGAGATCGCCCTTGTGGTGCCCCGTCCAAACGATCCAACTTTTCAATCTTAGTCTTAATTGGGGAACAATGATTTTGTATCAAGTTTTGATGTTATTAAGAAAGAAAAAAAAATGTTGATTTTTTTTTTTTCAAAACGAGAACTTGAAATGAGATCATGATTTTCGAATTGCTCACAAATTTTTTCGAATGGTTCACTAGTCCAAACGATCCTACCATCATCAATATTATTCTCACCTTATGATTCTGTCATTCTATCATTCCATTATTATCACAATATTATGTATACCTATATTTTCTAATTTATATACTAATAACAAAGTGTATTATTTCTACTGCACAAACATTTTTGAATGTTCAATATCAATGTACTTATATTATTATCAACTTTGATTGAGCAACAATGACTTTGTAACCAATTTCGATGCCAATTGTAAATGATGGAAAACCAAGGTCAATGATGACTTGATAAGACGGTTCGAAAATGACACTATGACTAAAAAATTTCATGTCATAATAATTTGATCAATCCTGATTTTTTTCATAATTTCATGCCAATTCGATTGGTTTTGGCGGGATTTCGTGTTTTGAATCGATTTTCAACATTCAACTATACGAATTATCTGCTCAGGTTTTGAGCCCTATACAAATCGTAGCTATGTTGTATCATCCATTTGTTTGCTGAGTAAATTGTATAATTGCTTCTATTGAAATATGTTGTGCTATGCTGAATGTTGTATACATTATATGATATACCTCTCACGTGACTGGATTGAGTCTCATACAGAACACAGAGAGTTGAGGCAGTGTGGGATCGGAATAGAGGGAGTGAGTTGAGACATCAAATCGAGACAGAAAATACGGCACCTCCACTTATTTCTGGAATATTTTACCATGAATATTATTCACGAGTAGAACTTGAAACAAAGTAATCATTCCTAAATCAATTCAGAATTTCACGAGGTAGGATAGTTCGTCTGATTGGAAATATTGTTGTGTTTATGTTGATCACACTCTAAATGAGATCGCAGGAGCTCAAACCCCAGTGAAGGGTAGGGCTGAACCTGCGAGCGAGAATTACTCATGGACAGATAGTTCCTTTCTCTTTCACTAGTTTCAAGTTTCAATATATTGTCTAACTAAACGGATCATGAATGAAGACTGATATTTACTGATTAACTATCTGCAGTACACATGGCATCAACACATGCCACTGTTTATAGAAAGAAGACGTTAAATGTGTCTGTAATTTAAACATCAGAGATATGAGTTGACTCTGGACACACCTGTGAAAACCTCAGTCACACTAGCCACGATGACAATTTGACAAACAA
>OZ023326.1:6319179-6321679 GCA_964007535.1 Brachyptera risi
TCCCGCAAAAGGTGTGAGCTTCTCCGGCACTTGCGAGGGGTGGGAAAAGAGGGAGAGAAGTTCACGGAACTAAAAATATAGGGACCGAGACGCGTAGCCGAGTGGTAACAGACTGAACCGTCATTCGGGAGAATGGGCTCAGATTCCCGTCATGGTCGACTATCCTGACAGGGTTTTTTCGTTTTTCCCCTCGGTCGTTCAGGTTGATACTGGGATGGTTCCTTATTAACAGGCCACGACCAACTCCTTCCCACCATCCAAAACACCTGATACAATAACCTTTCATCTCATCATTCCATCATCTCATTCATCATCCACTGACGCCAATAGATTGTAGCCATCAGTACAGTGCGTTGTTGAAACCCAATATATATATACAACATGATAACTCCTAATATCGGTGGAGGCGCCGGGTTTTCACCGTTATGAGAGTATTGCTGACGGTGCAGGTAAGTTGATGCATCAATAATTGAATAATTTCACGATTATTATCGATGATGGAACAAGAATTGAAACCATCAATCACCAAAAATCATCAGTTATCAAAATCCTAAACACAAAACTGAATAATAATCATACTGATATTCATCATTCATCTCAGCATTTATAGTAATGGTGTCACATGATGATATATGCTCAGTTTATGAGCTGAAGAAAATGTCACGCTCATAATAATATATATATATATAGAATGATCATTCCAGCTCATCGTCTCTCAGCTCAATCACCAAAAGACTTGGGTACAAACCAATACCTCTTGTGTTCAGGTCTCAAAACTGCAACACTTTTGTGATTATATATATATATATATATATATATATATATATATATATATATATATATATATATATATATATATATATATATATATATATATATATATATATATATATATATATATATATATATATATATATATATTCACATATAAATAGTTATATATATATATATGGATTCAATATATTAGACGATATAACCATTTGAGATATATGGTCACATTCAATGATGAACTTCACAACTCGTATGAGATCTCCACAATTTCAATTGACAAGGGTGTATAAAGTGCGAGTATAACACGTTATATTGTCACCCAGTATTGCACTGTCGACACAAAGAATAAATACATACTTAACCCAATAAATACATACCTTGTATTCAAGAGCTCAGCATTTTCCCACTTCTTTTCTTGCTGTCCGCTTTCTGCTAGCCGACGAGCGCTCGTGTATTCTTGGCCAACCTCCAATGATCACGCAGTAAACTCACCCCCCCACCCCCCCACCCCCCCACCCGAAAACTTTGACTTGTTTAGCCCGACCAATATCGACAAAGAACACATTATTTCTCTCCCCAAGTACACGAGGATGTCGCCGAGGAAGATTTAAAACATTTATTACTCCGACGGAGAGAAGGAGAAACCGTGAATGTAGGGTAGATCGCAGCAGAAAAAGTTTTTTGTAAAAGGGATGGTCATTATAATGATGATCTCATAAGTTATAAAGGATTCGGATGAATAGAAACTCATTCTTTTCATGATACAAACTTTAACAGAAATGCTCTCTTAATAATATGTAGTAGAGTAGATGTTTGAAAAGTTCCAAACGAACACTGATGAGTTAGTATATACAAAAATGTATTCATATTAATATTTCCATGAGTACACAAATCCGGGACTTAGATAGCATATGATTTCATTCATTTACTTCAATATATTTCATGAACTTTATATCTGATGATGATGAAAAGAAGTGATCATTGCCCAAAGTGCTTAGTTCAGAGTGGAAGATGTCAACATTCGTGTGTTTTGTTCACTCCTAATACCAATGCTGGTAAAGTTCGAATAGACCACCTGAACGGTTTTCACTCATAATGTGTTACTGACTTTCAGAAACTGAATGAATTTCATCTACGGTGGGAAATGAAAGTCACAGATAGCGCAGTTCTGGTGTTGAAGCCATTCGGTGTCTTATAATTGGATTGGGGTGGTGAGATCGCCCTTGTGGTATCCCGTCCGAACGATCCCACCTTTTATCTATAGCTCTAATTGGGAAACAATGATTTTGTTCCGAGTATCGGTGTTGATGAAAGAAATATATATATATATATATATATATATATATATATATATATATATATATATATATATATATATATATATATATATATATTTATATATATATATATATATATATATAAATATATATATATATATATATATATATATATATATATATATATATATTTATATATATATTTATATAAATATATATATATATATATATATATAAATATGTATATATTCATATCAAATATATATATATAAATATATATATATATATATATATATATATATATATATATATATATATATATATATATATATATATATATATATATATATATATTTATATTCATATATATATATATATACATATATATATATATGTATATATATATATATATATATATATATATATATATATATATATATATATTTATATTT
>OZ023326.1:6326679-6339179 GCA_964007535.1 Brachyptera risi
AGCAGATTAGTAATCAACTAAGGCTCAGTTTTACCAATTGATAGTCAGTAGATCAATTAATAATTAGTGAATCAACTTGATATCACCCTTGATTTCGTATTCCATTTTTGTACCTTGAATATAAACGGACCTCATATAAAAAAATAATGAGAATGTCTTAATTAAACCATACTTATCAATTGGGGTACAAGAATTTCATTGATAACCAAGGGTAAAAACAGGTTAGTCCACTAATAATCGCTTAATCAACACATTTATTATTCGTAAAACGGGACCTTAGTGTATTAGTACTGATTTGATTGATTTAGTATTTATTAGCAACAGAAAAATACATTTCCACTAGTGCTAATTTAATAAATGGACAACACATACATGAACACAAACAATAAACACAAACATAACACAAACATAAACATAAACATAGGTACAATAATTAAATAATTGAACGTGAAGCGTGAAGTAGTACACTAAGTTGGCCTATCTGTTATACATCTTAAAATGGATTTGAATTGTGAGAGATTATTGAAATGCAGGTCTAAGCTAGTGTTAAGGTGAGAAATAGAGTTGAATGAATTCTGTAGCCGGTTTATGCATGAGTGTTTACTGATATCTATTCTGTTATTATTTGGGTGAAATTTCAACTGTTTTCGGGTTACACGAGGTGCTACATGGAAGTTCAATTGACCAACAGTGTAAGATGAATCTACATAACTATTTACAACTTTGTACAGAAATATTAGATCCGTTACCAATCGTCTCCTAGCAAGCGTCATTATCCTATTGGTATTGCAGTGATCCAAATAATCTTTTCTGTGATAAACAATGCCCGATTTGGCGCACTGTTGATGAATGAATCTTTGTTGGACTCTCTCTATTGCATCGATCTTTGTGATTTGAAACGGATTCCACACTACACTAGCGTACTCTATCTGGGGTCTCACTAGCGCAATATACAGTAGCCTGTTAGTGGACTTGGAAAAGTATTTTGCACAATTTCGTCTGATCACTCCAAGAAGTTTAAATGCCCTAGGCTTGATCGTGTCCATATGCTTTTTGAATAAGAGGTCACAGCTAAGCATTATACCCAGGTCTCTCATTACATTAACTCGTTCAAGCTTTGTATTGCTTATGGTAAGGCTCAGTTTTCTTAACTGATAGTCAGTAGATCAAGCAATAATTAGTAGATTATCTTGATATCCTCCTTGATAACGTATTTCTTTCTGGTACCTCAACTTATAGTTAGTGAATTCAGCTATAGTTAGAGGATTGACTTATGATCACTCTTGGTTGAACATGTTATTTTTGTATCTGAACCAATAGTTAGACAACTAAAATCAGTAAAACTGGCTCCAAGTTTCATATATATACCTCCGAACCTGTTTCTATCGAACCAAGTTTTGTCGCCGGAAAGAGCGGGTACGATGTGTCGATAGGTCGACTGACGGACGACCGACACAATCGATCTCGCTTGCCAGCAAACGTACGTATCGAGCTTTATCGAGCACGACTGGACAAGAAACGGTACATCCTGAATGTTGTCTCGTGAATTATTGCATGTGTACCATTGAACAGCGTGAGTTTTGCGAGTTGTAAATGAATGATGGGTTGTTTGTTATTACGCCGCTCGGAGCGCTGTGCACTCAGTTTATGACGTGGCAGTAAATCAGACAGGGATACCAACTGTGAGTTATAGGCACCAAACGCGATCCGTCTCTCTCATTACTTACAAGGACATTATATTGTACTACTAAATATTATTATCTCGCGACGAGAAAAAAAAAATGAGAGACATCATAAATTATGATTGCAATTATTCAAAAGAGCACAATCTTTGTTGTGAAAGTCGACTTTTTTTCATGGTAAACGTGAATTTAGATAACTTTAGAGGTGCCGCGTCGCTCTATATTATTGGCTCATCCACCACTTTCAACTTATACCTCGTTCACATTGCAGAATTTAACTACAGTCAAGTAGATAACGTTAGTTTAATTACAGTATGAACGTAACTTGGTCAGTAGTTAACTCTAGTTACGTCCTAACTGAGTTTCTAGAACTCATTAGCTTAACTGCCATCAAAATCCACCGCCTTCTCAAAGAGCAACATCATTCGTATCGTCACATTGTTGGTTCAAAGCAAGGCCCTCTATATTATTTACATCATTCGAATTATATAGATGGCTTTGTTCAAAAACAAGGCGAGATAATGGCTGGATATCAACAGAAAATCTGTAAATCTATAAATGCAATATACAAATCAGAGTCGATAAAGCAGTTCTACCTCCTGTAGAGGTCGTCCGACTAGTGTAGTTTACCGTGTTACAACTTGGCGCGCTGACTATACTTATTACCGCTTAGAAGTGAAGTTTACAACAAAAGATTTTGGAATATACCAACTCAAGAATCTGTGAATGTTTGGTAAATTTTGTTTCACAATGAAATACGATTGGTGTTGTGCTGGATGCTGTCAACCACGTCTTTTGAATGTCGACAGTGGACATTTTAAATACATGTGTAGGCCTAATTGTAAACACGGTTTTTAAAATCGTTGGTTCTAAGTGATGATGAAGTTCTCGAAAAACAATCAGGAAATACTCATTGCATTGAAATGCGCTCCATCAGGACTCGTTGCTAATCGTTATTACCTGGATTTACGCCTCGACGACAAATATTATTGCGGACTGAGTCGACAATTTCTCGAGTGTTGACTTGAGACTGCCAGATCACCAAGAATCTAATTCCTACTGGTGAGTAAATATTCACGCTAGCCTACTTCAATTATGTAACGTTGATATCTGATGATCAGGAGGGAGAAGACAATATTATTCAACATCTGAGAGGCTATACATTTATTATCCTAGTGAGCCTATAGTACTAGTAGGCCTACCTAGGCCTAGCTAGAGAGGCTGGACTAGATAGTATAGCCTAGGCTCACTCTACTAGGCCCTAGCTAGTAGTATGGAGTGGCATTGTTAGAGCAATTTCTAGGCCTACATGACATAACTTAGATGAACTAAGGCATGGAATTAGTAGTAGGCCTGGTAAGCCTATGACAAACTCAATGACCTAGACCTAGGCCTACGTTTTGTTTGGAACTAGCAAATCAGTGGGCAGTCTCAGCATAAGTTCAGCTTTGCTTTGAAGTCAAGTCGAGTGAAAGTTTGAGTTCGCCACAAGACAGATTTTTGTAAACATTATAAATCCCTTACCTACTCATTCTTAGATCTTAGAGCTCGATCTTACTAGACTTGCAATGCTATTGCCTACAATAGAATATTCTTGTGTGATATTTTTCCAAATCCAATGTGAATGTAGTTCTGATTACACAAAGTTGATCCTTGGATCAGGTTGACTCCGCCTATTGTTATGTGATGTTTTCAAATATTGAAATTAAAGGAATATTACACATCTAGTGAATCAATCTGTATTTATTCGTTCTAGGACAACAATCGGAACTTGGCTTCCAGACCATACTCTTACTACTACAGCAGCAAACCAAGAATATAGGAAGCGAACGGCGAACCTTTGCTCAGTGCCGAAAATATATTCAATTGTTGGAATTATTGAAAGATCACAGCTACACTCTTCGTAGATGTTCATTGCTCTTACTCCTCGCAATAGTAATTCAAGATCGCATAATATTCTATCAGTTCACTGTGTTTCTTCAGTATATACTATTTTTATGGCGATGTAATAAATTGAGTGCATCATCTATTATGATATGAGTGTAAATATGTTGTTTATAGCCTCCTCTTACTCGCATCATGTCCTACTCCCTATCAATTCAATCACAGGTGCCAAGAGATGACAATCTATTGTAATTTCAGGAATTCAAATAATTTTGGTCCCTCATTGGGTTAGTTCAAGATTGACATTCTACATTATTTAGGCTCGATCCTATACACACATTCCTCCTTTTGGTCTGGGCCTACTCCTAGCCCAATCCTGCTTTTTTTATTCACATGTTCAGACCAAGACTATCTATTTTATTCCATTCAAATGTTTGTAGTCAGGTCATTTGTGTGTATGTATACATTGATAAGTGAATACATCTATTGCCCAAACTCATATCGATTCCAGTCAAAACTAGATGGATTGAGGACATTAGGATACATAATACTTTTGTTTTGACACTATCATGTGCATTTTATTGCCGAACTGTAGGAAATCATCTAGGCCAGGGCGCTAGGCCTGAATTAGCTACGGGTAAGCCTACTGGTATTGATGTACTGGATAGTGAGCTACAAATGTTGGAGAATGTTTCTAAAATATATCTAATTTTGCACTGAAGCCTATGGCTGGTACCATAGAGAAAGTAGTCTCTAGATTGGCAATGCAAATATCTGCTGGTGATAGGCCCTACTGATTTTATAATATTCGAGTTAAATTTTTTGCTGAAAGTGACAGTTGACAAGTTAAGTTGTTTGATCATTTTCAGTTTCTTAGGTTATTGTTTTCTGACTCGACATGTTTTAATAGCTGCTTAGACTTGTATATTGAAATTAAAAGTATTTCTATCATGTTAACATTACCGGTATCTAAACGTGTTGGATAAAACTTTGAAACCAGCAGCGAAATTCACCTTCAAGTTCTATTTTATTGATCATTAAGAAGTAAATTGAATTTTCGTGACAGATCAGCTGTATCATGAATGAGGCTTCATTGATCAAAAATGCAAATACAACCAGAAGTTCACGAAGAATGATGCTTACTTGAGATCTCCGGTAATAAGTATAGTCAGCGCTCCCGGTGGCAATTTAATTTTAGCACAACTATTAGCATTGCCAGCATAGGGAGTCGAACGACCTCTACAGGAGGTAGAACTGCTTTATCGACTCTGATACAAATCAACAGTGAATCGAACAGGAAGATGGCAGTGCATGACGTCACTAACAACCATTTCATCGCTGTCAGTGTGAACACCTCATCTCAGTTGAGAACGTTGTCACCCATGATGATAACTGCAGTTAGCTTAACTGCAGTTAGCTTAACTGCACTTAGTGATCCTAGTGTGAAAGAGGTATTAGGAGCTCCACCAATTCAGGATAGCCGGGATAATGGACATATTCATGAAATCATATGATAAAACCACATATTTTTCTTCCTGTATGGCTCAAAATTTTCGATTGAGGACTGTTCTATTTCTACAATTTCAAACGAAACCTCATTTTTTCCTCTATAAATTCACTTTTCCTGGTGAAAACCAGCATACAGTAATTAACAAATAACCTATTCAATGTCAAACATACGTCACACACACAAACGTCAAACCCACGATATCCGGTCACCGCCATCGTGATCAATTCCGAAACAAATTCCCTTAATTGCCAAACAGTCACGTTTTTATTTCCCATTCGTTAACACAATTAAAAAACAATTTCTCTACATCAAACCACTCCTGTCTAATCTCCCGTGTGTGACACGCACACGCACCGCCCACTGGATTTTAATCTCTCGCGATGATCATCACAAAGCCAGCTCGTAGAAAGTCTCAAAAGCAAACGAGTCGGATGATATTATCTCGTTTTTTTTTATAGGAAACAGAGTGAAATGAATGTTTGCATGATTATGCCATGATCACCGTATTATGCTATTCACGAATACGTTTTTTTTTCCTCGTCGTCTACTCTTGGCTCCACAGTCGGCTCTATACACGTGGCTTTTCATTAGAAGCCCACTCTCTGCCCAGTTTAATAGTTTCAATGGAATTGCCGACTTTGTAAGGATTAAGCTTATATGGAATCGTAGTCATGGTTAAATCAATGTGGGGATGAATTATAGTGCTATGGGTTATTAATAACAGTGGGATATTATAGAAATTCATCATTTCGATATAAATTCCAGGCTTTGGGTTGCATTGAGTTCTGGATTGGGATTCGTTTTGGGAATTGCATATGTAATTTGCGAGTTCATGGGGATATTTCTATGGGGATTACAAGCGGTGTTTTTCGATTGAGCAGGATGCAAGGGCGGAGTGAGATTCTACATTGTTGTTCGTATCTCATGAATATACCCAGTCAAGTTTTTCAAACAGCGATATTCTGAATGAATGTTTGCGAAAAATATCAGGCTTCAAGAAGAAAATCAACATCAAATTTCACGCTCGAGAGGCCGCATGGGTGCTCTACACGGGCTCGTTGTTCGCACGCTTGAGACACGAGTTTAACATGCATCGTGTGCTAGGCGCAACCCGTAGACTAGTCCGCCGAACTCAGATTCACGTGAACGCCGTTAATTCCGCAGCTCACACTATTGATATATTTCACATTTTATATAAATTTTTTTGGTATTCAAAAATATATTTCCAGTTTTTTTCGCATACAAGAAATTTTATCATTTTCCATTTGAAGAATTTGAAAAATTACAAATATTTTGTTCGAAATTCTGAAGATGCGGTAATCTCCGTTTCTTAATTATCAACAGAATGCGAAAACAGTTACATTGATATCTCAAAAATCACATTGATATCTAAAAAATTACGGCCGTGAGAGTTTGCGGCGTGAAATACGAGCGCCTGCGGCCTCTTAACTTGAATATCAATCTTTGCGAATGCCCTGAAGACATCAAAGTACGTTTATACTCAAGCCATCTCGAATGTGATGCGGTCTCATACAAGGAACCTCATGGTTAATCACCTATCCGTTAGATATCACTAAGCAAAGTGAAAAAGTAGTGAAAACAGATTGTCTGTTTTCTCTTGAATTTGAGGAGTGAATAAACTGATCGCAATGTATCATTCAATCAGGTAAAAAAAGCTTGATTGAAAGAAAAGTATAGTCAATTTCATAAAAATCTCACGAAAGGCTGATTTCCTCATAATTTTTAATCTCACAACTTTATCCCCAGATCATTATTATTGAGGTCGTTTGTGCTGACAATTATAGGTGCATGCATATTGATGTATTTCTATTTTTGGTTTGATTTGTTTTGTTTATATCTAACCGGTGGTACTGTCACTGTGTACCGTGTTTTTATTTTTGTATCCATGTAATATGAATATGTTATGGGTTGAGGCCCTAAAACAGTAAACTTCTCCTATTCTATTCTATTTTATTCTAATTTTGAATCTCGAAAATTAAAAGTGAATGAAATTTATTCCAGATAATTATCAGGATGAAAAAGGTTCTCTTTTTTTTTTCGTTTCACAGAAACTATCCCAATTAACTGGACGCATAAAGCGAGAATATCGTCTCTCACAATGAGGCAATGAGGTGCCTTATCTCGAAACGCATGACATGTAGTTACCACTCTGTGAACTCAATCTGTATTGTGGAAAATCTACAATTTGCCTATAGCAACAGGGGTGAGCATGCATAACACTATCTCAGGTAACCGTTCGTGTGATACGGTGACGATGCTGTCGATATTATATGGATGGAAATATACATATATGTATGAACACATATTTTTCGAAGCTAAAAACAACAAAAACAAAATTTTAATTATTTTCTGTTTCATCTTCTTCTCTCTCTTGCTCACTATCTCTTTCTCCCTGTCTCTCTCTCTTTCCCCATCTCTCTCTCTCACTTTTCTCTTTCTCTCTATCTCTCTCTCTCCCTATCTCTCTCACTCTCTCTATTTCTCTTCCTCACTCTCTCTCTCTCTCTCTCTCTCTCTCTCTCGCTCTCTCTCTCTCTCTCTCTCTCTCTCTCTCTCTCTCTCTCTCTCTCTCTCTCTCTCTCTCTATATATATATATATATATATATATATATATATATATATATATATATATATATATATATATGAATATTTTCAGAGAGAGAGAGAGATGGAGAACATTGAAATGCGATATCCAATACCAATAAAAGCGGGTATGCGTCGTGCTGTACTAGAACTTCATTATGTATTCAGTTATGGAATATTTGATATTATGCAGATGACAGGGATTCTTTTCATTGTTGGTTTCAAACGGAATATTCAATATTGTTTGCCTGTATTTTGTTCGAATATGAACTGTGTAATTATTGTAAATCTATAATCGAATTACAGTTTCGTTCGCACTTCTGTATAGTCACAATGGGGAGCATTGCGCACTGCCGAGTAGAAAAGGCATCCGGTGAAAGCTTTATAAACAACATCAAATGGTATCACGTATTGAAATTAGAATTTCAAAATAATCCCAGAACACTCTCATCATGTGAATGGAAGAGTGGCAGGTTCATTATTGGATAATATATAGAAGAGTTGTTCTTTCAACAAAAAATACAAAATGTTATGGTAATGGAAAATATTTCAGGATTGAAAAATGCAGATTGAGATCGATAATAATATCAATATCGAATATAGTGAAGGGGTGAGAGAAAAGTGAGAGAGAGAGAGAGAGAGAGAGAGAGAGAGAGAGAGAGAGAGAGAGAGAGAGAGAGAGATGATGAAATGAGGAGGAAAGAGAAAGAGTTTATGTTTTTCTCTATTGTTCATTATTGTGCATGATTTGCATGATGTCATTCATAATCTCTTGATATATATAACATGCTCGGATTAAAATCCTGAATACATTGATGATGATAGGAAAAAAGTGAACAGGGAAACAGAACATACATGGAACATATAAGTTATCTGACGAATAAAGTGAAAATGAAAGGTGTTATTCGGGGAATGGCTGGGAGGGAGAGGAGAGAGAAAGATAGGAGGAGAGAGAGAGGAGAGAGAGAGAGAGAGAGAGAGAGAGAGAGAGAGAAAGAGAGAGGAGAGAGAAAGGGAGTGAAAGAGAGAGAGAGAAAGAGAAAGAGAGAGGAGAGAGAAAGAGAGTAAGAGAGAGAGAGAGAGAGAGAGAGACAGAGAAAGAAAGAGAGGGAGAGAGAGAGAGCAAGAGAGTATAGAGAGAGAGAGGAGAGAGGAAGAGAGAAAGAGAGAGAAAGAGAGTACAGAGAGAGAGAGAGAGAGAGAGAGAGGAAGACAGTAGAGAGAGAGAGAGAGAGAGAGAGAGAGAGAGAGAGAGAAAGAAAGAGAGGAAGAGAGTAGAGAGAGAGAGAGAGAAAGAAAGAGAGAGAGAGAGTACTCGAAGTAATTAATTCCAGTTATCAGAAACAAACCGAGTTCAATTACTTGGTCTAGTTTACGGTGAACGATCAACAGATACGTGTATGGATCAGTTCAATCCTCGCGAGGTCGTTCACCCGCACAGAGCCGCATGCTCGGGAAAACAATTGCTTCAATCATTCCAACAACAATAATGATAGTAATTTCAATCACTTTTCTTCTCATGTTCTAAAATGTATTATTTTCAATCTATTCATCCCTATTGATCAATGTATTTTCTGTATGGATTGTTATCAATGCGTTTGAAGGTATTCAAGGACCAATGGAGGGTCACACTTTTTGTTCACTTTCGTATAAATGATTATCAGCCTTGTTCTAAGCGATACATTTGATAGATTGTTCAGAAATTTGATTCAGGGTATGAGTTGATTACGTAGGGTCGTCGTTGTTATTATTTCAATTTCTCTCATTTTAATATCATTTCAATATTCACTCATTCAAATTTGTTCCAATATATTTCCACATGTATTTCATATTGATATTTTTCCCTCACACTTTGGTGTCAGGGACCGATTTGGGTTCGTATATATGTATATATATATATATATATATATATATATATATATATATATATATATATATATATATATATATATATATATATATATATATATATATATATTCATATATATATATATATATATATATATATATATATATATATATATATATATATATATATATATATATATATATATATATAAATATATATATATATATATATATATATATATATAATATATATATATATATATATATATATATATATATATATATATATATATATATATATACATATATATATATATATATATATATATATATATATATATATATATATATATAAATATATATATATATATATATATATATATATATATATATATATATATATATATATATATGTATATATATATATATATATTTATATATATAAATATATATATTCATATATATATATATATATATATATATATATATATATATATATATATTCATATATATATATATATATATATATATATATATATATATATATATATATATATATATATATATATATATATATATACATATATTATATTCATGATATATGAGAGAGAGCGATAGATAGAGGCGCAAGTGAATCAGATTCATGTTTCGCGAGGTCGTTGACCCGACCAGGGCAGATTAAGAACAATCGCACAGATATAAATGTCGAGTACTCTGTCTGAATACAAGAATCTCGAACCACTCCTTGTTAAACTATCATCCCCTCCAATCAGCTCAGTGGACTTGTTGCACAGACAGACGTCATGTGCACTGAATGTATTGCAGTTAGTTACTATCACCTCTTTCTCTCTCTTTCTTCATCGTGGGGGGCACACTGACAGCTCATTTCATCAACAATCTTTCGTCAAGTTTCTCAAATCATCACCTTTTTTTTGTTCATACATAATTTTTTTTTTTCTTTCAATAACATCGAAACTTGATACAAAATCATTGTTGCCCAATTAAGGCTATGGATGAAAGATAGGATCGTTTGGAAGGGGCACCACAAGGGCGATCTTACCACCCCATTTCGATTATTTAAAACTAATGATCTTCAACACCAGGACTGCGTTGTCTGTGACCATAATTTGTCGCTGTAGATAAAAGTCTTTCATTGTAAACACACGAATGTTGATATCTTCCACTTTGAACTAAGTCTCTTGAACAATGATCACTTCTTTCCCTTGACAGCAAGTGTAAAATTGATCACTATACAAAATGCACAAATTAAATTAGTGATAGACCTTTAATGTTATAATTAGGCCTATCGCTTCACTAATATAATAAAATGAAATAAAATATTGGATTTCCATCATATTCAATGCTATAAATTGGTTGAATTGAGAAATTTGATCAGTTCAGTAATCCGTATCGAGCCATCAGAGAATATCTGAAGTGGTAACCATGGACAACTGCAGTCCAACGGTCGAGTATTTATCACGATCGAATGTGTTTCACTGTGAGAAGTCCATCCTGACTTGGTTTTCGTGGTTTCCCACAGTCCTAGAAGCAAATGCTTGGATGAAGTACTAATTGGCCACGACCATTAATCAGTAGAGCGATGGGCCTAATTATAACATTATAGGCACATCACTAATTTAATTTGTGCATCTTGTTTAATGATCAATTTTACATTTGCTGTCAAGGAAATAAGTGATCATTGCTCAAGAGACTTAGTTCAAAGTGGAAGATATCAACATTCGTGTGTTTATACTGAAAGACTTTTATCTATGGCGAAAAATTATGGTCACAGACAGCACAGTCCTGGTGTTAAAAATCATTAGTTTTAAATAATCAAAATGGGGTGGTAAGATCGCCCTTGTGGTGCCCCGTTCAAACGATCCTATCTTTCATCATAGCCTTAATTTGGGAACAATGATTTTCTATCAAGTTCCGATGTTATTAAAAAAAAATAAAGAATTTCGTCGCATGCGTCGTATCGAATTTTGATATGTTCCATTGTAAATAAATGAGTTCAAGTCAGAAGTGTGTGAATTGATGGCGAACGGGTCGAAACCACTTCATCTCTTTCCGAATTGTCAATCGAGATTTAAATTCAATTCGAATGGATTTTCATTCTCTTCAGTGATACATTATGATCACACATACCAATATGAGAACAAACTCGATCAACTCGCATAAGAGTAATGAGATCTTGTGTGCGGGCTATCTCGAGAACAAGCTATTGATGGTAAGATACCAATGATAATGACAATTGTTTGCTATACGACCCCATCAACAGATATATTATATGGCGGTACGAATCATCAAATTATTACTAGGAAAACGTGGGATGCGCGTTGTGAGATGAGCTTAGAGTATGGCAATCTAGAATGAAAAATAACTTGTCAGCTCAATTTACATCTATAAACCTTGACTCACTCAGACGTTCAAAAACCTCACCTGCAACTTGTTGATATTTATAGTAACCTGCAACCTGTCGCATAAACACTTTGCAAAACCAATTGATCCAAATATTCAATAAAATGTACACGTTTATTGCGTTTTCTTCATTAATTCTCATTCGATTGTTTTAAAAATCTCTGAAAAGGTGTATAATAGTATTTTTAATATTCTGTGAGAATTTGAGAGCTTTTGAAAAATTCTTGTTTTTCAAGTATTTTTCCTCCGGGTTATTCTTATGAGGATTTTACAAACTTTCCGATTATTTTCCGGAAAAACCTTCCGATCGATTCCTCTGAATAACAATCCCAACCTATTCTAGTATGACACCAACGTTCAGAAAAAGTTTCAAGTTGATTGATTCATTTCTCTGACCTGTATGCCGCGTACATAATTACAAAAAAAAAAAAAAAAAAAAAAAAAAAAAAAAAAACATAAAAACGAAGCCCATTTTTTACAGAGTGTGAAATGGAAAGCTTCGCTACGCTCATCTAATGAGACTCTGAAGTGATGTTGAGTGAAACGACGT
>OZ023326.1:6341679-6366679 GCA_964007535.1 Brachyptera risi
AAAAGCGATGTTGTCAAATCACAGTATTTTCAAACATATAATAGAGGAGCGTGAATCAAGAACGAGTCCAACAATTGGAAAGTGAAATAAATGAAAGCAAGCAATAATTTGAGAGTGCTCTGAACTTCTGAGAATTTCTCATGCTCAGAATCGATCTGAGCTGAGCGACAAAAAACAAAGCATTCGAGAGATATTGTTCGCTTCCGAATTAGAGAACTGATACAAACTGTACGCTTCTGATTTATTCAGTCGAAATTCTTGATCCCACATCAGTTCTACATAGTTACAACTTTCCAATATTTGAAAAATTCTTGATTAAATTAATTATATGATCTAATTTGACAATTCAATGCATTATGCAAACAGCTTGGTTTATTGAGCTAAGTGACTTCGGAAAATGAAGACAAGTCAGGCTTGGGTTCGAGTCTCGCACATCATACATCATAACATACATCCATCACTAGACGCATCCGTATCCCCAATTAAAATAGCTGTTGGTGGGGTCTACCGGCGAACAAGAATCTTCATGGTCATCATGTTCTATATTCATGAATTATATTATTAACCGAATATGAAGCTTCCATTGAGACGAGTGGTCGTGTGGTTAATAAACTGAACTGTCATTCAGGAGACCAGGTTTCAATTCTCGCCATGGGTGACCATCCTGACAGGGGTTATTCATTGTTTCTCTATGACGTTCAGGTCAATAATGGGATGGTTCCTTATCAACAGGCCACGACCGACTCCTTCCCACCATCCAAAACAACTTATAAAATAACCTTTCATCTCATCATCCCATCATCTTCTATATCATTCGTCGACGCCAATAGATCCTAGTCCTCATTAGATTGCGGTTTTTGTTTTTTTTCAGAAGACACTTTGTTTGAAATGTGTATCAATTGACCTATGTAGATGGGCGTGACTTATACGAAGCAGGGGAAATTTTAGATACATTGATTGGTTATTTCCCTATTTTCCCTGCTTCACTGTTCATTTGATTGGTTTTTATAAACTCAATGTGAAATATTGTAACTTTTTCCCTATGACTATCAGAAGCGTGACATGAAATCAATGTTCCTCAACAAGTTGGGAACTATCGTACAGGGGTGGTTTAAAATACCTGAAAGATCCAAAAGTATTCAACCACGAGGGTGATCCAATCTTCCTGAAGGAATGAGTGGATATGATACATCATCGAACATATTGTGAGGATAAAGAAAGGTTGACCGATTGAAAGAACATCTCATTCAACATTGACACAAAACTGCAAATGCATAATTGCAACCATCTGAATAAACTTCGTCTCCTGGAGGTGCATCGAGTAGGATTTATTTTGTTTCCATCGGGCCACTTCCGGTTTTCATCGGGCCAATCCCAGTTTTCATTGGGCCACTTCCGATGTTCATCGGACCACTTCTGATTTTTATCGGGCCATTTCCGGTTTTCATTGGGCCACTTCTCGTTTTCATGGGGCCACTTCTCGTTTTCATGGGGCCACTTCCGGTTTTCATTGAACCACTTCTGGTTTTCATCGGGCCATTTCCGGTTTTCATCGGGCCATTTCCGGTTTTCATCGAACCACTCTCAATTTTCATCGGACCAATTCTGGTTTTCATCGGACCACTTCTGGTTTTCAATGGGCCACTCCCAGTTTTCACTGGGCGATTTCCGATTTTCATTGGGCCACTGCCGGTTGTCATCAGGCCACTTCCAGTTTTCATTGGGCGATTTCCGGTTTTCATCGGACCATTTCCGGTTTTCATCAAGCCACTTACAGTTTTCATTGGGCCACTTCCAGTTTTCATTGAGCCACTTCCGGTTTTCATCAGGCCACTTACGGTATCATCGGGCCACTTCCGGTTCACATTGGGCCACTTCAAGTTTTATCGGGTCACTCCCAGATTCAGTAGGTTAATACGGTTTTTTCAATACATTTTCTTTAGGCCTATACAGTCTTGAGGTTAGGTGAGGTAAGGTCAGTTCACGTTTAAAGCTAATCCTGGTTTATATCATATAGAGATTCACCACAGGATGAGTGACACATTAATTACCCATCATTCGAAACCAGTGAACAGGCTACATAGCAGTGTAGCCAGTAAATCAGTCGTCACCATGCCTACTGATAGGTGTACGCGGAACGGGCGTCGACCAATTAAAGCGGACCACGTCGTGCCATGGCGTCGGTCCAGATGCGCGAGCCTGCTGACCTGTTCCACCACACGACCGCCACGCCCCCAGCGGGAAATACATGAACGATTTACGGCCTCTGCGGCGGGCGCGTATCACTGTGATGGAGATCATCATGTTGTACGGCTGCATAAGAAGCTGAATGGAGAACTCGACTACGTGGTGACTCGTAATGAGTGGGGTGAAAGTTTACTGAGAGATGGAAAAAGCTGTTTCAAATAGGAATGAGAGAGATGAATATGAAATCATACACATACACACACTCACATATATAAATGTGTATATATATATATATATATATATATATATATATATATATATATATATATATATATATATATATATATATATATATATAGTATATATATATATATATATGTATATATATATATATATATATATATATATATATATATATATAAATATATATATATATATATATATATATATATATATATATATATGTATATATATATATATATATATATATATATATATATATATATATATATATATATATATACATATATATATATATATATATATATATATATATATATATATATATATATTCATATATATATATATATATATATATATATATATATATATATATATATATATATGTTTTTCTAATTTCAATACACATGGTATTCCCGAAAACACCATTTCACATATATATATATATATATATATATATATATATATATATATATATATATATATATATATATATATATATATATATATATATATATATATATATATATATCAAAACATATATAACATATATAAACATATATAACATATATATAAATATAAACATATAACGTGCATTCAAGGTATGCGGGGTATGCGGCGCATACCCAATCATAATTACACATTACACATCTAATTGAATTGTGTTCTCTGAGATTATCTAGTGAATTGTTTTCGAAATTGTGGGTCAATATTTTCGGTTAAGAGTGTAGTTTTGCTAACTGCAAGCGCAAGAATAAGAGTAACTCGTGTTGGGTATGCCGTGAAAACATCGCATCGCCAGGGTAGCGAAGGAGTGGATTACACGCGCAGATTTACCGTTCTAGCCCAGACTCATCAAGCGGGGGAGACATCGCGAAAAGGTAGGCTTGGTATGCGATGAAATGATCGCATGCCGTGGATTTTTCTCTAGGACACATCACGTACAGCAGTCTTAGGCCAGGCCTATAGTCACGTGTGAACTTAAGCAAGTGTTTAGGTATTGTATTTGTAGGTAATAAATGAGAGTAATCATAAATGTAAACGTATGAAGTTTGGTGATTTATGAACAAGTGAGCTAAGTTCATATTGAACACAGAACAGATTGTAATAAATTAATCATCATTAAATTCAGTGTTTTTCAATTCTCCTATTAGTATGGAAGTAACCGTCGACCACATAGAGGTGACCCCAGTCACTGTGGCTAATCTCTAGCTAGCCACTACTACATTGATGAAAATAATGATCAACGTTATGACGCGTAAATCAAAACAAAACAGTGTATCAAAAACAGTAGCAAAAGGCTAGCTCGCTAGGCCTACCACTATACGCTACCGGTGAGATTGGAAATAGAAGCACAAAATCACATTCACAGTGAGTGAGTGAGTGAGTCCCTTGGTCACTCTTAATTTTATCATGTGTTGTGACGGCAATTAAATAAAGATGTGTTTCCTAGCGAAATTAACATTATGTCAAAGCGCAAAGCAACCATGCACTAATGAATGTCGATTATTTCAGGAAAAGTGGAGAAATATGTACTTTTTTCCACCTACTTCCAGGGCAAATCGATCTGTTGTCAGTGATATTGCATTTAAAAAAATTAAAACACTCTGAGCAAAAGTCTACCATGGAAAAAATAATTTTTTTTTCCCTTTGTTTTTCCATCTGAATCCATTCATAAGTTCACCAAAGGTCAACAAAATACACCAAAAATTATGGTTTGAAAAAAATTACCTGCGGGGCTAAAATGGGGGGCCTTGCCCCCCAAACCCCCCGCGGGTCACCGGCTTCGCACATACTACCCTGTCTGTGCTAATCGTTCTTCTTAAGAGTAGCATACCCAGCAAAATAATCACCGCACGCCGCTGATATATATATATATATATATATATATATATATATATATATATATATATATATATATATATATATATATATATATATATATATATATATATATATATATATATATATATATATATATATATATATATATATATATATAGATATGTATTCAAACTCATGCTTTCACGACCTGATTTATTCATGAATGGCCTTATTCCAGGGTTATTTTCGTCGTGTACGAATTGAATTATAATATAGGTTGAATGAAAAACCTTAGATTATCTGACGTTTTGATTTTAATGTTCGAACCTTTCTCAAAGAATATGTAATAAATGTTCACATGAGTTTCACAACAATATACCTCGTTGTTATCGTTAAAAAACAAAAACTATCAAAAGAACAAAATTGACTTGCAAGCCACTGCTTCCACTACTCTATGGTCCGTCCATGGTATCTTGATTGGTTGATATCTCCAGATTTTTGAATGTTCTATTATTGCATCCGATTTGTTCTTCTCAAATTATAAGGTGACGTTCTGACGGTTTGATTTTGGTCATGATTATGTGCTGTTCTGCTATTTTTCTGTGGTTTCAATCGAGCAAACTTTCTCAATTTATTTGTTGCTATCGACTATATTAATATATTCATATAGGAACATATGATCATTGGATTCTCTGTTGTAACCTACACCACGTGATCTTGATGAGATGGGTATTATCTCCACCTAAGACCACCACCTTCTGAGAAGAACCAATCCCGGACCTCTTGCTTGATACACAACAGCTCTCTCCATCTGAGCTAACGAGGATAGTATATTTCAATGATGCCAATGTATGTGTGATCATGAATCCATTTCCGATTACGAAAATATTCATCCCGTCATATATTTTATTGTAATTAGATGAGCGTAGCGAAGCTTTCCATCTCACACCCTGGAAAAAAATGGGCTTCGTTTTTATGTTCGTTTTTTTTTTTTTTTTTTTTTGTAATTATGTACGCGACATACAGGTCAGAGAAATGAATCAATCGACTTGAAACTTTTTCTGAACGTTGGTGTCATACCAGAATAGGTTGAGATCGTTACTCAAAGAAATCGTTTGGAAAGTTTTTTCCGGAAAATAATCGGAAAGTTTGAGAAATCCTCGTAAGAATAACCTGGAGGAAAAATACTTGAAAAACAAGAATTTTTCAAAAGCTCTAAAATTTTCACCGATCATGAACAATTTTATTATACACCTTTTCAGAGATTTTTGCATTAATCGAATGAGAAATTACAAAGAAAACACGATAAAGGTGTACATTTTATTGAATATTTGGAGCAATTGGTTTTGCAAAGTGTTAATGCGACAGGTTGCAGGTTAGTATAACTAGGAAAACGCGGGATGCGCGTTGTGAGATGAGCTTAGAAGTATGGCAATCTAGAATGAAAAATAACTTGTCAGCTCAATTTACATCTACAAACCTTGACTTACTTCAAACGTTCAAAAACCTCACCTGCAACTTGTTGATATTTATAGTAACCTGCAACCTGTCGCATAAACACTTTGCAAAACCAATTGATCCAAATATTCAATAAAATGTACACGTTTATTGCGTTTTCTTCATTATTTCTCATTCGATTGTTTTAAAAATCTCTGGAAAGGTGTATAAAAGTATTTTTCATATTCTGTGAGAATTTGAGAGTTTTTGAAAAATTCTTGTTTTTCAAGTATTTTTCCTCCGGGTTATTCTTATGAGGATTTCACAAACTTTCCGATTATTTTCCGGGAAAACCTTTCGACCGATTCCTCTGAATAACAATCAACCTATTCTGGTATGACACCAACGTTCAGAAAAAGTTTCAAGTTGATTGATTCATTTCTCTGACCTGTATGCCGCGTACATAATTACAAAAAAAAAAAAAAAAAAAAACATAAGAACGAAGCCCATTTTTCTTCAGGGTGTGAAATGGAAAGCTTCGCTACGCTCATCTAACTAGGAAAACGCGGGATGCGCGTTGTGAGATGAGCTTAGAGTATGGCAATCTAGAATGAAAAATAACTTGTCAGCTCAATTTACATCTACAAACCTTGACTTACTTCAAACTTTCGAAAACCTCACCTGCAACTTGTTGATATTTATAGTAACCTGCAACCTGTCGCATAAACACTTTGCAAAAACAATTGATCCAAATATTCAATAAAATGTACACGTTTATTGCGTTTTCTTCATTATTTCTCATTCGATTGTTTCAAAAATCTCTGAAAAGGTGTATAATAGTATTTTTAATATTCTGTGAGAATTTGAGAGCTTTTGAGGAATTCTTGTTTTTCAAGTATTTTTCCTCCGGGTTATTCTTATGAGGATTTTACAAACTTTCCGATTAATTTCCGGAAAAACCTTCCAACCGATTCGTCTGAATAACAATCTTAACCCATTCTGGTATGACACCAACGTTCAGAAAAAGTTTCAAGTTGATTGATTCATTTCTCTGACCTGTATGCCGCGTACATAATTACAAAAAAAAAAAAAAAAACATTACAAAAAAAAAAAAAAAAACATAAAAACGAAGCCCATTTTTTTTCAGGGTGTGAAATGGGAAGCTTCGCTACGCTCATCTTACTAGGAAAACGCAGAATGTGCGTTGTGAGATGAGCTTAGAGTATGGCAATCTAGAATGAAAAATAACTTGTCAGCTCAATTTACATCTACAAACCTTGACTTACTTCAAACGTTCAAAAACCTCACCTGCAACTTGTTGATATTTATAGTAACCTGCAACCTGTCGCATAAACACTTTGCAAAACCAATTGATCCAAATATTCAATAAAATGTACACGTTTATTGCGTTTTCTTCATTATTTCTCATTCGATTGTTTTAAAAATCTCTGAAAAGGTGTATAATAGTATTTTTCATATTCTGTGAGAATTTGAGAGCTCTTGGAAAATTCTTGTTTCTCAAGTATTTTTCCTCCGGGTTATTCTTACGAGGATTTTCCAAACTTTCCGATCATTTTCCGGAAAAACCTTTCAACCGATTCCTCTGAATAACGATACCAACCTATTGTAAAAAACGGATTATTATAAAAAATAATTATATAAATAATTATTAAACGGATTATAATGATATAAAACGGTTTATTGTAACGCGGGATGCGCGTTGTGAGATGAGCTTAGAAGTATGGCAATCTAGAATGAAAAATAACTTGTCAGCTCAATTTACATCTACAAACCTTGGATTACTTCAAACGTTCAAAAACCTCACCCTCAACTTGTTGATATTTATAGTAACCAGTAACCTGCAACCTGTCGCATAAACACTTTGCGAAATCAATTGATCGAAATATTCAATAAAATGTACACGTTTATTGCGTTTTCTTCATTATTTCTCATTCGATTGCTGTAAAAATATCTGAAAAGGTGTATAATAGTATTTTTCATATTTTGTGAGAATTTGAGAGCTTTTGAAAAATTCTTGTTTTTCAAGTATTTTTCCTCCGGGTTATTCTTATGAGGATTTTACAAACTTTCCGATTATTTTCCGGAAAAACCTTCCGACCGATTCCTCTGAATAACAATCAACCTATTCTGGTATGACACCAACGTCCAGAAAAAGTTTCAAGTTGATTGATTCATTTCTCTGACCTGTATGTCGCGTACATAATTACAAAAAAAAAAAAAAAAAAAAAACATAAAAACGAAGCCCATTTTTTTCAGGGTGTGAAATGGAAAGCTTCGCTACGCTCATAATAAAACGTATAGTTATTATATATAACGTAACCTATTATTTAATAATAATAACGTTTTATTATAATAAACCAACCTACATAAACGTGTACATTTTATTGAATATTTGGATCATTTGGTTTTGCAAAGTGTTCATGCGACAGGTTGCAGGTTACTAAAAATATCAACAAGTTGCAGGTGAGGTTTTTGAACGTTTGAAGTAAGTCAAGGTTTGTAGATGTAAATTGAGTTGACGGAATATTTTTCATTCTAGATTGCCATACTTCTGAACTCATCTCACAACGTGCATCCCGCGTTTTCCTAGTTATTTCACACCCTGAAAAAAATGAGCTTCGTTTTTATGTTTGTTTTTTTGTAATTATGTACGCGGCATACAGGTCAGAGAAATGAATCAATCAACTTGAAACTTTTTCTGAACGTTGGTGTCATACCAGAATAGGTTGGGATTGTCATTCAGAGGAATCGGTCGGAAGGTTTTTCCGGAAAATAATCGGAAAGTTTGGAAAATCCTCATAAGAATAACCCGGAGGAAAAATACTCGAAAAACAAGAATTTTTCAAAAGCTCTCAAATTCTCACAGAATATGAAAAATACTATTAAACATCTTTTCAGATATTTTTACAACAATCGAATGAGAAATAATGAAGAAAACGCAATAAACGTGTACATTTTATTGAATATTTGGATCAATTGGTTTTGCAAAGTGTTTATGCGACAGGTTGCAGGTTACTATAAATATCAACAAGTTGCAGGTGAGGTTTTTGAATGTTTGAAGTAATCCAAGGTCGGTAGATGTAAATTGAGCTGACAAGTTATTTTTCATTCTAGATTGCCATACTTCTAAGCTCATCTCACAACGCGCATCCCGCGTTTTCCTAGTATATAATTCTTGTTCATCTAATAAGTGATAAATGTGGATCTTAGTTGCAATAGCCATTTGTTCCTAATTTTTTGTGTTATCTCTTATTCATTGGGCCTACATCATGTGATAATTGAGGGTGGATTATATGAAATTATTTTTTAGAGTTCCATAACATCGTTCACCATTTGAGTTCAATCAATGTTGAGAATTTCAGCTACTCAACTCCACAAGTTGAATATATATTGGTGGAAGGGCCGTATTTAGATGAGCGTAGCGAAGCTTTCCATTTCACACCCTGAAAAAAAATGGGCTTCGTTTTTATGTTTTTTTTTTTTTTTTTTTTTTTTTTTGTAATTATGTACGCGGCATACAGGTCAGAGAAATGAATCAATCAACTTGAAACTTTCTCTGAACGTTGGTGTCATACCAGAATAGGTTGGCATTGTTATTCAGAGGAATCGCTCGGAAGGTTTTTCCGGAAAATAATCGGAAAGTTTGTAAAATCCTCAAAAGAATAACCCGGAGGAAAAATACTTGAAAAAGAAGAATTATTCAAAAACTCTCAAATTCTCACAGAATATTAAAAATACTATTATACACCTTTTCAGAGATTTTTAAAACAATCGAATGAGAAATAATGAAGAAAACGCAATAAACGTGTACATTTGATTGAATATTTGGATCAATTGGTTTTGCAAAGTGTTTATGCGACAGGTTGCAGGTTACTATAAATATCAACAAGTTGCAGGTGAGGTTTTTGAACGTTTGAAGTAAGTCAAGGTTTGTAGATGTAAATTGAGCTGACAAGTTATCTTTCATTCTAGATTGCCATACTTCTAAGCTCATCTCACAACGCGCATCCCGAGTTTTCCTAGTTTAGGAGTGCACGTCAAGGATCGCATTTCAACGTGTATCAGGCGTTGACTCTGATTGGTTCTAATCCACTAGTAGAGATGAGTACCATGGCAACATGTCCAGTATTTGCATGGGGCCCATTCCTATTATTTCAGCACAAAATCTCAGCACTGCTCTTGAGTTGGACCATTCAGAAGTTATTTCAAGATTCATTGACGAGATTTCATATTATTGGATGAGCGTAGCGAAGCTTTCCATTTCACACCCTGAAAAAAAATGGGCTTCGTTTTTATGTTCGTTTTTTTTTTTTTTTTGTAATTATGTACGCGGCATACAGGTCAGAGAAATGAATCAATCAACTTGAAACTTTTTCTGAACGTTGGTGTCATACCAGAATAGGTTGGGATTGTTATTCAGAGAAATCGGTCGGAAGGTTTTTCCGGAAAATAATCGGAAAGTTTGGAAAATCCTCATAAGAATAACCCGGAGGACAAATACATGAAAAACGAGAATTTTTCAAAAGCTTTCAAATTCTCACAGAATATGAAAAATACTATTATACACCTTTTCGGAGATTTTTACAACAATTGAATTGGAAATAATGAAGAAAACGCAATAAACGTGTACATTTTATTGAATATTTGCGACAGGTTGCAGGTTATTATAAATATCAACAAGTTGCAGGTGAGGTTTTTGAACGTTTGAAGTGAGTCAAGGTTTATAGATGTAAATTGAGCTGACCAGTTATTTTTCATTCTAGATTGCCATACTCTAAGCTCATCTCACAACGCGCATCCCGCGTTTTCATGGTGTTAATATCAATGAGTTCTCTATCTTTGGATTCCACGAGACCGTGTATGGGGCCCGTGTGTGTCCCCCTCATTGAAATCCAGATAAAACATACTGTTCGAAAGTTATTCCGCTGATATATCAACTAATATTCCGCTGAATCGACCGCCACGCAATCTTGATGCGGAAGTGGAAACAAAATCAGACTGGAAAGTGAATAGTAAAGGTAATGAACATGGATGTACAAAATATCGGCAAAAATAGTGAGAGTGGTGAATATATCTCTGAAAAACAACTATTCCATTTCACTATACAAATCACGTGATCATTATCCATACCGATACGATTTGCGTGGCTTCACCGATAATCCGACATGCTAAAATGTTCCCCTCACCCCCCACACAGCCACCTGTCTCCAATATGAACCCGTTTCCTTCTATATTGCATTCTTTGTTGATATTTGATGTGTTAATAAACACTGGCGGTGACGGTGATGGATGACACCGCGGGGCAGATGTTGCTCATTTCCCGCCCCCCACCTCCACCCCCACCCCCACCCCAACCCCTAACCGGAGCATATTACACACTCTCACATACACACGTATCTACGTGACTGCAGACACTCTAGAGACCATCCTTACGTGTGTTTAAAATCATCTAGAAAAAACGTTTTCTCTCAATAATTCATTCAATACACGATGCTGTTGCAGTATTCGATATCAGTATTGATGAGAAAAAAAAGGTATGAATATTTAAAATGTGCTACTGGTGGTCAAGATCATTCTTGTGAGGCCTGTCCGGACGATACTAACACGGCATTTATGGCGGATCCCATGAAAGCTAGCTGTTGGTGGGGTCGCTTAGTCGATGGTCGGCACTTGAAGTGTTAACCATCGAACAAGTTGGAACTTTCCTGAAGATACCGGAGCAAATTCCGCCGAAACGTTGACATGAAGAGTCTGAACAGAGTGGCATTACCGCAAAATTTGTATCACCAATCACCATCGGTCACGAGAACCTACGTAAGCATATATATAATCATATGTATATATATATATATATATATATATATATATATATATATATATATATATATATATATATATATATATATATATATATATATATATATATATATATGTATATATATAAATATATATATATATATATATATATTTATATATATATATATATATATATGTATATATATATATATATATATATATATATATATATATATATATATATATATATATATATATATATATATATATATATATATATATATAAAGAAATATATATATATATATATAAATATATATATATATATATATATATATATATGAATATAAATATATATATATATATATATATATATATATATATATATATATATATATATATATGAATATATAAATATATATATATATATATATATATATATATATATACATATATATATATATATATATATATATATATATATATATATATATATATATATATATATATATATATATATATATATATATATGTATATATATATTATATATATATATATATATTCAATCAGTTATACATGAACTCGATTTATTCTCTCAACTATCTTTCAGTGGGAGGAAAAACTATTCCTAGAAGAGAAATTGAAATCGTCATGGAGCTTCCAGGATGGTGCTTCAAGAAGATGTTTCCTCACTGTGAGAGAATAGAAGATTCAAATATTGATGTCTTGTGATTTCAGCTATCAAAATGAATAAATTGTTATTTTGAAAAATGACTGATTTTCTCTATGGTTGCATGAAAATGAAAATAAAGAGCACTCATTAAAAATCAAAACATGAAATTGTGTGAAGGTTCGAAAAAAAACTGAGATAAATTCTTTTTGGTCTTTTGTCACTATACAACCTTCTCTCATCTCGAGCATTGAACCTGACTGATTCCGTTCCGTATTCCATTTCCGGATCAGAGTTTTTCAGAATCATGAAATCATTATTCTGAGAAAGGAAACTGAAAAACACATTTCGACTTTCATTTCATTAAAAACTTTGCACCCTTAAAACCCCTAATTATTATCAGTTGAGGTGGAAATGTTGATTCCGAAATAAACTCTTGAATACATTTTCTTCTCAAACATTATTCATTTAATAAGCTTTCTCAAAACTTATCAACTTATTAGCATTCCCCCCTCCCCCCTCCCCCGACTGTGCAGAAAGGTGAATGAGATTAAAAGATGCAAAAACCAATGACATGGAACTCTACGAACGGTTTGAAACACTCCAAAAACAATATGTTTTATTGGTCCAAATTGATCTTATAAAGATATCAGCCTTGTCAATATACAATAATGATAATACAAAATGCAGTGATGATGAACAATAGAAGAAACAATGATAAAAACACATTTGAATATTATGGAAACAGTGAACAGCAATGATACTATCTTACACTATAATGTCATTCATCAATTAGGTGTTTTTTGAGTCTGAATTTGAATTAATTGATTCTATTAATTTTGAGTGTAAGAGGTAGTGAATTATACAAGTGAATGCCAGGATGTATGGGTCCAGTTTTGATAATAGATAGATTATACTTAATCACTTTTATATTATTTTCTCTGATGTTATGGTTATGTTCTTCACCAAAATCGTGGATAAGATATTTATTTTCCAAAACATATACAATTGTACTAAAAATGTATATGCACGGCAAAGTAAGAATATTAAATGATTTGAAGAACGGTTTGCATGAGTCCTTATAGAATACTCCTGATGTAGGATCAAAGCTAGCATTTGCTAAAACATATATTTTTTTTTGTGAAGTGAATAATCCATTTATTTTTAGAGAATGACCCCATAAAATAATACCTTTACCCAATGTTATCCTTACTGAAGAGACGGTCGTTCGGCACCGTCAACTCTAATCACACTCATATCGAGAAAACCACAAGATTATGGGCATTACGTGCTATAAAGTTGGTACTATCATTCAAGATACGCTATCGTCTTTATCGGGGAACTGTTCTGGATTAGCGCTGAAATCGCTTTGCTTTGTTCACTCAATAAAACAAATCGGTTCTCCGTTACACACCTGGCCTGACGTACACTCATGGGGTCGTAAAATGCAGCCAGCGGAAATGGTTATTTGGTCATACGGTGCGACATTATGACACCATTTAACGATTCATACTCGTTATATTGTTACTCGTAAATAGGTACATGACTGTATAAAAAAAGAGTGTTAAAACTTGAAAAACGCTTTACACGCGTTTTTAGTATTTTGATGTTGGTATTAAGAGGTTTAGGTTGGTAATACCGCCTTCTAAATGGCATGTGCGAACTATCGCATTTTCTAAACATTGGTGTTGATTGGGGATCAAGTACCCAATGAAGTGTTTTGAGCTGGATTCACAATGCGAACTAATGATTAGTGACTTATACTAAATAGTGAAATTAAGAAAGTGAGCATTCACATAGACTTGAAATAAGAATTAATTTTGACAGAAAAGACGTACTTTTCATGAGTCGTAGCTGTCTTAAGATGATGGATTTAAATTGGAATCTACATGTTGGAAGGCTGTGAACAAGACGTTCATCGAGCGGGAAAGCTCTCTTTTCCATTGACTTCCTGTCGTTTCGAATTCACGACTTCTGATTGGTCAGACTGATGATTAAAACTAATGATTAATTCTAAAGTTGTTAGTTAACTTTCAAGGTCAGTCACTGATATTAAACACAATGTGAACGTCAACACTGATTCCGTAACTGCCAACTTTAGTTGATCATTAATCACTAATCATTAGTTCGCATTGTGAATCCAGCTTCACATATTGGTACTAATGGTGCTTGGAGAGACAAAACATGTCAGCATATCTTTGGATTGGTTATATGAATTCACCTTGAGATCCACACAATTGGGTCACTGCCCTCTCATTTCTTTAGTGATTTCTTCGATAGTAGAGAAGGCTTTGTTTGAATCGTTTCAAATCATTTGGTGACACCTGTTGCTTGAATTTAATTGGTATCTCAATAGCTTTGAGTGATTAGAACAAATTAAATTTTCAATTTTTTTGACATCAAAGCATCTGATCCGATTTGAGTGAAAGTTCGAAATAATATGTATCATTGTCATATAAAAATTCCATGAGAATTTGAATTCTCTCGAGAGAAATATTTTTTTCGAATTTTTCTTATTTTCATGAGACTTTTTGAAAATGTTGCTGTAATTTTTTCAGAAGTGATTGAATCGATTGCGCCTCATCATCATACAGTATTGAATTGGATGAGAACACTTTCGTATGCCAAGTTCCAACTGATTTTGAATCTTCGTTTGACCTGTGGAGCGCGAAAAAAATAAGCTCATTTTTCGAGCATAGTGAAATCGTGTCTCAGCTACGCTCGTCCAATAACCCTCAAGTTCATTCTAAGTGAACATCTCGCTCGTCTGACAGCGCACACATCGCGATTCCTCGGTGTTTACATATTGGTGGAGGTGCCGGGTTTCGACATGCGCAGTACCGACTCTGTCTACTTCCGTGTTCAATTCTAACCTTCCGTTAATATGCATCATACCATATTCCAATTCATTCCTTCTCATCAACATGACTCTACGGGAGTCGATTTAGCGAAATATCAGTTTTTTGAAGATAACTATATTGAACGGTATGAAATATCGAAATTATTTTCATTTTTTTTTTTTTTTTTAAATAATTGTATTCACACTCAACGCTCACATTTCAAGTACTACAACAATTGCATACAAGTAGTAGACAGAAAGGTACGCGAGAAACACAGATGATTATAATAGCTTCAAGATTGTATAAATTATAACTGTTCAAGTCAAGAGTTTGGAGCTAGAATTCGTTTTTGGCTATATACACTTGACTGTTATGCGACATTACTAAGTCATGTTAATAGTTATAACTTATATCATATCGAAGCTATTATGATTATCTGTGTTTATTGCGTTGGAATTTCGATATCTTATACCAGTCAAAATTTATCACCAAAAAACTGATATATCATTGAATCAACTATCGTGGGCTCTTAACATCATATCAATATACACCTTGATACACGCAACTGAGATAATACAAGATGGATATGAGGCAATATGATAGCTTGATATCAAAATGACATATTTCAATATTATTCAAATTAAATCTATCACTGGGCAAACGCAGCATGTGCGTTGTAAAATACGCGAGATGTAAATATTAGGAAGTGCAATCAAAAACTCTACACACCTTGAATCATATCAAATATACTTCATTTGGTGAATAGCGGATCTAGAAATGTGTAAAATTCGTGAACTTCCAGCGACATTTTTATTGAAATCAACAGAAAAAATAAATCGAATTATTTTCTTCGTAACGATAAGAATTGTTCAAACGGTTGAATTTGAATCGAATACAAATTTCATTATTGTATTTATTTTTCGAAACAAGAAAAACATGGAACATAAATATGGATAAATGATCAGTCACGTGATATTCACAGAACCCTGAAGAGCTTGACTGCGAAATATATATAGAGGAAAATAATGGGAAAGAATATTGTGTAATGCAATAGAGACAAAAGTATGCATAACAAGGACGAATAAAATATGTATAAGGTATATCTTCGAATTCGACGAGAATTTGGATCTTTTTGAATACATTTCCTGAAATGTTCTCGTTCAGCCTGATATTATGTACTCATTAGATGAGCGTAGCGAAGACTCAATTCCACTCTTATACAGCTTTGTCTGTGTGTTTTTTTTTTTTTGTAAGCACTGCACAGGTTGCATGGTTAGATTGATCAACATGAAACTTTTTTTTTGTAAGGACAAACTTTTGAAACTCAGAATTGTACAGTTTTTGGAATGAATCGATCGAATAGATTTTGAGAAATATCATGTCAAAGTTTAAAAAAAAACATGAGATTAGGCTGGGTACGAAAATTTTAAAAAATGAAATCTCTCTGAAGAATAATAAAATTCTCTCTGAATGTTGACACATGAATGATACACATAATCATCATTTTGTGAGCAATTCGAACCAGCCGTTATGAAGAAAAAAAAAATTAAATTAGTGTTTAAATTCATCAAATATATGGAAATTATTAATGGCCGAATTGGGTTGTCAAGATTCACTGCTTTCTAGATTCGATATTTGCCCAAGAATGAAGTATTCCTCATATTCATCAAGATGTTTAGGATACCAGAGAAGATAAAGTAGCAAATGTAGTACAAAGTGTGTAGAATATCAGAGTCGATAAAGTAGTAGATGTAAGACTCTTATTAAACCTTATTTAGGTAACTCCCTTATCTTACATTGCATATTTTGCGTTTAGCTATTTAGAGAATTCGATCCAGTGTTTCTCAAAAATATACCAACTGGTTCTGGAAATATATGAGAATTATTAATAGCAGAATTGAGTTGCCAAGATTCACTGCTTTCTAGATTCGATATTTGCCCAAGAATGAAGTATTCCTCATATTTTTCAAGGTGTTTAGAATACCAGAGAAGATAAAATAGCAAATGCAGTACAAAGTGTGTGGAATATCAGAGTTGATAAAGTAGTTGATGTAAGACTCTTATTATACCTTATTCAGATATCACCCTCATCATACAACGCATATTTCACGTTTGACTAGTTATAAAACTTGATCCAGTGTTTCTCAAAAATATAACAACTAGTTTGACCTGGAAACTGAACAGTTCTGAGTTGATAAGTATACGTTTACAGAAAAATTTCCACTTCAATCAGTCAAACCATATACGACATGTGCAGTGCTCACATATGCAAAAAAAAATGAAAAGTTCCATACGAGTGAGATGGAGGTCTTCGCATTCGCTCATCTAAATAAGAATGTCATAATTTGAATCTCCAATGTATTCAGTAATTGAGCAAGAATTCTGAATAGGGATTAAATACCTATCAAGAATCGCATCCGATAAATTAGTGCTTGATGTTGGAGCGTTTGTCTTGTTTCATATTTCACACTGCCAAGAATCGGAGGAATCAAACATATCAAGTTGGCAACGGAGTCGATAAATCAGTTGGCACGATACGCCGCACCGGACACCGCTGCCTTTTGTTTGCTGACGTGGAGTTGGTAACAATACTGAGAAAATATTACTTTTATTTCCGATCATTTCGATAAGTTTCTTATGTTCGAAATGTATACTGTCGATAAACATCACGCCTGTACCAAGGATATGACACAATAGATAGACTATATACGATGAGGAATGACTTGAATAGTCCATATAATATATTGTATTATCATGATAGGTCCACATATTCATTCATAAACAAATGTTGTGAAGAAATCCCGACCAAATGGGGAAAAAAATGAGCACCACTTCTTGATCAAATAAGAGCTAAGGATCACAATGATTATATCCACAATTTGATTTGAAGTTTATTCACAATACAAAACTGAAAGAATTTTTTTTTTTAACATCGAAACTTGATAAAGAAATCATTGTTCCCCAATTAAGGCTATGGATGAAAGATAGGATCGTTTGGACGGAACACCACAAGGGTGATCTTACCACCTCATTTCAATGATGCACAACCAATAAACTTCAACACCAAGACTGTGCTGTTGGTGACCATGAATTTCCACCGTAGATAACAGTATTTCAGTTATCGAAAGTCCGGAACACATTATAATTAAAAACCGTCTCTGTGATATATCCGGACATTATCAGAATTGGTATTAGGAGAGAACAAAACACACGAATGTTGATATCTTCCACTTGAAATAAGTCTTTTGGGCAGTGATCACTTCTTTCCATTAACAAACAGCACATGTAAAGTTGATCATAATACAAAATAGAACAAAAAAATGTGTGATGGGCCTAACCTGTTATAATTAGGCTTATCACTCTACTAATTAATGGTCGTGGCCAATTAGTACTGCATCAAAGCATTTGCTTCGAGGACTGTGGGAAACCACGATAAACCAAGTCAGGATGGATAAAAAAGTATTTGAAAGATGCAACAGTTCACTCCCATGTCTCTTAGTTCTGGAGAGAGAGACGCCTTAGTGATTAGCAAGAACTGCCTAGCCATGGAATTGCATCCACAAAGCTCAATATATTTTCAGATGAGCGTAGCGAAGATTCCATTTCACATACCGGAAGAAAATGGGCTTGGTTTTTATGTTGATTTTTTTTTTTTTTTTAATTTTGAATTTTGTACGCGGCATACAAGTCAGGAAAAAATACCTATCGACTTGAAACTTATGCCACATATTTCTGTCATACCAGAATAGGCTGAGATTGTTTTTCAGAAAAATCGTTCGGGAGGTTTTTTCGTGAAAATTAGAAAAGTTTGAGAAATCTTCGTAAGAATAACCCGGAGGAAAAATACTTGAAAAAACAGAATTTTGCAAATTCTCTCAAATTTCCACCGGGTTCGAAAAATACTATTATACACCTTTCTCAGAGATTTTTGAAACACTCGCAAGAGAAATAACAAAGAAAACGCAATAAAAGTGTGCATTTTATTGAATATTTGGATCAATTGGTTTTGCAAAGTGTATATGCGACAAGTTGCAGCACTATAAATATCAACAAGTTGCAGGTAAGGTTTGTGAACGTTTGAAGTAATACAAGGTCCGTGAATGGGGATTGAGCTGACGGAAAATATTTTTCATCCATATTTCCATACTTCTAAGCTCATCTCACAACGCAAATCCCGCGTTTTCCTAGTTTAATATACTACTCATCAACTCTTCGAACAAAGCATTCTTCCAAAGTGTTTCAACTGACGTCGATAAAGTAGCACACAAGCCAGACTGGTTTACCGACTGTAATTCTCACCCTCAACTTTCCTCAAATGCTGATAATTATTCCCGAGCATATACACAGCACAGAGAGTTATTCTAGCAAGTTAGATATCTACTTGTTCGCGAGTAAGATATTGTTTAGCTTCGGGCACAGTCGTTCTGCAAGTTCAATTCACAAACTTTGCTCGTATTTATTCGGAAAGCGTTAGCTATTGAACGAGTAATTGTCATTCTTTGAAGACGCGCGCGGGGAAGGATGGGAGGAAGGAAGGGAGGGGGAGGAGGGAGTGTATAGAAGAGAGAAGGAAGGGGGGGAGTGTAATGGCGTGATTGTGCGAGAATAAAACGAGTATCACCATTTGATTATCGTTTTCCGTTAGGACATCATTTTATAGATTCAACGAATCAGTTAATAGAATCAGTTAATAGAATCGTTAGTGTCTGATTTGATGTGTAAGAGAAAGAAAGGAGATAAGGAAATGTTCTGAAATTAAGCTGGCAAGTACACCAGTATAATATTAAATAACAGCTCAACAACGAAACCTCATTCGTCAGAATGGTTCGGTCGGAAATAGGTTCACTGTTCGAAGAACAGATCTTTATTGAAGACCATGCCATGTTATACATGATTGCCATTCGACACATGATAATAATCAAATACAGAATTGATGAAGATGAAAAAAAAAAAAGAAAATGAATCACACATGAATGATTGATAAAAAAAATGATTGTGAAAAATAATGCAAGAGTAATAAACGGTAGCCTGATATGAAAAAAATATTAGTATGAACAGAGATATGGAAATAATATAAAAATAATACAAAAATGACGAATAATTATGCTATGAATGTGATGAGTACAAATGGTTTCTTAAAATGACAATAGATCCTTTCAAGGCTGAAATTTTCTATCAAATTGATGAAATCACTATTTATAGACTAATTTTCCTACAAAATTCTACAAAATACTTGAAATGAATTAAATACACTTTAATTGAATACTCGGTTTCGGAATGGTTTTATTGAGAGATAAATGACCAATTTGTGAGAAAAATTTCCAAGAAATTTGCCTCCATTTGTCGAACTATTTTATTCCTGTCAGTTATTATCAATTTTCATTGGGTTAAAACGACGCAATGTACTGATGAATACGATCTATTGGCGTCGGTGAATGATGCATGATGTGATGGTACGATGAAACGAAAGGTTCCATTGATACGTGTTTTATGAATTGTTGGAAGGAGTCGGTCGTGGCATGTTCTCATGGATCCATCCCAGTATTGACCTGAACGACAGAGGGAAACCAAAAAACTGTGAGGATGGTCGATCATGGCGGGAATCAAAGCCCGGTCTCCCGAATGACGGTTCAGTGTATCAACCACTCGGCCACTCATCTCATTCGTGAATGAAATACTTGCATTCGAGATAATTTCATTGGAAAATGAATGAAAAATGTGTGAAAGTAATTTTCCTAGAAGCTTGTCTCCATTTGTTTGATTAGTTTCTTTCTGTCAGTTGAAGTACATTGGATACCTTTGTAGCGACTTACCTCGTCTCCATACTTTCCGATCGAAGTGTCGTGCTCTCTGGTCTCGTTCACAGACTCATGGCTGCGTGGGCAGATCAAGGAACGAAAATAAACTGAAACAGTAAGTTCACCAAGAATCGTATTGGCAACAAAATCCCAATTTTCGAAAAGATGAAAAATTCAAAAAATTCGAAAAAGGTCTTCTTCAAATATTTTTCAAATTCAGAATGACAATTATTATTTTTCCAAACAGTCCTCAACAAGATGGTGAATGATAAAATTTCCGAGTGTTAGCACAAAAACGAAGTGAGCTTTTCTGTAACTCATTGTTAATTCAAGATTCTAATTGATGATTGATAAAAAAATTTAATGTTTTCAATTCTTATATTTTTTGTCTCTATATTATTGACCTCCTCCCAAATTTCATACTTATGACATATCCCATATCCCCAGACTTTCACTTTTCAGTGCACATTCCCCTCAACGAAAAAAATAACTAAAACTACCGAAAATCACAGACTTGAAACTGTTCTCTCCCAGAACCTCAATTCAAAAAGTATGAAAAAAAAACACTTGAACTCCAAATATTCACTCTTGAATCTCTAATCTATTCATTTGTTACGATTGACCAATATTCATTTTTAATTCATCATAGTTGAAATAATATGTTGTACAATTGATATTTAGTGATCAATTGACCACTATTGATAGGCGTGACTAATCGCCAGGCCACCTGGATCTAAACTTCATGTGGGAATTTGAAGATATTCTGATAGGTCAATGTGAAATTTCCCACATAACAAAGCCCATTTGATTGGAAGTTCTGTTTTGTGACGTTTATGGGCGGATCAATCACTAGTTTATATTAATCAATTAATATTAGCTATATTGTATCAATATTTTTCATTCTATATTTGATTTATATATTTGTATTGACCTTTCCTATATCATGTATAAGATCAATTGAAGAATAAAAACATTAATTATTATTATCATTATTATTATTATTATTCTAATTATTATTAGACGTCAATTGATCAATTTGATCATTGTAGTGATACCAACATACTTCATCATAACATGAAGAAGATGTCTTGACTGTCGTCTTCAAAGTGAAATATTTACCATGTCAGTTATCAGCATAGTGTGAATATTTTACTAGAATGCACACAGTAAATTACCATCGTAAAACGAAATTGTGACATAATTCAATCGTGTATTGGACTTTTTCATGGTGAAGTAGGAAGTCTCCTTTTTGTGCCCCGTTCAAACGATCCTACCTTATCATCCTTGGTCCTGGAAATTCAAAAATGGTTTCGTCACGTACCCAACTTCTTGAATCAATAAAGGTTCCAGTTATTTCCAGTAACCGCTATGTGCTTAAACTAAATTCATAATTTCTCATAGCAATTTGTATGATGAAACTTTTTTCATCAACATAGATATTTGACACACTGTCACAGTTTCTCGACCAGAGCTATCGATGAAAGGTAGTATCGTTCGGATGGGACACAGCAGGGGCTTCCCCCCCACCCCCAAAGAATTAATTATGATGGAATGACTCATTTCACGAACAACAAATCTTGATGGGGCCTAGACTTGGGCCTGGCTGCCCATGCTGACAATGTTGAGTTTTACAGATTTTATGTACCTTTTTCTGGAAAGTGACTGAACATAAATTCTTGAAAATTGGTAGACATGCCATTTGAACATTGACTCAATTCACATTGACATTTTTCCCTCATATATTTCATTTCAACATTTCAAATTCAATCCATTTTTTCATATACTTTCATATACTTAATAATGATGAAAGAAAAAAAATCAGCTTATCAGAAATCCGATTCGATGTGATATTTAAAACAGTAACAGAAGTATTTATAATTGTGCTCGATAGATTTTGTCCAGTAGTTCCTGAGAAAAAAAAGCATGTGTACAAAATGAACAAGTATTAAGATATCGCAGGTTGAAAGTTGAGGTGAATATATATATATATATATATATATATATATATATATATATATATATATATATATATATGAATTTGATGAATATTTATGAATATATATACATATATATATATATATATATATATATATATATATATATATATATATATATATATATATATATATATATATATATATATATATATTTATATATATATATATATATATATATATATATATATTCATATATATATATATATATATATATATATATATATATATATATATAATATATATGTATATATATATATATATATATATATATATATATATATATTCATATATATATATATATATATATATATATATATATAGATATATATATATATATATATATATATATATATATATATATATATATATACATAAATATAATGGCCTCAATTCATTACTGAAATTCAGAGCGCGAGTATAGTTCGAAATAATTCCTATAAACAAACTATCTGACACACGTGGATGCCAATGATATCGACTTTTTAATCACACTTTGAAAAAAAGACGATAAAAAATATAAAAATGTACAAAACTGTCGAAAACTCAAGTCTGAGTTCCCTTAAGATGGTTGAACCAGGGACAGAGAACATTTCAAACATTCATACCGTGAAAAAAAATCTCCAACTTTCCATCTCTTCTCATTCTCGAATAATTTTCATTTCTCCATCCTTTTGTTTTGTATTCATTGAAAAATTTATATTCGTTTTGGATATTTTTCCCATTCATTCATTTTCCATGGTCATCAATTAATTAGTCATTCATTTATTCAGTTACCCATTGATTCTCATTCGACACTCTCATCATATATCTGCATCTATGCATATTCAATCTGTTCATATTCGTTTTATTTCATTCAATCTATTCATTTTTTCTTTTCAATTTTTGTTCTCATTGTTTTTTTTTCAATATTATATATTTGTCGTGATTAAATTTGTGCAATAATGAAACTGACCAGCTTCATAAAAGATATTAAGAGACCGACGAACCTGAATCTTATCCTCGAAATCCACCCAACATAAAACTAATTGAATCAAGCGAAAAGAACACGACCCCGGACTAGCCGCCGCGAGGGCGCGCGCTGATTGGTTAGAAACTTATAGCTTCGCACCGCGACTGGCGGAGAAATAATAACAGCATTAACGCCTATTCACTGACAACTAGCATCCTTTCGTGCATTCGTTTCCTTCGCGCGGAAAAGAACTTTCCACCGCTAGCAATCATCACCTAGACAACGGCGAGTGTGAGTGTGGAAGAGGGGGAGGGGGAGGGGGGGGGGAGTTCTGGGGTAAATTGAAAAGAAAGAACGGTTGAGTTGGTCCGGTCATCAGGAAATGATTAGGAAAGTCAACCAGCAAAGCCGATGTGAACTCCAACAAGAAGTGCAGTTCCTGGTTTCTGTATTTATTTATTTTTTATATTGGGTTTTAACGACGCACTTTAACTGATGGCTACGATCTATTGGCGTCGGTGGATGATGAATGAGATGATGGGATGATGAGATGAGAAGTTATTTTATTAGGTGTTTTTGGATGGTGGGAAGGAGTTTGTCGTGGCCTGTTGTTAAGGAACTATTACATAGTATCAACCTGAACGACAGAGGGAAACCACGAAAAAACCCTGTCAGTATGGTCGACCATGGCGGGATTCGAACTCCGGTCTCCCGAATGACGGTTCATGGTGTGTTACCACTCTCGGCCACGCGTCTCGGTGTGGCTTCTGTAATTCAATTATCTCTCTAGTTATTGTTGATTGGCTCATGACCCCACCATACAGATCATATTTGGGAGATTCTCTGTGAGTTACAATGATGTTATTTTCTTCAATTCGTCAAATTTGGTCCAATATCATCATATTCATTGAAAATCTTCCGTATATCATCCGTAGATTTATCATATTTTTGAAAAATTCAAAATATTTCAAATTTTTCTCAAAATCTCTAGCGCGAGTTTACGATCATGAATTTGAAACTGAGAGACGTTGTTGCAATCGACACGTATAGATCTCGTCTCTGGTCTCCCCTACATATTATCAAAATATGGATATTCGTTCACTTATTTCATCAGCAATGTGATACATTTTTCACGAAATAACAGTGTGAGACTTGACACAGATCAATAGCTCTCCGATTGAAGGTAGGATCGTTCGGACGGGGCTTCAGAAGAGCGAGATAATCAGCGCGAGTGAATTACAT
>OZ023326.1:6374179-6376430 GCA_964007535.1 Brachyptera risi
AAAAAATTGATTATATTTTTTCACATCAAAACGGCTAATCTGATCGAACTGGAAGTTCAGAATAAGGTGTATATTATCATATGTGAATTCCCTGAATATTTGAATTCTCTCTAAGAAAATATTTTCGACGAATTTTTTTCTCTGGGTTATTCGTATGAAATTTTCGAAAATTTTGAAATTTGTTTCTCTCAAAAGTGGTTCAGCCGATTGCGCCTCAAAACTATACAGTATCAAGTTAGATAAGTACACTTGTGTATGCCAGGTTTCAACTGATTTTGAACTCTCGTTTGACATGTGGAGCGTGAACAAAAAAAACAAAAAAAAAAAGCACTCTTTTCTCGGGTATTGTGAAATTGAATCTTCGCTTCGCTCATCCAATTACATTTCACTTTCAGGTTTGTTTTCTAGTCTCCATGCATGTACACAGTGTCCACTGGCAACGACCCACCAATCGATACGCTAGTAACTAGGGCAACACGGTCGTAATCCTCCGCGGCTATGAGGAGAGATTCACTTGTCCATTACGAGAAATATAATCACCGTTGATCATCGATAAATCACACCAGCTATTGTGTTTTTGTTCACAGTTGGCAGATCGCACCACGGGTACGACAGTGCCGCATACAGCGAGATCTATGGAACAGAACCTGCATTGTTCGACTGAACTGCATCCCTTCGCTGCGATGGCACTAGAAACCACCGCCGTCGATTCACAAATAAATTAATGAATAAAAAATACGCTACAATGGTCACATAGCAGTGCGAACGAATATAGAGGCGGCTGTGAATATCGACGTTTCAATTGGCGATATGAAAAATATATCGATATTGTTCCATGATTTGAGACAACAATTGAAGGATAACGAAATCATGAGACTATAGTTCTGAAAGAGACATGACGCCATTTTTAAACCTGATTTCAGAGAGAACTAGAAATGAACATCTCAGTTTTAAAAATGTTGATACATTTATTTGAATTCTAAGACCAACCCCTTTTTCTAAAGTATGACGTGGACAGTAACCCCATTCTGCCCGTGTACCGATACAGAATCAGATAATGTCCACGTCATGACTCAGAGCCTCCGGAGGACCTAAAAATTATCAATAACCTTCTAAAATTGTGATGATAATTTCTAATATCATCTGACATCAAGTGAAGAAATTGAGTCATCATTTATTCCAATATAGCCTCAGGGTTGTGATTTCCTTTGATATCATTCAATTATTGTTGATATGGACCACAGGTTATCATTACCGTCATTACTGAGAAGGGTGATACAGTGGCCAGCACACTGAACCATCATTCACCGAGTATTTTCTGGAATGTCATTTTTTTTTACCCGTGGAGCTGAAAAAAAAATCGAGTATTGTAACATTGATTCTTCACTTGAATCTTCCTGAATAATAGACTTTGCTCTGTTCGCCCAATTATTTGAATAGGGATATTCATCAATATCAGTTTATAGGTTTATCATTCGATACCATTGTATTGATTGGGAATTGAGTTCAGGCATTGATTCAAACACATGTAGAGTCTAGATATTCATGAAATCAAATGGAAACTGTTATTGTGACTGTGTTTAAACATATCATAAATATGCAAACTGTAGTACTGTTATTTCATTGATGTCGTCCATTGTGGTGTCCGCCATATTGGACTGTCACATGATCAATGACGTATTCATCAGCTGGAACGATGCTGGAGCTACGATCGACAATCCCATCCCATCACCTGTCACCACGTGCCCTACGCATCAGGAGTGTGTGAGCAGAAGAGCGATGTGTATAAAAAAAACACTTCATGAGACCTAGAAGATGTTTCACCATTTTATGTATTCTTGACTGTGAATCAATGACAAAAGAGCCCTGCTTTTAAATCGTGTATGAATAATACGTTCCTTTGAGTGTAGCGTGCTGTAACGAAACACTACCGACTCTGCGATGCGATGTAATGTGACGCTATTCTGTACGAAAATATGTCAGAACATTTCAGAATGTTGACACGAATTGGGGACAGATGAACTTCAAGACGTGTTTCACCCAGAATAGACTCTTCATATAGATGTATGTATCATCATATATATATATATATATATATATATATATATATATATATATATATTATATATATATATATATATATATATATATATTATATATATATATATATATATATATATATATATATATATATATATATATATATATATATATATATATATATATATATATATATATATATATATAATAT
>OZ023326.1:6376630-6381630 GCA_964007535.1 Brachyptera risi
ATATATATATATATATATATATATATATATATATATATATGTATATATTTATATATATATATTAAATATATATTCATGAATATTATATATATATATATATATATATATATATATATATTGAATATATATTCATATATATATATATATATATATATATATATATATATATATATATATATATGTTTATATTTATCCGGATCGAGGCGTATCTTTCATGACATGGCTATAACATACTGAATACCTCGATATCGGATTGTACACAGGAATTTTGACCATTCACACAGAGAAAAAAGAAGGACAAAAAAAAATATATATATAAATATATATATATATGTATATCCTCTCAATTGAAGATTGAAGAAGAATACCATCATCTGGATGAAAGCAATTAATTTTTTCCCGCTGAATTCTCACTTTTCTAACATTACCATCTCAGTTTTCAGTCAAGGGATTATTTCAAATTAATGAATAAACGAATTAGAATTCGATGACAATCTATCATCTTGAGTATATTCATCTTCCAGAAGCTTCCATAAAGGAGAGCTAGGCAAACACGGAACTGAAAAATCACTCGAAAGTTCAAATAATTCATCACGAAATTGAATTATAAATACAAATCCGTGTTCGTTGTAGGAGAAAATCGCGTTCGATTGTAACTAGGCAACTAAAACAACAGAACCGTGCATCTGCCAGTCGCGATCTCCAAAGCTTTCAACACTGTTATTTCGACAAATAAAAGCTTTCAGTTAGCACAACATACGTTAGGAATAATACATTATGTATGTAAAAATAGTATGAATTAACATGGAACCAGCTGCATGTGAGGATGCATCTGATGAATTGCATTATACGTCACACGGTAGAGTAATATTATTCAACGCCATGTTTCCGTCGTGATCAGAAATGATGCTCTTTATACATAACATGTTGCATTCGAGAAGAACGTGTTATTATATTACTGTGTCAACTTTACGGAACAACGTTTGATAAATATGAATATTCAAATAGGATGCAGACGGAAATATTATATACAAAGTTGTACATGAGAACGATCGAAAATGATATTTAAGGCGACCCCAGTTCTCGTGGGGCGAAAATTTCACGCTAGGATGATTTCACAGATAAGAATGATGAAATAACTTGAACCGTGCCAGATACATAATCAACTGATACGTCATAAAATGCAGACATAATGGTAAAAAATGCTATCGAGTCAAATTGTGTAATAACTATTGGTTTTGGATGGGAAAAATGTAAAATTATGTCAAGATTTCAGAAATAACATGATTGATATAAACACGAACAATGTCATAGTTCACCTCCCATCTTTTGTATTTAGATGAGAAACTTCTGGTCATTTGTAGAAGAAATAACCTTAATTGGTCCCTGACTAAATTATAAAACAGGATAGCAATCAGTATAAAAAATACATAGAAAGATATAGAGAAATGGATTGAAAATATTATATATTGATACATGAGAAGGGAACTAATCGAATAGAAAAAATCTGAGAACCAAATAGGATATAATGACATAATATAATACTAATGACAGTCGATATTTCACTCGTGGATTTCCACCTCACAGCGTACCGTTACATACAAAAACATGTCACATATCTTGAATGTTTATTATGGATCGACAGTATTTCCGACAATATTTCTCTGGATGGTGTGAAGCAGTTTCACTACAATACGTTCATCTGTTAAGTCACTGAGATCGTTTATATGTGATGTTGACACTGAAATTGTCGCGCTGTCTGCCTAGCAACCTCATCCGGATACCTCATTCATTGAAGTCGTATCAGTTGTCATGAGGGACGGGTGAAATCTTCGGAGTGACACATACTATTAAATAGCTCATTATTTTCATTTCAACTTGAAATCCTCGTAACTATTAGATATTTCAGAAGAGAAATATTTCCTGACACAATTTTCAATATTCCTCATCCATTTCCACGAATATTGCCATGTTTGATTCTCTCAATTCTCTCATTTTATTCACTTTCACCATTATATTGTTCGTTGTGTTGTATCTCATTTTATTAATTTTTCTCCCATTCATTTATTCGTTTAAATTTTCATCCAACGACGACGACACATTTTCAAATATTTCGAGCAGAAATTATGATTTTTGATATAACATACAAGGATATTAAAAATATACATTTGTCACATAAATATTGAACATATTGAACATATGATTCATTATTCATTATTCAAATTATTGACCGTAGATTATTTACATAATATGTGTCAGAGTCATGACCCTAAGAGAAAAAAAAGACATTGCAAGGCATTAGAGAATAAAATGAAACTTTTCACAGAGTACAAATATTCTTCAAATACAAATTGGTGTAGACCTCTTCTAAAAACTGATGCACCTTCTTTCCCGAGTCTTTTATACCATTCAGTGGGTGGTTGTACAGAATGCGTCCAGAAAATAACGAGCTAGTCTTGAATATTTATAGTCAAAATCATGTTCATTTCTGATATTATAATCATGAGATGAATACAATTTTATTTTTGTCTTTTCATCTGCTGATTCAACTACACAGGGTATTGCATTCTCCATGTATATATATATATATATATATATATATATATATATATATATATATATATATATATATATATATATATATATATATATATGTATATATATATATATATATATATATATATATATATATATATATATATATTTATATATATATATATATATATATATAATGATATATATATATATATATATATATATATATATATATATATATATATATATGTATATATATATATATATATATATATATATATACATATATATATATATATATATATATATATACATATATATATATATATACATATATATATATATATATATATATATGTATATATATATATATATATATATATACATACATATATATATATATATATATATATATATATATATATATTATACATATATATATATATATATATATATATATATATATATATATATATATATATATATATATATATATATATATATATATATATATATATATATATATATATATATATATATATATATATACAATAAGGAAGAGGTAGAATACCGAATTTTTCAAACAGAGGAACACATGAGTATTCATAAAAGATTCCAGAAGTTGGATGAACATCAAAATATATCAAATGAAACAGATTGACACAACACTTGTGTTATGTGTGTGTGCGTTGAATTGCCGAATTGTGTTTTTCATCATGAGAAGAACTTAATATTCACTTCAAAACCTTTGTTCAGATGATGTATATTATATTATATATCCAGGTGTAACATGGAGCACGCATTGTCACGGATTATTGTTAAGTTGTAACCATTAAACTCGAGCAATTGGTGCATTGTTGAGTCGATGTTCAGCTTGTTGGTTCATTGGCGCCCAATAACGCTCAATAATTAGGATTTGCTCCTAGAATCAGATTCGATGTTCATATTTCGATATATCTCACTATTTCGGACCATGGTATTTAGATGAGCGTAGCGAAGCTTTCCATTTCACACCCTGAAAAAAATGGGCTTCGTTTTTATGTATGTTTTTTTTTTTTGGAATTATGTACGCGGCATACAGGTCAGTGAAATGAATCAATCAACTTGAAACTTTTTCTGAACGTTGGTGTTATACCAGAATAGGTTGGGATTGTTATTCAGAGGAATCAGTCGGAAGGTTTTTCCGGAAAATAATCGGAAAGTTTGGAAAATCCTCATAAGAATAACCCGGAGGAAAAATACTTGAAAAACAAGAATTTTACAAAAGCTCTGAAATTCTCACAGAATATGAAAAATACTATTATACACCTTTTCAGAGATTTTTACAACAATTGAATGAGAAATAATGAAGAAAACGCAATAAACGTGTACATTTTATTGAATATTTGGATCAATTGGTTTTGCAAAGTGTTTATGCGACAGGTTGCAGGTTACTATAAATATCAACAAGTTGAGGTTTTTGAACGTTTGAAGTAAGTCAAGGTTTGTAGATTTGAATTGAGCTGACAAGTTATTTTTCATTTTAGATTGCCATACTTCTAAGCTCATCTCACAACGCGCATCCCGCGTTTTCCTAGTTTAGATGAGCGTAAGGAAGATTTCAATTCACATACCGAAAAAAAACGGGCTTCGTTTTTTTGTATACATTGTAATTTTGTGCGCGGTATACAGGTGAGGAAAAAATACCTATCAACTTGAAACTTTCTCTACATATTCATGTTATACCAGAATAGGCTGGTATTGTTGTGAAGAGAAATCTGTCGGGAGGTTTTTCCGAAAAAAAATCGTGAAATTTGAAAAATCCTCGTAAGAATAACCCAGGGAAAAATACTTGAAAAATAAGAATTTTTCAAAAGCTCTCAAATTCCCACCGAATATGGACAGTACTATTATACACCTTTTCAGAGATTTTTGCAACAATCGATTAAGAAATAAGAAAGAAACGCAATAAAAGTGTACATTCTATCGAATATTTGGATCGATTGGATTTGCAGAGTGTTTATGCGACAGGTTGCAGGTTACTATAAATATCAACAAGTTGCAGGTGAGTTCTTTAAACGTTTGATGTAATCCAAAGTCCGTAGATGTGAATTGAGCAGACAAGTTATTTTTTATTCCAGATTTCCATACTTCTAAGCTCATCTCACAACGCGCATCCCGCATTTTCCTAGTCGTATAAAAAGTACTCATTTTCCTGAGAATTTATGTTTTTTTCCTCATTGACAGGACAACGGAATGTTCGTATTTGCTTTCCAAGTTCATATATGGAGAAATATATACTGAGAAATCCTATATTGAGTTCCGAATATTCATTTCTTCGGGCGCTACATAAGAGAATCATAAGACTGATAGTTTGAAAATCCTTTTCAATGACGAGCCAAAACGCCCATGGTCATGGGAGAATGCAGAGTTATTTAATAATATAGCCTCATTGGATTGTGATACTGATCAAAAAAAATCAATTA
>OZ023326.1:6386630-6456630 GCA_964007535.1 Brachyptera risi
TCCCAATACAGGACTCGTCACCGACATTAAGTGTCTTTATGATTGGACAGCCTGTAACATAGATGGTTGCCGATTGGATGGTTGATGATGACGCGGGAGTGGGAAGGGAGGGGAGCCCCAGTGGTCTCCGGACGATAGTTGGGGTCCCAATACAGGACTCGTCACCGACATTAAGTGTCTTTATGATTGGACAGCCTGTAACATAGATGGTTGCCGATTGGATGGTTGATGATGACGCGGGAGTGGGGAGGGAGGGGAGCCCCAGTGGTCTCCGGACGGTAGTTTGGGTCCCAGTACAGGATTCGCCACCGACAGTAAGTGTCTTTACGATTGGACAGCCTGTAACAGAGATGGTTGCTGATTGGATGGTTGATGATGACGCGGGAGTGGGGAGGGAGGGGAGCCCCAGTGGTCTCCGGACGGTAGTTGGGGTCCCAGTACAGTACTCGCCACCGACAGTAAGTGTCTTTACGATTGGACAGCCTGTAACAGAGATAGATGCTGATTGGAGGCCGGGTGGTTGATGATGACGCGGGAGTGGGGAGGGAGGGGAGCCCCAGTGGTCTCCGGACGGTAGTTGGGGTCCCAGTACAAGACTCGCCACCGACAGTAAGTGTCCTCACGATTGGACAGCCTGTAACAGAGATGGTTGCTGATTGGATGGTTGATGGTTGATGATGACGCGGGAGTGGGGAGGGAGGGGAGCCCCAGTGGTCTCCGGACGATAGTTGGGGTTCCAATACAGGACTCGTCACCGACATTAAGTGTCTTTATGATTGGACAGTCTGTAACAGAGATGGTTGCTGATTGGATGGTTGATGGTTGATGATGACGCGGGAGTGGGGAGGGAGGGGAGCCCCAGTGGTCTCCGGACGGTAGTTAGGGTCCCAGTACAGGACTCGCCACCGACAGTAAGTGTCTTCATGATTGGACAGCCTGTAACAGAGATGGTTGCCGATTGGAGGCTGGGTTGTTGAGATGACAAGGAAGTGGGAAGGAAAGGAAGCTCCTGGACCGCCACCGAGACTGTCTAAAATATAAAAACTAAAAACTAAAAATAAAACACTAAAAATAACGTTTTAGAACCTGGGCCTAGCTGGTTTTAAGAGCGTAGGACTTGAATTGGTATAATTTACCAGAAGACTCAAGTTCCATGGAAACATGTCAAGTCTTTTTGTATTCCCATTGTCGTGACCACAAAATCTTGACGCTGCTCATGAGGTGGGCCACGAAATATGTCGAGTGTTTTTTTCAGTCGAATGGACAGTGACTCCCTTATTATCCATCTTGTATCTCCAAGTAATTTAGCTCCACTGGTGAACATTCACTGATCGGAGTATTTGTCTTTTGAAGTCAATCAGGCCTGGGATGTTATCTCAAGTGATATCAGCGCTGAGGTTCCAGTGGACTCCGAACAGAAGGTTTCAATCTGAATAAAGAACTCGTCGTCGACAGTATGTGTCCTCACGATTGGACAGCTTGGCACGAAGACAGATCCTGATTGGAGGTCAGACCGCTCGAAGGATTGGTTTTGTTTCGTTTGACTTCTCACTTCAGTATTCAGTTATTTACTCTTCGTGCTGTGCTAGGTGCAACATGCTTTGAGCAACAGACAACATGCTCTGAGCAACAGACAACATGCTCTGAGCAACAGACAACATGCTCTCAGATCAAGAATCCGTCTACTGTTGTCGCTTTGACGACGCCAAACTTGAACTACAAATTGTGGTTATATATCTAAGAACAATTCTTCCAATATTCACCAAATGCCTCCAACAAATTGTATGAGTTTCTCAATACCGTTGAACCACTAATTATCTGAATAGGCCGAAAAGTGATGTTATATCTGCTGAAGACCGGTGTTATAAATAGCAGTCGATTAGTTGGGCCGGACAGTTCAGACAGGTGAACAAAACTTTCCGTTGCATTGTGGACCACAGCGCACGTTGCAAGTAGGAGAGATGAGCCTAGTCCATCTCTCAGCGCGCCTAGCAACTTCACGGAGAAGTTCGTCTTCTGATTGGTCGACGCACGTTGCTAGTTGCTCAAAACATGTTGCGCATAGCATGAAGCAGAAGGGTAGACGGACCTTCATAACTTCAGAAATATAAGCTTTCCCGATTTGGACTTTCACGACTGCAGTTATTGTAATATGATCCGATTTCATCTGATTATGTTACCGAATGAACAATATATATATATTGACACCAGAACAGAGTTCAATGGAAACACCCATTCTGAGCTCAGCGCTTGATTGATTATGCGATATTTTGAGTTCGTCTCGAACGCCTGCTCGCTCTTGAAGAGAGTAGATGTATTATTTGTATCACTCTCTATCTTTCTCTTTCCCCTCTCCCACTCACACTATGATCTTTCATGTAATCTCCGAGGCCCAGATTCACAAAAGGTCCTAACTTTCATCCGACTCAAAGTTACGACAATTTCTAGAAGCAATGCCATATTTGATCTATTATTCATGATTTTTCAATCTCCATTTCTGAATAAATCCATTATTATTATCATCAATCTATTATTCATTATCTTAGAAACTCAGAATTTTCTCGAATTGAGTTTATTGTGTTTATATATATTTTTTTTTGTAGTAATCAATGGATGTTTTTTTATTTAGAAATTGAACCAAGTAGAAGATTTTTCGAATAATTTGTTAAGAATGAACCTTTCATTTTCATTTCAGTGTTATGTTACAATTTCAATTACGGGTAAAATGTTTAATATGTTTAAGTTTGTGTAATGAGTGGTACATTAACACATGAAGATACATCATGTTCACTCTATGTATTATGTTAATGCTTGCCTACAGACAAGTCTCATCAGAGGCTTTGTGAGATATCGTAGCAGAGTTTCTGATTTTATAATTCGTACTAAAAATGTGTGAATAAAAAAAAAAAAAAAATTAAGAAAAATGAAAAATAATGGATCAAAATGGTTTTACCTCTAGAAATTGTCGTAACTTTGAGCCGGATCAAAGTTATGACCTTTTGTGAATTCGGCCCCGGTATCATGGTGATACGTTAATGTTTGCTTTCGTTCTGAATGTAATTTCAAACCGAAAGCTCGCTGAATGACCGCTTGATGGCGTTCCATCCGAATCAATTGCGTGGAGGTTTTTATTTCGTCAATATTTCCACTGTTGGCGCATCGTTGAGCACCCTATAGAAGCGTATATGGCCACAGCTTCCACGACTGCTTTAAAGATTCGAGAGCGATTGATTGCAATCAAGCCGATTGCTGATTGGAACAAATACAACAGACAAAACACACAATGTAGCTGTTATCTCATTGGTTGTTGGTCGCATGATATCAGCCAATCAGAGACAACAATCACACGCGATTACAGTATCACGTGGTGCCAGGAGATTTCAGGTTTGAGAGACTGGAGTGGACTATGAATCGTGCACAATTTATGTTTGTTTACAATGTGAAAAAACACTACGAGATCAACCCAACCCAACCTGACATATACTCACTAATCCAACCAAACGATCATCCTCAATTCATTCAACCAAAATTGAAACCACTCCACACCCTACTTCAAGACAGTCGAATGGCCACTTCCAATGAATGTATGAAGTAAACTAGAGGGGCCCTTCGTGTAAGACATGACCTTCAACGGCATTTAATAGATGAGAGTAAATACCCATATCTAACCTGAAAGCAGAAGGCGTGATTAAATTGTATATGAAAGTATGTATTGTATGTCTTGAATGTCTTTGTATGTATTGTAGTATGTCTTGTATGTAGTAGTCTGATTAACTTTTGGTGATGTCAAACCTTCATTTCTTCTTTTTTTTAGGGTGACGGTGACAGCGTGGTCATTTCATCAACCGTTTTCATACCAATAGTTTGGAATATCATTGTTTGAAACAAATGTTGAGAGTTTATTATGAGAACTCGAGTTTGCTTTGGGAAAATGAATACTCTGTTGATAGCTTCACTATTATCGTTCGAAACTTTGGTCTTCAATTGCTGGTTGTATTCTAATATAGTTATATTCAGTACATTTCAGTAATGAGTGTTTTATGGTCAACACCTCATCACATGTGTTGCAGATGTATACATTTTTTTTTCCGTAGTGAACAGAAAGGCATGCGTAGGCAGTGAATGCTCTATTCGCATAGTGCAATGAATACTATTGAACCAATGACAGTGTGCGTGTGGACAGCGTTCTACACACACAAACACAGAACTGGATAACTATATGTATAACTGGCCAGACCCCTCATGTTTCAAACATGAACACGTCAATTCACCACTGCTATTCTACACTACATATACTATGTGCACTAAACACGTGATTAAATAATGATTTTACACATCGCCAGCCAGTCTGCCTTGTGAACGCGATGACGTAATATCACCCCAACAAATAGTCAGGATGATATCTTCCCCTCAAGCCCCCCCCCCCCCCTCCCTTCCTCTCTTCTTCTTTCTCTCCTTCCTTCCTCCTTCCTTTCTCCTTTCCCTCCTTCCCCCCTCCACTCTCCCAACAACCCCCCAGCCCACCCGACCCACGCCAGCCCTCCACCCCCTCATCACAGCGTTACGGACGCTTACACGCACGCACAGATCTGGAAGACTCTATGTATAACAATGCATTGAGTGAACATAGTTTACGTGACGGCCGCGTGTCCGGTGGCGCCGATAGTGTTCGACTCGGACCGGACGTAGAGGGGGGTCGACGTGACGGTCTCTGCCGGGCAGAGGGTGAACGTCTGGCCGAACTTGAGCAGCTCCCCGTCGCGGTTGCAATTGTCGGCGCTAGTGATGATGAACGTGTTGCGCACGCAAGGTACGAGGCACGGCGAGCAAGATACGGCACAGCCGTCCACGAAGTGCTGGATACAGTCCACCTGAAACAAAACAACATGGCGGATATACACCATTGATATCTTGAATCTTGAAATAAAGCTGTATGGATGGATATGTAATTAATGTAAATTTGTTACGATATGAGCACCTTGGACAAGAGTGGTGCCAAGAGGGCTTATATCGTAGCAACAATGTATGAAAACAAGAAAGTATGATTGTTGTGAACTAATTCATTAGATTTTGGAAATGAATAGAAAAAAGACCAACCGGTATTCATCAAGTGTCGAATGTTTTATTTCAACTTCGATAATCATTACTTGATATAAGTCAAATTGTATCAAATTTCTGAAGCAAACTATCGCTTCAGAACTAAGGAACATGAGGATGAACTGTTGGGATTATTGCCTTCTTCAGCCGATATTTTAATACACAATGAACCTTGGGTTATAGCTGTATGGATAACAGACGCATGCTAATTCCTGATGGATAACTCTCTCCAGAGTTGAGAATCATGAGGGTGAACTGTTGGGAATTCCAGTTTCCAATTATTACGCCGGATCGACTTCTATGGACTCCTAATGCTCTGAAACCTCGAAGTTGCAGAAAGTTTCAATGAAACTTCAGTAACTCAAGTTTGTAGCATTATATCCTGTAGGTTGACGAACTTTTTCTTTCAGTAATTCTAACATAACATAACTGGTTAATGTTTACCTCTTTCTCACCGATGACCCCCGACAGCGCCACTCCAAGCTCGCCACAAGATCTGGGTTCGAACCCCGGCATGTCAGGCGCTATCAACTGCACCACCGAACCGAAGGACACGAACTCGTTGGGTAGAGCCAACTGCACTTCTCTCAACAAATTTGCAAACATGCTCCTCGTCTTTTGCAATATCAGTTCGCCTCTTTCTTTCTTCTTGAGAAAGATTTTCATCTTGTCCTCCGAAAGACAGAGAGCATCGTTCCAGTTATCTATCAGAACGCTGGGAGAGTATCGGGAGAAGATGTGTTTCTCGTCAAACCGTTCCAGAGATTTGTCCCCATCTTGTCCTGGACGAGCCATCGCAGCCTACTAATTCAGAATTACAATTGAAATTTCGAAAAAGCAGTTTTTTCATTGAATTATTTAATCCTCCGAAGTGAAATCCTGTATGGTATATTGATGTGTATCCAGAAATGGAAAGCTAATACAGAGTTGAGTTTTAATGAAGATTAATAAAGTAGATTCGTTGCAATTTATTTCCCCATATATTTCTGATTGTAACCATGGAGATTTTTATTTGTATAGATTGGTAATAAAAATCACTGTTGTACTGGTTTAGCTCTACCAACAATGGATTCAATAACATTAAAATACGGGATTTTGATAATACATAAATAACAATATCGCACTACAGGGGATGGAGTGGTTATTTGTTCGAACATAGTCTTGTGTTGTGGTATAATATTGTGAAGTAAACTTGTGAAGTACAAAGGGTGACTACACGTTTGATTTTGAGCGCCAAACAATCGTATATTAATATTGTAGTTTCAAATTGCATTCTATTTCAAGCTGGGATATCAAAACGGAGTAATATAGAATACTTCGGGGAATATAATTATATAATATATTTGTCTCATTCAAAATAGTGATCATTAACAGAAAGTCAATGGAACCGTTTCTCTCTTCGATTTTCAATGAAAATTATAATCACTCGGACAATAATAAACAAAGTAGCATATTTTGTTAGGAACATGACATGGTTTTACATGGAATCACAGACTGCATCAATCAACTGATAGACCAAGGTCCGGTTTTTCCAATCTTAGTTTGAGTGCTAATCCACTAACTATGAATGACAGGTGCGAAAATAACATATGTAACCAATGGTGATAATAAGTTAATCCACTAACTATTGCTTAATCCAGTTTCGTAAAACCGGGCCTAAGAAGATGAAATGAGCTACAAATGTTATCAAAGTCAGCCAATTCCTTGAACTATTCAAATTTTTTAATCAAGAACAACTTTTGATGAAGCAAAATTCGGAGATCATTTTGAAATATCATGTTCAACTCAGTTTCAATTTGTTAAATATTTCTGTTCTATTTCCTTCTTTATTTGTGAAATTACAGTTTATTCAATTCAATTCTCTTCCGTATTCTGTATGTGAGGCTGTGTGGAAGAGCGTATGTTCTAATATCTGAACCTCACCGTTTCATTTCCGTCTAAATATTGTCGTATTGTCAACTTCTAATGTAAATTATAATGTCTGTGACTTCATGTAACCTACTGTACACGAGAATAAATGAAGTATGAAAGTAATAATTTTTTTCATTGTTGCATTAAGAAAACAAAAGATACAGTCATGTATATTGACAATATCCCGCAATGATGCTGTACATCTTATATGCAGGTAAATTGAACAGATAATTAATATTTGTTTGTATGATAGTATCTGCTCATCAACTCAAATCTTTTCGAGTACACTGAAAATAACAAAGTACTCACAAATCAATATCAAAAAAAGTTAGAGAATTATATTCAAGTGACAAAATAGACTATATAGTCTAACGTGATCAACCATCACTTAACATTGCGCTTTATTTCGGCCATGAATTTTAAATTACTTATATTTACAGACATTTCGTTGAATAAGTTCGGAACTGGAATTTTCAATAGTCTTTTACCATAGTCATTAATATATGTGAAGACCACACAGTACTCAGAGTCTTTTGTTTCCAGTCCCATAGCTATTGTTTAAGATATTTTTTATATTCTTCTGAAAAGTAATTTTGAATAATGATTTCACATTCAAAAATTCCCCTAACCGATAAGATATCATGATGAATAAACAGATTTTCATGAAGAACTTTTACGTTAATAATAATAATATATTTATTTGTTCAAGCTGTTTCATTCAAATGTTAGATTGATACATTATAATAATAACGTAGACCCACAAAGTCACATAAGATTTGACTTGTCTGTGGGTCTACACACTGTTAACATATTACATATATCATGGTCATTCAAAATAAACATCTGGAAAGCTACGCGGAGTAAGAATAATGATAATAATGACAATAATAATACGTCATGAGACAAAATGGTCTCCCTTCTTCATAAGATATACCGTAACGTTCATTATCAATAGCGGTAAAGATGAAGATAGCAATAAAACGATAGGATGAAGATAGAACTTCCCACAAGTCCGTGTTTTAATCAAATCAAACAGGTTCGAATGATTGACTCATTTTGAATACCATTCTGAACTATTTTTATATTTAATGTTATTTATGTATACTTTTCTGGCCGTAATATTATCTACTGTTTAAATCGTCATTCGTTTTTCTTCGGTGTTTATAAAAACAAGATTCGAATGCATTTTACTCACTGCGTTCCCCATCACACATCACACATCATCACACACACATCACACATCACACATCACACATCACACATCACACACACATCACACATCACACATCACACATCACACATCACACATCACACATCACACATCATCACACACACATCACACATCACACATCACACATCACACATCACACATCACACATCACACATCACACATCATCACACCCACATCACACATCACACATCATCACACACACATCACACATCACACATCACACATCACACATCACACATCACACATCACACATCACACATCACACATCACACATCACACATCACACATCATCACACACATCACACATCACACATCACACATCATCACACACATCACACATCACACATCACACATCACACATCACACATCACACATCACACATCACACATCACACATCACACATCATCACACACATCACACATCACACATCACACATCACACACACATCACACATCACACATCACACATCACACATCACACATCACACATCACACATCACACATAACACATCACACATCACACATCATCACACACATCACACATCACACATCACACATCACACATCACACATCACACATCACACATCATCACACACATCACACATCACACATCACACACACATCACACATCACACATCACACATCACACATCACACATCACACATCACACATCACACATCACACATCACACATCACACATCACACATCACACATCACACATCACACATCATCACACACACATCACACATCACACATCACACATCACACATCACACATCACACATCACACATCACACATCATCACACCCACATCACACATCACACATCATCACACACACATCACACATCACACATCACACATCACACATCACACATCACACATCACACATCACACATCACACATCACACATCATCACACACATCACACATCACACATCACACATCACACATCACACATCACACATCACACATCACACATCACACATCACACATCACACATCACACATCACACATAACACATCACACATCACACATCACACACACATCACACATCACACATCACACATCACACATCATCACACACACATCACACATCACACATCACACATCACACATCACACATCACACATCACACATCACACATCACACATCACACATAACACATCACACATCACACATCACACATCACACATCACACATCACACATCACACATCACACATCACACATCACACATCACACATCACACATCACACATAACACATCACACATCACACATCACACATCACACACATCACACATCACACATCACACATCACACATCACACATCACACACACATCACACATCACACATCATCACACACACATCACACATCACACATCACACACATCACACACATCACACACATCACACATCACACATCACACATCACACATCACACATCACACATCACACATCACACATCACACATCACACATCACACATCACACATCACACATAACACATCACACATCACACATCACACACACATCACACATCACACATCACACATCACACACATCACACACATCACACATCACACATCACACATCACACATCACACATCACACATCACACATCACACACACATCACACATCACACATCACACATCACACATCACACATCACACATCACACATCACACATCACACATCACACATCACACATCACACATCACACATCACACATCATCACACACACATCACACATCACACATCACACATCACACATCACACATCACACATCACACATCACACACACATCACACATCACACATCACACATCACACATCACACATCACACATCACACATCACACATAACACATCACACATCACACATCACACATCACACACATCACACATCACACATCACACATCACACATCACACATCACACACACATCACACATCACACATCATCACACACACATCACACATAACACATCACACATCACACATCACACATCACACACATCACACATCACACATCACACATCACACATCACACATCACACACACATCACACATCACACATCATCACACACACATCACACATCACACATCACACACATCACACACATCACACACATCACACATCACACATCACACATCACACATCACACATCACACATCACACATCACACATCACACATCACACATCACACATCACACATCACACATAACACATCACACATCACACATCACACACACATCACACATCACACATCACACATCACACACATCACACACATCACACATCACACATCACACATCACACATCACACATCACACATCACACATCACACACACATCACACATCACACATCACACATCACACATCACACATCACACATCACACATCACACATCACACATCACACATCACACATCACACATCACACATCACACATCACACACACATCACACATCATCACACACACATCACACATCACACATCACACATCACACATCACACACACATCACACATCACACATCACACATCACACATCACACATAACACATCACACATCACACATCACACATCACACATCACACATCACACATCACACATCACACATCACACATCACACATCACACATCACACATAACACATCACACATCACACATCACACATCACACATCACACATCACACATCACACATCACACATCACACACACATCACACATCACACATCACACATCACACACATCACACACATCACACATCACACATCACACATCACACATCACACATCACACATCACACATCACACACACATCACACATCACACATCACACATCACACATCATCACACACACATCACACATCACACATCACACATCACACATCACACATAACACATCACACATCACACATCACACATCACACATCACACATCACACATCACACATCACACATCACACATCACACATCACACATCACACATCACACATAACACATCACACATCACACATCACACATCACACACATCACACATCACACATCACACATCACACATCACACATCACACACACATCACACATCACACATCATCACACACACATCACACATCACACATCACACATCACACATCACACATCACACATCACACATCACACATCACACATCACACATCACACATCACACACATCACACATCACACATCACACATCACACATCACACATCACACATCACACATCACACATCACACATCACACACACATCACACATCACACATCATCACACATCACACATCACACATCACACATCACACATCACACATCACACATCACACATCACACATCACACATCATCACACACACATCACACATCACACACATCACACATCACACATCACACATCACACATCACACATCACACATCACACATCACACATCACACATCACACACACATCACACATCACACATCACACATCACACATCATCACACATCACACACACATCACACATCACACATCACACATCACACATAACACATCACACATCACACATCACACATCACACATCACACATCACACATCACACATCACACATCACACATCACACATCACACATCATCACACACATCACACATCACACATCACACATCACACATCACACACATCACACATCACACATCACACATCACACATCACACATCACACATCACACATCACACATCACACATCACACATCACACATCATCACACACATCACACATCACACATCACACATCACACATCACACATCACACATCACACATCACACATCACACATCACACATCACACATCACACATCACACATCACACATCACACATCACACATCACACATCACACATCATCACACACATCACACATCATCACACATCACACATCACACATCACACATCACACATCATCACACACACATCACACATCACACACACATCACACATCACACATCACACATCACACATCACACATCACACATCACACATCACACATCACACATCACACATCACACATCACACATCATCACACACATCACACATCACACATCACACATCACACATCACACACATCACACATCACACATCACACATCACACATCACACATCACACATCACACATCATCACACATCACAAATCACACATCATCACACATCATCACATTCCCACTATATTATCATGTGATCATTTATAGATTTGATTTCCATTGGGCACAAACAAAATGACCTATCTGTCGATTTTCACTCACACACAAATATCCATGCATTCAGATATGAAATGAGAAGACTATACTAGCTAGTTTGGAGATTATATTTTCAGGAAGATGTTCTTTTTATTATCATTGTCCCATGAACACACAATCACACTCTACTTATTCTCAGCCAGTCTTATCTCTAACATAACCCGTAATAGCAATCCAGATAGCAACCAAGCTAACAATACTGGACAATTAAAGCTTTCTTTGTAACTAAATAACCCAATTGTCAAACAAAACCCCCCAAAACGAAAGCACACACATCCGCCCTCACGATTTACATCCCCTAAAAGGCTCGGCATTGCGAATAAACAAGTCCTTATCATAAACTAGCTGTATGTATCTTTACCCTTTGTATGCAATGTGATTAGACTCTTGTTTAATTATCGCTTGTAAAGGATAATATAGATTAAGCAAGGCTGAAGGCAAAGGTTCCATTTAGAGAGGCGAAGTTTACAGACTCGGTGCTTCTCTGCCGAGCGAGCACTCGTAGTCGGGCCCGAGGCGAGGTTCGGCTTGATTACAGCGCTAAGCACGTAGAGTGGACGCGAACAGAAACATAGAAAGCCTTCATCAATGAGTTACACTTAACAAGGTTCTGGGCATTTTCTTTTCCATAGCGTTTTGTTCGAACAATGTTTTAGATAGAATATTTGATATTGTACTGTTATTGTGGAACTTTTTCTCAAAAAAAATCACTGGAATTGATTTGTTAATATATTACTCATTTTTGACGATCCTTAGTCGCTCAATTTATCAGTATTGGGAAAACGCGTTATGTGTTTCTGCGCTAATGGATGAGCTAGAACATATCAACCTATCTCAGGTTAGTTATTTATCCATCTTGAGATACAAACAATTGAACAATTACATCACCGTCCTCTTTTTCTATTCATTACTCAATCTAGCCTCTCTAAAAACTCACTGTGATTTTCTTTCTGATAACAAAGAAGGCCTTGTTCTAATCGTTTCAAATCAATTGGTGACACTTGTTACTTGGATTTAATTGGTATCTCAGCTTTGAGAAATGTGAAAACATCACAATATTTATCAAACGATCATCTCATGTCAATCTTAGCCTCCATTGAGTTTTTTTAATTTTTAGTCCCCATTCAAGATGTTTTGTATCAAATTTCTTAGTTGCTCAGAAAATATCGTGAAATTGTTCGAAGATTTCAATGAACAAATGTGATTACCATATCCGCACTACCGACGAAACGGGTTTTCTTTGACAAGCGAACGCAATCTTTTAACAACACTGTACGCCACTGTTTTGTTTTTTAATGCTCTAGTAGTCATTGTATTTTGTTATGCCCGTTAGTGTCTTTCTTAACGAGATAGGCTACCCGCAAAACATGATACGGTTTGCCTAACAAAAAGTAACCGCAGGCTGAACGCTAGACTTGATCGGGGGAGGGGGGGAGGGGGGAAGAAAGGGGGGGGGAGAAAGGGGGCTGGGAGGAGGAATATTTTAAAACAGATATGATTATAGAAACTTGTCATAGAGGGTAGATTATTTTGTTCCGACATCAGCCCCCGAGGGAGTGTTTCAGCGGTCAGCAGGCCGCCAGGTGGCAGGTCAGTCTGCTTGAACAAGACGACAAGGCTTATCAAATTAAACAAGGATAACATTAGTTTTTCAATCATGTTACTGTGTAATATGCTAATTTTGTGAATGGTTGATTTTGTTTGGCAGGCGCTATTCGTCGGAGCATCGTTCCATGTCACCAAATGCTGACGTTGTGGTCGTCGTCGTCGTCGTCGTTGTTGTTGTTGTTGTTGGTGGTGGTGGTGTTGTTGTTGTTGTTGTTGTTGTTGTTTTTGTTGTTGTTGTTGTTGTTGTTGTTGTTCTTGATCTCATTCTGAACTGACCTGGATAACCCAATAAAACTAATTTGTTGAACCTGACCACCCAAACTAACCTAAACTAACTAACCTGACCGAACAAACATCATGAACTAATTCAATCTAAACTAAAACCTCGATAAAACCTACTTCCGGTTTAACGGATAATCACTTCGATTTGGTTTTAAGTATCATTTGATGCACACTTGATGCGCGCGCATGTGGTAGTGTGGCAATGAGATGAATTCATTACAATGAAGTCTCCGGAAAAAAATACTAATATCAATATTATGTTGTAGCTTCATTCAATACTGAGTGGAGGTCGGTAGATTTTGATGAGAGGCTCTACTACTTATGAGTGAACAGTCTATAGGCCCACATAATCACTTCCAAATGGAGAAAAAACGAGATGATCAATTGATGAATGAACAATTAGAACATTGAGCAAATGAATGATGTAATGCAGAGAATGAAGAAAATTTGAAGAAAAAATATTGAACGTCAATCATTAATCCGGAGTTTTCATAAACTCTTCTATATATTTGTATATATATAATTTCTATCCACATAAAAAGTCCATACGTTCAAATAGAAGGAGGTTACATTATTCACAAACATCATTTGGACAGTTGAAGAAATCCATATTCGGCAACTTTCAACAATTCAAAAAATTGAATGAATCAAGAAATGAAAAATATCAGATTTATCCACAGTATAGAAAGTCTGGATAATATTCACATATGTACAAAATATGTGCTAAAAGAGTCACAACTAATTCAAATCTCCAATTTCTCTCAGTGGAGATGAATTAACTCTTCATGTTTTCAATACCGTTTACAATACTTGATTTGTGGAAGCTCAAAAATATATATTCACCAACCATCATTCAGAGAATTAGAAAAATCCATATTCGGCAAGTTTCAACAATTCAAAAAATCAAATAAATCAAGTCATAAAAAAAAATCAGATTTAATCACAACGTGGAAGGTTTATATAATGTCCACATATATACAACATCTGCTATAGAAGAGACAACCAATTTATATCCCTAATTGCTCTCTACGCGGATGAAAAACCTCTTCACGTTTTTCACGGTCCTAGTCTCGTATTCTCGCATGCAAACGAGCTTTTTGTTAACGCTCCAGCCTTTCTATCTCTCTCTATCTATATATATATATATACACATCCACATCGCAATGAGAGTTTCCACTGCTAGGGAAATTCATGAATGCATAACTTCCTGCCCGTTTCTTGTCGTCATGTTTTCTAAAGTGTTCCCAGCATCACGTGATTTACCGAGCAATTTATCGGCATTAAGTTTAACAGCCATTTCTCCGACACTCATTGTCTCGCGTGTGTACAACAGCATCGAGTACACCGCTAAACAACAACAACAACAACAACAACAACAACAATGGCAACGTGAGAGAATTACGTGGGAAGCTGAAATGTAGCGCACGCATATTATGTATAGCTGTGTGAGGTGTGATGGACAAAAGGTGTGTGTTAGAGGCGATAAGTGAGATTTTATTTACAGTGTTCTATGGAAGTAGTTTGAAAATATCGGCGAACTCTGTGCAAGATGGCGGATTATTTGTAGTTTCTTGAGAAGAATGGAATCGTGTTGACATTCATGAGTTCAACATTTTGTAGAAAAGTTATTTTCAGAAATATTTCATTATGAGAGCATTTTGTGAGAGCGTGGAATATTGTGATTTATTGTATATAAAATGTTGTGACCTTGACACAAAATTGTTGTTCTAAAGGCCCGGTTTTGCTAATTTAATAACTATTAATTAGAGGTACGAAAATAACATATGTAACCAATGGTGATAACAAGTTAATCAACTAACTATCGCTTAAACCAGTTTCGTAAAACTGGGCTTAAGAATGACAAGGTAATAAATTCATTCATTCATTTGTTATTCTCATTTTTTGCTGAAGTGAATCACCAATAATCGAAATGGATCATTTTGAAGTTAATAATATCGATAGTCGAGAATAAAATACACAACCAAATAAAAAATGCACACAATATTGAAAATGAAACATATGTCAAACATGAACAAGGAATCATATGAGCGATGAATGATATTTTCATGGGTATCTAGCCAAATATCATGATTAGAAGTCGATATGATATCATAATACGAGTCAATTAATTGGTGCATGGTTGAAGTTTGGAGTTATTGACACTTGTTGAGTAATCTGGAGTAATGTGGGATAATTTGACTCATTCAACTAGTTCTTGATAGAAAACTGATCAATTCATGAATGATGAACATGTATCCATTCAATTGAATACAGTTTCATACAAAAATGTAGTTTAATCGAACAATTAGGTTGTAAAACTTTTCATATAATAATTGAGAACTTCAATGTTTCGTATCGAAGAAAAAAACTTCAATATTGATCTCTTCCATTCATTTTTCATTTGCATTTTTCCTGAATCTTTCTTTCTCCTTCTTTCTTCCTTTCTTTTTCTTTCTTTCTTTCTTCTTCTACTTTTCCAATTACTCACACTCACAATGATTCTCTCATTCATTCAACTGTTTTAATTGTATTCATCGTTGTTCATTTGCTCTGTCGTTTATTAATATCTTAATCAAGTCATCACAGACTACACAATTGCATCATTAATAATTGTTTCGAATAGTAAACTTGTCTGTGAGAATAAATACAGAACAAAACACAACATCAAAGAAAATATAGAAATACTTAGTCACGACTTAAAGGATAACAGATTTCGAAAGTAATGAGAGATGAGAATATTGTCTACGAAAGTAGGTTACGTAACTATTATTTCCGGTGTAAAAAAACCTTTCCAATGTTGATAATGGTTTTTCACTATTTCTCAGCGTGTGACTAGTTTTATTATAGAAAGCTTGGAAATCACAGGGGATTATTGAGCTCTACATTTTTATTTGTATTGTGAAAATTCTCTATTGAATAACTTTTTTATGTGCAAGCATAACAATGTTATACAAAGCGTAATGCAATGCACTTTGTTTGTGTGACCGACGACTTGTCCGGAATAACAATGCACATTCAGTCGTGGTAAATAACAATCATATTTATCGTAGTTATTAAATTGCACGAGATAAACAACAACGTCAGTAATTAATGAATTATATAAACAAACACACATCATGAATTACAATAATCCGTGGCGAGAGAGGAAGAGAGAGAGAGAGAGAGAGAGGGAGAGATAGGCAGTACAAGAGAGAGAGAGAGAGAGAGAGAGGAAGAGAGAGAGATAGGCAGTATGAGAGAGAAAGAGAGAGAGAGAGAAATAGAGAAAGAAAAAGAGAAAGAGAGAGAAATACAGAAAGAGAGGGAGAGTGCAATGAAGGAAAGGGTGAAGAGAATGTGTGTGGGTGTGTGTGAGAGAGAGAGAGAGAGAGAGAGAAATAGAGAGAGAGAGAGAGAGAGAAATAGAGAGAGAAAGAGAGGACGATAGTAATACAGAGAAAAAGGAGAGAGAGAGGAGAGGGAGAGAGGGAAAGAGAAACAGAGAGGGTTAACGAAGCAGAAATATAAATTTTAATTATAAACGTATTACATAGAAATAGAAACGTAATTCAATAATATTGTATTCGCATATTGTTGTCGAGTGCATGTGTTGATTGTTCCAATGAGAATGTAATCAAGTTTGCCCCCCCCCCCCCCCGCCCCCCCCCCCCCCCCCCAGACTCAGCGTGGAGATTGTGTGTGAACGCGTACACAGGGGGCAGGAGGGAGGAGGAAGGGGGGGGGGGGCACATTTTCATCAGTTTCACCAATCTTACGACAAGTTCAAGGAGAGTGAAATATGATGAACCAGGGAAGCAGAAAGATGGAAAGCGTGCGTTTAAATTATGACAAACAACTATAAGCAGTGTTGGGCAAGATTGTATTCGAAAAGAACTCTCAGCAAGTTCAGTTTGTTGAAAGCTCAACATTTAAACGATCTTTCTGAAAGTTCGAGTCCGTTTTCCACGAGAGTTCCATGAAAGTTCAAGTTTGTATATTTTTTTTTTTTTTTTTCTAATAGCATCGAAACTTGATACTAAATCATTGTTCCCCAAAAGGCTATGTATGAAAGATGGGATTGTTCAGACGGGGCACCACAAGGGCAATCTTACCACCGTATTTTGATTATTTGAAACTAATGAACTTCAACATATACTGAAAAAGTACACAAAATCATTGGAAAGTTCGTTCCTGATCATTTTCAGGAGCTGCGACTCTGTATCCTGAAATGAAAAATTGAAAGAGACATAATTGAATACGTGGGCTCATTGTTCCCTATGAAAGCGGCGTGTTTTTAGAAAATGTCATAATGAAAAATCCATCGTCTGAACAATTCAAATTCTCTGATCTGATGCAAGCGCACTCTACTTCATCTGTGCTACTCATCGAAAATGTATCCTCTGTTTTATATGTTTGTTTGTTTTGTATTCAATGTATATTACAGTTGATTACAGTATATGCACACATGAGTATAATCATACTGAATATAGCGAACATAATTATAACACATTGACCTACATTGATTGATTAGCTCACAATAATAACAACTGAAATGAAATTATTGAAAATAAGAGTTTACGATGAAAAACGTTGGAAGATCACTATGTACTGTACGTAACAGTATAATACTTGATATTTTTGCCATCAAATTTTTCTTCCCCGCGTTCCGTGACATATAAATAACACGTATGGCATGTGGTGAATGTTATGAATCGACAGTATTTTCATAAGTTTTACTTTTCTGAATACCATGAAGCAGTTTCAATACAAAATGTTCAAACTGGAAGTAACTGCAATAGTTCACATGTATATATATATATATATATATATAAATATATATATATATATATATATATATATATATATATATATATATATATATATATATATATGAAAGAATATATACATATGTATATATATATATATATATTTATATATATATATATATATATATATATATATATATATATATATATATATATATATATATATATATATATATATATATATATACATATATATATATATATATATATATATATATATATATATATATATATATATATATATATGTATGTATATATATATAAATATATATATATGTATATATATATATATATATATATATATATATATATATTATATATATATATATATATATATATATATATATATATATAAATATATATATATGTATGATTATATATATACATATATATTTATTATATATATTTAAATATATATATATATATATATATATATATATATATATATATATATATATATATATATATATATATATAAATATATATATACATATGTATATATTTTTTCATATATATATATATATATATATATGTACTTCATCAAGTCTCTGCTCACAATAGAGTAGACACAGATTAACAAGCAATATTTAAATCATTTGATGAAATCACAAATCTATATGAATGTGCTTATGAATGACTGATCAAATGACGTAGCCTGTTATGAATAAATAAAATGAAATGAAAAAACACGGTTGGAGTATTATATCAAAAGTGTAATAAAAATAAAATGAAAGTGAATGAAAATTGATGAAAATGTGAATATGAGTGATTGTGAACAGGAAAATCTGAATACATATGATTTCTTCAGTGAGTGATGGAAGTTGATTGACTCAATAATTGAACTTGAGGATGATTTCTAAGAATTAGAATTGAGTCGCGAATGTTACTGATGACAATATAGGAAATGCATTTCTTCATTTATGTTGGGTTCAACGACGAACTCTACTGATGGCTACGATATATTGGCGTTAAGATCCATTGGCGTGAAGATCTATTGGCGTTACGATCTATTGGCGTTACAATCTATCTCATCAGGGATTTTTTGTGCATTCCCTCTGTCATTCAGGTCAATACTGGTATAGTTCCTCAACCATAGGTCACGACCGGCTTCTTCTCACTATCCAAAAAATCTTCTACTAAAATAACACATCATCTCACCATCTAATATTATCATATATATCATTCACTGGAGCCAATGAATTGTATAATGAATTGAATAATATTTATAATATTATATAATATATAATATTATGATTTTAAAAATATTATTATAGGCTAATATTTATAATATATGAGAATGTATCGTGGAACTCAGTAAGAATTGAATGAGATGAATGACTATTCATTCATTCAGATGATACTAACTGTCGATATATAAACATTATTTCCATTCAAAATTGATTTTATTCTTACAATCAATATAATACAGGTGGAGTTAACAATCTAAGTGTTACTATGTAATAAGTCCACGTGGAGTATGGAACACTGTGTGTGGGATGAGTATATGGTAAATTTGTTCTTGGGTTTACAAGATGGCGAGAGCAGATGAGTTATGCAAACTGATGAGAATGTTTTTTTTTCAATAACATTAAATAATTAGATTTGGAAAAGTTGTAAAATTATTTAAATATGCAAGTGACGTGTGATTTGTCACTCGTGTATATGAATTGCATATGTGACCAATAAAGACAACAAACAACCATTATCATGATTATTAGATGAGCGTAGCGAAGTCTCCATCCCACTCATATAGGGTTTTGTCTGTGTTTTTTTTTTTTTTTTTTTTTTTTTTTGTAACACTCCACAGGTCGCAGGGTTTGACTGATTGACATGAAACTTTTCTTGTACACGCAAACTCATCCAACTTAGAACTTCATAGTTTTTGGAATGAATCGATTGGACCGATTAAGAGAAATATCAACTTGAAGTTTTTAAAAATCCTATAACAATTGGCTGGGTGGAAAATGTAGAAAAACAAAATTTCTCACAATAATTGAAATTTTTCCTGAATGTGAACACAATAATAATACACATTATAACAATTTTGTATGCAATTTGGATCAGCCGTTCTGAAGAAAATAATTTAATGAATGGTTTCTATTAGACGAATAGATGGAAAATTATTGCAAAACCATTGCTGTGTTTCACTGCTTTCTGGATTCGATATTCACTGAATTTTGCATGAGATTCAAGGTGTGTAGAGTTTTCAATTATACCGGAGTCGATTGAGAGGCACAGATGAAACTACTTTAACGTTGAGATACCTTATTCAGATATCTCGCTCATCTCACAACGCATATGTGGCGTTTGACTAGTTATCATCATTATAAGTAGATCGACCACTTCAAGTGACTGCAAGTATATACCAAGGAGTCCCAGAACGTCTCAGATTAGTGACAGCCCCACGCATATCTCACTGCGCTTCCGTCTGACAAAGTCACAATACCCACAAAGCGCGCCGACAACAAATGATAGTACAAGACACAGGTTCTCTGCTTTGTTTAGTGCTTTTGTATCCACCAATGATATCATCCCTCAACCCCCCCCCCTCCCACCCTTCCCACCACCCTCGCTCTTCTCTAGTAGAGTTCATTTACATAACCATTGTGTGAGGTCAAATTGCATAATGAGTCTCTCCCTGAGCATGACCTTTGTACTCTTGTCCTGCGACCGGACACGAACCCTCGGCCCGTTGCTAACAATGCAGCGCGCATTCCAGCGAGCTGACTAATTCCAGCCGCGACACTGTGTGGCTCTATACACACACACACACACACACACACACACACATGTGCATATATATATATATATATATATATATATATATATATATATATATATATATATATATATATATATATATATATATATATATATATATATGTATATATATGTATATATATATGTATATATATATATATATATATATATATATATATATATATATATATATATATATATATATATATATATATATATATATATACATATATATATATATATATATATATATATATATATATATATATATATATATATATATATATATATATACATATATATATATATATATATATATATATATATATATATATATATATATATATACATATATATATATATATATATATATATATATATTCATATATATATATATATATATATATATATATATATATATATATATATATATATATATATATATATATATTTATATGAATATGTATATATATTTATATATGTTATATATAAAGTACATGTGGTCGAGTGGTAACACCCTGAACCGTCACTCGGCAGACCGGGGTTCGATTCCCGCCATGGTCGACCATCCTACCAGGGGTTTTTCGTGGTTTCCCTTTTTCGTTTAGGTTGATACTGGTTTGGGATGATTCTTTCACAACAGGCCAAAACCGACTCCTTCCCACCATCCAAAACACCTAATAAAATAACCTTTCATCTCATCATCCCATCATATCATTCATCATCCACAGACGCCAATAGATCCCAGCCATCAGTCTAGTGCGACGATAAAACTCAATATAATATATATCGGTTGAACAATTTCTGAAAATTGTTATCTCCAAATTTAGAAAAACTCCATGAGTTCTGGCTGGGCGGGAAAAAATTGAAAATTGAAAATGAGGAAATCGGAATGTTCAGCAGTTCACAATTATCAGCTCACTAACTCATGAATGTGGCTTCTAACATTACATGATATTGAGTAAAGCCATTGATTTTGAACAATAATGGTAATGATGATGATATTTGAAATAATATTTGAAATAATCTTAATAAATGAAAATGGGTTCTATTAATTTTGAACTCCAATTTTCAGATGATATCAGCTTTCAATAGGTAATGTTTGTTCAATTTTGACGTTCAATTTGGAAATACATTTCATTTTAAAATTAATTCCAATCAGGACCATCAGAAATTCTGATTTTTTCAATCATTTTCAATTTTCAAGATGAGTACAGTTTTGAAATAATCCTAGTTTAAATTAATTCCAATTCAAAGTTAATTTGAATATTGATTCAAATTTGTTTCAAATTCAAAGTTTTTAATCCACACAATTTCATTCTTTCATAAATCAATAATAATTCAATCCAAAGAGACTATAAGCACTCTATCCACTATTCTCCACATACCTCTGTAAGCCCCAAACAATCTCTCCTTCCACAACCTATTAACATCCGAAAATGTCCTATATAATAGATCGACCTAATCGCATTCGAGCTCCATCAAACGCCGTGATTCGATTGTTGTCGAGATCGTCCTTGGACAGCCCTGGGGCGCTCGACTCAAAGCTTTGAAGCCAGTGCACTGCCAGCCTCGTCCACTCTCATTAAGGGATTAAACGTAATTAAACGGATTTGAAAGCGTTGTGCCAGCCCTACTCTTTGAATAAAATCATGTCTGTATCTAGATAGCTGATAGCTGTATAGTGCATGAGGTACGCTCGCAGATTGATCGAATGGCTCTCTGAATCATAGGCTGTGGCTGAAAGCTCTGAATGTCATCTAGACAACTTGCAAGTTCGACTGATGACGTCACACAGTTGATGACGAATGTCAAATCTAGATAACTATCAAGTCGGTAGTTCATAGTAAACGAGAGTATATTCTATAGCTTCACGTTCCAGCCGACTAGAACAAAATGGCGGTTACTACGGGGGAAGTGCGAATTGAATGATAGAGAGAGAAAATCATTTTTATTGACGGCTGTTCATCTTCTTGATGACTGACCATGAAGGTCCAGCTTACTACGAATTTGGAATTATAATTGCCGAAAGTGAAAATGAGTTATACAAATATAGTGATAAGATCAAAAACTTAATTATTATATAAAAAAAAAATATGAGAATTCAAGTAGATTGAGATACGCTGAAGAGATGATTGTGGAGAATATGTGATGATTTTCTTAATATTGTGGAAACTATTTCTTGAATTAATGATTTTGATACCGGTATATTAAATGATTTGAAAAAAGTAATAAAAAATGTGGGAATAGCTGCCCTTGCTCCAAGCAGGAGTCCTACAACGTCCCAGTATTCCTCAGGAATTCCATAACGTTCCGCGAGGTGAGGAATACAGGGACGATATATCTCCTTCTTCTCCGCATCTACTTCTTCCGCGTGCCCCACTCCCTTTTCAAACCTAATAGTGGAGTCGAGAACTAGAACTTTTTCTCTGTCTCCCCGTATTGCGATAATGTCCACTCTACGGTTCGAGCCTGAGGCAGAGTGACAATGCACCTAAATATACAAATATGATTAAGGCCTGGTATTACCACGGCCAGTTAGTATTTATCTGAGAGTTGGTGAAAACAAATACCATAAGTAACCATGGCGATAACAAGTTTAAACTGTCAGATAAAGGCTAACTGAACTTGGTAATACCGTGCCTAATTCCAATAATATTCAAGTTAAGGCATTTAAGTACGACTGAAAACTATTTTCTTTATTATTGGTCATATACACTGATACAGAAAGAAAAACACTATTACAGCAAAAATATCCACAAAGCCCTTCAAAAAGAGGTTATAACTGTGGGTTGAAATAGTTAATTATGAGTACAATTCAAATTCGGACGTATTTCTCAAACATTAAAAAAGTAGTTGGAGTAAAATGAAAAAAAAAAGATTAAGTGATTTGTTACATTCTACTTACAAAGTGTAAGGTATCTTTGAATACTATTGATTTTAATTTTGAGCAATCAAGTTACATCAAGCGGCGAAAAAAGTAGACAGTTGTACAAGATTGTAAGAAAAAATTATTTGATTTGAATAATTCTTTGATCGTGCTCATAATGAGAACATAGCGCGTGATATAGCCTCAATGTTGGCGTTCTCCAAGTTCCTATCAATCGGGTGAAACGATTAGTGAGATTATCTCTGATATAAAGCTATACTTCCTCAATGAGATAATACCTCAAATAATATCCTCATCCATTCTGATACAATCAATTATTTTTATCGTAGATGTGAAACGCTTTTCCATTTCGAAATCACTTTCTTAATGAACATTTTTCAAATGTTTGTATATGATTCTTCAGGAATATCGTCGCCATCATTCCATTACAGTTTATAAATGATTACTAAGAAAAGTGATATCAAACTATGAATGAATCACATAAATCCATGTAAAATTTCCGTCTTAATGACATTAGTTCTTAATTGAATTGTGTGCATTGTTCTTGAAGGAATACCCGTATCTACAAACTCTGAGAATCCAATGCATAAATTAGTGGCGAATGTAGAAAGTGGGCCCAAGATTTGAACGAGTAACCGATGCAGCCAAGCGACAGATACAAACGCAACGATTTTAAATTGAATTGTTGTACTTCTCAAAGTTGTTTCTTACAGAAGATAACTCGTCCCAACTTGAATCTATTTCGAACTCTAAATACGTGTTCTCTATCAAAACTCGAGATGTTTGGGATGGTTAGGAAAATTATTGAATGCTTTTTTGGATGTTCATTAGATGAGCGTAGCGAAGCTTTCCATTTCACACCCTGAAAAAAGATGGGCTTCGTTTTTATGTTTTTTTTTGTTTTTTTTTGTAATTATGTACGCGGCATACAGGTCAGAGAAATGAATCAATCAACTTGAAACTTTTTCTGAACGTTGGTGTCATACCAGAATAGGTTGGAATTGTCATTCAGAGGAATCGGTTGGAAGGTTTTTTCGGAAAATAATCGGAAAGTTTGGAAAATCCTCGTAAGAATAACCCGGAGGGAAAATACTTGAAAAACAAGAATTTTTCAAAAGCTCAAATTCTCACAGAATATGAAAAATACTATTATACACCTTTTCAGAGATTTTTACAATAATCGAATGAGAAATAACAAAGAAAACTCATTAGAGGTGTACATTTTATTGAATATTTGGATCAATTGGTTTTGAAAAGTGTTTATGCGACAGGTTGCAGGTTACTATAAATATCAACAAGTTGCAGGTGAGGTTTTTGAACGTCTGAGTAAGTCAAGGTTTGTAGATGTAAATTGAGCTTACAATTTATTTTTCATTCTAGATTGCCATACTTCAAAGCTCATCTCACAACGCGCATCCCGCATTTTCCTAGTATATTCAATTCAGACATTTCCAGAATTCAGATACAAAAATAATGTTATCGAAATCGAGACTTGATACGGAATCATTTTGGTCCGTAATTCAGAATTGTCCAGACAAGGCACAAGAAGATAGTATATTCTGAGGTACATTGATTGACCCCTTCATATTTGAATTCTAATTTTAACCAAAAGTATTGAGAATACTCGTTTTGTGCTGAAATGTGCTGTAAAAAGAACGTTTCGTGCTGCTACCGATTTATAGTCATTCCACATTCAGTGTTGGTGGGCCAAGTGGATGGCGAGCCGCCCCAAATTGAAGTGTATACATTTTATCAATCCATTTAAATTTGCTTGTTTTTTGCTTGAATGTGATATTGAGAAATTGCTTTCTGCTGTCTTCCAGTTATTCCAATTTCGATGTGAGGGGCTAAAGTTATTGCCAGCACCCCAAATTCGAGATATATTCTTGATGTTGTTTTCGAAATGTGCTCGTTCTGTTGCTGAAATGTGCCCTTTTTTTGCTGTTACCAAAATAGGCCCACGTCATTCCACATCTATTGAGGCCACCCCTTTCCACCCAGACTAAAAGAGGAATAACAAATAATCGGTAGCAGCAAAATATAATTTTTCAACAGCAGATTTCGGCACAAAATGAGCATATACAAAAAACATCTTGAGACTTTATTTCGATTTCGGGGGGCCAACTTGATGCTCCTCCAATTTGGGTCGGTTTGGGCTATGACTATCAATAACGTAACGGAATAAGCAACATGGCGTAAGTCCTATCCTTTCAACATCAGACCGTTTTCACCATGATGGAATCAGCGCTTTCGTGTACATTTCTGAGATTCGCAATTTCAAATCAAATCGTACGTATTAGGCTCGTATCTCAATGTATATAACATAGTTGTATACTTGCATTGTTTCTGATCTTTCTCGTAGATGATGAGTAATTGTCCAGTTATCAAATGGTAAATATAGCAGTAGGGCTCTTAACTAGGGGACTGAATGCTTTTACAGACGTATTTTAAATTTAGATTGGCCAATTCAAATGAAATTTATTCCAATATTGCTTAATGCAGTTGGGAAGGGCTAGATTCACAGATTGCATCACATCTATCATTTGTATATATCAACATACAATAATACCAGCAAATTATCATAACATTTGTGAGGCGGCATCCCTTTGATATACGCATGGTGCAAAAGGAAAATGCCATGTTGCTTATCCCGTTACGTTATTGATAGTCATAGGTACAGGTTGCGAGCAACAACAAAAACAACAACAACATCAACAACAACAACAACGTCTACACGTGATGACACAGACCTATGGTCCGAACAACAACCGCTAAAAAATATACATCTCAGATCCATATTATCATCGTTCAGCCAAACAGAATTCTGTTCGGATAGTAAAATAAGTTTTACGGTCAGAAAACGATATCACATCAACGTTCCATTGTTGGCATTTCCGTCCGAGAGAAACAATAAAGTTTCAAAGTGGGCGTGTTAAAAGTTGCTCGCCGTGTCCACGGTCCATGAAGAGGTACACAGCTTGCCTATCGGTATAGAAATGTTGTATTGAATACAGAATCGAATGATATTCGATTCGACTTCGACTTGGTCGAATGTTTTATTCACTCAACAGTTATACGAGAGACTCTTTTCAAGTTTCGAGTATCGATCAGTGAATAATAATGGTACATAACCGTACCTTCTCGAGTGAATATAGATAGCATTGGAGTGCGATGGAAACTTGTCGAGAGCAGTTGATATAATTTATTCTAGCAATATTGACTACTCAACGGAATGACCCAGTTTAAAGGGATTCTACCATCATAGTTTATTATAATATGATAACTTGTTTATACTGAATCTACCGTTATAATATTGACATAAGATTTTCGTGTACACTAGCCGTCACGTATGATTATTGAAAATAAGAATAAAAATGAATCAGCGCATATATTGGTAGGAATTGTTTTGTATTGCGCATTGTCCTTCTGAAGTGTGTGATGAATATATATATATATATATATATATATATATATATATATATATATATATATATATATATATATAAATAAATATATATATATATATATATATATATATATATATATATGTATATATTGTCTGTTAGTTTACCAGAATCCTTCGCGATGCGTTTTGATGAGCCTTGAATGACCTCTCGTTCTATCGCGAGATAACCTGTTTCATTAATGATTACTAGGAAAACGCTATATACGCGTTGTTAGACGAGCGGAAAGTAATAGTATGTCGACTTCATTGCCAAACTTTTGCCTAAATTCGCCAATTGGGTAACATTTTAGTTATAAACGGGTAAAAACTGCTTCGAGTGGTACCAATTTAGTACATTTCATGTTTTTTCTTCAAAATGGCTGACCCGATCAAGCTGAGAATTTCCAGAAATGTGTATCAAGATGTTATTCAACTTCACACAGAATTTCAATTTTTTTGAAAATAAAATTTTTCAAATTTTTTTTCCGTCGTGTTATTCTAATGGGTATTTTTGAAATTTCTAAAATTCATAAAAATAAAAGTTATCACCCGATAATGCCACAAAACTATAAAAATCTAAGCTAGATGAGAAACCATAATGGAAAAAAGTTTGAAGTTGATAGCTGTAGCCGTTTGACCTGTGGAGAACCGACAATAAAACATAAAAAAAAAAAAACATAAAAACGAACACCAATTTTTTTCAGTATGTCAAATTGAATCCTCGCTAAAGCTCGTCTAAAAATATTATGTTTCATTCATGACTTTACTCTGAAACATGAATTATATAATATCTCACCACAACAGCTAATTGATTTCGACGGTGCATCATTTATAAACGTGCAATTGGTGAAACAAAAAGTTGAGCACTGTATAACTTGTACATTGTTCCGAATGAAATTGAAATGAGAGAGATGTATGAGAATGTTTGGAAATTGAGAACGTGTTCGAATGTAAATGATTATCGGAATAACGAAATCACCCGTGGACCACATTTCCAGCGTCATTATTGTCATAACATCTCATTGCAGATGACACATCCAAATGATTTACAATGTGGCACTTGAGAGAAAAACAATCGATGATCAAAATGCAATCATACGGTCGAAAGCAATCACACAATCATCCAATCTCACATTTACAATCATTTGGCCGTTTCATAAACACATTTATACTAACATAGTCACATAGTTGGTTGAGGATGATGAGCATGAAATACAGCACAATCACAAATATACATCTGGCTGAAGTAATGTGATATAATATGACTATATGAATAAATGAATATTGAATTATATATATATATATATATATATATATATATATATATATATATATATATATATATATAGTATATGTATATATATATTATAGCATTCAAACACATTCAGTAGGATTAAATATATATATATATATATATATATATATATATATATATATATATATATATATATATATATATATATATAAATATATTTATACATATAAATATATATATATATATATATATATATATATATATATATACATATATATATATATATATATATATATATATATATATATATATATATATATATATATATATATATATATATATATATATATATATATATATATATATATATATATATATATATATATATATATATATATATATATATATATATATATATATATATATATATATATATATATATATATATCATAGTATTTAATCACATTCGAAATTTGAATATGATACTACGGCCAGACAAAGCTTGACATGCGACGTCATTGAGACGCTAATGGGTACATCAAACCATCACATTCCATTTTATAACAATGTATCAACTTTTATTCCAACAATGAAGAGACGTGAAGATCGTATCCGAAGATAACTCGCAATGTTTTCCAACTCGGCGCTTAACAAGTTCCTTAAAATATCTGTGAAACAATTCAACATCGTTTAAAAATGGAACGTGGTAGTGTTTAAAATGTAACATCATAGCAGTCGATTGAGCTGAACGCGAATGTTTCTTCATGATTGAAAAAGGAGCACATACCCCCCCCCCCCCCTCTCCTTCCTCTTCCCCCCCTCTCCTATCCTTTTGTTACTGCAATTCAAACTCATGCAAAGTAAAATGTAACTGAGTTATAAAATAGAATCACCAGCTACGACTTCTTCTACCGTCTTTAACGTCCTCTAGGCGACAAGAAAAAAAAAACGAGTCAAGAAATCATTTCCCTTCGTCTAAACTTCTATGCGACACACACACAAGTTTTCACCGAGGAAATGCCGTAATATAAAAACTTTTCTCCTCGACGGAGATTCGTTAGGCCGGAATATAAAATGGGCTCATTGTGAAAGATTATTCCGATGGCAGGCAGCTAGCTGAGACACACGGGGGGGGAGAGAAACGGTTGAGCAGAAGACGATGTCGCATGTGATGCTGTGCGTCTCGGTTCACCTGGACCACACCAGGGGCGCTTGGTGGCACTCTTGCGTCGTTACTGTCACACGTGATGACGTTTGGTATTTTGTGTTTCGGGTTTATTTCTTGGTTCGATTTCTTCTAGATTGTGAAACTACATTCATTTTATATGCAAAGAGAAAAGTTGGGAATTGTGATTTTGAACAGGGTTTTCTGTTTGACTGATCACCAATAACCCTTCTAATATAACTTATAAACTCTCAATTAACAACATTTACAACAACTATTTCCTTTTTTCCAGTATTTTTTATTCTATTCTTCTATCTACTCATTGTCATTTTTATGTCCAGTTGTTAGTTTTTATACTTCCTATATTTGTGTAATGTACAAATCTTTGGATTTAATAAGATAAAAAAAATGAAATATCCACTCATTGCCCCGGTTAAATACGTAAAATCAGCTCTAACTGGAAGTTTAAACCATGGTCACCATAATCATTTGGCTCCACTATTTCTCCAAATACGGCCAACTTGACTCGATAATACTGGGCTATAGTCAGATAATTCAATTGAAATTTCAGGAATTTGGACTATTATTATTGATTCATTTCATCTCTCATCAGCTTTGATGGTACCCACCAGTTTCAATGTCTCAATGTAAACACGACGGAGTGTCGATTTGCCATTTCATCACTCGTGGTTCATCTCGATACTTATCGGTGGAAGGGCCATGTTTCCCGGGATTGGATTCTGATCAAAAGTGGGAATATTCTTGAAAATCCATTTGAAAAAATAATATGTTCTGAAATAACTTCGGAGTAATCAATCAATATTCTGATAATTTCATCAGATGAAATGAAAGCTTCATAAATGGACATAATTTGTGAAATCTATGAATATGTGTAGGCGTAGATTTAAATCGTGATGATGGGAGTGACTGATAAGATCACCCTTGTGGTCCCCAATCCTGACAATACTAACCATTATTCCTTGACCCTATCGTAGAACAATGATCCCAAACAAGTTTGAATGATGATAAATATGGTGAAATAGTTGGTTATATATTTGTATCGCTCATGAAGTTCCATTGTAGTGGACAGACCTTGCACAGAACCGAGCCCAGATACAGCGTGTGGAGGTGACTGGGAGATACAGACATTGTTCCACTCTCAATCGTAATGAATAATCAGATAGAAACTGAATAACAATTCAATAACTGAGATATTGATGATTCATATAAATGAATGGTAATAGAATGAATGAACAATGGATATGGATGGATGTATAATAATGATACATACTGGAACCAACATTGTAATGATCAACTGATCACCGTACTCAATTGACCACTAGTGATAGGCGTGGCTAATCGCCAGGGCCACCTGGATCTATAATTCATGTGGGCATTTAGAGATGGGTAAATGTGAAATTTCCCACATAACAAAGCCCATTTGATTGGACGTTCTGTTCTGTGACGTTCATGGGCGGGTCGATCACTGGTCGTCAATTGCTATGTACTTGTGGAATTGTCAACCCTTCTTATTTGAACCAAACACGAGATTTATCGTGTTCCGTTGACATGCAGGAAGATGTTTAATATCAAGTTGTGCTCTAATAACAATGTGTTGACAATGATAATATCCAATGAATGAATGAATGAATGAATGATGAATGAAACATGATTGATATTCTACGAGGATGATAAGAGAAACGGAAACTCTGCAACAATGAGACAAAATGAATGAGTCAAAATGAATTCGATCAATCCGATTAAAGAATAATCTCTTCCAGATTGATTACATTGAATTACATTTAGGCCCAGTATTACCAAGTCCAGTTGGTATATATCTGAGAGTTGGTGGAAACAAATAACACAGGTAACCATGGTGATAACAAGTTTGAACTGTCAGATAAAGGGCCAACTAGACTTGGTAATACCGTGCCTCAATGTATCATTGTCTATCATGCATGAAATTATTTAATATTCAATATCATTCTAGTTTCGTGGGGTGAGGTATTTGGTTAATTGTAATCAATTATTGTGATATTTTTTTTTTCAGTTGTGCTATCATTTTTGATATTGGTTTCTTACATTGTTGTTGTATATTGTTTGTTGTTGTATGTTATAAGTTATTTCCATTTCATTTTTTCAACATTTGTATAAGATATATAATTTCTATATGATTTTCCAGACACCCTTGTCATAAAGGTAATGGTTTTGGAAACACAAATTCGGTAAAAAAATTATCATCATTATATTTTGAAATGCAATAAATAACACGTATATATAAGTTTGCTAACTTAATGAAATTGTGAACATGATCCAGTTGAGTTCATCGGAACTTAATTGGTGAAATAGTTTTCGATGGTGCATATGATGTATCCGACCCGACTCTGCCAAGGAACACTATGATAGTAGATAATGATATAATAATCATGATTTTAATATGCCTGTAGGCCCACCATAACCATATACCATCGTTCCAGTGCCCGAGGGTGTAGTGTCGAAGTTGGGGTTAGTTACTCCATTTGAGAGCAGAACAAACATAACAGAACGATACTAAATGTGACGTCATTAAACATATATGTTTACCAGGTCGTTGAACCGGCTCATCGAAATGCTCGACATCACGAATGTGGGAACGTGAATTACAAGGCCTATAGATACTATAGAAGCTAGATGTTGATATATATGATGATACGTATTGACGATACAGAATGTAATCATTGAATTCTATCGACGTAACATATCACTGATACGTCATCATGCATGTTACGTTCGTTCGGAAACATATACATTCACATATATATATATATATATATATATATATATATATATATATATATATATATATATATATATATATATATATATATATATATATATATATATATATATATATATATATATATATATATATATATATATATATATATATATATATATATATATATTATACATTCGAATGTTTTTATTATTATTCCGCGTAGTTTTCTGGATGTTTATTTTCAAATAACCATGCTATACGTGATATGTTGACTGTGTGTAGACCCACAGACAAGTCAAATCATGTGACTTTGTCGATCTACGTCATTTTCATAATGTACTTATGAAACATGTAAATAAAACGCCTTTAAAAAAAAAGTACATTTGAGACATACAAATCATATACTGATATTATGATAATAAGTGATCGTATCATCTCCAATGATTGATTAATGGTGATGATCATACTGACAACAATGAAATAATAATGATGTGAGATAATATAATAATAGTAACGAATGAATTGATAATATAAATGAAAGTAGAATTCGGCATCTCGATATATACCTGGGAAATCAACAAGTGCGCAAATGCGCGGTAAAAGCCTTGAGCACAGTCTCCAAGTTTCCGCTCCGAGCGACATTGATGTTGCGGTAACAACTTGAACCAGGAAATAATCTATGCAAATATTTATAATAATTAATACTGTTCTGGCGCTGCGAGCTGCGAGCTGTACGACACGCGTGTTGTGATGGCAAGACAAGACGGGAGCAGGTAGCTGAGCCTGTAAGCCTCTGCGTCATCATCACATGCTGATACCAGGCACAAGTGGCCAAATAACAAGCAGGAGTAACGGGACGGGGGAGACTGGGGAGAGAAGGAGAGGGTTGAGAGGGGGAGAGAGAGAGAGAGAGAGGGAGAGGGAGGGAGAGAGAGAGGGAGAGGGAGAGAGAGGGAGAGAGAGGAAGAGATAGATAGATAGAAAAAAGAGAGAGAGAGATGGAGAGAGAGAGGGAGAGAGAGAGAGGGAGAGAGAGGGTGGGAGAGGGAGAGAGGGAGAGGGAGAAAGAGAGAGAGAGATAGAGAGAGAGAGAGAGAGAAATGGGGAGAAAGTGTGTGTGTGTGTGATAGAGAGAGATAGAGTGTGTGTGTGAGAGATAGAGAGAGAAGAGGAGAAGAGGGAAAGTGTGTGTGTAAGACAGAGAGAGACAGAGAGAGAGAGAGAGAAAGAGAGAGAGAGAGCGAAGGCTGGAAATCACTGTCGAATGTTGAATCTGATAAAATTGAGAAAGGAGCATTAAGAACCAAAGTGGTAGGCTGAAACAGAAATTGAATCTAATTAAATTAGTCAAAATTGTGAGCATATTTTGATTGAATGTTGACATACCACCATCATTGTATCTCAGTCATGTTGTTTGATGTTCAATAAATTAAATTCCGCTTCTCATTCGATGTTATTCCTATTATTCCTATGTTAATTGTTGTTGTTTGCTTAAGGTTACTAAACCTGGCCCTTCCACCAATATTGTCACCATGGTAGCATAGAGCTGGCGTAACCGGTGTGAAGCTCAGAAGTTCGCTTCTGTTTCCCTGATACCTGTCACATCGTATGCATCAGCACAAGGTCGACAGGTAGGAAAGCGTATTTTCGCGACTGACGGCCTGTTCAGGCCACGTTCGGACTGTGCATACCAAGATGCATTGAGGGTTGCGTTTGCCCGTTGGAGATGATGTCCTCACTTCTTATCGCTCCCATGTTAAAAATACGTTCCGATTCACGGGCCGCATTTTTGTCTACTATTGACCGTGCGTAGATAAGTGGTGATAAAATGAACTAACGCTACGTTCAAGGCCGGCTCGCTGGCATCAAGTTTGCCAGCCTATCAGCCGTTTCTACAAAACACCACCAGATAGAGCAGCGATCCATAATACACAAAATTATCCTCGTTGAAAGGTACGTGTTTGAAGATAAGTGAAGGCACCATCTATCCCGGCCGCAAACATACCCTTAATGCATCTTGGTGCATACCAAGGCTCTTATACTCAATAAGAGACAGCAGGGATGATGATCACAATTGGAAGCTGTTATTTTGGTGGTAACTGCTATGATCTGAGCTTTCAGAGAATATTGAATACCGAAGAACAAAAATGTTCATAGGATATCTAATGCGTTGCCACCAAAATGGCAGCTTTCAACTGGCAGAAAAATACAACTGCGCTCTTGTCGGATCCAGATCTATTGATTGATTGTTCGATTGATTTTCATTGTAGTTAACAAAAATACACTCGAATACAACGTCAGTAAAATATATTCAATAGTGAAACTGTAAATTGTAAGTGAATTAAGTGGTAAAAGTGAGACTATAGTGATATAATATTATAATCCATCTATTCGGTCATACTTGATATCGTCAAACAACCACCAGTTGACCCAAACCTATGAAGACATTTGTATTTCAAGATGCTATCATGAAAAAATCGATCGGATGAATAAATGAATGAATATAAACAAATGAGTTGAAGAATGGATGTATGGAGGAATGAATATAAATTTGAATGAATAAGTGAATTAATAGAAGAACGAATTGTTCAATCAAACAAATAATGACGAATAATACACTTCTGAATTAATTAATTCTGAGTATATTTCCCCCTTTGTCCGCACGACCGCAGCGCCAAATGGCGCCCACGCCGCGTGCAGTTGACGATAACAACAATGCACTAGTGCAACACAAAGCTCAAGCTTCAGTGACGACATCGAGTCAGTGTGGCCATGACGTCACAGTGGCTCGGTGGCTCGGTGGGATACAAAGCTCACAGACTATTATACTGAAATAACGCGGTTGATGTCATTGCTTGCATTCATAGCGAGCGTATCTGTGGCGAGGATCAATCCATCCCATATTACAAACAATTCAATCATTCTAATCAAATATTATTAGGTTCCGATATTCGTATTGTTTGTTCTGTTACATTTGATATATTGCGGAATGTTTTGATTCATATTTGTGATACTGAGGTCGAGTAACTAATATACAGAACCGTCATTTGAGAGATCAAAGTTAGATTCCTGACAATGGTCGACCATCCTGACAGAGGTTTTTCCCGTGGTTTTCCTGTCATTCGGTTTGATACTGGGATTAATCCTCAATCAAAGGTCATGACCGACACGTTTACACTATTCAAAAACATTCAATGGAATAACCTTCACTCACATAATTCCATCATCTCATTCACCGACGCCAATAGATCTCAGTCATCAGGACAGTGCGTCATTGAACTCAATATTAATTGAGAATTAAATATTTTGGATCTATAATCGATTGATTGTCATGTATTGTATCATTTGATTGACACATGTTATATCACTTGTGGATGAAGTTTCCACTGTTAGTTCCACCATTATCCATTTTTCACCGTACTCTGTATTATTTGAGCTGAAAAGATTAAATTGTGAAATTTTTTCTCACACTGGAACATAATATTGCAATTATTGTTACAAATTACTAAACTGTTGATGAAATTAGTTGGTAAAAGTTAGTAGAATGTTGAAAAATGTTCTTAGGCACGGTATTACCAAGTCCAGTAGCCTTTATCTGACAGCTCAAACTTGTTATCGCCACGGTTACCTATGCTATTTGTTTTCACCAACTCTCAGATAAATACTAACTAGCCTTGGTAATACTGGGCCTTAGTGAAATGACAGTCAAGGTTGATGAAATTTTCACCGGTTAGCACAAATATTGCACGTAGAATCGGTACGAGTGAGTATAATGATCCAAGTTACTACAGTCGTATATTTTATACGTTCTCTATGTAAGTTGATTTCAGCAGAAATAATATTATATTCCATCGAAGCTGTTTCATGGTATTATTATTATTTCAAACCATCCTCAAGATTTTTACCTATCACGATCTATATCCAACTTCATGCGATTTTATGATTGACTGTTTCTGTCATAATGTGTCAGGTAAAGGATGAGATTTGGGGAAAGAGCGATCGCAAAATAAAACCTTTACATTCCAGTTGTGAACCATCAAATGACAAATATAGACATCTATTTGATTGCATTCATATAACATCAATTCCTGTGGATCGACCAATAAAGCATACATACAGAATAATACTATATTGTACTTTACAGTTATTAGATAAGTCTGATGTGGTTCATATAGGAGATTCATTCAGTAGAGATAATTGGAATTGTTCACCCTATTATGATAGCTTTGATTAACTATTGTCTGTAGTAGAAATCTAATTAGACAAACACAATCAGTACAATTGGCCCCTTCAATTTCAAAATTTCAATCTACCTTTATATATGAATATATGAGAATTCCATATGATTTAATATATATATATATATATATATATATATATATATATATATATATATATATATATGAATATATATACACATGAATGTATATACATATTATGTGATTATATATATATATATATATATATATAGATATATCTATATATATATATATATATATATATATATATATATATATATATGTATATGTATATATATATATTATTCAACTTTCGAACTGTTCTACATCCCTCAGCCTATCACTAACATTTTTACAATTTTTCGAGAGAGAGTATAGTACTCAACTGAAATATTTCTCCGCGTTGATACGATCACTCTTGTGGCGCATTGTTCAAACGATTCTAGATTTCAATCCCTGATTTTCGATGTTGATAGAACAAAATGTAATCATCAAAATTATTACAATTGTTGTTTAGTTGGAAGACAAACTTATATCTCAGTGAAAACAAGTATATGCACATACATTGAACTATTATTCATGACTGCTTCATAAAGAATAGAATGAGGAATATCGTGATGAAAATGGAATTGAAAAATCAACAAAAAATCTCTCAATAAAATGCCATCATGATAGTTATCAGCGGATACGATGGGGGAGAAGCGCATAGCGTATCGATTGCAGTGGAATAAGAAGTAATAGAGTGGCTATGATTGTCATCGAACACCGCTGACTGGGGTGCTCCCTGCGGCCAGAACGGAGAACCAGTGTATTGCGTTACCTCTCTCTCTCTCTCTCTCTCTCTCTCTCGTTTGATAATTGGCCCAGCCTTAACGCCACTCATCCTAATTGGCCAAGCCCTGGGGCATCTCTAGCTCCATTGTCGACCAGCTCAGTGGGAAGGGAATCTCGAAAAGAGGAATATGCATAACTTGTGGTGGATATAGAATCACTCTCAAACCACACCCGATTGAATATGAATATATATATATATATATATATATATATATATATATATATATATATATATATATATATATATATATATATATATATATATGTATATATATATATATATTTATATATTTATATATATATATATATATATATATATATATATATATATATATATTTATATATATATATATATATATATATATATATATATATATATATTATATATATATATATATATATATATATATATATATATATATATATATATATATATATATTCATATATATATATATATATATATATATATATATATATATATATATATATATATATATATATATATATATATATATATATTTATGTATATATTTATATGTATATACATTTTTTAAATATATTTCATTGTTTAAAGAGTTGGATGATGAATTTAGAATATTTTCAAAATATATTTCGTACCCACATGCATGGAAGGAGGAGTCGAGTACCTGATGAAGTCAGTGTATGAGAGTCGAATTAGCAAAGCATCTGTTGTTTGGTGACAGATTCCGAACGGTATGAGATATCACAGTTGTGATCGTACAGAAACACAGACATTTCTCATACCCACAAGATGGTATACGTACAAACCAAGATGCATTGAGGGTTGCGTCTGTTTGCCGGTTGCAAGATGCATTGAGGGTTGCGTTGGTTTGCCGGTTGCAAGATGCGTTGAGGGTTGCATTGGTTTGCCGCCGGGAGATGGTGACTTCACTAATTCGAAAACTCGTTTCATTTTATGACTATACTCTTCTGTGTAACATGGATCGCTGCTCTATCTGGTGTTTTTTTGTGAAAACGGCTCAATTATCAATAACAATTATCAATTCATCAATTTATCAATATATCAATTCATCAATTATCAAATATCTCAACTAGTGTTGTGGAGCAATCTCACTACCTATATACAGACCGAAACCCACTGCGATCGTTTATATTTCAAGTTAACACTGAAAATGTTACACTGTGGGCAGATTCCCTTCACTCGTGGACAGGAGTGTATCTACTTATATTCCTTGTAAGCTTTCCTTGGACCGTGTCTTCCAGACCGAGTTGATTGCATTCCTCGGGAATCTCTGGACTTCAAGGGGATTACAATCAGGAGCCAAGAAGGCCGTGCCTGGTCCATACAACCAGCAACATCACGTGATCATATCACTGGGCGCAAGCTGGACTTATAAGCCGGTACTCGGTTTACATGCGCTCGGTGTGTAAGTCAATTAGCGCCACTTGAGATGTATTGGGGAAATGTAATGAGATTTTATCGGCTTCTTTCGTTGACAGAGGAAAAATGCAGGGCCAGGATTCACAGAGAGTACTGTCTTTAGGACGTCGTAAGTTGGGACCATTTTACTGAGTAACACCCCGTTTAAATTACTACCATCCTACTACAGTAGAGTTACTAGAGTAAATGGGCAAAGAAGAAATAAAGTAAAAAAAATTAATAGAGTAAAGAATTCAGACTCAACAACAAATTCATTTATAGCATAGTTTTAATCGCCCTTCGAGGATCTCTACAAATTTTACGACATCATCTTTATAGTCTTCAGCTTTGATTTCCAATTTTTGTTTTCATTGCATACTATTTTTCTTTTACCTCCTTTCTAATTTTTGTATGATTTCGTTATCATTATTTAATTATTTCTTTTTTCTACATTTTCTTATTCAAACCTAGTCAAATTATATTTATTTTGTTATTCTCTAAAATGTTCTTATTGATAATTTGTTTTATATTTTAATTAATTGATTTTTATTCTGTGTTTTTGCAATCTTTTAATGTAAGAGAGAGTCTGAATAAAGATAGATATATATATATATATATTATATTGCGTTCACACGGAGAAAATAAAGGATCTTGGTTACATATTTTACCGCGTGAGTGTGTTTACACCTTTGTGGCATTGCTCTGCATTTTTTATCGTTTGTAGTTCGATGTAAAAGCGTCAGTTGCGCTACGAGCAAATGGAACCATGGATTCAGATTCTGACCCTGGAAATACAACTCTGAAGAGACGAGTCGGTACACCAATTCTTCATAATTAGTATGATAAATTATGTTCGTATAACCACATCATAGCATTTGTTTACTTCCACCGCATATTGGATGCCAATATTCACTGCATCTTAGATTCGAATAATTGAGGTATGCAGAAGACATGACGCATAGTTTCATCTTGTTCACTAGGTAGAGCAGCGATCGGTATAAGTTGGATGTTAGTACTCAAGTGTTAGTACTCAAGTGTTAGTACTCAAGTGTAAGTACTCAAGTGTTAGTACTCAAGTGTTAGTATTCAAGTGTTAGTACTCGAGTGTTAGTACTCGAGTGTTAGTACTCAAGTGTTAGTACTCAAGTGTTAGTACTCAAGTGTTGGTACTCAAGTGTAAGTACTCAAGTGTTAGTATTCAAGTGTTGGTACTCGAGTGTTAGTACTCGAGTGTTAGTACTCAAGTGTAAGTACTCAAGTGTTAGTACTCAAGTGTTAGTATTCAAGTGTTAGTACTCGAGTCTTAGTACTCGAGTGTTAGTACTCAAGTGTTAGTACTCGAGTGTTAGTACTCGAGTGTTAGTACTCAAGTGTTAGTACTCAAGTGTTAGTACTCAAGTGTTAGTACTCAAGTGTTAGTACTCAAGTGTTAGTACTCAAGTGTTAGTACTCAAGTGTTAGTCCTCAAGTGTTAGTACTCAAGTGTTAGAACTCAAGTGTTAGTACTCAAGTGTTAGTACTCAAGTGTTAGTACTCAAGTGTTAGTCCTCAAGTGTTAGTACTCAAGCGTTAGTCCTCAAGTTTTAGTACTCAAGTGTTAGTCCTCAAGTGTTAGTACTCAAGTGTTAGTACTCAAGTGTTAGTACTCAAGTGTTAGTACTCAAGAAATGGAATATTAGAGTCGAGTGAACGCCTTGGTGTGCACTCTCGATTATCAATTCCATGTTTCGTTCTCGTTTCACATTCAGTTTCACCTTTCGTGAATCCATTGTGACGTCATGAACGATCGATGACGTCACAGCAAGAATCATAACATCCAGACACGCCCTCACTACGTCACAACATCCAACATCTCTCAAATACATTACTTCCAATTACGTAATATATTAGTTAGTAGTTGGTTAAACTCTATAACTTTGTTGGTAGTTATACTTCAATTATAAACGCTCATATCTCAGTTAGTTCTACCATGGAATGGTTTTAAGTTGGTTTGTAGTCATATCCACATATTAAACGTGCTCAAGTTATATTGTTTCAGATTACGATTTGATTCTATAGTTTCAAGAATACAGTTAGAAGATAATGTAAAAGTGTTGTAAACGAACCTACAGAATGTTTTCCACGCTCCAACAATAAAGAAAAGAGACAAAAGAAGGCCTAGTTGTTAAACACATCTGAGGCCTGCAGTGTATATAAATGGTACATTTTCAAGATGATTATGAAATAAAATATAAATGCGGAAAAAGGAAACACCATTATTTGATATAATGGCCGCATCACATGTCCTTTATTATACAGTAAAGTTCATTGTTCACGATTTTTCTATTTATAGTAGCTGGAAAATAAAACAATTCCCGGAACATTCGAGTGGATGCTGAGGAATGAATCAAGTCAAACAGAATTGAAACACGAAAGTATGGTAACCATGAACAAAGTAAAATGGAAGAACGGAAAAAAATAATGGGCCAATAAAACCAGAGTTAAAAGTATAAATTAGATTGGTCAGGTTGGTGGACTGAGCGGCATAACAGACCGTGGGCAATTACCCTCGTAGGCATTTTTATGGGGTCGACCCCCCCGCCCCCCCCGGCCCCCACTGGCCCCCGTAGACCCCCCATTAGAGCCATATCACAGCAGGAAGAGGAAGATTACAGTGGCCATAACCCTGGTTGATACGGGAAGACCAATTGCTCTGGCACGACTAACGGAGGTAAACAGGACAAAAGGTTGGTGCATATCGCGATCGAAGCGATCTGATGCATTTCAATCATCACCGAATAAAAACAGTCTGTCATTAGAACAAATAGCATCATGAAGTACATGTGATGTACTTTTTATACTACAACATTTTATTATAACATATTCGTTTTATATTTTTGTAATGTTTATCGATTTTATGTATTGACAATTCTGTTATACTCTGATGTTGACTCTTCACAGAAATAAAACAATTTGAATTCGAATTTGAATTTTGAAAATATACCATGGTGGATATATATTATTAGATAGAAGAAGCGTTCGAATACTGATCGATCCACTTTCAAGAAATGCATTCATGAATTCATCAGAACTACTGAATTGTGATATGTTTTTCGCATCTACGTTGGCTATACTACTCATTCATTGAGTGACTACAGTGTCTTGATCTAAAGACCATAATATTTTATTCGACTAATATTATGTCTGTTCTTTTATATTCTTCTCGAGTTGCTGTCTATATATTTATAATTGTATGTTTGCATTTTTCCACTATCTAAGCTTGGAAAATCAATGACAGTGTAAAAGGTTCGATTAATCATTTGTTATGGCTTCGTCAACATAAATATCGACATTTACTAGGACTGCACACAAGATTTAGTTCTTACGCGTTTTTTTTTCTTATTTTCTTCTTCTTTTTTGATTGTTATAGTTTCAAGGCTGGTTCATATATCGCGATCGAAGCGATCTGATGCATTTCAATTATCACTGAACAAAAACCGTATCGGCAAAAATAGTATCATGAAAATATACCATAATAGAAATATATTATTAGATAAGCGAAGCGTTCAAATTCTGATTGATCCACTTTTAAGAGAAACATTCATGAATTCATCAGAACCACTCAATTGACGACTAGTGATTGACCCGCTCAAAAACGTCACAAAACAAAACATCCAATCAAATGTGCTGTTTTTTATGTGAGTAAATTGGCATTGCCTATCATAGTATATCTGTATGCCTACATGAAGTATACATCAAGGTGGCCAGCCGATAAGCCACGCCTATCACTAGTGGTCAATTGTTATATGGTTTCACATGCACTTTGGCTATACTACTCATTCATTGAGTATGACTACATTGTCTTGATCTATGAATTATTCTATTTCATTCAACCGATATTATGTTTGTTTTTTATATATTCTTCTTAACTTAGTTTCTATGTATTTATAATTGTATGTTTGTATTTCTTCATTATCTCACCTTGGAGGATCAAGGAAACTAAAATGGGATCGATTCACTATTTTGAAAGTGTTTCGACAACATAAATATTAACTTTCACCAGTGATGACCGCACGCAAGATTCAGTTCTTACGTGCGGGCATCTTCTTTTTTGACTTTGCAATGTTAATCTGCATGTTTATATTTGTATTGTTTGTATTGAACCTGTATTGTATTGTTTTACGGTTCTCCTGTTTTGTAATAAGAGGAATAATTTTATGATTTTCGAATCGAAATTAAAAATTGGATGTCTCAATTTCATCATACTCAAAAAAAAGCACACGTGTAATTTTTTCTTCACACTCTACAGGTCAATACAGGTAAAATACAAATTCAGTTGAAACTTGGCATACACGAGTGTCTTTATCCAATTCGATACTGTATAGTTTTGAGGCGCAATCGGTTGAACCACTTCTGAGAAAATACTTTTCAAAGTTTTGAAAAAAGGATGAGAATAACCCAGAGGTGAAAATTCGTGTGGAACATTTCCTTCCAAATTTTCAAATGTAATATTGATTTATTGCTCAAACCTATCAAGATACTAATTAAATCCAAGCAAAGATTGCCATCAATTAATCAAGAACCATCAAGGCATGACAGTCATGTTTTACATGATTACATACTCGACTGAGACCTGGGTTCGATCCCGCCACAGCCCATCATATTGACAGGTTTTTCGTGGTTTTCCTCAGTCTTTGAGAGAAATAGCGAGATGTGAATAGTTCACGACCATTTTCTCACTCTCTAAACAATCATCTTCATTTCTCATTCATCAATCTTGGACGCCAATAGATCTTATGGTTATCATTGATGTGCGTCTTTTAACCAAATCAAATATATACATATCAGGATTGAATTTGTTCAAAAGAGAGTGGAAGATTTTCAGAAAACTCTTTGTTGGACATATTTCTCTCATATACAAATGTAAATGTAGCTATTGAACCAAAAGTAGAAGTCCACCATTTGTTAGTCTAATGCAATATGAAGAGGTTTACTGGTGAAGCCAGGTAGAAAATGGATTCTCACGTCAGCTCTAACTGGATATAAAATCTATTTTTCGAAATAACACAAACAAGTTGTGAGGTGGCATTCGTCAAACCGGAAGCAGGTTTTAGATTGGTTTCAGTTCAGATGTAATTAGTTCAGGATATTTGTTTGGCTAGGTTATTCAGTGAAATTATGAAAAATAATCATGACAAAATTATGGTCATCTACAGTGCAGTCCTGGTGTTGAAGTTCATTAGTTTTAAATGATCAAAATTGGGTGGTAAGATCGCCCTTGTGATGCCCCGTCCAAACGATCCTACCCTTCATCCATATTTCGCGTCCCTATATGGATCCGAGAGAAATTCTTGCCTCCCATTACCCCCCCCCCCCCCCCCTCTATTATTTTGAGAACAACTCACCATCAAATATATATTTATTTTCGAACGACTGTGTTTTTTTAGCTTTGTTGTCAATACTATCTTTACATGTGCTGACGCCTCACAATACACACGAGTGAAATATTCGATACACTTCTCTCAAATAAACACACCTTAATATGAAAATGTGATTCAATTCCAATGAGCTGACGAAAACTTGGTGTCACATGAATATTGGGCACCCCAGGCCTGGGCCTCATAGACCCTGGTTTCAGCTGTTCTCACTCTTGATATGCTACAAACACATTTGGTTGGAGTATTACCATCACGTTTTCAAAGAAAATAATTACGTTGTTTTTACAATTCACTAGACCTCGTCAAAAAGCTTCAACCTTTCATTCATTCTATTTACACTTGTTTCACTAGCGGAGAAAAAAGAGAAGAATCGCAGGAAATTGTGAACTCACTCTGGAAATGAAAAAGATGGTTTGTACAGATCAGAGGATGTATCATGCCCCACAGCGCCATCAACATATACACAAAGATACACCAACTAGTAGAAATAAAACAATTGGGTAGAGTTAGAGAGGTGTCATATAATAACTATCACTCGTATGGTAGCTTTTATACACGACTTATTATTTACATTTCTCGTATTTTATGTTTCATTTTTTGTCGTTTTAATATAGAGCAGCTGTGCTCAACACCATGAATATTCTCTATACATTCTATCGCCATCTCTGTTGTGAAGAACGAATGAAAAAGAGTAAAAACTAGTCAAACGTGGCGTATACGTTGTAAGATGAGCAAGTTATCTATGTGAAGTATAATTGAAAACTTTACACACCTTGACTACTATGAAATATAAGGAGTTGGCATGTAACAAACGACAAAAAATCGTCACTATAGCAATACAGCTAACTGGTGGACTACCAAACATTCTGATTGGTCAATTCCAACTGGTGCACATTGTTGTCTCTCTCTTTCAACAATGGGTGACGTCAGTTGAGAATACCCTATACTTCATTTGACTACTATCGAATCTGGAAGGCCGTGAGCAAGGCAACTATTTGATGAATACAAATATTTGGTATTTTGTTCGAAACCGCCTATTTGAATCGCATGAAAGTTTGTAATAGTGTTTATCATTCATGTATTCACATTCGAGAGATTCGATTCTTCGAGAGAGATTTCATTTTTCAAATTTTCCCGCTCATTGGGTTTTCAGAAATTTCGAGATATTTCTCGAACTCAACTGATTCGACCCCAAAACAACAAAGATCCGAGTTGGATGCGTTCACGTCTACAGAAAATGTTTCATGTCGATCAGTTGAACCGTGCGACCTGTGCAATGCTTAAAGAAAAAAAAAGAGTCCATGAGAGTTGAATAGAGCTCCTCGCCATCGTTCATCTATTTATTCGTTCTACGAATGAATATACCCAGAATTTGATTTCAAAAATGACTATTGTTATTAGAATCCAACACAATTAATTGTTTGTAATTAGATAACATGAATGAGAAGTTGCCGTGAAGTTTTAATTGAATTTCGTTGAGTAATCACGGTCAGTTTAAGAGATGACGTAACGATGGTGAATTGTTATCAAACAAAAATACAATAGACATTCATTATTTTTTTCCACAGTTGCTTTCCAAACAAGAATTGTTGAAAATCTCACTCTCTCTCTCTCTCTCTCTCTTAACTTCTGATTGAACGTGTATGTTTTGTTTTTTCCCGTTTTCAAAAAGTAGATCATTGTTTCATCTTTCTCTCTCAAACGTTATCAGTATAAGCCACGAACGGTACCAGGCTCACTCTCAAGCAACGCATTTCTGAACAAACTTTAATATTCGCAAAAGCATACTAATTTTCCGCTTTACCATATAATAAGCCGCACTTTCCTAGCGGGATAACTCGAAACTGTTCGGCCTCGGCGACTCACTCATTTTCTTGAAAGCGTGGAGACGTTAAAAGGTTAAACATCGTCTCTCTCGAAGAATATATATATATATATATATATATAACTCGGGCAAAAAAGTTTTTAATATAACGAACCCGAACGAGGAATAACTTAATGTCGATTGAAAAGTTTGTCTTCAATTTATTTCAATCACGTATATTGGACTTTTAATTGTAGACGTGAATACTGAATGAAACGCCATCTCTTTTCGAACTGTACTTTCGTGCTTCTATCTCTTTCTCGCACCTAGCGACGGACCTGCGCACTACATGACAGAACCTTCGAGGCAGAACCATATCACTTGAGCATCAGTAAAAATACACAGACAAGTAATTTCCTTTGACGACAGTATCATTTTATGTAAATAAAAAGATATGAATCCGATTTAAAAATAATTTGTAGTTTTATTTCTGGTTTTTCTCCGGTCTATGTTTGAAGTACACGCCCCAAGGTGAATAGTTCAACAGTGAAATAACCTTGAGTGAAGTCTGATGAACGAACGAAAAACAAACAATCGGATGAATAATTACGAACGAATGGATGGATGAATGAATTAATGAATGAATAGACGAAAAAATGAACGATTATTGACTTAATCAATCAATCAATTGATGGATGGATGGACGAATGAATTTATTTTTCATTCGATGAACGAATTATCAATCGGATGAATTATTCATTATTTAAATCGATGAATTATGTTTTGAATCAATGGATTATACTAATCGAATAAACAAAGGGATGAATGAACTCGCCAACTATTGCCTGATTGATGAGCGTAGCGAAGTCTCCATCCCACTCTGATAGGGCTTTGTCTGTGTTTTTTTTTTTTTTTTTTTTTTGTAAGCACTCCACAGGTCGCAAGGGTTGACTGATCAACTTGAAATTTTTTTTGTACACGCAAACTCATCCAACTCAGAACTGTATAGTTTTTGGAATGAATCTGTCGGACCGATTTTGAGAAAAATCATCTCAAAGTTTCTAAAATCCCGATGGGATTTGGCTGGGCGGAAAATGTTGAGAAATAAAATCCATCCAAATGGGATGGAATTTTCTCTAAATGTGTATACATAGATTTTACACATTTTCACGATTTTGTGAGTAATTCTGATCAGCCGTTCCGAAGAAAAAAAAATAAAATGACTGATAATATTCATAAAATGGATCATAAAAATTGTAACAGAATTAAATTGTCAAGATTCACTGCTTTCTAGATTCAAGAGTTGCCCAACAATGAAGTATTTTCTATATGCGTCAAGGTGTGTAGAATACCAGAGTCAATGAAGTGGCAAGAGTAGAACTACTTTAACGACTTTTATAGCTTATTCAGATATCAAGGTGTGTAGAATACCAGATTCGATAAAGTAGCAAGAATAGAACTACTTCAAAGACTTTTATACCTTATTTAGATATCTCGCTCATCTTACAACGCATATTTCGCGTTTCACTAGTTTACTGACCATCAGCTGGTGAAATCTGCTCTCAGTAAAATAATCTCATCCAATTGAGTGAATATTTTTCCATCCACGAAGAAGAAAGATCAGTCCAGACAGTCGAGTCGAGAGATTACATATGACATGCACCAATTACAGGAATAAGACTCATCCATAATAATGGAAAAGGTATTTCAGTTTATCCTGCAGGACCTATTTTTCATCAACCTCAAAACTTGAGGTAATATCATGGAGAGGTAGGGTTGTTGGGATGAGGTATCTTGAGAGCTATCTCACCACATGAAAAAAAATATTAAAATAGACAGACAATACATCAACAATAACAAATTACATAAACAATAAATTGATAATTTCAGGAATAGCAAACAATTCGAACATTTAAATTAGGTGGAAGAGATTTTCAATCTCATCATAATATCTTCTCATCATCTACATTTGTATACATTCCATTTACATTTTTTATATTCATTGTTGAATTCTCATGTTTTCTTCTTTTTTCTTCCTCCTTGTATTCATCATGATGGTCATTTTTGTGACGTTTTTAATATTTTTTTGTATTCATGTATTCATTCATCCATTAACCATTCATAAATATATTTGTGATTTGTATTATGTTTTTCCAATGTGTATTCCCCAGTGAACGGATACTGGGATACTGGGATACTGGGATAGCTGGCCTGTTCTGTGACTCGTGATGGAGGTGGTGAAACGAAGAGTGTATCGATGCATATTGCAGCAGGAATCGCTTCCATGCACACCCAATACATTGTGAAGAACGACAAATGTCCAGATGGCAGCTAATGAATCGTACTGTTTGGTTGATCGCGCAAACTCGGTGACCATGGTGTCAGTCAGACAACGTTCAATAGTCGACTTTTAGTATCGACTGAAATAATCACCTTTTACATTCACCTTTTTCGGCCTATTTTTGTGTGGCCCGTCAACTAAATGGAGAAATATTGCAATTTTCTTAGTTCAAATGGTAGGAATATAGCATTTATTTTCAGGTTTTGTAGGCTATTCATATGAAATGGAGCATTTTGTAGCAAAAAAAAACAATAACAGGAACAGCCATCTAGATCAACAACTTATTATCGACGGAAATAACACATTCTCTTGGACCTTTCACTTCGAGGCAGAAAGTTGTCCGAAAACCACTTATTTTTCATAGATATTGTTTTACGACGAGTTTTACGACTGGAATCTTTTTCAATAATTTTGTGAAGCGACTATATATTATATGAACACGCGTGTATTTAGATTCCAGTCGAAACACCCGCGGCAACGAGAGATGTAATATTATTGGTGACGACCTTGGGTGGGGAAGACTTTCCACAGAACCCAGTTTCAGTTATTGTTTTCGTATATTTAAATAGCGGGGGATGAGTTTCCATGGAACAGACATTCCGAGGGGTAGAGATGCAATTAATACATTTAATTATATATAAGAACCGACTTTCTGAGTGACGACTTGAACGAGTGACGACTTTCCAAGGGTAGAGATTCAGGCAAGCCGTGCCAACTGTCATATAATAACTGATTCTGCATCGGTAGTCCACTCTAGCATGCAGTGTACGATACGTACAGCTGTTTCTGTCGACTGTATAGAACTAACTATTTAATTGGCAAAGTACATTTCCAAATAGCAAACTCGGTTATAGGAATAATATGGTTCGGCTGTGGATTTTACGAATTATATTCAATAGTTTCGACTAATGCCATGCATTACTTAGTTTTAATTCATTTACATTTCAACGTATATGATTGGAATGAATTCAATAGTTGGATTCATTATGATGGTAGTAATATTTGTGAATGGTCACATCGTTGTCGACATAATCATAATATGACCATAGACAGGATATGATATTATATGATCTTCATAGATATAAATATACAAAGCAACTTTCTGTTTTTATAACCCTACTAGATATTTATATATGATTTTCTATTATGATTTTTTGATTATATGATTTGAATTCTCTGTGGATATGTATGTTGGACGATTGGTTTCATTTATTATGTTCGTAGTGTTTTGAGTGTAGTGTTAGTGTTTGGATGAGCGATAGCAGAGACTCACATCCCTCTCTTATGGAACTTTGTCTCTGTGTTCATTCCGTTTTTTTTCTGTTTCTTTGTAAGCACTGTACAAGTCGCACGGTTCGACTGATCGACATGAAAAAAATCTTCACACGTGGACTCATCCGGATTGGAATTGTATAGTTTTGGGGTGAAATCGGTCAAACTGTTTTTGAGAAACATCAACTCGAATTTTCTTAAAACTCCATAAGATTAGGCTGGACGGGAAAATTTCAGGAATGAAATCTCTCCGAAATGTTCCAAATTTCCACTGAATTTGGATTTGAATTCAAATTTTCTTCGGACACATAAATAATACACATCATCACGAATTTGTGAGCAATTCGAACCGGCATTTTGAAGATGATAATTGAATGCATGTTTTTTGTTGATCATGAAATTGATAGAAAAAATACCGGAGAAAAATCATGATGTAGTGATACCAACCTATTTTATCATAATATAAAGTGGGTGACCCAACTCCCATACTGATAACATGGAAGGCATTTGTGGTTTCTTGCGGTCAGAACAGAGCCAATCGTCCCGATTGCCTGTCGCGATTTAGCGGATCTTCTTGTGAAGTAGATGTTAATAAGAGTGGCTACTGTACCGGTGACATTGTTGAACTAACGAAATCTCTAATTCTGGTAATCCACTGAGCCGTCTATAGTATTGTTGAGCATTGTTTTTCTAAATAGTTCGATATAAAAGCGTTAGTTGCGCTAGAGACAATCGAGACGCTGGACTCAGATTCTGATCCCGGAAATATTTCCCTCTCAAGACCCGAGTTGGGTCACAGCTTCCTTATATTATGATAGAAAAGGTTGGTATCACTACATCGTGGAAAAATATTGCCTAGATTCACGGTCTTCTCGATCCCTCATTACCGAATGAAGTATAGGCTTCTGTTACGTAACAAATGAAAAACAATCGTTACCATAGCAACACAGCGAACTGGTGGACTACCAATCGTTTTGATTGGTCAATTCCAACTGGTGGACATTGTTGTCTGTCTCTTGCAACAATGTGTGACGTCACTTGACAGAAGTCCTATAGGCTTCTGTCAAGTAACAAACGACAAACAATCGTTACCATAGCAATACAGCGAACTGGTAGACTACCAAACACCCTGATTGACCAATTCCAACTGGTGGACATTGTTGTCTGTCTCTTGCAACAATGGGTGACGTCACTTGACAGAAGTCCCATAGTCTTCTGTCAAGTAACGAATGACAAACAATAGTCACCATAGCAACACAGCGAACTGGTGGACTACCAAGCATTCTGGTTGGTCAATTCCAACTGGTGGACTTTGTTGTCTGTCTCTTGCAACAATGTGTGACGTCACTTGACAGAAGCCTATATATTATATGATTCAAGGTGTGTAGAGTTTTCGATTATACTTTATATGGACATATAGCTCATCTTACAACGCATATACTTCGTTTGCTCAGTTTCAGATGGATTTCATCTCATTCTGTCACTGAATAAGAAATTCAGTTTCACGCCAACACGAGAATTGTAATAGAACTTACGTTCTGAACTCGGTGCTTGATTGACTATGTGATCGTTTGATGAGTCCTCTTCAAACGACTGCCCGCTCTTCAGTGCATGATTGATCAACTAGTGAGTACAACCCTAGAAAGAAAACAGAAACCCAAAACTAGATTTCAACTAATAATTAAGATATTTATTCTCCCAATTTCAGATTAAAAATAATCATCTGTATTTCATTCATTATTATAGTTAATGTATTTGATTGTCCTCCAGAAAATGACTCATCCTCCAAGACATGACGTAGATATAACACGATTCCATTCATGTTTCCATACAGAATCGGTTAAAATGCCCATACGTTATGACTTATGGCCTCTGGAGGACGAACCAAATTATTATAATTTCTGAAATTAAGATTACGATTTTCAGTTTTCTCAAAAAATAGGGAAATGAATCGTCATCATTCCTTCAAATCCAGATTCACTGTTTTGATGTCCTTTAAGTACCTTCTGAAAAAAAATGGAAAGATCACATTTTATTTCTCTCCTTCACATGTGCTCCATTTGAGCATCCAATGTTCTTTCACCACGCGTAAATATTCCTTCTATCTAGAAGCACCAAACCCTAATATAATAATTCATTGATTAAATATTCCCCATACAGTTAGCTTCACCGTACATCACCCCTAACTCTAAATAGTGACCTAGGCGATATCCATCTATCAGACTTTACCCTGTCAGGCAGTTCATAGCGTGTTCTCTTCTCTGCGCCCATACATGCCCGTGTAGCCGAGTCGCTGTATGCACCTTCAACACGCGAGATGATGTCATATATTACCAAGTTTAGCTCTGTTCGGTGGAGAGATGAGGTACTTAAATATGCCTGGAGCCAGCTCGGTGGATCGGTCGGTTGATATTGTAATACGGCAAGCGACAAGAGGAAAGGGCGATATAACTGGAAGAGATGCGTTACAGGACGGAGTGTGTCGTTACCGAAGAGAATTATAGACCGACAGAAGCACCAACCTCGAAACTCACTAGATTATATGTTTATTGGGCGGGAGAGATTGTGATAGTACAGGCCTGATCAGCTAGGTCATCATAATTTGTTCAATTCAATCAATTTAATTTCAAATCATTTTATTCTTGCTTTTTCATATACATATATAGAGATACAACACCATTTTGTGGTTGCATTTGAAAAAAAATCTAGATACAATTATGAATTTGGGTATATTGGAGATTCAAGAAGCCCGCGTGACACAATGTCTTGTGGGCGGGCTGTCTGCAAAAAATAGAGTACGGTTCAGAATTTAATTAGACGAGCTTTAGCGAGGATTCAATTCTACATACTGTAAAAAATTAGTGTTGGTTTTTATTTATTTTTTTCTTGTTTTTTTGTTTTTTTATGTTTTTTTTCGGTTCTCCACAGGTCAAACGGCTACAGCTATCAACTTCAAATTTTTTCTCATCATGGTTCCTCATCCATCTTAGATCTGTATAGTTTTGTGGCACTATCGGATGTTAACTTTTTTGTATGAATTTTAGAAATTTCAAAAATACCCATCAGAATAACACGGCGGAAAAAAAAGAATATTTTTATTTGAAAAAAAAATGAAATGCTGCGTGAAGTTGGGTTACATTTTTATACACATTTCTGAAAACTTTCTGCTTGATCGGGTGAGCCATTTTGAAGAAAAACCATAAAATGTGCTAAATTGGTACCAATACTCGAAGCAGTTTTCACCCATTACTGAATTAAATGTCACCCAATTGGCGAATGTAGGCAAAAGTTAGGTCATAAAAGTCGACATACTATTACTATCCACTCGCTTAGCAACGCATATATGGCGTTTTCCTAGTTGATATCATATTTTTAATTACTTACCTGTCCAATATCTGTTTCCAGATCAATTGAGGATACAATGGAGATTTTCTATATTATCATATTATATGATCATTGTACAATTCATTTGTATTGTGTGTTATATTAATCTGTGCTTTGGACTTACTCCGTGTTCTGTTTCTTGTTCTATTAGGGATTCATCAATCACACATGCATGTGATTCGATCAGAACTGTATTTCTGGATGATCTTTCGTTCCTTTCATGATCTGAATTTATTAAAGTATGAAGCTTATAAAGAGAATTACTCATCTTTAAACTCGTACCTCTCATTTCTTTTATGAAATAGTATTTGATCGCTTTTATATAATGAACATAATATTCTCTCACATGGCCACTTTATGTAGGTTTTGTAATACTCACTCAGCAAAGATTTCAGGTACTATGTTGTGTCATGCGATGCAGCTATATGCACCAAATTGAGAACAGGTCTATTCACCATGCAAGTGTTGTCATCTCTTCATCCTTTTCATCTTCACTTCAATTGTATCCTCTCTCTCTCTCTCTCTATCTCCCTCTCTCTCTCTCTCTCTCTCTCTCTCTCTCTCTAACTCTCTCTCTCTCTCTCTCTCTCTCTCTCTCTCTCTCTCTCTCTCTCTCTCTCGGAGCTTCTTCCCGATTCTCTCCCACACAGTTTCAACTCCCTCTATCAGAACCATCTGCCGACCGTCCTAATTCCTTGAACCTCCAACTTTTTCTTCTTTCTTATTTCTACTGATGATTATTCATATTCAGTCCAATTAAAATATCTGTATTAATTATATAATTATAATAATGTATATTAAATAAAACTCTTTGAGATCGTTCTCAAATTGATATTATGTTCATGCCTCGCTAATTCCAGTGCCATAATGAAACGGTGCTTTATGCTCTAGTAATTGTTATACGTAGGTACATAGTTCATTAAACGAGAACCATGGATTATTTTATTCTATTCTCCAGTGGAAATAAAATGGATTTCACTACCACATGTTCTCGTGTCCGTCTCAAAGTTGCAGAGCTGCTGAGAAATAACAGCCACCAGGACCCTTACCTGATAAATGTCGTGCTATTGCTAGCTAGCTCTGAGAGGCCAGGACTTTGATTGGCCAATGTTCACTAGGTGAGCTAGTTGTCATGGCAACGTGTCTGGTCTCTGTGTATTTCTAATGTTGTTAGAACAAAATCCTAGCCCTGGCTATGAGGTGGACTTCGAAATGTGATGAATTATTCAGTTCAAGAGACCGTGAATTTTTTTTAATAATGTATTGTCATTGTTGGTAGATTTTCTAGTAGATCTAGACCAATCAAAGTCATAGCCTCTTGGAGCTAGCTAGCACTAGCACAAAAATTCGCGTGGTTTATTAGGTGAGGGTCCAGAGAGCTGGTCACGTGTTGTTGGTATTCAAACATAGCGGTTGGGAGGTGTAAGAAACTGAGACGAGTAGACGAGTGGCTAGCCCAATGAACCGTCATTCAGGAGGAATTTCAATATATCATGAATCTTATCAATTGAAATAATGCTAGAACATAATTTTATGATAAGTTGAGCTAAGATCACCCTTGTGGTGCTCCGTCTGAACTTTAGTTCCTTGTTCATCATCCCCCCCCCCCCTCCTCACTCTCCCAAACAGGCGAATACCCTCCAGCATTATTTAGGATTCAATTAGGATCTGGTTTTCCGCTCATCAAATATTCTGTAGGTGAATTTGAGTCGTCTTGTAACAATTTGGTACGTATTATTTGTATGAAACGTTATACTGTGAGGGGAAAATTGAGGGCAAAAATATTGAGTGTTTGTTTTATCTATGACTATCAATAACGTAACGGGATAAGCAATATGTCATAGTCCTATCCTTTCAACATTAGACCGTTTTCACCGTGATGGAATCAGCGCCTTCGTGTACATTTCTGAGATTCGAAATTTCAAATCAAATCGTACGTATTAGGCTCGTATTTCAATGTATAGTACATAGTTGTATACTTGCATTGTTTCTAATCTTTCTTGTTGATGATGAGTAATTATCCAGTTATCGAATGGTGAATATAGCAGTAGGGCTCTTGACTAGGGGTCTAAATGCTTTCACAGATGTATTTCAGATTGAGATTGGCCAATTAAAATGAAATCTATTCCAATATTGCTTAATGCAGTTGGAAAGAGCTGGATTCACAGATTGCATTACATCTATTACTTGTATAGGTCAACATACGATAATACCAGAAAATTATCATAAAATTTGTGAGGCGGCATCCCTTTGATATACGCATGGTGCGAAAGGAAAATGCCAAGTTGCTTATCTCGTTACGTTATTGATAGTCATAAGTTTTATATACTTACAAGTGATCTTTTCACCTTCTTGTTTTATCAAATTCGATTCATTATCATTCTCGACAAATATTGTCGGCATCTCATGATGTATCCGTTGATTCTGTATCTTGCATTGTTGAAATGCTAAGATCATTCACATTCTGTCAAATCACCCTGGCGGGATATTCCTGCAACTTGGGAACTGAGAATGCCTTAATGAAAAGTATAACATATATACTCATCAATTCTACCATTACATTAAATCCTTCATAAATTCACCATTGAAGCCAATTTAGAGATGAATTATATTTGATTTAATCACAAATGGTTTTCTCCAACCAATAATAGGATTGAGTTACACAAAGTTTGGTAAGCCAACTGATACAGCTACAGTCAGTGTGACTAATTAATAATCCCTTACAATGCGATTAGTGCAATTGAGCCAAGTACAAGACCTCGTCTGAGCTTCGAACTCGGCTTTGTCTTTGTCTTGAGCGCTTTGGAGTTTAGTATACTGTGACGTCATGGAATAGGAACCAAGGTCCTTGATGTTCGTTTGGTGAGTCGTGAGATTTAATTCGAACGTGAATAGCATGACGTCACAGTATAAGTTGTGTTTTTATATCAAGATTGAAGATTTTTCCGATGTAAATTTTTTGATTGTTCACTATCGCTGGAATTATTTATCATGAATTTAGTGCTTTCAAATGGGTTATAGTTTTTTTTTTAATAACATCGAAACTTGATACAAAATATTTGTTCCCCAATTAAGGCTATGGATGAAAGATAGGATAATTTGGACGGGGCACCACAAGGGCGATCTTACCACCCCATTTTGATTATTTAAAACTAATGGTCTTCAACACCAGGACTGCGCTGTCTGTGACCATAATTTTTCGCCGTAGATAAAAGTATTTCAGTATAAACACACGAATGTTGATACCTTCCACTTTGAACCAAGTATCTTAGGCAATGATCACTTCTTTCCCTTGACAGCAGAATATAGTGTTGGAAATTATTATTTTTAGTGGTGAGATCGCCCTTGTGGTGTCCCCTCCTAACGATCCTACCTCTCACATTGAGTCTTGATTGGGGAACAGTGATCATGCATCAAGATTCGATGAAGATGAGGAACTATATATATATCGATTGGATAAAAAGTGACAAAGTAAACGGACATGAACATGGGCGCAAAATGTCCTCGCTGTCGAAGTGCATTCAAACCCCAACAATCACATATATTGTGAGACAAACTCACAATAAAATTTGAACTGTGCATACCTCACGGAGAATCTCTTTCTCTGATTGGTCGAATCAAGTGCAAGTTTCCCCAATCATGTTGCACGTAACACAAAGCTTGAGTCGTAACTTGAGGAATAGGTTGGATCAAAGTATAGAGCTATGAATAACGACGAATCCAGTATTATTCCATTTCCTGTATCGTCGACACAACACAGGCTAGCATTCACAAAACGGAATAAAGCACGAATCTCATATCAACATTCACATCTCAACAATGGTGATCAAACACAGGTCGAGTGTCGTGAACAGAAACCAAACCAGTTGATCCTGGATAATGTAAACACGTATGTTGTCCTCGTCTAGAGAAGGCGGTGTCATCTTGATTGTTGACAATTGTCATGACACTCGGCTGTTTTTGTCTCGTTGCAACTTGTGATGATGTCACGACAAGATGGGCGTCTATTGCGCTATCTGGGGCGCGAAGTGTCGACAATCATCAATATACTCTGCACGCATCTAGTCAGTTCACACGAGGCATTGTGATGCTAGAGTTGGAAGGCTAGGGTTCCAATGGCAATGCTATTGCTATTCACACACAAGTCTTGCAATGCTGCATTGGAAATTAAGCCACAGCTTGTATTCTGTACGTTTTGAGTAATGTCTTGAATACTTTGCAGGCTGTGGAATCGCAGATCAATAGGATTCTGTTATTTTTGCGCCAAATATGTTGATACTTAATTCTGACAGAACCTATGGTGTCGTCTTTTACTATATCGTTTTTGTATTTTTTTCATCATTTTTTTATATTTATAATATCGTTTTTTAAAAATGCAAGTAATAAAAAATGTGGAATAATGTTGTTACCCGTAATTATGTATATTTATGCATAATCCATGCTGAATATATAATATCGATGATAACAATAGAATGACCTTGAAATTGACACAAAAACATCAATTTTACTCCATACATTTTCCATAGCTACGTTTTCACTTGGATAATTGCGAAAATGCGAACGGATCAAATTCCTGCATAAATTATCAACAAAAAAATACTGAAAAAGTTGACAAATTAGCTTTTAAAATAATCTCATTTTCTTCCGATGAAATCCATGAAATATAATTCCGACCTCTACTTTTCAACACGAATATCAAATCTTGACACTTCTTATCCGTTTCCCAGCATGAATGTGTGTGTGTTCCTTAGCAACGCGAATGCCTCTGTTGAACCGGCTCAGTGGCATCTTGGGAACGCTTCTACTCATTATTCCAACACTGGTAAAACATGAATGTGCCAGTTAATCACTTTGAAGAAAACACCCCGCATTTGGCTCGAACAACTCGCTCGGGTATACATCTAAGGCCCATTCACATCGCGACGCTAACGTCACGCGTAACGCTAAAGCTGGGTTTCCAGTTCTGATTTTTTCTTGTCGTCTGACATGATATCGGTACGATTTTTGTCATGCCTGTTTCCATTTCGCTGCACCTTAACGTTTTCGTGACGTCATAGCCATAGTCTTCATTACCTTTAAACTCAGATTCTTCTTTGAATGTGAGGAATAAGAGTGTAACTTCCGGTAAGATCGTAGTTTCGGCCGACGAAAGTTGGAGTTGAGTCAATAATCATGACACCGAATCGGTACCGAAACAGTGTCGTGAACCGCCATGTTGTTCAGGTGAATACTGGCTTGTGATTGGTCAGTTGTGAAAATCGTGTCGGACGACAGAAAAAAATCGGAACTGGAAACCCTGCTTTACGCTGGAAATGTTCACCTTACGGGATGCCCTTATTCTATTCCGAAATGCATTGAGGGTTGCGTTAGTTTGCCTGTCTCTTATGCTCTGTCTCTCATATATATATGAAGTGGTTTTCATACATGCTTGAACGACACATCATGCTTATGTGAGATTTTTTTTTATTCAGACCTTTTTCTCAAATGATAACTTGAGCTCATTATACAAACAATGAACCCATCATTCAATCTATGTATATGTAGAATATATATCACATTCCATCACCATTTGTGTTGTTCAATTGATAATAATAATAATAATATTAAATATCGACATGATCGTTGGGACAGGGAGAATATATTAATTACTGATAAAGGTCATCAACCACGCAACGGTGAGTTCTCAACTAATGAACACAGGTACGTTGAACAACTTGATCGTTCATTAGACGAGCTTTAGCGAAGATTCAATCTGACATACTGAAAAATATTGGTGTTCGTTTTTATGTTTGTTTTTTCTATGTTTTTTTGTCGGTTCTCCACAGGTCAAACAGCTACAGCTATCAACTTCAAACTTTTTTTCATCATGGTTCCTTATCTAGCTTAGATCTGTGTAGTATTGTGGCATTATCGGGCGGTAACTTTTATTTTTATGAATTTTAGAAATTTCAAAATTACCCATTAGAATAAGACGGCGGAAAAAAAATTAAAACATTTTATTTTCAAAAAAAATGAAATTTTGTGTGAAGTTGAATAACATCTTGATACATATTTCTGGAAATTCTCAGCTTGATCGGGTTAGCTATTTTGAAGAAAAAACATGAAATGTGCTAAATTGGTACCACTCGAAGCCGTTTTTACCCATTTATAACTAAAATGTTACCCAATTGGCGAATTTAGGCAAAAGTTTGGCAATGAAGTCGACATACCATTACTTTCCGCTCGTCTAACAACGCGTATATAGCGTTTTCCTAGTCGATAATGAACACAGAATAACCAACAGTGCTTCCAATAAGGAGGTGATGAAGTAGCAAGTGGTGTGCTTGCTACTAAACAGAGTACTCGCAAGTTGTACAGACTGTTCATTCTATATGGACGATACATATTGAAGATATTCCATCAATTCTTCACTACTCATACATAATATATAATAGGATTAACAGATGATTTATTGAGAAGAGACAGTTCACAGACTTGCAACGAGGGTCTTATTGAGACACGGACCCACAAGACTTGGGCGTACGGCACCAAATTCTCAGAAGCTCACTGACATTGAGAATGAGATCATTATGTTGTTGTTGTTTTTTTAACTAGGCAAACGCGTTATGTGTTGCCGCGTTGATGGATGAGCGGGAACATATCAGCTTATCTTTGGATTGGTTATTATATATATATATATATATATATATATATATATATATATATATATATATATATATATATATATATATATATATATACACCTTGAGATCCAAACCATTACATCACTGCCATCTTATTTTCCATTATTAATGTCTGTGATAATAAAGAAGGCTTTGTTTTAATCGTTTACATTTAAGAGGTGACACCTGTGGCTTGGATTTAATTGGTATCTTAATAGCTTTGAGTGATTCACAAAAATTATATTCTATATTTTTGTACATCAAAAATACTGATCCTATTTGAGTGAAAGTTCGGAGTAATGTGTATAATTGTTATATTGAAATTCCCTGAAAATTTGAAATGTCTCGGATGAAAATTATTTCACGAATATTTTCCTCTGGCCTACTCTAATGGGATTTTTGAAAAATTTAAATGAGTTTTCTCAGAAGTGGTTCAACCGATTGCGCCTCAAAACTATACAGTATCGAATTAGATAATGACACTTGTGTCTGCCAAGTTTCAACTGATTTTGAATTTTCGTTTGACCTGTGGAGCGCGAACAAAAAAAAATTGAGTCTTCGCTTCGTTCATCCAATACCATCGAAACTTGATAAAAAATCTTTCTCATCCCCAATTCAGGCTATGGATGAAAGATGAGTTCGTTACAAGGGCGATCTTACCACCACATTTTAATTAGATAAAAGTCTTTCAGTTTCCGAACGTCCGGAACACATTATGACTGTTTCTGTGATATGTATCCGGACACAAAACACACGAATGTTGATATCTTCCACTTTGAAGTGAGTCACTTGGGCAGTGATTACTTCTTTCCATTTTAACAGCAGATGTAAAATTCATCATTATACAAAATGAACGAATACAAAAATGAGTGATAGGCCTATAATTTCATGATTAGGCCTATCAATCTACTAAATAAAGATCGTGGTCAATTAGTACTCCATCCAAGCATTTGCTTCGGAGACAAAATGTGAAATATATATATATATATATGAATATATATATTTATATATATATATATATATATATATATATATATATATATATATATATATATATATATATATATATATGTTGTACCGTTCTCTCGGGTTGACCGCGTATGCTCTTTAGAAGAGGTACGCACGCCGAAGACTACGGATCCCCTGAAGATGGCAAGTCACATCTTGCCGAAACGTTGGAGAGACAAAGGATCTTTCAAGATCCAGCAGTTCTCTTCTAAAGAGCATACGCGGTCAACCCGAGAGCACGGTACAACATTCTACTCAATCCGCGAGAACATCCGTCACAACATATATATATATATATATATATATATATATATATATATATATTTATTTATTTATAAATATATATATATAGGTTTTATTCATTCAATACGAGTTGTGTTCAATATTAGATGCAATCGCACTGTTAGAAGTCAACTCATAGATCGAGGAAGTGATGAAGATAATACTGAATACAGATATATTGAGAACTATTGTAAGGTATTTGATGTTAGATTACCTTCAGAATGAACCTGGTGGGGAGAGGAGGAGAGGAATGATAATTTGGGGCCCGGAGGCGCCACATGTCTTGACACGGCCCTCTGGCTGCAACTAATCACTGTAGGCCTAGTCATATATGGAACAGACTGTGGACGTGAGATTGGTTATCAAGATTAATTAAGTAAATCTCCAAGGACGTGATTAGATCGTCAGAGAAACTATTTCACGGAATTATATCAAATATTCACCGTTGCACAAATACTACTCGAGCGATTATAATGTATAAGATGTTCTTCTTAACGCTAGATTAAATACCATTGTACAGTTCGATAAACAATTCGGTGCATCTCATTATATACACTCCATCCGTCTTGTTGAGGAGTTAACAAATAACTTTTGTTGACTCTCTCTCTCTCTCTCTCTCAATATATATTCACATATATATATATATATATATATATATATATATATATATATATATATATATATATATATATATATATATACATATATATATATACATAAATATATACATATATATATATATATATATATATATATATATATATATATATATATATATATATATATATATATATATATATGAATATATATGGTGTGTAGCTCTGTCTCTTTCTCTGTCTTTCTCTCTTTCTGTCTCTCTCTTCCTCTCTCTCTCCCTCTCCCTCTCCCTCTCTCCATCTATCTCTCCCTCTCCCCCTCTTTTTTCTCCTACCTCTCTTCCTCTCTCTCTCTGTTTTTTTCTCCCGATCTCTCTTTATTTCTCTCTCTTCCTCTCTCTTTCTTATTTTCCTCTCTCCCTTCTTTCTTCTTCATCTATCTCTCTCTATCTTTCTTTCTTCATCCCTCCCTATCTCTCTCTCTTGTCTCTCCCTCTCTTTTCCTCTCTCCACCTTTCTCCATCATTTCCCTCTCTCTCTCTCTCTCTCTCTCTCTCTCTCTCTATCTCTCTCTCTCTCTCTCTCTCTCCATCTATCTCTCTCCCAGAAGTAATCAGCTTCTCGTAGCATCTATGTGTTCTTATGTAACGAAGGCGGTGGGGTAATGATCTATCTAGGAGGCTGTGAGAGATTTATTGTGCAATTGTTTAATGAGTCACACAAAGGCACATTGTTTCACTGAAACTAAATAAACATGAACCAATAGGAAGCCGTAATTATCAAGTGAAGCAGATAATCTTCTTCAGTCGAATCAGTGTCACTGGCAAACTGGGTTCGTGGCAAACAGAATATTTCTTTCATCTTATCATAATCAGTTACTATATTCATATTACTATCCAAACGCGAGATAAGCGTTGTAAGATGAGCGAGGTATCTGAATGAGGTATAATAGTCGTTAAAGAAGTTCTACCATTGCTACTTTATCGACTCTGGTATTCAACACACCTTGATGCACAAAGAAAATCCTTCATTGTTGAGCAAATATCGAATCTGGAAAGCAGTGAGGGAATCTCGGCAATCTAAATCTTTATTCATTTCCATGATATATTTGATGTATGGAACAGTTTTTTCAATTATTTTCTTCAATACGGCTGATTCGAATTGCATACAAAATCGTGATAATGTGTATCATTCATGTGTACACATTCACAGAAAATTTCATCTCATTTGGAAAGATTTTATTTTTCAGATTTTCTTGCTCAGCCTAATCTTATGGGATTTTTTAGAAAATTTGAGGTGATATCTCTCATAACCGGTTAAATCGATTCATTCCAAAAACTTACGACAATTTCTAGAGATAATACCATATTTGATCTATTATTCTTGATTTTTAAATTTCAATAGATGATAGATTGATAATAATAACGGATTCAATCAGAAATTGAAATTAAAAAATTAAGAATAAAAGATCAAATCTAGAGATCTCTAGAGATCAGATCTCTAGAGACTGAGGTTATCAAGGTTATGATCTTGTGTGAATTCGGCTCCAGGGTTATGGTCAAGGTTGATTTTTTCTCTTGTTTGACAATAGAAACTAAAATATCCACACAAATGTTATAGATAGATATATAGCTGTTTTTATTTGCAGTTGTATCAAGTGTACGTTCAAAAGGACGAGGTTGGGTCTAGTGACCGCTCTTCCACCTAACCTCAAACTTACATACGGTAATATGATTTCATTTTAATTTTTTTTTCATTATTATTCTCTTATTCTGTATAAAACGCCGCTAAGCTGCTTTCGCAACATGTCAGCAGAGATTATGCTAAACAAAATGATGAACATTGAACTTTATTATTACTCATACTTCATTATTACTATTATTACTCATCTTCATTACTACATTACAATCATTTTGAAATATAATAATAATGAATATAATGATATATGATATGATGATTAAATGATTTAATGATGTCGACAACATGATAAGATCACATTGAGAACAAAAGCATGATAGCAAAACATAAACATTACTAATACAACTACAATACGCTAGGACAGACAGTATCAGTTCAACGTGTGCATCTCATGATTATGATTACAAATAATACAGAGAGAATAATGAAGTTGAAGAAGGATCATTGTTGAGATGTTGGACGTTTGTATTTAGGTTTATGACTTTATACTAGAGTTTTCAGTCCCATTCGAGGAAAAATTCTCGCTACCGGCAGCTACACGAACTACGTACGAGATCCAGGTGACGCAAGTAAACATATCACCTCACACAAACAAGTTTTCTTATCACCATGGCAACGCTCGGTTGAATCCTCCGAGGGTTCACCAAACGTCACAGCAAACACAGGTATAATCCCCGTAACAAGACTACAGCTCACGCGCCAAGCGGAGACCACTTCAACCAACATTGTTTCTACATCCATCACCCATTGGCTGGATGGATTTCACTCGTTAGATCAGAACACCAAAGTATTTTATCACATGAGACTAGTGTTTCAATGATACGTTGATATATATATATATATATATATATATATATATATATATATATATATATATATATATATATATATATATATATGTAGATACATATATGAATATAAATATATATATATATATATATATATATATATATATATATATATATATATATATATATATATATATGGATACATATATGAATATAAATATATATATATATATATATATATATATATATATATATATATATATATATGTAGATACATATATGAATATGAATATATATATATATATATATATATATATATATATATATATATATATATATATATATATATATATACATATATATATATATATATTTATATGTAAATATATATATATTTGAATATATATATATATATATATATATATATATATATATATATATATATATTTATATTTATATATATATATATGCATATATATATATATATATATATATATATATATATATATATATATATATATATATATATATATATATATATATATATATATATATTAAATTCATATATATATTTGTATATATATATATATATATATATAAATATATATATATATATATATATATGTATATATATATATATATATATATATATATATATATATAAATATATATGTGTGTGTGCGTGAGAATAATAAATATGTCAGGGTGGAAACCATTTATATATTAGATGAATGTGTCTATCTATTGGAACCTGACGCCTTGACTGGATACCACCAGTCTTCATCAGACTACACAACTTTTGAAAGAGAGAAATGCTCTCAGAGAAGACATTGAAAGACATTTGATTTTCAGACATTGCTTCTATTTGTGAGAGCATTTCATTCCCTCAAAAGTTGTGTCCTTTCGATGGATACTGGTGCCAACCAGCTCTGATGTCATATTTCCATGAATAAAATACAATTATTCATAATATGAACGGTTTCACCCTGAAATATTCATCATTTTTGAATAATATGACCCTCAAAGCACCTTTCGTTCGCACACACACACACACATATATATAATATATATATATATATATATATATATATATATATATATATATATATATATATATATATATATATATATATATATATATATATATATATATATATATGTATATATATATATATATATATATATATATATATATATATATATATATATATATATATATATATATGTATATATATATATATGAATATATATATATATATATATATATATATATATATATATATATATATACATATATTTATATATATATATATATATATATATATATATATATATATATATATATATATACTGTCGATTGCCAAAAACAAAATTGACATATTCCTCTCCATACAGAATAATATGTAATATAAGCATCCTACTTCATCACACCATAGCTTCTCCTCGAGATGTCTCGATGTTCAGTCTAATATCGTGCGTCTGTGATTGACAGATGTTGATAGGTGAAGCAAATAACAAAGGATGTGAATAAATCGTATATATATATATATATATATATATATATATATATATATATATATATATATATTCACGTATATAAATATAATATGAATGTATGTATTTTCATATACTATATATTCATCAAGTTTATAGCCTGAGACTTCGAATTTATATTATAACATTGATAAATGTAGAGTGTATTGAAGTGCAGGCATAATAACTCTTTTATAAATCATAAAATATACTAATTCAACTTCTGTGAAAGCTGAAATCTGTTGGAAAAGAGTCATTACTTTGTGGAGTTTGCCAGGAGCGGGGGTTGTTGATGGCACGACAAGATTTGTGAGGGAGGTTTTTTTCTAGGGGCGTCAATCCACGAGTCCCATTGAAAAGCGGGACGCCACGTCTCGTCGCCATGCGCCTCCAACTGATGCCAATATTATTAATGGTTATTCCATCCTTTTCAATTACTTCTGCAACGCTTATTCAATGGAATTCATGTTATTTTTTCATATGATTCTCAAATTCAGAACATTGATGGAAGCTTTTTACCGTGAGCCCACGTAAAAGGAAAAGTTGAAAAAAAAATTGGTGAAATTGTTTAAAGGGAATAGACGAGTGAGGAGAGATGTTTCTTATATATATTTTGAATTTCAATGAATTATCGGAAATTGTTTCAAAGCGAGAAAACTCGAGGCCGGAATGAGTTTGTTGAAGTTGGATTAAAATGTAACAAGAAAAGATGTTTGTTTTTTTTACTTTGAGATGATAACTGGAAGTTGTTGCTTTCAAAAGATGAACTTATAGAGTTAACTTTCTCAATCTACTCGTTTTCCCTCGGCAGATCATTTCGCCAAGTTATAATCAGAAGGTCTCGAACTGTGTGAAGCCAGCGCCGACCCGACTGAAGCTAGCACCAACACAACGCAACTCGCTAGAACAAGTTGACAACACGCTAGAAACCCGCTAACTTCAACTGATTATCAAACTATCCCGATATATTTCTGACAATGCTATCTGTCTCTCTCTCTCCATCCATCTCTCTTTCTCTTCTCTTAAATCATTTCTCTCTCTCTCTCTCTCTCTCTCTCTCTCTCTCTCTCTCTCTCTCTCTCTCTCTCTCTCTCTCTCTCTCTCTCTCTTTCATTCTCTCTCTCTCACTCAGTTGCGGGATGAAAGCTCTGTGGAGATGAGATAACTAGAGCAATAACTGCCAGTTGATCTGAACAAAAGTGTGAGTTTATATCAGTGGTACCACAGGAAAGCAGTTGTCACTGTAACCACTGCTGCCAATAGAACTGCTAGAGACAATTCACATAATAACAGGGTGAAATATTTCAATTATAGGTTCAACTCGTGAGTATAGTTCCAACTGTTATACATCATTGTTTATATATATATATATATATATATATATATATATATATATATATATATATATATATATATATATATATATATTCATATATATATAATATATATATTATATATATATATGTATATATATATATATATATATATATATATATATATATATATATATATATATATATATATATATATGTATAATAATATATATATATATATATATATATATATATACATATATATATATATATATATATATAGTTATATATGTAATAATAGGTATAATATATGTATATGTATATATATAGGTATAATAATATATAATATATATAATATATATATTATATATATATATAAATATATGTGTATATATATATATATATATATATATATATATATATATATATATATATATATATATATATATATATATATAATGGTGCTATCTCCTAATTATGGCGTCACTACGTTATCCAAAAGTGGTGGCACATTCTAACTTAAATGCCGTTTTCATGTTTTTTTTTGGTAATATGAAAATCCGGTTAAATTAGGGTTTCTTGGTTGAAGCATCCGTTTCAGGTACAGTACTAGCGCCATCGCTAGCTGACTGCCTCCAACATGGCTGACCAAATACATATTTTTCATTGTAATCGCAGTTACACTGAGTACAGAAATAGTACCATGCGGAAATGTCAAAATATGCCTTCGTTCCAATGATTATTACATCGAAATACATCACATTCCGGTATTTTCTTCAAATAAATTGCCAAAATAGGCGAGTTCTCTACATTCAATAATCACCACGGGGGGGGGGGGGGGTGTATATGTTATAACGCTGCACTGATAAATAATTGACAGAAGTTCTGGTTGCACACTGAGTAGAGAAACGAACGCAAACGACCTGCTGGACAGACGCACACTGAATATTTACCAAAATGAACGTAAACAAATAGAAGGCGCTGACAAGAATGATATGGTATGCTCTTGATTTTTCGAAAAAAGGTTCGAAAAAAAATCAAAAAAATGTTCGAATTTGAATTTCAAGCACTTGATTCCGTCAACAAGTATTGCATTCCCGAATAATATCCTCAAATATCAATAATTTCAACATCTTTAACAGCGTAAACACATTTCAAAAGCAACTTCTGTTTCGAACAACTCCATAAAGATGAGTCAATTCCCAGCTTTATTTCATCTGACAGCTTATTATGAAATTTCGAGCCATTCTATACAATGATCTTTTATGCAGCCTGAATGCCTTGCGCTAAGGATTCACAGCATCTTGCGGCCAAGACTCAAGAAAGAGAGAGAGAGAGAGAAAGATAGAAAGAAAGAGAGAGAGAGAGAGAGGTAGAGTGAGAGGGAGAAAAAGAGAGAGAGAAAGAGAGAGAGAAATAGAGTGAGACAGAGAAAGGAGGAGAGTGAAAGAAAGAGAGAGAGGGAGAGAGAGAGAGAGAAAGAGAAAGAGAGAGAAAGATAGAAAGAGAGAGAGAGAGGGAGAGAGAGAGGGAGAAAAAGAGAGAGAAATAGAGAGAGAGAGAGAAAGATAGAAAGAAAGAGAGAGAGAGAGAGAGAGAGAGAGAAAGAGAAAGAGAGAGAGAGAGAAAGAGAGAAGATAAAGAGAGAGTGAGAGCAGTACTCGCTCCAGGGCAAATGTAAATGTCTCGAGTGTAAATTGGTTTAGATTTTCAGCGAAAGGAAAAAAGCGAGACAGAGCATCAGGGATGATACTAGGCTCAACGAGACGAGAGCTACGTACAGTGTTTTCTACTCGGCTAGACAAGGGAAAAATATGAAATGGGATCCTGGTTTGTCTTTACGACACAAATATGTATTGATAATATCGAAGCAGAAGAATAGAAACCTTTCTCGGTTCGGAGATAAAATGCAACTTATATGCAAATTGGTTGGAAATGGAAGTTTTCGCA
>OZ023326.1:6461630-6489130 GCA_964007535.1 Brachyptera risi
TATTATTAATTATTACATTTTATATATTTTAATCATATAAATTATTATCATTCATTTATTGTAATATTATGGATGTAAACAAGTTGGAATTTTTGGAACAAAGTTGGAACTGTTGGAACAAGTTAGAAAAAAAACAAGTTGGAATTATACAATGAAAAATGTGAGGGATTGAAAAATGGTAAGAAAATTTAAGTGATTGAATGAAAACTACATGTTGTAATTCAATTGCAAACAGTGAAATTATTGACTAATGATAAATTAATTCACAAGCGGAAACTAATCAAATGAGTCTTCAGAAGCGTCGGATGTTCAAAGCTACAACGAGCTGAATTTCTTCTTGATTATAGACAGTTATACAACTATGAAAATTCGAAGTGAACGAATATTTATCATATTTATGTTTATGAGGAATATTTTCATGAGATATAATCAAAAATTTCCGAAACACCTCAATCCATCAATTATCTGGCACCTTCCTCATTCATACATCCACAGTTATTTCAATCTTTCAACAGCTCTCAACTTTGCAACCTGTTTATTTCCATTGAAAACTCCAATCTCGATACTTGTAATTCTCCAAATTTGATGATATATTTTCTTGACGAAAACGTAGTTCTGAATTTTTATCACAATTTTCATAAGTATTGGGACAATACCAACATTCTCTTAGAATTTCATGTCGAACAGATGAAATTAAAAAAAATTAAATTTCAATTCAAGCGACGATATTCCAGTGTTTCTCATTTTTTCCGGGAGATTTGCCGAACTCATTTCGCTCTGAAGCAATACCAGCCCACTCTGATATGACACCAGTTCTCAGAAGAAGTTTTTCAAGTCCATTGATTTCTTTGCCTGACCTGTATGCCACGTACAAAATGGAAAAAAGTAGAACAAAGACCAATTTTATCCAGTAAGTGTAATGAAAATCTAATTGCTACTCTATTCCGATCATTTTTTGGATGATTGATCTCTTTTTTTTATTGATACAAGTATGAACAAGAATGAAAAAATCTACTGGATTTCTATCTCCATTGATTTATTTTAAATATCACAAAATAAACGTTTAAAACGTTAAAATATTATAAAAACAAATTTTAGAATTGTTACGATCACTAGCTCTCGTATTATTTTTAATCACACGATAATATATTCGATATTCTATTAAATTGAATCACTTCTCTTCCTTCTGATCACCATTTACTGGAAGAAACTGTTCCTTCGCAAGCTTGTCCAACAAGTTCCGGAAGGTCTCGATGCAAACGCCACCAGTCTTGTCGATCTGGTACGCTTCCTCGTACAGTTGTTCAAACTTTTCTCTCGGAATTTCCACGCCGATGTTCGTAAAGATCTCGCAAATCGTGTTTATATCGTGCGGCTGCAACCAGACACTTACGTTTTATAGCCACACATATTTCAACTTCACTATTTTCATACATTCCAGAGACTATCATGTTTTGTTGGTTTGTTTATATCGGGTATTAAGACTCACTGTAAAGATAACTAAATATATGGCATCGGAAGAATAATTAATGAGATGGTGAGATGATAAGATAATATATATATATATATATATATATATATATATATATATATATATATATATATATATATATATATATATATATATATATGTATATATATGAATATATATATATATATAAATATATATATATATATATATATATATATATATATATATATATATATATATATCACCGAGATACGTTACTCAACGATTAGAAGGCGTACATATATATATATATATTCGTGTCTCGGCAGTAGCTTCACACACCGTTTTACAAACCGGTAGGTTTCCGCCATATTTGTCATATTATGCTCGTTCCAATTTTGACGGCCATATTGGACGTTTTGAAATAGAATTTCAGCAAAGCATTCTATATTATCACTAATTATGTCGCTATCGACTGCAGGAGTAACGTATCACTATATATACGTAACGTATAATCGTGATAAATCAACGTTTATATATCGGATTCAATCAAGTACTGACAGGCATCAATCTTCTTATTAAACAACATCCTGAAGTAATTTTTCAGCATAATTGATTTATGTGAGTTGATAATTTCAATTAATGGTCCTCTATTGAACCTAAGAATTAAACCTACTAGTAGTGACTAACAAAAGTGACAACTTTAATTGAATAAATATATTATGTTTACCATGAAGAAGTCACGATGACTGACGCCAAATGTGGTGAATATAGACGGACTGACCAAGGTCATCACATCCGTTTCTTCACCCAAACTCTCTTTGAACGCGTCGATTTCAGCGATTGGATATGGCAGATCGAACCTCGCGGACGGTATGCCAGCTTTGGGCATCACTGAAACACAGAAAATAGCAATGAAAACGTCCAACTTTCACATTCACTGCTCAAATATGGGTAAATTGTATTTATTTATTTTTGTTATATTGGGTTTTAACGACGTACTATACTGCTGGCTACGACCTATTGGCGTCGGTGGATGATGAATGAGATAATGTGATGATGAGATGAAAGATTTTTTTATTAGATGTTTTGGATGGTGAGAAGGAGTCGGTCGTGGCCTGTAGTTAAAGAACCATACCAGTATCAACCTGAATGGCAGAGGGAAACCACGAAAAACCCCAGGATGGTCGACCATGGCAGGAATCGAACCCCGAACTCCCGAATGACGGTTCAGTGTGTTACCACTCGACCACGCGTCTCGGTAATATGGGTAAAGATGGTTGGAGGATACATGGTGGATTAGTTAAAGACGAAACACATTACAATTACAGAATCCGGAAAAGTGATTGGGAAATGCCGATTTGTCTTTCACCAAAAGGGAGCGTTTTCCAACACTTATGGGCATGCGCCACAAGATCTCGGAAAATTTCGCGAAAATCATTCGTAAAATGGGAAAACTTGTTAGCACCCCGCGAATAAACTTTTTCATTCCAAAGGTTGCGGAAACTTTTTGCCCCACAGACGCTGGAGAGTACCAGAGTCTGAGAAATTCAAGTTTTCAATTTGAGATTTTTTTCCAATCTATATAATGATAAACTTCACATCTGCTGTTGATGGAAAGAAGTGATCATTGCCCAAGAGTCTCAGTTCAAAGTGGAAGATATCAAAATTCGTGTGTTTCGTTAACTCGTAATACCAATGCTGGTAATGTCCGGATATAAATCTCAGACACGGTTCCTACTTATGTTGTGTTCCGGACTTTTGGAAGCTGAAAGACTTTTATCTGGGGCGGAAAGTTATGGTCAACCAACAGCGCAGTTCTGGTGTTGAAGTGCATTGGTTTTAAATAATTAAAATGGGGTGGTAAGATTTCCCTTGATCCCACTTCTCATCCATAGTATTAATTGGGGAACAATGATTCTGTATCAAGTTTCAATGTTATTTGAAAAAAAAATTAAGAATTTGATAATTTAAGAATTCAAGAATTTAAGAATTTGAGAACTTAATTGAAGTCTTTTATTCTGTAGAGTGCACCCAATGTACCCGAATTGTCTATCTTGCGCCAGTCCCTGGTGGCTGCCACCGCAGACGTCTCGTAGCACTGGTACTCGGGCGGCACGTCCTGCAGCTTGGCCAGGTCGGGGAAGTCGCGCATCTTCAGATGAAGCATGGCGACGAATCTCTTGTAGTCGACGCAGCCCGACGGCGACAAGATGCCGGCGCGCTTCAGCAGCGGTTCAAGGTCGGCGTGGCTGGGCTTGACCTTGAACTGCGCGCACACCGAGTACACCGTGGACAGAGGCAGCCACCCAGTGTGATTCTGGATGAGAGATTACATTACATTTTTTTTTAAGATTATGAATAACTAATGATGTTGAACATTTTGAAAAATGATAATGAAAATAATGAAACCCACATAAGCCAAGGCTTGTGGGTGGGAAATGAGTTGGAGGAAGAAGAAAAATACATACATTATTGCAAGATGGGGTGAAAGTCATGGGCCTAATGTTACAAACATGAAATAATACAGATGATACAACAATTTCAAGTTCAACTAGTGAACAATATGAGTAACATTTTGGAAAATAATAATTATACTGATTTTATATGAAATGATACATGATACTTCATTCTGATTTCAAGCAAATCATAAACAGCGTGAGCTTTTGCGAGTAAAATAAGATTGATAAAACCAAAGCCTAATACTGAGACTTGATAATTCATTGGTTATGTCACACTTCTTTCATGATGGGAAATTACAATTCAAAAAGTATCCATTTCCTAATATATAAACCGTAATATTGAAGGTTTTCTAAACCTTTTAGGTTTCGCTAAACCGATTCCGATATACTCCTTATGGTGTGGTTACCTCGTCTTTGCAGTAAAGAATGTTTTCAATCGTGAAAAACGAAACTGCAGGCTTTATTTTCTTCAAGCTGTTACGGAAGACGTTGATGTACTCCATATAGTCGGCCTCTACTCGCTTCTCGAGGCAAGGTTCACAAGACTGCAACAGCTCCGGCACGCCGTACAGCTCTCGCTTGGCGGGCAGTCCGAAGCTGTGACCGGGCGGCACCAGAGCACCGAGTACCTCGTACCCGCACCTACACACACCACGTGGTCATCCACAGAACTAGTATTTCGAATCAAGTCTAACGTTGGGCGCCAAATGTGACATCACATAATTTCCCGACTAAAGAATTAGGGATCTCAGATTGATGAATACAACACATTTGTTATCATTTGAATGGATGTTGTCTATTTTCGTGAAATATACAATACGTAGAGGAGCAAACAAGCCAGAGACAGGTTAAATCTCCAGCCTGGAATATTTAAACAGAGTACAGCAATCACTTCAACGACTGGGGAAAATCTCGAAAGTCAGCATATGGTCGAGTATCACGAAAATCGAACCTCGGTCATCTGAGTGACAGTTCAGCAACTAATTCAACCGTTTCACTCGAGTGATATAATACCAGGCAATTGCAACATAATTATGTGTTGTTGGATAAAGGATATGTTTTTAGAGTCCACGGGAGTCGATTCATCGAAATATCAGTTTCCTGGTGATAAGTTTTGAACGGTATGAGATATAAAAATTCTAATAGGCGAGAAACACAGATAGTTATAATAGCTTCAAGATGATATAAGTTATGACTATTTTAGTCACGTTGCATAACTGTGAATCGTCGTCAGCTGAAAAAACACATTTTTTAGCTGTCAACGCTTGACAGTTATGCGACATGATTTGAAAAATTATAACTTATATCATCTTGAAGCTATTATAATTATATGTGCCTCTCGCGTATCAGAATTCTGATATATCATAGCGTTCAAAAGTTATCACAAAAAAAACTGATATTCCGTTAAATCGACTCTCGTGGAGTCTTAATGAAGTTCAATCAAAAATTCGTCCGTGCTTGACTCGTTCAAGATATAATTTATCTGTTATCTATCGAATTCAGAAGGCCGTGAATCTCGGCAAAATAATCCTGCTATCATTTCTATCTATTTCAAGAATGAAAAACATTCATCGAATTATTTTCTTTGAAACGGCTGATCCGAATTGCATTTTTCCGAGAATCTGTATCATTTATGAACACATTGGGTACGTAGGAATTGATTTTTTGAGGGGAGATATTTTATTTTCCGAATCTTCCAACAAACAAATCACCATAAAAGTGGGATGAAAGACTTCGCTATTTCTCATCCAGAAACAGTTTCACGAGGATAATTGACTAGTATAATTCTGAAACTAAATTAGAACTAGTTGACATGAAAGCAAACAAGAGGATAATGAATCAATATAATGAATGTACTTACGGTTTGAGTATTTTCCCAACTTTCGCACGTGTTTTCTCGTTGAAGTTAGTTTGTCGCTTGCTGCTCGGTATGAAATCTTCGGAATTTAACCAATTTAAACACCTCTTGACGTAGATCCCCGTCTTGTCCCACGGCTTACCCAAGCCAAACGTGTCGCACGGGTTGTAGCCGGGGGGCAAATATCTAGAAACCAAATCAACGGTTAGTACAAATACAGAAATATAGGGATAGAATTAGAATTATCTCTATCCACTGGTAAAACGTTATATACGCGTTGTTAGACGAGCGGGAAGTAATAGTACGTCGACTTCTTTGCCAAACTTTTGCCTAAATTCGCCAATTGGGTGACATTTAAGTTATAAATGGGTAAAAACTGCTTCGTGTGGTACCAATTCAGCACATTTCATGTTTTTTTTTTCAAAATGACTGACCTGATCAAGCTGATAATCTCCAAAAATGTGTATCAAGATGTAATTAAACTTGACACAAAATTTCATTTCTTTTGAAAATAAAAATATTTTTATTTTTTTCCCCTAGAGTTATTCTAATGAGTATTTTTGAAATTTATAAAATTCATAGAAATGAAAGTTACCACCCGATAATGCCAAAAAACTATTCAAATCTAAGTTAGATAAGGAACCATCATGAAAAAAAGTTTGAAGTTTATAGCTGTAGCCCTTTGACCTGTGGAGAACCAAAAAAAAAAAAAAAAAACAATTTTTTTCAGTATGTCGAATTGAATCCTCGCTAAAGCTCGTCTGATTACATGATTACTGTTTGCTCAAAGACCCCACCAACAGCTAAGCTATATGAGAGTACGAATGAGCAGGTGATCATGAAACTATAAAGTGATGATAAGTGAAAGGACATTCACAAAAACTCATAATCTAAGCGGGACAAAAACTCACGCTTGATGGTGACTTCAGATTCTGAAGCGATGCCTTAGCTGACTGAGCTACCAAGAGGAACTGAGCCTGAACAATACTTCATAGTATGTGACACAGTATGTATTTTATTTTGTATCGAAAGCTATTTGACTATTTTTCTGCTCTCTCCGTCCATTTTTTATATCTCATTGTTATGTTATTCGGTGTTGAATGGGCAACTTTTATGAAGTCTATATTTTTTCTAGTAATAAAAAATTCTAGAAAGAATGAAAAAGAACTCATAATAAACTGATGTCGCTGCATTGACTCAATTTGTCACGCAATCAAACATTGTGGATCAAACTACAGTGTGATGACAATAATATTATTGTATTAATTATCTCCATTGAACCCACATACAATTACTATATGAAACACTCGACATTTTGCTGTTGAAGAATGTTGAAACCTAATTCATTCGAAACAATGGATATTAACTGAGACGAGTGGCCGAGTGGCTAGCACACTGAACCGTCATTCAGGAGACCAGGGTTCGATTACCGCCATGGTCGACCATCATGACAGGGTTTTTTCTTGGTTTCCTTCTGTCTTTCAGGTTGATACTGGGATGGTTCCTCAACAACAGGCCACGACCGACTCCTTCCCACTATCCAAAACACCTAATACAATAACCTTTCATCTCATCATCCCATCATCTCATTCATCATCCACCGACGCCAATAGATCGTAGTCATCAGTATAGTGCGTCGTTAAGCCCAATATAAAATGAAAATGTATATTTATGTCGAATTGTCAGTACAGTTAAAACATATTATTGGCAATTAGTATATTTCAAAATACATTCTGAAGCCACGTAATAATTCAAACAAGTGTTCATTCAAGGAATAAGATAGGATTTGGTGTAAGAAGTTTCTGATCTGATCTTATTTTTTGATAATGATTGTGGATGCTTCTTGTAATTAATTTCAAAGTTTGAATTTCGAATGATTTGAGTTGACCTGTTGAAGTGCCGTACCTGCGATTGACGTGTTCCCCCGTGTAGTAGTCCTGATGGGTCCTGACGTAGAGGTCATGCGCGAAGTCGTCCTCGAACAGGACCTGTCCGGGCAGCTTGTCCGGACTCACCAACTCTCGGGCGGTGATTTCTGAGGGTCACGAGCATACCGGGCTTCACAATCCAGTTTATCCCAGTTATTCCCAGTTATATATAATCCATGTTCGGATTCCTTGTTTTTCACGAGCATACCGGTGAGCGTCTTCAAAATTCCGTTCATCCCAGTTATTTCTGGTTATTCCCAGTTTTATCTGATCCATGCTACTTGATAGTGATTGAAATAGGATCGTTTGAAACGGGGCATTACAATGGCAACTGTTTGTTTAATTGACCAAATTAATCGAATACAATGAGAAAAAAAAATTTGAAGAATGATCAGTTTTGTAATTGATAAAAGTTGAGAGAAAAGGGAAAGAGAGAGAGAGAAGATTTCAAGGAAAGAAAGAGAAAAAGATCAGGATAATAGGAAGACTCGAGATTTTTTCTCCTCACAGTGAGTGTTTGAATTGTTTTCTAATCCTGGCATTATTCTCAATTATTTTTCATTGTTTGTTGAATGAGTTATCTTATTTCTAGTTATTCTTTGGGATGGTAAGATTGCCCTTGTGGTGCCCCGTTCAAACGATCCTACCTTCAAACCAGAGCCTTAATCGGACGACAATGATTTTGTATCAAGTTCAAATGTTGATTCAAATGAAGCATTATTATCTCTCGCCCATCCCTTACCCAATTACAATTCAGTAACAATCAACCATAATTACTTGTTACTGAATCTCATGTAAATTGGTTATCGTCTACTTAGTGGAAATATTTGTGATGTCACATTGACAGAAGCCTGTGACGTGTCTCTCATATTCGCATTTCGAGGCTACAAAGCCAAACGATGAAGAAATTAATGGATACAATCGTTTTGATAAATGCAAATTGAACTGTGCTCTCCATTTGGTTTCCTTTGGTGGAGGTGCCGGGTAGCAACTCGACAATACGCAATAGCTAAACTAACTTCATTTATTGGAAAATTGTTGGTGAAATTTGAATTTTTCTTCTCAGACATTCTAGTATGAACCTTTGACAACTGAATTCAAGCGAAACACAAAGAGAAAAAATTCAAGCAGATTTAAATATTTGGATCCAAATTCGAGCGCGCTACCGCAGCGTCCTCCTTCCTACGCTTTCATTTGAAGACATGGAAATCGACGGATATATAGCGAAATCGGATATAGACGGATATATATATAGGCCCATATATATAATTCCATCATATATATATATATATATATATATATATATATATATATATATATATATATATATATATATATATATATATATATATATATATATGATGAAATGATATATATGGGCCAATATATATTCGTCTATATCCGATTTCGCTATATATCCGTCGATTACATTATATATATACATATATATATATATATATATATATATATATATATATATATATATATATATATATATATATATATATATATATATATATGTATATATATATATATATATATATATATATATATATATATTTATATATATATATATATATATATATATATATATATATATATATATATATTTATATATATATATTTATATATATATATATATATATATATGAATATATATATATATATATATATATATATATATATATATATATATATATATATATATATATATATATATACATTCAATGAAGCGGAATATAAACGGATTCGATTGCATGGAAATCGACGAATATTTTCAGAATAAGCCTCCAGGCGATGCGGTGGCTCACTGGACTTGGTGCTGATGCCGAGCGTGACCTTGACGGGGTCGAAGCCCTGCGGCAAGTTGGGCACGGGGTCACGACCCCGACCGAGTGGCTTGTTCCAGTAGCTCTCGTACAGCGTGTCCTTGAACTCGTCGGCCATCTTGGTGAACAGCGACTTTTCCGGCGGCGAGATCAGCTTGCTCACCTGGAAGAGACAGCTCTACTGAGTCATTCCACATTCATTGTGGTCGTCTCCACACACCCACACGACATGTGGAATAACAGACGATCGGTAGCAGGACAAAACGATTTTTGGATGAGCGAAGCGAAGATTCAATTTCACCATACCCGAAAAAAGTGCCTGTTTTTTTTATTTTTTGTTTGTTTGTTGTTTTTTTTTTGTTCGCGCTCCACAGGTCGAACGAAAATTGAAAATCAGTTGAAACTTGGCACACACAAGTATCCTTATCCAATTCGATACTGTATAATTTGAGGCGCGATCGGTTGAAACACTTCTGAGAAAACTCATTCCAAAGTTTGCAAAAATCCCATTAGAATAACCCAGAGGAAAAAATTCGTGAAAAATATTTCATCTGAGAGGATTAAAATTTCAGGAAATTTCAATCTAATGATGACACATCATTTCGAACTTTCATTCAAATCAAATCAGCCGTTTCGATGTAAAAAAATATATAATGTAATTTGTGTTAATTATTCAAAGCTATTAAGATACTTATCAAATCAAAGCAACAAGTGTCACCACTTGATTGTAAACGATTAAAACAAAGCCTTCTTTATTATCATATAAATTAATGATGGAAAATCAGATGGCAGTGATGTAATGGTTTGGATCTCAAGGTATATATATATATATATATATATATATATATATATATATATATATATATATATATATATATATATATATATATATATATATATATATATATATATATATATATATATATATAATAACCAATCCAAAGATGAGTTGATATGTTCCAGCTCATCCTTCAACGCGGAAACACATAACGCGTTTGCCTAGTCTAACAGATTATGTCGGCACAAAAGGAGCACATTTCAATGGATCGACTCGATGTAATCAAAATGTAATCTGAATGGATCGACTCATACCAGTTACCATGGCAACAAAAAGATCTCTTATTATCGCAATGATCTCTATAATCGCACAGTTATGGAACGATGGAATATAAAACTGAAATGTATGAAACCGAATACAAGTGGCTTTATAATCATTCAAGCTTCAGTATCAACCACTTTTCCATAGTTACAAAACTCCAACGAAAATTGTATCAAGATGTGTTATCAACTCTTTGATGGAAGATTGGTTGAAATTTCACATTTTTCCTCATAATGATACTCTATTACATTTACAATGATATCAAACTGTCTGCTATCATCTTTGACATCATTTCTGTAACTTCTCAATGTTATCATAGTTTTGTAGATATTCAGGTTTTTCCATCTCAATTTTCATCATTTTTTTGTTTTAATTATTATTATTATCTCTCTTGTATTGTCACATAGAATAAAAATACACATACATTCTATACTACGACCCACAAAGCCGAATTGGGCTTGTCTGTGGTATGAGACACAATTGTTATCAAACAGACGTAAATACATCATAAAATGATATCCTAATGAATGCATGTGAATTTCATACTATTGTATTGACTCCACCCACGAACAGTCTATAGAATAATCAGCTATGAGAATGCTTAGTTTCATTCCAATTTGAATTCCATAAACGGCATTCTGAGTGACCGCGAGTGTACGGAGTGTTTCAAAAATAAAAATGATAGTTTGTAAACTCACGTCTGTGTATATTCCCTGGAACCGCTTCAGATCCTTGTCGTCGGGGGCGACAGGAAAAGATGGCTGCTCTTTCGAGAATATCGGCTTCTGTTTCTCCTCGAAAACACCGACTTCATGTTTCAAAGCTGTGACCTTATCGTCTAGCGACACTTCAATCAGACACTTTCTCACGTCTTCCGTGTGACCTCTCTTGATTCCTGCCTGCGAAACAACAATTGCACTACAATTATACTGTAATTATACTAAACAATTATACTGACGATCACACACGTCGAAGAGCAAATGTGAACTGTTAAGAGTCCATGGAAGTTGATTGAGCAGAATATCAGTTTTTGATTATTGATTATTGTCTGCTTAACGATCCCACCAACAGCTAGGTTATACGGGGATACGAATGAGCAGGTGATTATGGATGTATGGAGAGATTATTAGTGAAAAGACATTTACAAAAACTCATGCCTTATGCGGGATTCAAAATATAAACTCAGACAAACTATATTCAAACTTCGATCACTGAAGAAGGTACTAGGATTGAATGAATTAAGAATGATGTACCTGGCAAACTTTAAATCTATCATACGTTATGGTATTGTGTTTTGGGGTGGTGCTGCAAAGAAATACATCAACAGAATTTTCATACTTCAAAAGTATGCTGTAAGACTATTGGCCAATCTAAATAGATTTGAGAGTTGTAGAGGAATGTTAAAAAAACTCAATATTTTAACTGTCACAGCCATTTATATTTCGGAATCAGTTTGCTTCGTTCATTCTCATTTAAGTATTTTTGAAAAAGATGTTAATCATTCACACAACACTCGAGGTAAAAACCTTCTAGTAGTTGTCCATCATCGAAGTGCCTTATTTGAAACTGGACTGAACTTTAACGGTGTCAAACCGCATGATGGAAAATGTAAATTGTTTTAAACGTGATGTAAAACGTTATCTTTTAGATAAAGAACCATATACTATGAATGAATTTTATCAAGTTAAATAAGATGGTTTTACTATACTGTAATGACGAAACATAACATACCACAATGTATACTGTGAATAAATGATTATTATTATTATTATTATTATTATTATACCACATGTTTAGGCATAGGCCTACAATAATTTTGACTCGCGATGTTATCTGACATGGTGACAAGAAATATCTGCACAAGTATGGCATATACACATATCTACAAGTGGTGACAATTTGTGAGTGATTAGATCTGATAGTTTCAGAGATTTAATTATCGGTGATAGAAAAGATAATATTTTGAAATAACTGAATTTGAAAATATTAGCACAAAAGTTAATCGTACTGGAATATTTTTTTTAAATATATATATATATATATATATATATATATATATATATATATATATATATATATATATATATATATATATCAAGCTTCAAAGCTTGATACAAAATCATTGTGCCTCAATTAAGGCTATGGATGAAAGATGCGATCGTTTGGACGGGGCACCACAAGGGCGATCTTATCACCTCATTTTGATTATTTAAGACCAATGAACTTCAACACCAGAACTGCGCTGTCTGTAACCATAATTTTCCGCCTCAGATGAAAGTATTTCAGTTTCCGAATGTCCGGAACACATGATGAGTAAAAACCGTTTCTATGATATATATCCGCACATTACCAGCATTGGTATCAAGAGTGATCAAAACACACGAATGTTGATATCTTCCACTTTGAACTAAGTCTCTTGGGCAATGATCACTTCAACAGCAGATGAGCATCAACAGGCGATGTAAAGTTTTACAAGATAAAAAAATAGTGATGGGCCTGAAATATTATAATTAAAGAGTGCTGAATGAAAGTGATAACATAATTAGAACCATTCCTTATAATTCAATGATTCTTGCAACATCCAACTGATAAAACATTACTCAGTGAATCTGTAGAAAAAAAATCAAAATTTCAAAACAATACCTGTCAATGTCCCCTTAAGATGTGATGGAAACATGATTTCCTTTTCGTATAAGTTGAAAGGTCGTGTCATTAAAATCAACCCGTGATGCGATGCAATATCACATATTCAACAATATAAAATGATGGCAGAAATACAAAGAGAGAGTTATTTATACCTTGTATGCTTGACAATGTGAAGAATCTTCGTATCACAATAAAATGTAAGTGAAATATGAATTATTGTGTTTTAAAGCCTTTCTACCACACTCTTATTTTAATTGCGAAATTAAAAGAGTATACTAACCTTATTATATGAATCTGTTCTGTTCATTTGTTAATAATTGGAAATAAACCTGAATATTATTATTATTTTCCTTATTATTTGGCAAAATTGTATCTTATAGTAAATCACCATCTTGAAATTTAAGAAATCGAATGCTAATATTATAGCAATATCTTTTAAAACAAGATTGATATGTTGATTATTTATCATCAAAAGAGAAGTGAAGACAGCTGCAGTATGCCACTCCAGTTATCTTCAATAAAATACCAGAAAACTTGTTAAATTTACCAAATATCAATTCAGTTGAAAGAGAAATAAAAATGTGGCTACTTGACTTCATTATTAGTAACTCTACTCAAGATATATTCAATTGAACATTCACTGACACATTGTCAATATTATGATATTTGCTGACAATAAATTACCATAGCTTCAACTCGAACTCGATTGAATGTATACCTAAATGTGATCGACTTTAATGGCGATTCACTCAGCTGGTTGTTATATGTAGTCAAACTCTGTTATAAATTGACATATTGATCAGGCTATTGGATGAATTGGTCATGAATTAGGCCTAATACATAATGAAAAAAAAAGTTGAGCCAACTAATAATTGTTCATTTGAGTATTTATTTCATCCTATTTGTATCTCAAAACTTCAATTACATGTCAGGAAGTTTCGGTCCCAATCAATCACCTAGTATTATACTTTTTTTTTTTTTTTTTTTTTTTAATAACATCGAAACTTGATACAAAATCATTGTTCCCCAATTAAGGCTATGGATGAAAGATAGGATCGTTTGGACGGGGCACCACAAGGGCGATCTTACCACCCCATTTTGATTATTTAAAACTAATGGTCTTCAACACCAGGACTGCGCTGTCTGTGACCATAATTTTTCGCAGTAGATAAAAGTCTTTCAGTATAAACACACGAATGTTGATATCTTCCACTTTGAACTAAGTCTCTTGGGCAATGATTAATTACTTCTTTCCCTTGACAGCAGATGTAAAATTGATCATTATACTGAATATTATACTTTATATTATTATACATTATACTTTATACTGAATTATTTTGTATTTGTAAGTATCAATCGTATGTCCAATAAGTCCCATATTTTTTCCAACAAGAAATGTTGCTATTGTTTCATAATGAAATCATCATATATATATTCTCTCAATTTTTTATGTCAAATGGAAATGTATGTATTTTAAAATTATATTAATGAGGAGAATGAAAAAAAATCATATATGCATTGTTATATTGGCACATTACAATATCATTGGAACTCGTATGATTCACAAAACTAAATACGCCTCCACTATACCTGTAATTATTTTGTATCAGTTATATTTTTCATGTGTTATAATTATAATTCAAATCACAGATAATTGCCTGTTTACAGGCCTTGTGGAATATTGTGTACTTTTCTGTATAATCTTGAATTGACAAATAAAAAATCTTGAGAAAAAAAAGTATTCTATTTGTTTTTGTAATATTGAGTTAACTAGCTGCTATCCAGACATTTCTTGTGATGTGTATTTATGTATGACAACATAGTTAGTAGACCCACAGACAAGTCTGTTGTGACTTTGTGGGTCTACGATATTTTCAAACAACTCATATTTTGTGTAATAAAAAATCTTCTCAAAAAAGAAAAAAAATTATCATTATTATAATTATTTTGATACAATCCGCTTCATATTCCGTTCCCTCAGAACTGATATGTTTGAATGTACTTCTTTTACAGGTTAATTGCGTTTATAATCAGGCTTCTACACAACGATTTCTCAAACACTAGATTTCCTTTGATATCATGTTTTTCTCAAATGGTTTCATAATTTTTCAGGATTAACAAAATTTTGTGACGAAATAATTTTTGAACATTCAAAAAAACAAATACCAAAATTTCTCTGTTTTGAAGATTGTTCGATATATGTATGAAGATGCTGTTAAATTCGTATTTTCTCAATGACGTCAGTGGTAATATAAAATACTTTCATGATTGAAAACAATCATCAAATCAACAATAATCAAACATTCTGAAGTAGATGTGATTCCAGAAATGGATAGGCGTTTTCCTAAAGTCTACTGGAATTTGACAACTATTCAGACACAAAATCGAGAGTTTCTGTGAAGAAAAAACGCGGATCTAATTTATGATATTTTTTCGTACGCAAAAGATGAATAACATGTATAAACAAATCCTACTACAGTATTCATCACAGTTCAATGGGGAGAAAATAACCAAGTGAGAGATAGAAAATGTCAAGTTCGGGTCCCTTTAGATAGAATATACGTGAGATGTGGATATAGGATTACAAAGCTCTTGTCAAGTAATATAGGCCTACTTCTGTTCGTTTACCAATTGAATTATTGTGAAGATTTCTGTAGTTGATATTTGACGTTTTGAAAGAAGTAGTTGGGTTCCTCACCATATAAATCACGTTCGTAATAGTTATTGTCTTCCTAAAATAATTACAAAGTTCACAAATTTATTGGATTCACAAAGAGTCGTATCTTCAGGACGTCTTAAGTTGGGACCATTTTACTGAGTTGGGACCAATATCGGTTCCAATTCAGTGAAATATTCCCAATTTGAGACCAAAATTAGTCCTGACTCAGTAAAATGGTCCTATAATTTACGACGTTTCTAAACCCGGGCTTATAAAAATGTGAAATTCCAAAAATAATGGACTTCTCATCATCATTGTAGACACACTTGAAACAATGAGAAAAATTTGTGATAACTCATCGAATTACACCATTAAATATGTGGATATATATTTCTTTTCATAATATATATTCATTGTTCCATCAATTTAATTGTGAGTACCAAATTACACTTCAATAGAATGGGATAAACTTGATTTTTTAATTGTATTGAAGGGTCATTGATTACAGTTGAGCCTATCACATGATTATTGGGTGGTCACTCCCCCCCCCCCCCATACCCCCCGGATCCGCCGCCCAAGCACATAGGTTTGGTTTCGATTGGAGGTTGCCATGGCGGCCTGTCTATAATTACGTCACTTCTCTTCTTATTTCTCGCTCGTTTTTTCTCGACATGAAAGTTTGTTTCCGATGACAAAATTGGCTTACTTCCACTTACTTTTGTATCATATTTGAAAAACAGTTTCTTCGCGTGTTTTTGTTAACAAAGAAACTTCAAATAGTTCACTGCAGTTTTTAAAAAATGATAAGTTTATCATAGAAGTTAGTTCATATGAAGTAGTTTGGTTGGAGGATTTTTTGTATCTACATCAAAACTTAATACAGAATCTTTGTTCCCCAGTTAGAGCTATGGATGAAAGTGGGATTATCGGACGGGAACCACAAGGGAGATCTTTCAACCCACTTCCAAATATTTCAAATTAAGAACAATGCATTTTGACACCAGAACAGAGCTGTCTGTGATCACATATTTTCGCCACAGATAGAAGTCTTTCAGTTTCCAGAAGTCCGTGAAACAATATAAGAATAAACCTTTTCTGTGATTTATCCGGACATCACTAGCATTGACATTGAGAGCTATTCATTGGTTGAAGGAATAGACGATCAATGATTGGTCGAGAATCAGATCAGAGGACTCCAACAATAACCACATAATGAAGGAAAAAGTCCATCATTATCATTACTAGAAAAACGCCATATATGCGTTGTTAGACGAGCGGAAAGTAGTAGTATGTCGACTTCTTTGCCAAACTCCTGCCTAAATTCGACAATTGGGTAACATTTTAGTTATAAATGGGTGAAAACGGCTTCGAGTGGTACCAATTTAGCACATTTCATGTTTTTTCTTCAAAATGGCTGACCTGATCAAGCTGAGAATTTCCAGAAACGTGTATCAAGATGTTATTCAACTTCACACAAAATTTCAATTTTTTTGAAAATAAAAATTTGTTAATTTTTTTCCGCCGTGTTATTCTGATGGGTATTTTTGAAATTTCTGAAATTCATAAAAAAAAGTTGATATCCGATAATGCCACAAAACTATACGAATCTAAGTTAGATAAGGAATCATGATTAAAAAAGTTTGAAATTGATAGCTGTAGCCCTTTGACCTGTGGAGAACCGACACAAAAACATTTTTAAAAAAACATGAAAACGAACACCAATTTTTTTCAGTATGTCAAATTGAATCTTCACTAAAGCTTGTCTAATTATATAAATTCTTGCTCTTCCTGCTCTTCCCGAACATCCCGCGAATGTATAACGTGTAAAACTAATGAATATATGAAATGAATGATTGAATGAATGATCAATGTACAAGGGTATTATCATCACATTAAAAAATCTGCATTCTCTTTTTCAATATATGGTCCTAGATTTAGTGTTTTCGAAAACAGCTATGAGAAGTGGTGTTCAATAAACAGGAGAATGAAATCATAATCGAACCTAAATTCAAGCAATACTTCACATAATTATGGATCATTTTCAACATCATAATATATGTTCATCTTATTACAATTAATAGGCCTATATGTTCTAATTGACATAATCAATTAATGAAGTTTCTGGTAGGATGGAAGAGTGGTTTTCCAGAATCTCGCCATTCCATCATTTTTCTCACTGACCATGTTTTTATGACGTAGACCTTCGTAAGATGTTTTTCATGATGAGTGAAAGACTATTCATGATGTTTAATGTTTGATATCAAGGGGAACGTATGGATAAAACAGCTGGTAAATCTTCAAAATCATTTTCAAACTTCGAATCTGAAACCTCTGGGTCTGGGATATTATCTGACATGAAATTTCTAAGAATGTATAAGAAATGTTTATATTGTTCAATTCTTGAAAAATTGTTTTGAATTTGAGAAATTGAATATTGATACTAATCTAATGCTATTAATATGTTATAACTTTTACCACTTATTCCATCACTATAATACTGTCATCTTGGATATTACATTTGATATTTTCAAAATTTCAGCCCACACACAGAGAATTTTCTCCATGTGGGCTTATTAGGGTATCTTTATTAAAAAATTGTGAAAAATAAAAATTGTGAAGTGTGTAAGATGAAAATGAAATGAGTTTAAAATGAAAATGAAATGAAATGATGTATAGGCATATATGAATGAATGATGAATGTAATAGTGTAGGCCTATAATAATATATAATCAAATTTAATAATGTGGACAGAGATTATGTTTGAATATTATTTTTTTGTAACCCAGATCATGAGATAACATCAATTGAATGAACGCAAATTGTAGGACAATCAATTGGCGCTAAAACGTCATTGAAATTGGATTGTCTCATCATCAGTGCATATAAATTGAACATCACAAACTGTTGTTTACATACCGCTACTATCTCAGGTACTCTCTCCCTATACAGCCCAACGTACGCCATTTATATAATTATATTATAATTTAAGAACCAGTAAAAAATATAAGTTTAGTAAAAAATATGACTTGAATAAAAGCAAACGAAATGGCAGAAAAACAAGATCTCTACGAGTGAAGATATCACACCTGACGAGACTATGATGTATGAGATGAATTCTAATCTCTTTGATGAGAACCTGACAAGATGCATAAACATTGTATGCAAGGTCTATATATGTATCTTTATCAGCGACTCTGTCATTCACACACAATAACTGTCATAATTGACACAGACTAATGGATCAATTGATAGAAAGATTAAAAGAATGGTAAAGATCATGAAAAAATAACTGATTCTAGAATAAAATAACTGAAACTATGAGGTACTTAAATGAAAAATGTATCATAAACTATAGGACATATTATATATATAAGAAAGGGGGAAGGGGGAAGGAGAAATTAAAATTGAATAATTGAATATAAATATTCCTTCAAAATTTTCAAATATCCAAAATATTATTATAAAATTATATATTATTATATATTATTATTATGAAATATTATTATATATTATATATCATATTATTATATAATACTGTACTTTGCGTTGTTATTTTCGCTTCTCTTGTTTCTTCTCCATTTTCTCCTCATTTTCTTCGTTCTAATCTTTCCTTACTTTCTCTCTCTTACTCGCTCCCTCCATACACATCCAACATCCACCTACGTTGACAACCATGGCAAAGTACACGGTCATGTTACAAGTACAGCTGAATATGTTGTAATATATAATTATATAATAATTATTTTCAAATATCCACAACAATGTCATTGTTAAAAACTATTAATTAAATTGGCTAATTATTCCACTGTTTTGACCATCACAGTAGGATTGTATTGACGAAGTGAATAATAATTATGATTCTACTATTCAGTATTCTACAGGATGGGTGAACAAGCCTAAATATGGGGCTATAAACTCTGTTGGCCAATCAAAATTACGAATCTGCAATAAACACTTTTTTCAAGTGATCAAGCTGATATGATATTTTGATTGTTACCGTACAATTATATTTCTGTTTGTAAAATGATACTGCATATGTATCATTATAGTTTTAGAAATATAGCCCATTGAATGATTTATCTCAATATACCATCATCATTGAAGTTATATTTTCTTATATGCTATCAATTCTAATCCTATATTATTATGTATTCATAATTTTGTGGCCATTCATCATATATGAATTTGATGTAATAATGTGATTAAATTATTTAACAAATTTCACGTAATTTATGTTGTATGTTATATAATCTTACTTTCCATATGATTATATAACATTTTATACATTGTTTTCAACATGTTCTGTAATATTTTATTTGAAAGAAAATATAAGAAATGGAATGAAAATGAAATATGACTGACTATCGTTAATTGACAATCTGTCATACTTTATTCAACGGCGTTTCTCGAATATAATTCATGTGCAGCTAATTGGCCATTGATTATTCTTACTTTTATCTCTATCATTAGGAAAAAATTGAGAGAGCATTATGTTCACCATGTGAGCCCATATTTCTGTGAGAAGAAGAAAACTTTTCTTCTCTCTTACAATGTAGCCTATTCTGATCAGTTTCTGGCCCGGATAGATTCCCTTCCACAACTATGCAGACTGATAACTATCAATAACTTATATCATTCGTTTTTGTATTACATGTTAGTGAACCCACAGACAAGTCAACTTTATGTGATTTTTCTGATACACAATAATTTACCTGTCCCTGTGTTGATATAGCATCAGAAATTCTTGAAATAACCATTTATTTTGATGCGCATTAAACACTTTACGAGCAATATAAATGTTACTGTACCGTTGGTAGTGAGAATAAAGCAAGCCTTGTAACAACATGTGCCTTATACCACGTCTCTCGCTCAAACCTATGTAAATCAACGGTACTTTTATTATTCTCCTTGTTTCCACGCGAGGTCATTTGAGAGAGGTCACACTACATACATCCTTGTAGCATTTGAAAATGTCTGCACCACCACCAAATCTCGGCACTTCCACCAAATCTCGGCACCTCCACCAAAAATAAAGTGCATGACTTTCGCCAAAGAAGTAAACATTGCCCAAGGGATCCAGTTCGTAGTGGAAGATTTCAACATTCGTTTGTTTGGTTTACTCTCAGGGTTTATTTCCAGTACCAATATTTGACATGTCCGGATATCACAGAAACGGTTTATACTCATAATGTGTTCCAGACTTATTTGATACCGGAAGACTCTCATCTGCGACGACAGAGTATTATCACAGACAGCGAAGTTCTGGTGTCAAAGTTCATTGTTTCAAATTCAAAATTATCTAGAGATAATTATTTATATTGGTGACAAGACCACCTCAAAGACTTGAAACAACCAAAAGGTGCCGCTTCGAAACGGTATTATTATATTCCATTCTTTAGCCCTGATTGAGATGACAATGATTGTATGACAGAACAAGAAGGTTCGTATTCGTATTCCTCAGAAACCAAAGTAGATTTATATTATTGCCAGTCGAAACTCTCCTTTACGCGAGCAATAAAACAACTGCTGCACTCTAGCGGGGAAACACATGAAGTAAATATCTACCACGAGAGTGCAATGTTGGAGGCGATTTAAGAGGAATATCAGTTTTTTGGTGATCGCTACTGAGTGGTATCAACATTCTTTCACGGGGGGAAACACAGATATTTTCAATATCTTCAAGAATATATATGTATTATTTATATATATATATATATATATATATATATATATATATATATATATATATATATATATATATATATATATATATATATATATATATATGTATGAATATATATATATATATATATATATATATATATATATATATATATATATATATATATATACATATATATATATATATATATATATTTATATATATATATATATATATATATATATATATATAAATATATATATATATATATATATATATATATATATATATATATATATATATTTATATATATATGAATATATATATATATATATTTATGAACCATATGAAGTTCAGTCCAATAATGGGACACATAATTATCATTCACTATAATAGAAATAAGATGATTGGATCAGACAATTTGAGGCTATTTCTGAAAATGTGATCAATTATGTATATATATATATATATATATATATATATATATATATATATATATATATATATATATATATGAATGAAGAGAGAGAGAGAAAGAGAGAGAGAGAGAGTGATATTGTGATGATGATGATGGTTAAATGAACTTAATGAACTCTCATTACGGAATTGAAGAATCTAAGAACTTAAAAGACTCTGTATTCTTCTTCATTCCATTCCTAGGATATGATACGCCGAGATAAAACTGCCATCCAATCACCTATTCGTTCAACATGAAATTCCATCGATAGTTTCCGAGTAACTTTCCAAGAAACTTGCTGCTACTTAATTCAAATTTCATCTCCATTAATTATTCCATCTCATATCACATTTTATTTTTTAATGATTCTGAATTATTTCCCCTTCCGACGTGGCATACTCTTGTCTAAGTTGAGAGCATTAAACTCGAATGAAGTAGTTTATACACATGCATATAGATCTATAGATAGGTGGATACAGCACATAAACTGAGGACATAAAGGTGGTCTAATTGCCATGGTGACGAAGAGAAGAGGACCGTATAGTTTCATGGCTCCACGTCTATTATCAGGTGTACCATATAAACAACAAACAGAGCAGGGTAGCCAGGCCATTATCCGGACGACTTGGATATTACCCGCTAACGCAATGCTAGCGTCAACACCTGTGTCGACGTCATAGATATAGCGACGTCAGGAAATAAGTCATCCATATTATGTTGAGAGCGAATGAATACATCATAAATTCCTGATTTCTAATTTGTATTGGATGAGTAAAGCAAAGACTCTAATTCACCGTAATCAGAAAATAGTTTCTTGTTTTTTTTGTTTGTTTTTTTGTTCGCGCTCTACATGCCAAACGAGAGCTGCTCTTTTTTCAATAATATCATTGTTCACAAAAGATATGAATGTCAAATTCAATTGAAGCACGAGTCGGTAAAGCAGTTCGACAGCAATCCTGCTTCACTGACTGTACTTGCAGTACAATATGGTTCATGTTTCTTCATTCATTCATATTGAGTTTAACGACGCACTTTACTGATGACTGCGATCTATTGGCGTCGGAAAATGATAGATGAGTTGGTGGGATGGTGTCTACTATGAGTGCCATCTTCCTTTTGATACACTAGGTACAGGTGGAGAGGCTAAATACATGGGAAGAGGGTGGCCAACTCCCGCGCAGAACACCATTGTTTGTCCAAAAACTTTTGTACAAAAGTATCTTAAAGTCACGAATTAGTCAATAAGATGCCGGATTTTTCAACTTGAGTTGTTTTCTAACCGATGTAATACAGTCTAGCACACATTCTCAAACATCTGATCTGAATTCTGGACCAAAAATGGCGTCCATGTGCGAGAGAGATTTCAGTAGCCAATATAGGAACAGTCACCAAGTTGGCCACTCTCTCCCCCAGTTTCTAGCCTCTCTGAGTACAGCCTGAGCCATCTCTGTATCCTATGCGCAGTAACCTATGCGCACGCCTATGGTGAGCCACACGACCAGCCTTCCTGATGCTTCACTTGGCCGGATAACATAACATGGCAAGGAATTAGAAGTTTACGTTTCGTTTCAGCGCTCTCCATACATAATATTATCCACCAATCAGAAGTCAGAGAACCGAAACAGCTGCTGCATACCTTAATACAGTGGCACCACATTTATACACAGTGGCGTACATACGGAGAGCCTTCATCTAGAACTTTTTACAGCTGAGCTCGAGTTCACACTGCTGACAACTTCATACAGAAAGCATTTCAGATGATTGGGACCAGAAATCTAGATGAATTTCATATATATATATATATATATATATATATATATATATATATATATATATATATATATATATATATATATATATATATGTTTCTCATAGGCTTTCATGGAGTGGAAATATGTTATAAAGTTATAAAGTAATAGACGTTGAGATAAAACATATATTAGGATGGATTCCGCAAATCTGTATAACATATATATTTATATATATATATATATATATATATATATATATATATATATATATATATATATGAATATATATATATATATATATATATATATATATATGTATATATATATATATATATATACATACATATCATTGAACTATCTACAACACATTCACTCTCTCAATCAGTGAGTGACATCAAGGCAATGGCAACGTAATATCTAGCATGGGCAAAACTTGACGCCGCGAAGCAAAGTACCTCGAGAGAGAGTTCGGTTATTAATTAGTGTAATGATGCTCGAAGTCTCACGGCCCGTAATACGCTTGACCTTTCCCCAAGTCGCTTCCATTCAACACGTAGTTAATTAGCCCGAGTCAAGTTGAGATGTTGCCGCCCGATAAGCGGAACGTACCGAAGACAGGAGGGGTTTAACATTCACGTGTCATGTTTCCGTCGTCGGGTTCGGAAAAGCTCCGCATGTGGCGTGGGCAGCGGTTAAGGATCGAGTTGCAATCGACGAGAGGGGAATTATTCTTGGAGGTAGTGATTAGTAAGATACTGTGATGATGGAATGGATTTTATAGGATAGTGTTTGCTTGTACTGTCTTAATTGTGTGATTCGAATTAATTTCGGGTGGAATTTTCATCCAAACGTCCTGATCGTCCAAACGGTCCTATCTTTCACCCTCAGCCTCGATTGGGGAACGATGATTTTGTATCAAGTTTCGATGTTATTTTCAAAAAAAAAAGAATTCTCATGGAAATTAAATGTATATTCATTTGTATATATATATATATATATATATATATATATATATATATATATATATATATATATATATATATATATATGTATATATATATATATATATATATATATATATATATATATATATATATATGTATATATATATATATATATATATATATATATATATATATATATATGAGATGTTATAGTTATGTCGAAAAAGATACGCCTCGGCCGGAATCCCGGTCGAGACGTATCTTTTTCGACATAACTATAACATCCCAAATATCGAGATATTGGATCGTATCCAAGAAGTTTGATTATCATTCATATATATATATATATATATATATATATATATATATATATATATATATATATATATATATATATATATATATATACATATATATATATATATATATATATATATATATATATATATATATATATACATATATATATATATATATATATATATATATATATATATATATATTTATTTATCTATTCATATATATATATACATATATGAATATGAATATATATATATATATATATATATATATATATATATATATATATATCCATATATATATATATGTATATATATATATATATATATATATATATATATATATATATATATATATATATATATATATATATATACATATTTCCCTGTTCTAGAAGATTCGTCCAACCTAGAACTGTATAGCTGCCTCTCCATAAACATGTTTGCGAAACGAAACGAAAAAGACAGTCGATAGCCAATCACAGGTCCGAAAACCACTGGGAGTCCATGTTGGAATTTCGCAACATGGCGGCCAAGACGAGTTGGCCAAAACTCAACTTCTTTCGTTGCGAATTTAATTCGCAACGGAATGGCGGAGATAGAATATAGTTTCCAGGTCTCACTCCTATGATCGCTAGTGTCCACTTTCGCCTACGTCACATCGAGTGCTTCGACCGCCAAATCTTGTTTGTGTCAACAATCGTAAAAATGTTCTTAGAATTAGTTTTAAAATCAAAAATTCATATTAATAAATTTGTATATTAATTCATAATTATATTGATTTATATCAATGATTGAAAAATATTTCCATAGAAACCAACCAGGATGCGGTAGAATCACTTCTTAGTTCGGAATAAAGTCACTAGAATGCGCTAGAATTGCGAAATTATTTCGCACATCATGGAAACAGCCATGCGAATTCGTCACGCAAAGTTTCGCAGACATTTTTTTCATGGGAAGCTAGCTTATAGTTCTGGGGAATCTATCTGAAAACTTCCAAGATTTGGCTGCATGGGCGAGAAAATTTGAAAAATCAACATTTCCGTTCAAAAATCTTCGCTGTGAACTCAAAAATGACATTATCACAATTTTGTGCGCAATCCAAGCCAGATGTTCCAAAGAATATAATTCAATTGACGACTCGCAGTCTCCGTCCCCATGACGTCAGAAATCATACCGTCCAATCAACAGTGTTGTTGGAACTCCAATCGGGGTATCTTGAAATGATCACAAAAGATATGATCCAGCTGGCTGACTGGTGAAACAACGCCCATTCCGAGAGTCGTCAATTGATGTTTTTTCATTCAAGAAATTAATAGAAATAATAGCAGAAACGTTACTGACATTCACTGCTTCCTGGATTTCGATAGTTGACATATGGAGTTCATTTTGAGGGAGTCAAGGTGTGTAGAGTTTTCGATTATACATCATATATATGCATCGCTCATCTTTCAACGCATATTGTTTTTATCTAGTATTCCTCACTATTAGATAGAATATTGATCCCCAACGTGACTTGATAAATTGTTCCAATACTGAGTAAACGCATTAAATCCATTGTGAAATGCGCTTAGAAGTATGAATATCTAGAATGAAAAAAATTCTCCATAATCTACATCTACAAACCTCGAATTCACTTCAAACGTTTCAAAACCCTATACCAGCTGTATGTTGTTATTGAAATGTTTCGAATATAATTCCATTTGCTTCAATTCAATTCGAGTTTTCCGTCGAGTTCATTCAAAGTTCCATCTCTGATGTATTGAAATGTTATCAGAATGAACTTACGAATAATTCCATGTATTTTTTTCTACCTCAAAGTTCCCATCCATAAACTGTTTGAAATAGTTGGATACTAACACAGTTTATATAGTTAAGATACTTCCATACTTCCATATATAATTATACGCGCGAGCTTCTTTGATGTTCCACGGCGGCCATCTTTAATTTCCTAAGCTAAGCTTAGAGAATATTAACTAAAGTTATTCAACTTTGTAGTTGGTTCGTTAGCAAAGGCTGCAGAAAGCAAATTCATATCCGACTGTGGAACGTAAATACCGAAGAATCAGTAGACTAAAAGCAATTCCATTTACTCGAGTTATTCAATATTCAATGAGCTTCAATGAGTCTCATGTGAACGTTTAATCACGTCGAATATTTTCAAATGAATATTCTCTTTCGAAACATGTTTCAGGTATAAAACACACACACGATTAAATGGAACTGTATTTCGAGTGTTTCAATGAAATATTACCATTCACTGTCGACAACCATGTAGCTTTGTAACCTGTGCTGAATACGTCAAGACGTAACTACTGCCCCATACGTTCAGTCTGGAATTTAAGTATGATTCACACACACACACTTTAATATATGTATATATATAATTATATATATATATATATATATATATATATATATATACATATATAATTATATATATATATATATATATA
>OZ023326.1:6494130-6504130 GCA_964007535.1 Brachyptera risi
ATACTAGACCTAATATATCTGCCAAATATGTCTGCACTGAGCCACCGACCCCAAAATCAGTGCGTGGCTCGTCAAAGTTAGCTGAACTCGAAAACTTCGAGTTCGATTTTTTCATTTTTTGTATTTAAAAAAAAAATGTCAAGTTATACTTATATCTGGGACTACTTCTTCGTGAATGTAATTCGGTGAACGTGACCGAATTCGAATGAATGAATCATGTATTATTATGAATCAAACAAATGAATTGATTGTTGTTAGGGGGATCAATTTTGAATCATATGTTTGTTGTAATGACATCATTATATATATTTTTTTGTATTAATAACATCGAAACTTGATACAAAATCATTGTTTCCCAATTAATGCAATGGATGAAAGATAGGATCGTTTGAACGGGGCACCACAAGGGCTATCTTACATATCTTTCATATCATATTCCCATCATATCTCAAGATATGAGACCATTTATAGGAATAATACACTCACACGTTGTACTTTAACCACCAAGGCTACATTTTATTATAATTCCAAGATTCAGTTCCAAGCCCAGTGGCGTATGTGCATTATCGTCACGTACTTACACACCCTCTAACATGGTAAACAAACATGGTGAAAGTCTACTGAGATATCAAATACCACTTATATTCAATACGCTACCACTCGACATAACCTACCTTGATGACTACAGTATGATGAAAACAAATCAAGAACGATGGCTTCTTGAAAACCTTGATATTAAATAAATCATATGTATACAATCAATCTTTATTTCTGTGAGGCCCACTTTCACTAGAATCGTCGTTACACAAAACACTCATTATTTCGGTTTTAAGAAAGAAAGAGAGAAGGAAAGAAGTGATCATTTCCCAAGAGACTTGGTTCAAAGTGGAAGATATCAACATTCGTGTGTTTATACGGTAGGGAAAGACCATTATCCACGGCGGGAAATTATGGTCACAGACAGCGCAGTACTGCTGTTGAAGTTCATTAGTTTTAAATAATCAAAATGGGGTGGTAAGATCGCCCTTGTGGTGCCCCGTCCAAACGATCCTATCTCTCATCCATAGCCTCAATTGGGGAACAATGATCTTGTATCAAGATTCAATGTTATTAATACAAAAATATATATATAATGATGTCATTACAACAAACATATGATTAAAAACGATCACTTCAAGCTGATTCTTAGCACATTTCTCTGTTTATAATTGTCACAAGTAAATAATAACAAATACACAAACATTCTCAGAAAGATCTCCAAAGCCTTTTCTGTGGAGTAATAAAATAACACACCGAATTATGCAAACACAAACAACCAGTGATGAACAATAAATAATTACAATATATAGGCCCTACTACATTTTCTCAACTGACAATTATTAAATGCAAATGATGGAAAAAAAAATACATCAATTTACAGAAATACTGCTTACAAAGAACAGAAATATGAAAAATAAAATTGAAACAGAAATTAAATTACAGGGGAGACAAATTCGACAATGTTTTATGATAACATTGGAAATCACCAATCATCCTGTCCTAGGTCACAACAAAAATATTCGTACTCGTTTTTGTCATTCGAAGAGGAAAATATGATAAGAACAATGAGAAAGATAAAGATGGGTATTATTGTAAGAGAAGTGTTGGTGCACAAAAGATATATTGTAGACGCCTTATCAAACTTTATACGAACATTCAAAACATAATACAGGTATTACATCAACTCACAACAAGGCAAGTTCACCAAACTTACAATATACAATGCATCTCATAACTTACGACGTAATAAAAGAACATGATAGAAATTTGTCCAACCCTGCATCTACCTCCGATCTCTCTCTCCATCTCTCTCGCGCGCGCTATCTTTCTCTCTACTCCGCATATTGTTATTATAAACTACCCTAACTCATTCCAGTCTCTTTATATAGCCTCTTTCTACCGACATCTTCCTCATCTTTTCTTCATGATACATTTTAACTTCCCGTATTTTGATGGTGTAATTTTTCCTTTTATATTCACCGTCACAAGCTCTTGGAGACGCGCTGTTTGTGACGACACCCATGTTCCGTGTGCAGACACCGCCTTCTGAAGGCACACCGCCTGCTATATATGCCACTTCAAGCAGCGATACAGAGAATAAAACAACTTCATTGTTCAATTTATTTTTAATTGTTGACTTGTTTAAACTAATCACGATGATACCAACCTATTTTATCATAATATAAAGAAGGTGACCCAACTCGGGTCATGGAAGTGAAATATTTCCGGGGTCAGAATCTGAGTCCATCGTCCCGATTGCCTGTAGTGTAACTATCGCTTTTATGTCGAACTATTCAGAGCAACAATGCTGAACAATGCTATACACGGCCCAGTAGATTACCAGAATTATAGATTTTGTTGGTTCAACAATGCCACCGGTACCGTGGTCACTCTTATTTACATCTAGTTCACAAGGGAATACGATAAATCACGACAGGCAATCGGGACGATCGCGACTCTGTAATTACCGCAAGAAACCACAAGTACCGTCAATGTTATCAGTATGTGAGTTGGAGCACCTTCTTCATATTATGATGAAATAGGTTGGTGTTACTACATCGTGATCCCTGAATCGTTCCTTATTACTTTTATTGTGTGAATAATAAGTTTTATTGTGTAGAATTGAATATCAATTGAGAAATGAAGATACATTATAAGTATTTTTTTGACTTCATATAAATTTGGAGCCAGTGAAATTTTTTATCTATACGGATGAATCGTGATTGTCGGTTGGTTCTTCATTATATTTATTGTTGGAATTGGAAATTGATTCATCAATTGACGACTCGAAACAGGCGTGGCTTCACCAGTAGGCCAGTTGGATTCACATCATTTGTGGTCATTTGAAGATACCCCGATTCGATATTTGAATTTCACTACAGTTCTAACAGCCCTGTTGATTGAACGGTATGATTTGTGACGTCATGGGGCGGAGACTGCGAATCATCAATAGGCTTCTGTCAAGTGACGTCACTCATTGTTGCAAGAGACAGACAACAATGTCCATCAGTTGGAATCGACCAATCAGAATGTTTGGTAGTCCACCAGTTCGCTGTGTTGCTATGGTAACTATTGTTTGTCATTTGTGACGAGACAGAAGTCTATTATTCATCCTGTTTCGTTGTTCTTATTGATTGAGTTGCATTAGAATTGGAGAGCATGAATAACCTGTAACTGGAATTGAATCGATAAAGACGAAATCTGTTCTCTTGGGTCTAAAGATCACAAGATATCATCATCACAATGTCAAAAATTAGAATTATTGCTTTCATTTTCCAGAGGCTATGAGTTGTGACGTTTTCATCACCGATTCTGTATGGAAACATAAACAGAATCGACTACTGTCTACTTCACAACTTGGCAAAAAAAGCCGAGTCCTGGAAGAAAAATGAATCGATTAAAATCTCTTAAATTGAGATCTTTTCTGGTTTCTCTCATATTGGATAGATAACAATCTGCATTATTCGTGAGAATCGAATTTCAGGTTTTTGATGTTCTTTAATAACTTACAAGGTATTAACAAGTCAAGTTAGTATTTATATGAGAGTTAGTGAAAACAAATAGCATGAGTAACCATGGTGATAACAACTTGAAACTGTCAGATAAAGGCTAACTGGACTCGGTAATACCGGGCCTTAATATAATTTAAGTTAGATCATCGTAAAGTACTTTGTCCAAACAATCCCACTTTCTTTCATTATTATCAAGTATTTATTGGCAACAGGGCAAGCCCCAAAAGTGCAATGTGATAAAATACAAAAGTAGTGAATTTCACTTTGCTTTAGATCCAGTATTACCAAGTTCAGTTAGTATTTATCTAAGAGTTGGTGAAAAGAAACACCACAGGTAACCATGGTGACAACAAGTTTGAACTGTCAGATAAAGGCTAACTGGACTTGGTAATACCAGGCCTTAATATAATTTAAGTTAGATCATCGTAAAGTACTTTGTCCAAACAATCCCACTTTCTTTCATTATTATCAAGTATTTATTGGCAACAGGGCAAGCCCCACAAGTGCAATATGATAAAATACAAACGTAGTGAATTTCACTTTGCTTTAGATCCAGTATCACCACGGCCAGTTGGTATTTATCTGAGAGTTGGTGAAAAGAAACACCACAGGTAACCATGGTGATAACAAGTTTGAACTGTCAGATAAAGGCTAACTGGACTTGGTAATATCGGGCCTTAATCGAGGGAACAATTCTTAGGTATGAAATTTTATGTGGTTGCATAAAATAAAGAATCATTCTCACCCATACGCAAGTATAGACATCAATAGAAATAGTTTTATCGTTTAAAATAATCTCCATATATCATTTCACGGGTATCATTTCATGGTTTCATCTTGATAATATTCACAGGTGAATACCGAACCAAGCTTCTTTCTTCCGAGACGTGGAATCTCACAGCGCCCTCTCTAGAGCTGTAAGAAACTTTTACTTCTCTCTGACTTAATTTTTAATTTAGGTCGTGCTTATCAGCCTTGAGAGTGGTTCATTCATGAGGGAATGTCGAGCAGCTGGTGCGGTGGTTAGGGCCTGGAGGGGAGGGGAGAGAAGGGGGGAGGGGGGAAGGGGGGGGGGAAGAGTTCGTATTGACAAGAACTCCGATGGATATCTCGTGTTCAAATTTGGCCACAAAAACAATGTAATTTAGAACTTTAATTTTACATAATTTTATCTTCGAATTTAATCTTTCGGGGTTTTTTTTTCGTATCAAATCGTATATATTCATCTCGGTTTGGAGATCAAAACTTATGAGTAGACCGTATTCCTTTTTTAATTTTACCCAATTTTCACTCCGAAAGCTCAGAGCTTCAAATTCATCCAACCTTGAGTGAGATAGTATAAAAACTATCCATTTTATTCAAATATGCTTCATTCAAAATGTATAATTCAATACCCAGATTCATAAAATCCGACACACAGATATTCATATTTGCCGACAATACCTCTTCGACGTCTTGTAACAACCAAGAAGTAGGCCTACAACTTTCAATCGGTCTCACTGAGGGAAACAACGATTGTTTATTGCTTTATTTGATAACAAATCAAATCACACATACAACACTAGAGGTAAGAATGCACTAGCTATAGACCACCACTGTACTGCCCAATATCAAACAGGGCTAAACCACAACGGTTCAATCTCCTACCACCTGATGTCCGATCAATATCAAACATGTACTCTTTTAAATCCCACGTGAGAAGATTTTTAATAGAAAAAGAATTTCATTCAATTGACAACTACTATAATGAAGTTGGCCTACTGTAATGAGTTCTGTATAATGACGAAGCATAACTTGTATCACTTGTATTACTGCCAATTAACAATTATCATTTTTATTATTATTCTCTATTATTATTATATTTATACTATATTTATATTATTATTATTATTATACTCAAGTATCACTACAATAACTCATGTAAAATACCCAACGAATGTAATCGTAACACAAGACCCGGAACGTTAGAGTTATACAAAATTCCTGCCTATGATAACAAACATGGGAAACTGCGTTTAGAGTATGCGACACCTATATTATTCAACGAAATACCTCTCAGTCTGAGAAAGTTAGAAAAATATCAACATGTTAAAACAGAAATTGGAAAATGGTTAATTAATTATACTAATTCTGAAAATGGTTGATCCAATTGTGCAGTGGGATACACTTATTACTTATTGAATTATTCTTGTGCATCAACTTTTTATGTCTTTAGCTGTGTGGATATGATTTGTATTCTTGATGTATAATGATATAATAATTTTTCAATTTCATGTCTACATATATATAGGATATACATATATTCGATTTTGTATTCCTTAACTATTGAAAAGTTTTCATTTATTTTTTCCTTGTCCAAGCTATTAATTCCATTCATCATCCCACAGATGAGACTTTTTGGCTTTGTGGAAGAGCGTATTGATTAATCTTGTATGTATGTATTATTTGAATCTGATGAAGAAAAAAAATATATATTATTATTATTGATGAGCGTAGCGAAGTCTCCATCCCACTCTTATAGGGCTTTGTCTCTGTTTTTTTTTTTTTTTTTTTTTTTTTTTTGTAAGCACTTCACAGGTCGCAAGGGTTGACTGATCGACATGAAACTTTTTTTGTACACGCAAACTCATCCAACTTAGAACTGTATAGTTTTTGATATGAATCGGTCGGACCGATTTTGAGAATCATCATCTCAAAGTTTCTAAAAACCCCATAAGATTTGGCTGGGCAGAAAATGTTAAGAAATAAAATCTCTCCAAACAAAATGAAATTCTCTCTGAATGTGTATTCATGGATTTTACACATTATTACGATTTTTTAAGCAATTCTGATCAGTCGTTTTGAAGAAATAAAATAAAATGACTGATAATATTCATAAAATATATCATAAAGATTGTGACAGAATTAAGTTGTTGAGATTCACTGCTTTCTAGATTCAAGAGTTGACCAACAATGAGGTATTTTTTATATGCGTCAAGGTGTGTAGAACACCAGAGTCAATGAAGTGGCAAGAGAAGAACTACTTTAACGACTTTAATAGCTTATTCAGATATCAAGGTGTGTAGAATACCAGAGTCGATAAAGTAGCAAGGGTAGACCTACTTTAAGGACTTTTATACCTTATTGAGATATCTCGCTCATCTTACAACGCATATTTCGCGTTTGACTAGTTTATATATCAACGCTCAATGTTGGTATAGAAATAACACTAATCTGCGAACAATAATAATTCAAATTAAACCACGATTATATCACTACGATCAGATCGACATTCATATGTATGACGCTGTCAAGTGACGTCACTCATTGTCTCAAGAGACAGACAACAATACCCACCAATTGGCATTAACCAATCACAATCTGTGCTAGTCCACCAGTTCACCGTATTGCTATGGTAACGATGATTAGACACATGTTGATTAGCGAAAGCCTGTTCACATCAAGCATGTACAAGCTTTCCACTAGTGTTTGCATTAGATCGTAATGAGACTTGCTAAATATCGGTGCATTTCCTCCCCTCCTCCCCTCCCCTACCCCTCCCCAATCCTCCTCCACCTCACTCCGACCAATAGCTTATTGGATGATGTCAGCTACTGTCAGTATAACCATGGAGATGGGTAGCCACAGTTCATATAGGATTATCGGCGTATGTCACCACATGCGAACGTTGTTGTTGTTGTTGTTGTTGTTGTTTGTTGTTGTTGTTGTTGTTTTTGTTGTTGTTGTTGTTGTTGTTGTTGTTGTTGATGATGTTTTTGTTGTTGTTGTTGCTGTTGTTGTTGTTGTTGTTGTTCCTGTCATTGTCAATGACCTAACATGAACGCTTACATTTGCGAGTGAGCTAGCAGAGAGAAAGAGCACGCAATGACCATGTGTCTATACCGCCGTGTCGCTACGTGAGTCCAATATGGCGGGTTGCCTCTGACGTCGACCGAGCATCCATGTTTTGGAGCACAGACTCGAATATAATAGAAACGGCTATTATTCAGACGGGAAGTAGGTTTTTGATTGGTTTCAGTTCAGTTTTGATAAGTTTAGCTAGTTGGTTTGATCTGGCTATTTAGTTTAGAATAGTTTGAATAGATTAGATTTATTAATTTGGTTGGTTTGGGTTATTTGAGGCTATATTCAAAGTGATCAGGCCTATAGTGAATAAATATTCGGAGTGGATATTCATCGGACCGGCAGTAGGTTTTAGGTTGGTTTTAGTTTGGATTAATTTAGCTTATGATGTTTGTTTGGTAAGGTTCATTACTTGAGATTAGTCAGAATTGTGTTATGGGTTGATTAAATTGATCTGATTGGGTTATTTCAGGCTGCGCGGAACAATAACAACAACGTCTGTAAAAGATGACACAAACCGATGATCCTATAAATGGCGGCTGCCCATAATAACCCGCAGTTGCATCTCTCAGTTGAGAGACGTGAGTTGGTGGTTCTGACAATGTCCGTCACATCGCCGCGGTCGCCGCCCGACGCGATCGATGCGGCCGACGGCAGAACCAGAGCGCCACGTGGCGATGGCACCTCCACCGCATTATGTCAGCCAGGCCTGTGACGTCACACAAATACGAACTTTGTCGACCGGAACAACAAGGAATGAGCGAAAATAGAGACTAATTAAATTATAATTGAACTGGATCAAAGTCGTAAGTCATTATTCTACCCCCCCCCCCACCCCCCCACCCACACACACACACACACACACTTCCCCTTGCCGTGTCGCACCGCACCGCGGAACGTCATTGCGTCTTCACCATTTCTCTAGCAATGCATATCAAATATACGGCAAATGTATGAGAGGGCATCACAGCCTTGGAACTGAATATTATCGAATAATAGCGGAGATTATTCTCATGATTGTGATGAAGATATCAACATTCGTGTGTTTTGTGTCCGGATATAAATCACAGGAACAGTCATAATGGGTTCCGGACGGTCGGAAACTGAAAGACTTTTATCTAATCAAAATGGGGTGGTAAGATCGCCCTTGTGGTGCCTCGTCCAAACGATCCCATCGTCATTCGGGAGATCGGGGTTCGATTCCCGCCATGGTCGACCATCCTGACAGAGGTTTTTTGTGGTTTCCTTCTGGCGTTCAGGTAGTTACTGGAATGGTTCCTTAACAACAGGCCACGACCGACTCCTTCCCACCATCCAAAACACCTGATAAAATAACATTTCATCTCATCATCCCATCCCATCATCTCATTCATCATCCACCGACGCGAATAGATCTCAGCCATGAGTATAGTGCGTCGTTAAAACCCAATATAAAAGAATTTATTATTTTTGTATTGGAGTTTCGATATCTCTTACAGTTCGAAAGTCATTACAAAAATATTGGTATTTCGCTGAATGGACTCTCGAGCACGCTTAAGGTACCCCATTTATTTCATGCGTGACCCCAATTACTGCGATATCAAGCCTAAAACTACTCTTCATCAAAGTATACCATTAATGAAAACTCGAAACGTACGTTCAAATTCATTAGCAAGAAAGAACGTCCGTCTCAGGTGTCCGAATACGCATCAAATCTTATCGTAAAGAAAAACGTTTTCAATATTGAGAAGAGAGAGAGAAAAAAAAATCAAAAAGTTGATGAAAAAAAATAGATGACTTCACTGTAATTTTAAGCCCCCAAAGTGAAAGTTGAGTCAATATTTTTAATCATCTATAAATTCAGTTCGCACATTGCTGAGGCTGCAATTGAGAGTAAAGTAAATCCGCAACTGCCATTCCCCCTCCTCGATCCCTCCCCCCTCCCCCCCTCTCCCCCTCCCATCTCTCACCCCTTTCCCTCACCCCTTCTCGATCAAGTCTTCTATACGTAAGCCTTTGAGGTTAACGCAAGTTGATAGCAAGAGCAAGTCTTGTAGTGCGGATCGCATCGTGCCTAACTCCGCCATGCGACGTGAGAACCAAGCTACTAGGCCACTCGTATCAGGAACTCTATTCCTGAGATAAATGAGATGTGAGAGAAATAAAAGTGAGTGAGAAAACGATTATCTCACTTAATATGGCCGATTTACCATTACCAATCGGCCATTTTAAGTGAGATAATCGTTTTTCTCACTCACTTTTATTTTCCTCACATGTCATTTATCTCAGGAATAGGGGTCCAGTTTGTCAAACTGTTAATTGTACCACGGAGCGGTCTTGTCGCCGAATATAAGGATTGCAATTTTATTAATCTTATTTCATTTCTTCATATTTATTTTTTATATTTTTATTCAGTATTTATGATCATAAAAAAACACTTGTTAACAGAATTGCAAATGATATACTAAAACTAAATATGACATTCAATGATTACATTTACATTTTACACTCGAGTGAAATAAGAATAATGAATGGAAATGATGAGAAATAATAATAAATTGCAATAATGAGAATAAAAGGAGTTGGTTATTCGATCGTTTGGAATAAATGATACCCACATAAGCCGA
>OZ023326.1:6507888-6522888 GCA_964007535.1 Brachyptera risi
GTTTTCGGTGTGTAAAGGAAATTCCTAAAAACACTTCTGTATGGATGAATGGGGCGTTTTGTAGTAAGATAAATGATAAATTATATTATAAAAATTTCGAATTGAAAAAAGTTGATGGATCCGAAAAAAAATTGAATAACTAGTTGGAAAATACGTTGAGCCGTTGATTTCGAATAATAAAAAAATATATTATTTTCTGGTCATATTGTATGTTTACAACATTCAGCATCGTCAGCATCGTCCGTTTACGTTAAATATACGATGAAAATAGAAATATACAAATATTGAAAATATTAAAATATTGAAATATTATATAGATATAGATGAAATAAGAAGGTGGTGACATGATTGTTTGAGAGTCGAGGTGCATAGATAGCTTTCCATTTCATATAAATATGACAATTATAGCTCGTCCAACCAAGCATATATTGCGTTTTCCCGGTTTTAACATTCAGCTCGGTGATTTTCGTTATTTTCCCTTTTAAGTCCCACATTTAATTTTGTTATTCATATATATCGACCGAGACGTGTGGCCGAGTGGTAACGCACTGTTATTTTAATGTTTCTAACTTTGGTTTTCTCAATAAAAAAAAAAAAACGTCATTCGGGAGACCGGGGTTTGATTTCCCCTCATGGTCGACTATCCTGACAGGGTTTTTCGTGGTTTTCTTCTATCGTTCAGGTTGATACTGGGATAGTTCGTTAACAACAGGCCACGACCGACTCTTTCCCACCATCCAAAACACATAATAAAATAACCGTTCATCTAATCATCCCATCATCGCATTCATAATCCACTGAGGCCAATAGATCGTAGCTATCGTCGTTAAAACCCAATATAAAAAAAAATCTTCATAAAATCTCCCTGAAAATACTCTCAAGGGGAATCCATGTCCACAGCGCAAAATTGTCAGTGTCGAAGTGACTTATTAACGATCGCAGTGACTTTTCGGATGATCTTAATTGTCGATACTTAATAGACATTCAAAATATGTTTCATAATATTTCTATGTAACGGTATACGCTGTGAGGTGACAGTCGTTGGCAAAAATATCGTGTGTTACTGTTACATACAAGCTAACTCTCCAACTTTGTTACTATAAAATTTGACTCGTTTGCATTTTCGACAAATGCTGGCCTCAATTGACTAATGCTATATTTCTTGATTCTATATCTTGCACGGTACAATTGGTATATATGACAAGTGGTAAGTGATGACAAAGTTCTTATTCTGGAAATAAATATGATATTCAAACTTAAATTTCATTCGAGGTGTTACGATCCCCTTGTAATGCTCTATCCAAAAGATTCTACCTTTTCACGCTCATCCTTAATCACAAAACAATTTCTTCCAACATAAATCTGTCACGTCTGTTATCACAGTGAATCCAAGCACAAGAACTTTCCTAAACTTTCAATATTCTCGATTATCGTCCATTTCTTATCTAAACTTCAGACCAGCCTTTCCACTTTATAAGAATGTTTCTTTAGAAACTGTTTTCAAACAAAGTAGAAAAGTTCATAAATGATAATAGTGAAGTGGAGCTCGTAGAGGGCGCTAGTGAGTAATCCGGGGCTTACACGATACAAGACAGGGAATTGGGTCAGCAACTCTCTGTCTACGGACCGAACGAAACAACTCTGTGTTCTTATCGTACCAGCAAGTCATGGATCACCCAATAAACCCTGGAAACCGCGAGGGAACGAATGCAATTAGACATTATCGAGTTAAAATCTGAACTGATGACCTTAGATCGGAGGAACTGTATTGTTCGATATAACGGCAAGATGAAAAGAAAGAGATTTATCTGTTTTATTTCATTTTTCATTTGTGAAATTGAAGTTTATTTATTCAATTCTCGTTGGTATTCTGGATATGAGGTTAGGTGGAAGAGAAGATGATCATATATCTGAACCTTGCCGTTTTATTTTTCTTAAATCATTGTTCTATTGTTAAATTCGAATGTAAATTGTAATTTCTGATTTTGTGTAACCTATACTGTACACAAAAATGAATGAGGTATAATAATAATAATGACAATGATGATAATTTTTCTATTACTAGCCAAACGCAAAATTATCATCATTATTATAAAAATATTATTATGAAAATATTATATAAAATTATTAAAATTATGATGAACTTAATTATTATCTCATTGTTGAGTTCTGATGTAAATTGTCATTTCTGTGATTCCAGTTATCTCAGCTGTTCACTAGAATGAATGAAGTCTGATATTGATAATTATAAGAATGTAGTATTCTGGGAGGTTGGATGTATTTGAGAAATACTGATCTCTATTGGGTATTAAGAATAATATATGGTAAAGAATTAGACGATGATTCAATTCAGTCATCATTAATTTAGTTTATATGACAATTAATATGAATACGAATGAGAAAAAAGAGAATTAAGGAATCAAAAATAAGAAAAAAACAAATTTCAAGATGATAATAATATATAATGAGAAGATTGATGAATTTTCCTTCCCAAATTAGATGTTTGGATTATCAATTATCCTTGTAATTAAAACCTTGATATTTATGGGTTTTTTAATGAGTTTTCTCATCTTAATCATTCTTTGAAGTGATGAGATCCACCTTATGGTGTCTAGTCCGAACGATACTACCTTCCATTCATAACCTCGAACAGAAAATAATTATTCTGTAACAAGTTTCGATTTCAATTTGAAAAATAAAAATAAAAGATTATTTTCCAGGACGGTTCACAAAAACAAACGCAAATCGAGGTTCAAAAATCGTCGCTTTCTTGAAGCTGAAATTCAGAGAGATTATGTAATTATCAAAGTGTTTGACGGGAACAACCCCACAGTATAACTTTCTCAGTGTCGACGTAACATATAAACGAACGCAGTGACTTTCCGCATGAATATATTTTGGTGAAAATACTCCACACATTCAGATAAATATCTTATAAATACACTGTGAAAAAGTACCAACATTTTCATTAGGTTACATATGTTATTTGTATGTAACGGTGAAGTAAAAATAATGAGTATTGCTTTTACATACGCAACTCATCTGTCCACCTCTGCTATTATAAAATTTGACTCGGAAGCAATTTAAGCAGATATTTTCGGTATTTTGTAATGTATTATTTAATTATTCATCTTTCACTGTAGTAGTTGCCATCTTTGATAGCTCAGGCAGCTGAGGCACTGCTTCAGAAACTGAAGTCACCGTTGGGCGTGGGTTTGAGTCCCGCATAAGGCATGGATTTTTGTGAAAGTCTTTTCACTCATCATCACTTCATAATTTCATAATCCCCTACTCATTCGTATCCCCAAATAATCCAGCTGTTGGTGGGATCGTTAAACAAACAATTATCAATCACTGTTGAAGTTTCATTATTATTCGTATCTGTGAGTCGTACCTAGCGGAAACTGGAGAAGCCTTAAAATAATTCAGTCAATAAACGACGTTCTCTTTTGTGAATACAAGTTTAAATTACACGACCAAGTTTATAAAACTGAGAACACGATACGAACATTCAATTGTTCAAAACTATAAAACGATCTCAATTGTTTCGCCATATTGCCAACTGCTAGACAAAGTCATACAAATGTGCACTTCGAACTGTTAGTTCATCTCAGCGTTGCACAAAAAAAAGTACTGCCTTGTTCTACATCGGCTTGGTTCTGTCGAAAAGTCTGTTGGGAAATCAAAACCATCTTTTCTCTATTAAAGTAAATGTGACCTATGTATAACAGAGAGGGCGCGTGGTTCCCCCAGGCTTTTACTGCGCTTCCTTTACTTACTTACATCTTCAACAGCGAGCACACACGCAAAATCTAAGATAAATAGATGTTTTCTCAGAACATAAAATGGAGAATCAAACTAAGACAGGAATGAAATATCAATATTTCTGAGAATGTAGTTCTTCACGAGAAGATTAGATGAGAAGAAAATATATATCATGTTCAGAGTTCAGAACTGTTTACAATCTATTATTAAAATGGTATATATAATATCTGTTGCTATTGGTGACGGAGATGTCATCAACTTACCCTCCCCTTTTCAACTCCCTTACTTTGAAATGTATATGTTTGCCTTAATTATTGGAATTGCATCCTCGGGTTTTGAAATATGTTGCGAAAAAAAAAACGTTTTTTTATGCTACCGTTCTTTAGTCATTCCAATTTCAATCTTGAGCGGCCAAATTGAGGTTATATGGTGTAGCAGCTAGTGTAATTCAGCAGTTGCTATAGTACATGCTGAATATCACCTTTTTTGTAGATGTCTCCCTGTATTGTTTTGTGTTTGTACTTATCATGTTGGTGGACGACCATCTTGTTTCGTGGAATCAAGTACGTGATCAAGTAGTAGAACTTTTCGAATCAATTAAAAAGTTCATCTTTCCACAAATAAAACAATTGACTCGTTATAGGCACCTAATTTATATATCTCAATAATGATATTTACATGATTTTTTCTCTCATTGTATCATTTCAATATGTTATTTTCTTTCAATTTTCAATTCCTTAAATTTTATATTTTATTATTTTAGTATGTTAAAGTTGTGGTTTGTATCATTATCTTAGTTTAGGCTGGTGGTGAGGCACATGTTGTTATGGGTCTTGCTCTATTATTACCACTAGCAATACACTACATTTAAAACGTATGTACAATGTATTGTTCATCGCAAATTTATTATAATTTATTAGATGAAATTTCTGAGAAGTGTGGCAGGAGTGACAAAAATGGATAAAATAAGGAGCGATAAGATCGGGAGAGAGTTGGGAGCTGAGACCCTAAGTTTTGTATTGGCCAGGGAAAGGCTCCGCTGGTTCGGACACATGATGCGAATGGAAATGGAGAGAATACCAAGGAGAGAGTATGAAGGAGCCAAGGTACAAGGGATAAAGAAGGCGGGAAGACCGAGGACGAAGTGGATAAATGGAGTGGTAGAGGCCGTGAAACAGAGAGGGGAATGTTGGAAGACGATTGTAGAAGAAAAGAGGTGGGAAGATAGAGAAAGGTGGAGGGAGTTGGTCAGAAGACAGGAAGAAGGAGAAGAAGGAGATGAAGAGGGGGGAGTGCCAGACCTGGCAAGTCGACTCCGAGACACCCAGCTGCCCTAGTGATATGGTGGGACAACCCACCCCCCGACCCAATTCAGTTTGGAACTGGAGGCCAGATACTTATTATAATAATAATAATAATAATAATGATACTTATGAATAAATTGTTACTGCTGATTAACGGTGACATTTAAATTTGAAAAATCAGCAACATTTCATACTCAATGTTTTTTTTAAGCATTTATCCTAACTTTTTTGCCTGCTTTGTTATTAAACTGTTCCAGAAAAGATTCGGTTCGAGTAGACTGAAATGATTTTGAAAGACATTGAAGCTTTCCAAGCTCAGTTACAAGCTTTATAAGCTACAGCAGACAAAAAGTTCAAAATTCCAGTGTTGGTAATATTACTCTCGACTTCCATCTAAGAATTGCACACACAAAATGAGAATATTGCTTTTGTGTTGCGTACATGTGTAAAAACATCGTTCCTTTTCTAAACTCTTTTCGCTCGGTGTCATCGTCAGCCGGCGTGACTGATGGATGAAAAAGTAGCTGGCGTAACTGATGGATGAAAGAAGAAGCTATGGGGTACTGCTTGAGGGGAAACGCAACATAAATTCCACTCATAACTTTCGGCATCTTCAATTTTCCACAACATTAGTCACTTTATCGTCGAATGGTGTAGTCAATGTAAAGCATGCAGGTTACCAAGCCATTCCAAACGCTTGAGAGTGCTTTCGTGGAAGAGAATTTACCGGAATATCATTTCTTGTATGATAACGTTCGGACAGTATGATATTTTTTTATCCGCGCGTATTCATATAATATTAATTTCACAATGATCACAATGGAATTGCATCTGATTTAATCAATTGTATACATTCATAGAGGTCTCATGTATGATAGCACCAAAAAAATGACCTAATATCATAAATAATTAAGGTGCTAATAATTAAGGCTTGGAAAAGGAGATTTTTTCAAAATATGTAAATTTTTCAATGTTGGTGTAACTTTATTGACTGATTCATTCTCTTTCATAAAATAAGAACCACATTATTGTGGGATGTTCAGTCATTTTACAAATACATATTTTTTAATCCTCCCACGTATGTATGATTGTAAAAATGTTCTGAAATCCGTAGGCAACTAACTTATTTGTAAATACAGTTATGATACAATTTTAAACTCTGCCTGCAATTTACTGAAACTAAAATTCACACACACAACCACAATTCACAACAATGGAAAAATATATTAGATTTATAGGTGGAAGACTGATTTTTTTTTTATTCCGAAGCTTATTGAATGAAGCATGTACTGATGGGGCCACAATTTTTATTCCTCTAATACTTGACTGAGATATTCTTTCAGTTCACTCTAGGGCCAGTGAAAAGTGACAAAATTGAAGCCCATAAATCAAAATTTTCAAATTAAATACTTTTTCCAGTCGTAGAAATGAAAACTAAACGTCAGAATACGGGTTTGACTGTAATAATCAAAAGTAGTTATGAGAAAACTAGGCCTATCCACAACAAACAGAGTCGAAGAAATCCCTGGTGAAAACATCCCACTGTTATAACGACGACAAATCAATTAAAAATTCAACAATGAAGAAACTATTTTTTTTTAAATATTTTTGTTCCATGTCATGTGTATTGAAACTGGAACAGGAAAAAAGAAGTAGAAAACTTCAAACTTCTGAAAAAAAATTCCAAACCCATACTAATACGGTGATAACCATTCATCAATTTTTTTTTTTTTTTTTTTTAATAACATCGAAACTTGATACAAAATCATTGTTCCCCAATTAAGGCAATTAATTCACCAAATTGAATTTAAACTCTTTTCCACAAAGCCTGGGAATGCTTAACCGTGGATTAAGAATAACAGGGAATGGATATCAAATGTGACGTTCAGTGTGATGTTGAAAAGGAATGCGTTTAGTGTCAAAAGTACGGTGTGTAGATTCAGGGTGATACGAACAGAATGATTCAAAATACATTCAAGGTCAAAGTAAAACAAAACGGAAATAATCGGACGTCTATAACATGGTATGATTGATATCAATTTGGAAATTAAATTAAATATGAAGATGTATACGTGAGGTGAACTGCAACTTAAATACACAATATATTTAAAAATATATTACTGTATGAATATATTCTGATAATAATGATATATTTATTGAAAGAACAGCTCACAGATCACGTGTCACAGATATTTGTGAAGTGAAATCGTCATTGTTGCAACTCGTCCGAAAGATCCTACCTTGTGCTGCTTGGTGTGATCGGGAAACATCGCTATGCCAATTTCATCGATCTGGGGAAATTTCAGGTTTCTAGTGATAACTTCCGACCAATAAGAGATATCGAAATTACAATAATATGGAGATATTATTGTTATATATTTGTTTATTCTTATTTATTCATTTATTTTCCTCTTCTCATGATTAACATGTCGCAATACAGGAAAGATTACATGGAGCAATTTGAAAATAATCAGAAGACAAAGATGATAAGAATTACATATGGCAAAGATATTATGAGAGTGTAGTATTTTTTTGTTTTATTATTCAAATAGTTTCGTACAATGTTATATAGTCTCATAAGCTCATAAAATTACCACAAAGCCTTAAAAAGGCTTGTCTGTGGGTGTACACAAATTACAAGTATATGTATACATTACAAGTGAGACATACAATTTATATAAAATTAAATATTAGTAAATGTATCATGAATGGTGAAAATAACAGTTCAATATAATATTACAATAATCAAGTGCAGGGTTCGTGTAAAAAAGTGTATGTTCAAATTGTGAGTGTTGTTTTACTCAGAATTTAGATTTTTCAAAAAAGTCAAAAATATTTATTATTTGAAACATAATTATTTTGTATATCAAAAATATAATGATGATGATAGTTGTATTAATTATGATTATGATGATAACAGTATTGTGAATGAAAGTTATAGTAACAATAATAAATAAAATTGACAACAGCACATGATAAAAAGGAAAATATATTACTGAGTGCAAGAAAGAAGAAATGTTATGTTTGTATACCTTTAAGACGGTTATAAATGAGAACTATTCATCTAATTCCCATGATCAGCAAACGTATGAAGCTAAATAGCTAAATAATTTTGATAATTGAGTGATATGAGTTAAATAGTATTTTTCATAAACTAATATCTCCCTAACTAATATTGCATCAACTCTATATTATATGAAGTTCCTCTAATTAACTATATTGCACCGAGGTGTATGTCTATATTAACACACTTTAATGGCACAAATTAATTGTGTTTCTATTTCCTATTATTGAATCTCAAATGAAGATCATAATCTAATATGAGCTCGTTGCTTTGACGCTCGCTTCCCTTGCGTAATAACGCCAAGCCCACGCTCCACTGCGCTGATTACACATACGCTCATGCACTGCGTCTTTCGTGACGTCACATCCGGATCAGACATTCTGTCAACATCTTGCTGGAGGGAGTCACATTTTGTTCATATTTCAAAATTACATTTTGTTTCTTTGTGTCGATGAGAAATGCAATTACTCCGAGTTGACTCGAGCAAGTGAAGGTAATTAGTTAGTTGTTTAGAAACACATTTTATTCATGATTCAATGAAATTAATTATCATTAGAAACATCCTCATTTAGTTTGTTTGTGACAAACAGAAAGACATTTTGTTGGCTGAATTGACGACTAGTGATTGAACCGAACATCCAATCAAATGGTCTTTGTTATGTGGGAAATTAGACATTTACCTATCAGAGTATCTCTGAATGCCCACATGAAGTATAGATCTAGATGGCCTGCCGATAAGCCACGCCTATCACTAGTGGTCAAAGACGTCCCCAGTTTACTGATGAAGGTTATCAAGGTTTGATATTTTCACACCGATTATTCGGTTATTGCATTTATTACCTTTCTATTTCCACAACATTTTCGTTTGCATCAATAAGATATGTTGCATCGTCGGCGAATAAAATCATTGCACATGTCGTGACTTTAGTTGTGAGCTCTTTGGTGAGAATAATGAATTATGACTTACCGGTAATGTGGGGTTAATTTTCCCCCCAGTTTAAACCCACTTTGCCCTTTTGTTGGAAAAGGTTTCAAACCGCTGCAAATGAGAAAGTTTTAATTTTATCGTATCCATTTTTTTTTGTATCTCAATAGACACGAAAAAAAAAATCGTATCAAAATAGGTACGATAAAATTTAAAACTTTCTCATTTGTAGCAGTTTGAAACTTTTTACAACAAAAAGGTAAAGTCACACCAGTGGGTGAAAGTCACCCCACTTTGGTAGCAACTCCAATCTTTACTAAGGTTCCGATTCTCATGGGTTCCGAACGGTTCCATTTATAGTTATGGGTGAATATTTTCATTGAATGAGCGAAATACTAATTTATCCACTTTCAAGAAAGATATTTATGAACTCATCAGAACTACTCATTTGTAATCTATTTTGGCATGCACGTTGTCTCTACTACTCATTTATTACGTGTGACTACATGTGTCTTGATCTATGAATTATTCTATTTCATTCAACTAATATTGTGTTTGTTTTGTTATATTTTCTCGAGTTGGTTTCCATGTATTTATAATTGTATATGTTTGTATTTTTTTCATTATCTACACTTGGAAAATCAAGGACAGTGAAATAGGATTGAATCATTTTTTTTATTATAGTTTCGCCAACATGAATATTGACTTTTGCCACTAATGCCCGCACACAAGATTTAGTTCTTACGCGGGCTTCTTCTTTTCTCCTTGTCTTGATTTTACAATGTCAACCCACATGTATATATTTGATTCACTCATTACTGTTTGTATTGTTTTCCTGCTATCCTGTTGTGAATAAGTTGAAGAATAAAAAGATTCATAAATTGAATTGGATTGAAATTGAATCATCATAATGAATAATTAATAAAACAGAAGCCAGTGAAATAATTGATTCAAACTGAAGCCACATATCTAGCTTTCCAGCTTTCAAGTTCATATTTAGGTGCATATATATATATATATATATATATATATATATATATATATATATATATATATATATATATATATATATATATATATATAGATATATATATATATATATATATTGCCAGTCGTATCAATTTCATTAGCATGGAGCTATCTAGATCACACAAACATATACACACACACACACACACATATTCCAAAGCACTTGACGTTACCACGAGTGCACTGCAAATACCACTGCAGACAGCGTACATTATACTAAACAGCAGTTCGGGAGACAACTGCCTTGCTAGCGATTGTGCAGTTCGACATGTAAAATAACTACGATTAGAGATAACTACGGGATTCTAGTTTTGAGCCAGTTATTACTATGTTCAGTTAGTTTCAATCTGAGAGTATAGGTGATAACAAATAGCATGAGTAACCATGGTGATAATGACATTAAACTAACTTTTTGAGCTCTAGCCTTCCACCTCATCATCCGATCATGTCATTAATCATTCATCCGACGCCAATAGATCTTAATTATCATCACAGTGCGTCGTTGAATCCAATATAAATATGAATAAGCACTGAGCTAACGAGACAGAGTGAATTTGGCGTGATCCGCTATATTGTTTAGTATTACCGAGATACTTCACTCAACGTTAAGAAGGCGTGCATATTGGTGTCTCGGCAGTAGCTTCACACCGCTTTGATAGCCGGGGAGTTTACGTCATATTGAATATTTTCGAAGCAATTCCTTTCATATATTCTATTCGTAAATGTCCAATATGGCCGCCGGGATCGGAATGAGCATATATCGCTTTCGGCTGCAGGAGTAACGTATATGTCGTTAAGGTAATATATATATATATATATATATATATATATATATATATATATATATATATATATATATATGGTTTAAGTGAATACTGGCTTGTGATTGGTCAGTGGATAAAAATTATACTGAACGAAAATATGAAATCGGCAGTGGAAACACTAGCTGATTATACATTTTTCTATGGGAGTTGATTTAGCGGAATATCAGTTTTTTGTTGATAACTTTTAAACAGTATGAGATATCAAAATTCGAATAACTGTGAAACACAGATAATTATAATAACTTCAATTTGGTATAAGTTATAACCATTCAAGTCATGTCGCCTAACTGTCAAGCGTATACCGCTGAAGTAGCACATTTTTTTGACGACATGACTCAAATGGTCATATATATATATATATATATATATATATATATATATATATATATATATATATATATATATATATTTATATATATATATATATATATATATACATATATATATATATATATATATATATATATATATATATATATATATATATATATATATATATGTATATATATATATATATATATATATATATATATATATACAATCTTGAAGGTATTATAATTATCTGTGTTTCTCCCGCATTAGAATTTCGATATCTCATATCGTTCATAAGTTATCACAAAAAAAATGATATTCCACTCAATCGACTCCCGTGGCCTCTCAACGAACTGTGATCACATATAGAATAGGAACCCACCCCAACGCGTCCAGGCAGGCGATTGGCCGCCGACCCGAGCTGATGTTCTCAAGCGCAGTTGAAACATGTATCGAACACGACATCACAGAGTAGCGTGGTGAAGAGACCGAACACAAGTTGATGCTATATTGTTGATCAAAGCAGTCTGCTAATGGGTATAATGTTGACGTTCATTGGAACACAAATGAGTTGGAAAGCCTAATCATATATGATATTGGATGTATATGTTATGTATTTGTTTACCCTCTTTCGTTTATTTGCGATCATATTCTAGGTTGTCTTATGAACGAGAGCGTACATCAAGTTCATAAATAATGGAGTCCATTTGGACCGAGCTTTACTGAAACAAGTATGTGATAATTACGCTAATTAATATAAGCTACAGTACAGAAAAAAAGTGGTGATCAAAGGTAATCGCAAGTTAACTTACTATTTAAGTGCTAATTACGAAGGATGTTCAATCATTCATGAGTTTATATCTGTACATTTTGATTATAATATTATTTGATAAAATTAAAACTTGACATAGAATCATTATATCCGAATTGACGACTCGAAATAGGCGTGGCTTCACCAGTCGGCCGGTTAGATTTATGAAGTTATTGGTCATTTGAAGATACCCCGATTGGATATTTCAATTTCACCACAGTTCTCACAGCATAACAGTTCTAACAGTTGATTGGACGGTATGATTTGTGACGTCAAGAGGGCGGAGACTGCGAGTCATCAATTGAGGCTAATGACAAGTTAGGATCTTTTGAAAGGGGCATCACAGGGAATTTCTCACCAATCCAATATTAAGTATCTTGTATTCATTTTTATTTCATTTTACATTTCATTCTTGCATTTGTCAAATGAAATGCGATGAAAAAAGTCCATAGAGGGGAATCTACCTGTGTGATCGTTAATTCAATTGATTCATTCGAAAATGTAAATGAAATAAAATAGAATGAAATTTCAGAAAATTAATAAAATGGAATTATAATTAAATTTCCACTTGCATTGAATGTCTACTCAACTCGTTCTTTAATCCCCAAGACGCTTGACATTTTCAGCACGACCACCATTTTGTTTTTGAGAAAGGTGAGTTTCAGGATATTTTCAGGATAGTGATATAAAACCTTCTGGTCATCAAGGCCATGGGAAAGACTATAATGCTTTTCAACCAGAAATGTAGATTTTTTTTATATATACTTTTTTTAACGCTTTTTTGTAAAAAATGTGTCGTCACATAATCAGTGAAAAGGTTTAATACTGCAGTTGTACCACACATTTCATATGTTTTCTATCTCAGTGACTCAATACCCACAATCATCGAGTATATGACGCATATGAGCTCACCATCACGTGACATAGAAGAACTATACCACGGATCGCTTGAAAAAATATTATCTGTTACGACATTACCTTTGGGGTGGTAAGATTACCCTTACGATGCTCCGTCCAAACGATCCTACCTTACATCCATGATCTCAATTGGTGAAAATATAATTTCTCATCAGGTTTTGATGTCAATAAAATTTTAAAAAAACACCCGACTGCACAATAAATAACTTATATCCATTTCTGAATGAAACCTAGAAAAAAAAGAGACAAAGATAATAAGTTTATATAACATCTCACACCCAAAAAAAACAGCTACCCCTAATACACCCTACATCCCCGCACGTCGTCTTTATATGAATCCCCCCCAACCCCCCACACCCCACCCCAGCCACCGCGAGACGCACACGATGGTGGCGCGGCATAGCGGGCCTCTTGACAGCTCCACTAATTGACAGCTGCCTAGGGCAATGCTCAGCTGTTTTTGACAGCTCTCCTCCTGATTCGAGCTCATACTTATTCCTCGCACATTTCCTTCCTTCATTCTCGCTTCCTTCTTCCTTCCTTCCGCCGACGCACGCATCTATACTTGCTGCCACGAGAGGAGGACGCCGTCGACCAATAGAACGAAGGAAAAAACGTCGCCTCTGAGAATGTTTATATATATATATATATATATATATATATATATATATATATATATATATATATATATATATATAAATATATATATATATATATATATATATATATATACAAATATATTTATATATATAAATATATATATATATATATATATATATATATATATATATATATATATATATATTCAATTCAATTTTCAATTTCAACATGTATTCTATTCTCATTGAACAATTACATGACAAATATGAAATAGAATAACAAACACAAGGAGATAATAACAAATAAATTCGATACGAATATATATATATATATATATATATATATATATATATATATATATATATATATATATATATATATATATATATGTATATATATGTTTTTTTCTAAGACTTTCATGGTTAATATTATGAGAAATAAAACGATTTTCGGAAATACCATGTTCTTCAATTGATTTATTTGACCACCAACGTTTCGACCACCTCACTGCGGTCATTTTCAAGGTGTTTAAAAGATTAACACCTTTCAACACTTTTAATCTGTTAAACACTTTGAAAATGACCACAGTGAGGTGGTCGAAACGTTGGTGGTCAAATAAATCAAATTGAAGAACATGGTATTTCCGAAAATCGTTTTATTCCTCATAATATTAACCATGAAAGTCTTAGAAAAAAACATATATTTATATATATATATATATATATATATATATATATATATATATATATATATATATATATATATATATATATATATATATATATTGGGTTTCAACGACGCAGTATACTGATGGCTACGATCTATTGGCGTCGGTGGATGATGAATGGAATGATGGGATGATGAGATGAGAGGTTATTTTGTCAGGTGTTTTTGGATAGTGGGAAGGAGTCAGTAGTGGCCTATTGTTAAGGAACCAAAGTCAACTCTTTGTGACTTTGCTGATTTAAAAAATTAAACTCATATCTATATCAAAATATGAATAAAAAAATTTCAGGAAAAAATAAATATATGGAATAATATTACGTGTCAGCTCACATTTTTGTTCGCACTTTCACTTTAGAAGTGAACATATATTGGAATAACAATTGAACAAGACCTAATCATTTATATTTCACATAAATGTATAGGCCTAGCTTTGCTAGAAACTTGTTTTTTCGTTAAATTGTTTAATGTTAAAACTCTATATATTTTACCTGTTCAGACTTTCCCAAATTTTGAATAGTTGTATGACCTCAATTGTTCAGTCCCTGAAAATTCAAATGATGTACCCAGAAACCATGAAAGAATGAATAAATAAATAGATGAAAACTCCATTTTTGCATGCGTGGTAACTGTTTTAAATCCTGCGCATACCGATGCTGATGATGAAGAAGTTTTCACAACGATTTCATTGGAGGACAAACTTCTACTTTGGTGGTGACAAGTAT
>OZ023326.1:6527888-6532922 GCA_964007535.1 Brachyptera risi
TAGTTTATCTCCACTTCTTACTCATTATTCAGAAATATGTTTCTTCAAGAACGAGAAGATGTTATGCAAGGAGGAATTTATTCCAACTTTTCAGCAATATTTGCTCATCATTAACCAGGAAGAACTTATTTGAAGGTAAATTATCAAATTGTTCGAATATCAACCAGAAAAAGATATATCTTATATGTATGTTGATGTATATATATATATATATATATATATATATATATATATATATATATATATATATATATATATATATATATATATATATAAATATATATATATATATATATATATATATATATATATATATTCATGTATATATATATATATATATATATATATATATATATATATATATATATATATATATATATATATATAAATATATATATATATATATATATATATATAGATATAAATAAATATATATATATATATATATATATATATATATATATATATATATGTATATATATATATATATATATATATATATATATATATATATATATATATATATAAATATATATATATATATATATAAATATATATATATAAATATATATAGATATGTATATATATATATATATATATATATATATATATATATATATATATATATATATATTCATATATATATCTATCCCAATTGTCTTGCTTATATTCTTTAAGACTGGGCATTATTAATTTGAATTTATTAGGAGCAAAAAAATTGTGTTGATATGACTTACATCTCTATGATATGACACAAGGACACTCTTTATAACTGGACATTGTGGGTCTGAAAATGTGTTCAAATTGTTCACATAGGCAGTTCTTGTGTTGAAACTAATTGTTTTTGAATAATTAAAGTGGTGTGTTAAGATCGCCCTTGTGGTGCCTCGTCCAAACAATCCTACCTTTCATCCATGGCCTTGATTGGGGAACAATGATTTTGTATCAAGTTTCGATATTGTTAAAAAAAACATAGGAAGCTAGATAATCTCAAAAAATTGGAGTATGAAGGCCTATCATCATTGTATGTTTTGGGTTTTTTCATCATCTTTTGAATGGTTATTCGAATAATTATTTTATATTGATGAATGAATCAACGAATCAATGGATATGTACAAATCGGATGATTGTATGAATGAATTTATAAATTGATCAATAAATGGATGATGAATTGATGTAGGAATGAATCAATGAATGGATGAATAAAGTAATCGGTTAAAGTCTAATAGCCGTTTGGTCAGCAGAGTCAAAAAGTAATTTTGAAATTAATTCTACATTGGGGAAATTTAAGTAAAGCTTTATTGAACATGTGTATTCTTGAATTAAAATCACATCAGAAACACTGTCATATTTTTTTGGCCAAAGTTACAGCGCTTTAATGAAATATTAAGTTGCTATTTTGACTTCATTTTAGTGAAAAATCAACTATTTTTCCTCTTAAAATGAGTGTGATTCATAAATGAGAACGGGTACCTATATTTATTTTTGCATAATTCTATTCGTAACATCTTCATCTACAATAAAACAAGTTTTTTGATTGAATGTCATTCCTTTTAGTATATTTTAATGATCTGTTGGATAATAAAAACGCATACAATTTGAAGGTTGTGTGTTAAATGATAGGGAAACATTCAGTATTTGAATCAATATATCTCAAAATTTATCCCGGTTAGCCTATCATCTGTTTGGATATTATTATCGAGCACATCAAAACGAATCGACTGACAAAAAATCATATTTTTTTCATGACCTTGAGGTAATGGAGGTTAGACCTTAATCAATTAATCAATCGATCGATATTCAATCAAATTGATCGAATAATTGAATTAGGAACTTCTTGATACATCAAATAATAATTGTATAATCGATAATTAACTTGATCGTTCAATTAATAAATGCATTAACAAATGAATGAATGTATGAATCATTTCGGAAAGAAACTATATACTTACCATATATCATGTTCACCAATTGTGATCACATGACTTCATCATAATTAGAAACAAGATACAAACTTTTTCCAAGTTTGAGATTTTAATTTGAAAAACGTTGTTACCATGTACATTACATGGAGGTTATTGTTTTCATCACCACAACTTCATGGAATCACAACTTGTGCAATTATCAGTCTGTTTATATATTCCTAATCTCAATGACATCCTATAAGTACAGTCCTTACGTCTATGGAAAAAATCGATATCAAAATAAAAACTTCATCATTCTCATTACGTATCAATCATTGTTTTCATTTGGATCACTATCTACAATGAAAATGCATGTTTTTTACGTCAAAGCTCAAGTGGACAATGTCCTCATTCCATTTCGCAAACACTTTTGTTCTCTGGGCGCGAACCACCCACTCGTTAGTGGTGGGGGATAAGGGGAACGGTCGCTCGGAACCTTCATCTCTCGCGTATACAAGTATAGATAGGCTTACTTTCTTCTCAAGATTAGATCTCTTGCAGGAATATAAAGGTTCGACTCGGAATAATTCTATATTACAATAGTACAAGACACGATCCGAGGGAGCTAGACAAGCACCGAGATGAAAGGTAAGCAAATGATCCCATTTTATTATTCTTGTTTTATTATTTTTTCTGATTTTTTTCTGTTTTTTGATTCTGTTCCATCAATACATTAAACTTAAAAAAAATCGATCTTTTGACTGACTTCATAATGATTAATATTTTATGAATCCGAATATTCTCTCAGTCATTAATATTGTCCGAACATATGTGTATTTTTCACCCAAATAACTTCTCACTCGACTACTTTTCTGCGTTTATTTACTTTTCTCATTATTTTCAGTACGGTATCGGTATTTAGTTATTATAACAATATATTATCGTTTCCGCTATCTTTTTCAGTGTGGTCATCAAGCTCACTGAATAAAATAGATGAATAAATATTCCATAAATATTGACAAACTCGCATTTTGTAATTAAGAAGAAAAAAATCTACTTCACATGTAAATGACTTTCTCCTTTCGTGAATAGAAATGATACCTTATTCTTGTATCTTCCTAGAAGTATCTTGTATCTTACCAGAAGTATCTTGTATATTTTATCTACCCAGGAGTATCTTGTATCTTTTATCTCCCCAGAAGTATCTTGTATCTTTTATCTACCCAGGAGTATCTTGTATCTTTTATCTTATCAGGAGTATCTTGTATCGTCTTCGTGGCGCTCCTCCTGAGCTACGTCACTGCGCAAGAACTGAGTTGTGACGACGGAGTGGAATTCATCCCTCACCCCACAGACTGCAACCTGTATTACAGCTGCAGTCTCGGCCAACCCGTCCTAGCGGTAAGACTCGATACTTTCAACCAGGATCTGTCGAGCTCACATGACGTGGTTTCACTCGGTTGTCAATTTGTACTATTCTATGTGCTACGTTCATATTCACATCTTGCACCTGTATATAAATAGCCGCCAGTATGACAATTTTCCAAAAAGTACCAGTTAAAGTTATCCAGTTTATCATTCATAGCCCTGATTGACGACTCGCAATCTCCACCCCCTTAACCTCACAAATCATACCGTCCAATCAACAGGGCTATTAGAACTCCAGTGAAATTCAAACATATAATCGGGGTATCTTCAAATTACCACAAATGATTTAGATCCAACTGGTCATCTGGTGAAACCACGCCCATTTCCAATCGTCAATTAAGGAACAGTACTTTTGCACCACGTTTTGATCGTATTACAAAAACAAAAGAAAAGAAATTGAAGTTATACTGATGATACCATACTTTCAAAAGATATCATTGGTTGTTGCTATGGAGGCTTTGATACTTTCATTTACTGGACGAGTAACATTCATATCAGCCCATTGTAATACGGGCCTTGAGTGTGTTATAATATGAACCTCTTGACAATATGGGGATCATCTCATTCCAGATATGTCCTCCAGAACTCTGGTGGAATCCTACAACGAACCTCTGTGACTATCCCGATCAAGCCGGCTGTACGGCTGGAGGATCAACCATCTCGACAACGGAACAAGCCACCACAGACACAGACTCAACCACTGTAGGTACCGGACCAACAAGTACTGGATCATCCACTTTACCAACAGAAGAACCGACAACAGAAACCGGCACCAGTTCAACATCATCAACAACAACAAATGAACCATCCACAGAACCGCCAGGTGGCCTACCAGGCTCGTGCCCAGCTGTTGATGACCCACTGAAGACCGTACGTCTTCCGCACGCCACTTCCTGTGACTTTTACTATATCTGCAAGCAAGGTTCGCCAGTGCTTTATACCTGCGGCGCAGGCAATCACTTCAGTCCCACATTGAGAGTATGTCGTCCATATAACGCGGCTGGATGTGACAGATGTCCGGATGTTGATGTTGTCGGTGAAGAGGCTCGATTACCGCATGAGACAGATTGTCATAGGTATTATCTATGTATCAATACCGTACCCACTTTGTACCAGTGTAGGGTGGACTGGCATTTCAGTAGGAATGTCAGGGAATGTTTAACTATAGAAGAGGCCAAATGTACTCTGTGAATATGTGATTATCTTTTCAGATGATATTTTGCATTTTTTTCTATCTTAATCACTCTAACTAGTGTAATTTTAAAATGGTAAATATGGATAAATGAGATGAAATAAAAAATGGAATGACAGATTATGTGTTTATATTATTTCTCAACGCCTTCCTCGGGAGTGTTCCATTAGTTCTGATGATGTGGATGATTTTTATTGAAGCGGTGGGATTAGTGTTGTGATGAATAAATACGTATAGGCTCACGTGTTTTTTTCTCATCTTATTTTTTTTCTTTTCGACTGTGTATTCTTGAATATTGCTTTTTTCTACTGATTTAAGTTTTGATCATTGTTGTGATATTTCAATGTAATGTCTAGTCTAATTATTTTTCATTTTCTTCTCCATGTTCTCGCATTTTAATGCGGAAGATAATTTTGTGTCTTTTTCCTGTAATTCATCGTGAGCTTCATTCTTTTTTATTTGGTATACTTGTATACTTCTTTAGTGAAAAACCTGGAAATGTATACTGTA
>OZ023326.1:6533122-6745622 GCA_964007535.1 Brachyptera risi
TACCACAGTCAAGCCCTGATGAGGCTTTGTAGATGAGCGATGTAAATTTTGTTCATCAAAAATTTTTCTTAACGCTGGTTTTTATCAATGAAAAAAACAATACTAGTCCTATCATGACTTGCTCCAGTAACGTTCTTGCAATCTCTCGCTGAATCTCACTTCCTACTTCTTCAAAGTTCTACAGAGAAACTCAGACACTCTATTATTCCATTCTTATCTGTTCTAATGAATGAATAATAATGAAAAATGTCAATTTCATGTATGCTATCTTCAACATTTCTATTTGTGTAGATATATCATATTATTACTCTGGTGAACTCTTTTACTAATATGCAACAGTGCAATAGATGATTAGATAAGGTTAGTCTTCACTTCACAAATATCAATTCGGTTGCAAATTGCTGTTCGTGTTTTGAACTTCAAACTGGAATTATCAAATCTTCTTCAACTTTGTTCGATGTGACGTAAATATAGATCATGAATTTCGTTTGAAAATACACCGATTGGTTTTCATTATTTACTATAATATGTATGAAAGAGGATAAAGTTTTTGGGGTAATTTGTCATTCTGAAATAAAATGTGGTCATAAAAGCGGCCTGTGATCTCGAAGTTTCGAAAGTAATTGTACTTCTATCTTGAGGAGTCGATCTGGTCTGCCGGACCGCGATCGGATGACGTTGATCTGCTCAGTGACACTATGATATATGATAAATATTATATATATATATATATATATATATATATATATATATATATATATATATATATATATATATATATATATATGTGATAACACATTGTTTCGGGGTTATGACGCGTAAAATGAAAAACAAAAGACAAATCCAAATATAAAATTGTTTCAATATAAAGATTGCCTAACGTTTCTGGAGTTCTGTCACTCCCTTCATCAGAGGATTGAAAATGCAAAACAATATAAATAACAGAAAAAAGATCATATGACAACGAAAATGTAGCGTTTTCCCAAGTGGAGCAAATATGGAGCCAGTATTGATTGAATGAGTGTTTTCCGCAACCCACAACCACTCCACTGGTCACCTCAAACCCCAAAACAATGTGTAATCATGATACTGAACCCGAAAGTTTGAAGAATCTTATATATATATATATATATATATATATATATATATATATATATATATATATATATACATATATATATATACATATATATATATATATATATATATATATATATATATATAATTATGAAATTTCTCAAGTTTTGGCGGACATGTGTGATATCAGGTTGTTTAACAATAACCTAATAACAACAATCATAACATGATATATATATATATATATATATATATATATATATATATATATATATATATATATATATATATATATATATATATATATATACATATTTATATATATATATATTGTCATGAATAAATATATATATACATATATATATATATATATATATATATATATATATATATATATATATATATATATATATATATATATATATATATATATATATATATATATATATATATATATATATATATATATATATATATATATATATATATATATATAACACATTTTTTAGCATCATCCTTGTGGTTTTCGATCCTACTCTATGAGAGTATTAGTCTTCGTTGAACGTTTTATACTGGCTCACACTCACCACTATTCCATAGAAAAGCTGATCATAAAAGTGGATTGCGATGAAAATGAATTTAACTAATATTATTTCCGTACATATGATAATATTATCATTCTACTCAAACAGCAAATTTGAGAATTCGTATAAATCTTGAGACATAAAAAATGCATTCAAAACCGAGTACGCTTTCATTTCAAACGGTAATAAAAGCTTAAAGATCTGTTGAATTAAAGATTTCGAGTCTCTATAAAAGCTTGGGCAGGCGGACGGATTCAGCTTAATGAAACACGCGACACAGAAACGAATTTCTTTCCATATTTCACCAACGATCACAAAAGTGTTGGAAAAAACTTTCTCCATTAGAAAGTGTCGTAAAGATGTTGAAATTAAGTCTCCATAGCTTATTGTTCTTCTTTACTTCTTCAATTCTTTCCATTTCTGCGAAAGAACATCAATTTGGATTAGTAAGAAGAAGCAATTAAAGTTGTCCGATTAGGTAATTATTTGCCTCTGGTGATGAAGAACTAGAAACGCCAGCAAAAGGAACGAAAAGAAATAAATTAAACATTTTGATGAGACCGGATACGAGACATAGAAAGTAATTATCTTATAAGAAATCACACAAATCTTACTTATTTCATGTGTTTTGAAGCTAAAAATTACTAATCAAAGCGTTCCGCTTTGTTGAAGCGCTTCTTCTACGTCATTAAAATGCATAGATTTTTTAATTAAAACTTATTATTCCTGGGATATTGGATAAATGTGAAACCTTCAACGTTTTTCCTCTGCGATATTATATATACTTAGATCCACGTGAGAAGGTTTTTTTTCCAGAATACTGAACACAGATATCACCATACGCATGCGCACAGAGGAAGGCCAGGTCGTACCTTAAGGCACCCCAAGGAAGGGTACAGTGGATATTTCATCCTGAATTGACTACTCGGCAGTCACCGCCCCTTTGACGTCACAAATCATACCGGCCAATCAGCAGGGCTGTTAGAACTGTAGTGAAATTCAAATATCCAATCGGGGTATCTTGAAATGACCACAAATGATATAGATCCAACTGGCCTACTGGTGAAGCCACGCCTATTTCGAGTTGTAAATTGTCTCTAACAATCACAGAATAACATTTCTTGCACCATCGTAATTCTCACAAATCTATAAAATCTCATTTTTTCCTTCAATTTCAAAAATTTCAAGGCGAGGCGAAATGAGACCTTTCCCAATTTTGGCCTCGTGATTGTATAAAATATTGACATTCTTTCTGTTCTTTTCCGTTTTTCTACCATTCATTTTTACTATACAGAGTATCGTTACATACAAATAACACGTAAAATATCATAAATGTTCATTATAGATCGACGACAGATTCTTATATATATAAATATATATATATATATATATATATATATATATATATATATATATATATATATATATATCTTCATTCAAAACTCTGTCTAACATCATAAGATTGCAAAATCACACAGGATAAAAATCAATCAATTAAAATATAAAAAAATTATCGATAATAACATTTCAGAGAGAATAACAAAATGAATATAATTTGACTCGTAAGAAGCAGTTTCACTCGAATATATTCATCCAGAAAGTCACTATGATTGTGTATTTGTTACATTGACAATGAAAATATTACGTCAAGGGTATAGGATTCCGTGAAATCGAAATCTAAACTTGACAAAAATCAACAAGATATCTATAATGGAATCACAAATTATAGATGCAAATTCAACGTGTGTGGCTTCAATGCAAATAGAAGTCATGATAGTCAAATTATTTAAACGTATTCCATTCAAGGAACAGTATTAATTGTTTCTATCGGGTTTTGTTCCTACTGCACGATATCTAGCATGGGGGTGTAGGGGGTGAGAGGGAAGGGGTGGGGAGGGGGCTCCCCCCCCCTCCCCCCCCACCGCTGTAGCACAGCCCCGAGCGTCCAGCCATTGATTCAGCAAAGCACGTATGTTATGGTCAAACAATCCTTAGGGAAATAGAGATGATTTATAAGACAACTTGCTCTTCTTCCTCCCCTTTGTTTGAAGAGGGTATATTATCTTGAGCTGACTGGATGCGTGGTGATAATACCGTGCAGTACACCTCACGGAGCTGCCGCATTACAACAGACACACTTGTCAAACAATTCCATCTCGCTCTTTCTCTCTCTTTCTCTCTCTTTCTCTCTCTCTCTCTCTCTCTCTCTCTCTCTATCTGTATCTCTCCCTCTCTCTCTCTCTCTCTCTCTCCCTCTCTCTTTCACTCCTCTCTCTCTTTCTCTCTCTCTTTCTCTCTCTCTCTGTATCTCTCCCTCTCCCTTTCTGTATCTCTCCCTCTCCCTCTCTCTCTCTCTCTCTCTCTCTATCTACCTCTCTCTCTCTCTCTCTCTCTCTTTCTGTCTCTCTCTCTCTCTCATTCTCTCTCTCTCTCTGTTTCTCTCAAATAAATGTCAATATAACTTGAACAACATCATCATCAGCCTGTGAACATACTCACTTGATGTAATAAACTATGTCTGAGAGTTTTTTCGTTGATATAACGCTGAAAAATTAAGAAGATGACAATTTTTGCACAAATTTGACCAACTGATCCGATCCAGAGTCAAAATATGTCAAATCAATCAATTTTAATTTCTTACGCTAAATCAAACTATGCAGCATGTTCCTCATGAACTCGAAAAATTAAAATGTAATTACTTCTGTTAATTGAGAAATGATGGGAAAACTCACAATTTGACTTTTCACCTCGATTTACCGATAGAAATTTGACAAGGTCTCCTCGCAAACTCTCATTTGATATATGTGAGCCGTTGTCCCAGTTTTGAAACCGATGAGGCCTATTTTGCCTGTTATGCAAAGGACTATCGAGGCTGTAAACTTACAATAATAACTAGGAAAACGCGGGATGCGCGTTGTTAGACGAGCTTAGGGGTATAGAAATCTAGAATGAAAAATAATTTGTCAACCCAATCTACATCTACAGACCTTGGATCACTCCAAACGTTCAAAAACCCTACGAGAATCAGTTATGTCACGGCCTTCCTCTTCATTCATTTCAATCGTTTTGAATTAATTGCTGACACTTGTTGCTATAGATTTAATTGGTTCCCGTAATAGCCTAAATTGATGGGAAAATGCATTATAAATGCGTTTTCTTCGTTATTTCTCATCCGATTGATGCAAAAAATCTCTCAAAATGTGCTTAATAGTTTCCTTTATATTCGGCGAAAATTTGAGAGGTCTTGAAAAATTTTGATTTTTCAAGTATTTTCCTCCGGGTTATTCTAATGGGGATTTTTGAAATGTCTAAAATTCATAAAAAAAAAAGTTACCACCCGATAATGCCACAAAACTATACAGATCTAAGTTAGATGAGGAACCATGACGAAAAAAAGTTTGAAGTTGATAGCTGTAGCCGTTTGACCTGTGGAGAACCGACAAAAAACATAAAAAAAACAAACAAAAAAAAAAAAAAAAAAAAAAAAACATAAAAACGAACACCAATTTTTTTCAGTATGTCAAATTGAATCCTCGCTAAAGCTCGTCTAATAACTATTATATATTTGTATTCAAAGAGCAGTTTCATATGTTAAGGAATACATCAGTAAGATATGAAAAAGATACGGTGATATTTATAAAATATATCAGTAGTGTTGATAAAATGAAAATCTGTGTTGAAATAGAAATGATTAATTCGTCACTATAGCTATATCCTGATCCTTGAAAGCTGCTCACACTCACATCTATGGAATAAAATGCTTTGTCAACTAGATCATTCCTGAATTGCTGAAATGCTACCTCATTTACGACAGCCAGTTGAAACAGCTCTATGCATCAGCTAAATAGCCTGAAATAACCTGAAATAACCTGAAAGTTATATGTCACTCAAATCTAGTGAGAGCTTTCAATTATTTTGACACGGTTTATAATATGTTTTCCTTTTTTTTTAATTGAACATTTATTATTATAACAAAACACTTGTTATCAACAGAATTACAAATGATATTCAAACTTAACATGACAAATTCAATGATTACATTTACACTCGGATGAAATTAGAACAATAAATGGAAATAATGAAAATAAAAAATAAAAAATAATGAAAGTTGTAATAATGAGAATAAAATAAGTTAGTTATTTGATCTTTTGATAAATAATGATACCCACATAAGCCGAAGCTTGTGCGTGGGAAAGGAGAATAAAATATATATAAATCAAACAACAATGACCCATGTTTTGTCTCAACAAAATTGATAAAAATAATACAATAGCTGATGTGAGAATGCAAATGTTGAGAACCAAAATAGTGAAGTCTCAATACAATATCATATAATATGAGAAATTAAAGAATCAATACAGTTTTGATAAAGTCTCAAGATGTTCCAAATCATTAACATAGCATTAAGAATTGTTCCCGATGTTGTTATCAGTGATGGCGGTCGACCGTGTTCGAACTAGGCTCTGATTGGTCGATTTCTACATTTTCCGTCAACTCGAGACAGTAATTTCGATCTGCAAACCTCTACGTTACGGCTTCTGCTAAGTACCAAGTTTAATGCCATCGTGAACGTACATTAGAAATGCCATTGAGACAAACAATTTGTAAGTTTCCGAGTTTACGGTTAAGTTTAATCGTGAATGGTCCTTTACGTCGATCGCGATTCATAAGATTTATTTTGTTTTGCATTTAGAACGGAATACGCAAAAGGGGAGAGGGAGGAAAAGGGGGGGGGAGAAGAGGGGGTGTGGTGTCGTTAATTATTTCATGCGATTATACCCGTTTCCAGTGTGTTTACCCAATAATTAATTCAATGTACGCCTTTAATACGGATATACGAATGTCGAGAGCTATTTTAGTGAAGAGTACATGATAATTACAACTGTGGAAAAACTGTACTTAAATCTGAAAAGGCTAATTTTTTTCGCTTGAGAGTGTATGCTTATTTATTTATTCGATAATTCCTTTAACCCTCTTCTGAGGAAATCGGAATGGTTCGCAGTTTACAATTATCAACTTACTATAACTTATAAATGTGGCTTAAAAGTTATGGCATTATATGATATTAGGTGAATCAATTGATAATTAACAATAATGATAATGATATAATATAAATAATATTTAAAATAATTATAATAAATGAAAATAGATTCAATTAATGTTGAACTCCAATTTTCAGATGATATCAGCTCTCAATAGCTGATGTTTGTTCAATTTTGAAGTTCAATTTGAAAATATGTTTCATTTTTGAATTAATTCCAACTAAGACTGTCAAAAATTCTGATTTTTCTTTCAATTTTAATTTTTAAGATAAGTAAAGTTTGAAATATATTTGATTCATATATTTGATTCATCTCTATTGTTTATGTGATGTGTACATAGGGCCTATTTGTATATTCAAATCGTGTTTTAACAACATAATAATTGCATATAATACAGGCGCTAAATGACCTAGCTGTCGATGCGCCTTAAAACCCTAATAGCCTTCAATTGCATATTTCCACAATTGTATTGTATGGATAAACTTTGAACACTTGAAACCAAAATTCTGTCAACTATTTTGATGATTTTATATCCCATGAAAATGGCGTTCCTCCGTTACTCAGTCAGTTGAGGCACCGCTTTAGAAAATGAGGTCACCGCTGGGCGTAGGTTCGAGTCCTGCATAAGGCATGGGTTCTTACGACACGTCCTTTCACTTATCATCACTCCATAGTTTCATTATCACCTGCTCATTCGTATCCCCGTATAACCTAGCTGTTGGTGGGGTCATTAAGCAAACAAATCATAATCAATCAACATAAAAAAATATATTTTTTTTTTATTATCATCTCTTCATAGTGTACTTTGAATATTTATTAATTTTTCTTTTTGTGCAATATTTCATTATAATTAGTATTCTATTATTTTTTAACTATTTATGACAATTCTATAACACAATTGTACATTCATGCTATATTCATGTATGACACTGTGTTTCATTGAATAAAGATATTATATTATATTATATTAATTAAAGACCATTTCAATATTTTCACTGAAAATATAAACTTTTGAGAATAAATTGTGAATGTCATCTGTTAAATAAGCTGTATATTATAGAATTTTAATCGTTTCATAAACTTATTTCAGCAATTTTAAGTGCATTTTCAAATAAGTTTTAGTGTTTAAACATACCAGCCTTATTCAATGTTCAGCATAAACGTTGACGTATAAGAAGCTCACATCACGTGCTATTAGCACACCCCACTGACCGCGTCATAGTATAAGTACATCATACACATTACTTCACATTCTACTCGGTAAGCCGGCCACAAGTTTGTGCAGACCAAATCCCAGGCGCGCGGGGAAAACTCGCGCCAACTTTGTTCAAATTGAGGAACATTTGATTGCCCAAGTTGTGCACTATTCCACATGCATGTGAAGCAATTCCCGTCGGGGGAAATAGTTTCTAATGAAACTAGGGCATTGTCGTCGTACTGTCTTACATCGTAATGCGTTATTTCACTTTTAGTTCAACATAGGCGTGTGAAGGACTTTTAAATAGGTATACGGTCCATTACGGAAAATCTATTTCCAGTCAAGATTTATTCGAAGAAAAATTGAGACCATTCACCGTGAAAAAGTTTATTTTTGATATGGATGATTTTTTCAATTGCATGTAGCCCTAGTCACAAATGTTGAATTGACTGATTTTATAGATTCATTCTGAATGAATTTGAGTAATTCGTGTGTTATCTGTATCTAAATAATCAAAATGGGGTGGTAAGATCGCCTTTGTGGTGCCCGTCCAAACGATCCTATCTTTCATCCATAGCCTTAATTGGGGAACAGTGATTTTGTATCAAGTTTCGATGTTATTAAAAAAATAATAATTATCTGTATGGTGTTCATAATTCATACTTTCAAATGACACTCCATTTTTTTCGTTATATTTTTATATTTTTCAAGTGTTTTCAAAAGTGTTTTTCAAGTGTTTTTAAATGTGTTGTGTCAATGAAATTCATCTAATATATTTCAATACATCTCTGATTTTTTATATGTCAAATGACTATGTGGCAAATGCATATTTTGATTATCCTTATATGTTACGTTATTTCTTCGCTAAATGTATGAAAATGTGACGTCATCGTTGGATGAAAATTGTATGAATAAAAAAATTACGAAGAATTGAAAATACATTTCTAGATAAGATATAGGGGCCGATACGTTACATATGTCAATGACGTCCATGCACACAATACAAGGCAATGTTATCAGTTATTTCTTGGAAGAAGTAGTGGGAGTATCATAATTAGATCACTTTTCTATCTAGACATAAGACAATACAATCTCTTACCAATCGATGTAATTGAAGCGAAATCATTTAGATAATTCAAATGTGAACTTATGGAAGCACAAAATTGAATTATTAGCATAATTTTATTACATTTTTCAAATTTTTCTTGTATTAGACGAGCTTTAGCTAGGATTTTCATCATGGTTCCTTATCTAACTCAGATCTGTATAGTTTTGTGGCATTATCGGGTGATAACTGTTATTTTTATGAATTTTAGAAATTTCAAAAATACCCATTAGAATAACACGGCGGGAAAAAAATAAAAATATTTTTATTTTCAAAAAAAAAATTTGGGTGAAGTTGAACTACATCTTGATACACGTTTCTGGAAATTTTCAGCTTGATCGAGTCAGCCATTTTGAAGAAAAAAACATGAAATGTGCTAAATTGGTACCACTCGAAGCCGTTTTTACCCATTTATAACTAAAATGTCACCCAATTGGCGAATTTAGGCAGAAGTTTGGCGAAGAAGTCGACACACTATTACTTTCCGCTCGTCTAACAACGCGTATATAGCGTTTTCCTAGTATTTCAAATACCCAAAAATTCTAGTAACTGTATCTAGTATGTTGGATACTTGAAGGGAGAGTTTGTGCCCATGGCTCCCTATGCGCCCACCTATGTTCAACATACACTCATCAAGTCAAAACAATAACGATATTTCTTGTAATAAAGCGTTACTAATTGTACCCAGGATATACTTATCTTTGGCATCTCACAAAGATTATTATCTTACTCATACATCGCGGTATTGACTGACGTAGTTAGAGAGGCTTCCTGGATCATTCCATCATGAAGCTCAAACAGAGAGCGTAAAGAAAGGAAGGTAGATGCGATATGAAAGTGTGGGAAGGAGAGAGAAGAATGGAGGTAACGACGAAACATGATACTGAGGTAATTATTGTAACAGCTCCGGGGAACAACACTCGGTAATATTGTTACTGATGTCTCGCTCGAAGCTCTGGCAAATATCAGTAAAGAAGATTTTTATTAGCAGTCACATTTTAGGTGGATACAAAACACGATTTCATATACTCAAAACGACTCGAAAATGCACTGATTTAGCACTTGACATTAGGCTATACTATTTCTTTGAATGGTGATGCCGCCCTCGGTAGCTCGGTCAGCTGAGGCATCACTTCAGAGGCTGAAGTCATCGTTGGGCGTGGGTTCGAGTCCCGCATTCGAGTCGCGCGTTTTTTGGAAACGCCTTTTCACTTGTATTACTTCATAGTTTCATAATCACCTGCTCATTCGTACCCCCGTATAACCTAGCTGTTGGTGGGGTCGTTGAGCAAACAATAATCATCATCATCATCATAAATGGTGATGATCAGTTACAGAAGATACGCAAAATGGAGATACAAGTATTTTTTCTAGAACAAAAAGACAGAATATGAGTACCCGGTATATTAAGTGACTGAAAATGGAAATCAAAATCTGAAATGAATGGATTTTGTACATAACTAAGTTTACTTAGGCCCAGTATTACCAAGGCCAGTTAGTATTTATCTGAGAGTTGGTGAAAACAAATACCACATGTAACCATGGTGATAACAAATTTGAACTGTCAGATAAAGTCCAACTTGACTTGGTAATACCGGGCCTTATAGTATATCCCTATGATTTAACTGTCCGTTAGGAAGGCTACAGCACACCACAACGGTCTATTTTAATTTTTTTTTTTTAACGACGCACTATACTGATGGCTACGATTTATTGGCGTCGGTGGATGATGAATGAGATGATGGGATGATGAGATGAGAGGTTATTTTATTAGGTGTTTTGGATGGTGGGAAGGAGTCGATCGTGGTCTGTTGTTAAGGAACCATCCCAGTATCAACCTGAACGACAGAGGGAAACCACACACAAAAAAATGTCAGAATGGTCGATCATGGCGGGAATCGAACCCCGGTCTCCCGAATTTCGGCTCAGTGTGTTACCACTCAGCCACGCGTCTCGGTTAGAACAGTTTCGTCTGAACCCAGTCACGTTACTTTCAACCATCAATACTATAATAACAAACCATCGTCACAAAATGTAATCATTTGTTATTTATATTTAACGAGTCAACACGACAGTTTTTCAATCTCTTTGCTACAAAATCCTCTTTTTCAAACATCTTCTTTACAATCCTCTGAACCAAAGACCTCGAGAAATTACTTCGTAATGTTCATCGTTTTTAGCAATCTTATGAAGCAATTTTTCTCAACCAATCGAAAAACTCTCGACAATCGAAAACAAAACAACTGAGCTAGTTCAGAATAGTTCGATTGATTGATTATTGCTCGTTTCATCAACGACCCCACCAACAGCTAGGTTATACGGGGGTACGTTTGAGCAGGTGATGATAAAACTATGAACCGATGATAAGTGTGAGGACCTTATCAGAACCCATGCCTTATGCGGGACTCGAACCCACGCTCATCAGTTTCTAAAGCGATGCGAAATGGCTCGAGTCGTCTCTCTTTTGTTTCTTTCCTTGATGCAGACAAAGTCTCTTAGATTTAGCGCTCTACAAATAGTCAACGTTTCTAATCAATTGCTAATCTGTAATCAATTAAATACTATCATACCTCTTTTTGTAGGGAGGTTCACTAAAAAATCAGCCGAGTTATAACTGATCACTCATCATTTATTCATATATGGATGAGTAGGCTAATAATTTCAGTTCCATTCGAATTAAAAGTTCATCAACTAGTCAGAAAAAAAAATCAATTTCAATATACCAAACCTATAGTTAGTGTGAATCTATGAATAACAAGTTCGAAATATTTTATATTTGAATTGAAAATGACTGGAATTTTTCTCTAAGACTTGAGTTACTGTGTATACTGTATGCTTATTTTCGCACAGTAATTCAACAATCATAGATCTATTAAGAGTCCATGGGAGTCGATTTAGTGGAATATCAGTTTTTTGTTGATAACTTTTGAACGGTATGAGATATCAAAATTCTAATACGAAGTATACACATATATTTTTAATACCTTCAAAATGGTGTGAAAAATAACTGTACAACTCATGTCGTATAATTTTCATACAGCTAAAAAATGTTTTTTTTCAGCTGTATACGCTTGTCAGACAAGTGATATGGGTTGGATTGTTACAACTCATACCATCTCGAAGGTATTCGTTCCCTCCTTATTAGAATTTTGATATCTCATACCGTTCGAAAGTTATCACCAAAAAACTAATATTTCGCTATACCTTACCCCATGTGTTCCATTACCGACATGATAACATACGGACTGCGCGCGCAATAGGTAGTTTTGCAGTGCGAAGCGCGCCCCGGAAGATGAATGGGGCTTTAAACCAGGCAGCAGATTGGCCGAGTTTTATACAACATAGTTTCCCCGAGTCGGGACAATTAAGCTACAAGTTACGATAGTGCAGCCGTTCAAAGCACGTGTATGTGAGATATGTTCGTGTGCACGAGTAATGAAGGTTCCGAGCGACCGTCCCCCCTATCCCACACCACTATCGCACGGGTGGTTCGAGCCTTCATTTCTCGTGTGTAACTTGTGTCGACGAGAGGAGACTCCGAGCGACCGTCCCCCCTATCCCATGCCACTAGCACTCGGGTGGTTCGAGCCTTCATCTCTCGGGGATATACCCACGTTAACTTACACGTACATTTTACGGCGATAGGCAACTTGCAGGACATTAATATACCGAATGTCAGGGGGGGGATGTTGTGGAGAAAGGGGAAGGGGGAGGGGGGTTTCGAAGCTGTAAATGATTGAACATTGCCTATTAATTTGACTCTTACACGGGGTTCAAATACAACCCTCTGGTCAAGTTGATTTTATTTCAATTTAAATCCGTCATCTTAAGACAGCTACGACTCATGAAAAGTACGTCATTGCCGTAAAAATTAATTTTTATTCCAAGTCTATGTGAAATGCTCAGTTTCTTAATTTTAGTATTTAGTACTAATCACTAATCATTAGTTCGCATTGTGAATTCAGCTTAATAGAAAGTTCTCATCATATACTAATGTATTTGGTTCTCATTCTCAGGCTTTGGACTGAGCCAGCGGTGAAACCGGTCACTTATCTTTTTACAAACTTGAAAACAAAATTGAGAATGTATCCTAGATTCACTTTGGGAATTAAAAGCACTTTATAAAGCAAGCTAATTAATCCCGTTTCCATTTGTTTCATATATATATATATATATATATATATATATATATATATATATATATATATATATATATATATATATATATATATATATATATATATATATACATATATATAGTTATATATATATATATATATATATATATATATATATATATATATATATATATATATATATATATATATATATATATATATATATATATATATATATATATATATATATATATATTATATATATATATATATATATATATATATATATATATATATATATATATATATATATATATATATATATATATAGAGAGAGAGAGAGAGAGAGAGAGAGAGAGAGAGAGAAAGAGAGAGAGATACATATACATATATATATATATATATATATATATATATATATATATATATATATATATATATATATATATCGCGTTCTACTTGAATATGCTAATCCGTGTCAGCTGTTTTTGCGTGGTTCAAGTAAAAGTGTGGCACTCCTCTTCACACTTCAGTTGGAATTGAACGTTAGCTGTGAGTACATTAAACGCTGCTAAATATTTCACGTTACCATTAGGCCGATGTCGTTACGTCTGAAGACCGCCACTGTACACGTTGCGTTTTAAATAACTTGGAGAACCGCTGAGGGTAAAAAACAAACACGGTAACGAGAAAGATACGTTCATAATTTGTGGAGATTCTGATGAAATTGTAAACGAATGAATATTTGATACACTAAATTCTTTGTAGCACTCAAACTTTTAGCTAGATGATGAAAGTGAAAAAAAAAAAAAATAGAGTAATTAGAAAAGAGAAGAGTGTATACTAATCTGTATCAACTACTAGGCATTACTGCATGCATTAAAATGAAATAAAAATATACTTGACTTGGCATCTGTCGATTCTAGAGAGCCGTGAATCTTTGCAACGTGGCTCTGCTATTATTTCTATCGATGAATGAAATACAATTTCTAAAACTTGCCAGAAAACTTTGTGATAATGTAACCTCTGGACCCTTATTCCTGAGATAAATGAGATGTGAGAAGAATATAAATGAGTGAGAAAACGATTATCTCACTTAAAATGGCCGATTAAATCGGCCATTTTAAGTGAGATCATCGTTTTCTCACTCACTTTTATTTTTCTCACATCTCATTTATCTCAGGAATAGGGGTCCCTGATGTATTTACATTCAGTAAGAATTTTTTTTTTTTTTTTTCAATGAATGAAAGCATATTCAGTAATAATAATAATCTGATTTGAAATGACGCAAAAATTAGGATGGCTCTCGTATAATGTCGAGTGCCTGTCAACGGAGAACTATAAAGATGGATTCACAATGCAAACTAATGATTAGTGATTAATGATGAACTAAAGTTGACAGATACGGAATCAGTGTTGACGTTCACATTGAGTTTAATATTAGTAACTGACCTTGAAAGTTAACCAACTTTCAACTTTAGTATTATTCATTAGTTTTAATCATTAGTCTGACCAATCAGAAGTCGTGAATTCGAAAAGACAGAAAGTCAATGCAAAAGGAAGCTTTCCCGCTCGATGAACCGCTCGTTTACAGCCTTCTAACATGTAGATTTCAATTTAAATCTGTCATCTTAAGAAAGCTACGACTCATGAGAATTAATTCTTATTTCAAGCCTATGTGAATGCTCAGTTTCTTAATTTTAGTATTTAGTATTAGTCACTAATTATTAGTTGGCATTGTGAATCCAGCTTAACTCAAAATCTAGATGGAATTGATTTTCGTTCCTGCAGACGAAATATTGTGTGAGTGCATGAGCTGGGAGCGAATAACCGGTTCTACGAGAATCGGGGTTGAACTTTGAAACAAGAACAAAATCGAGTATAGCACATAGCAAAGCACATGTAAATAGCACGTGTAGGGGTGGACCAATATGAGAACAATAATTCCATCAGCCAATCAGCTGATAGCTTAAACTAGTTCAGAACGCGCTACTACACAAGAAATAAACCGAGACGCGTGGCCGAGACCGGGGTTCGATTCCCGCCATGGTCGTCCATCCTGACAGGGTTTTTCGTGGTTTCCCTCCGTCGTTCAGGTTGATACTGGTATAGTTCCTTAACAACAGGCCACGACCAACTCCTTCCCACCATCCAAAACACCTAATAAAATAACCTTTCATCTCATCATACCATCATCTCATTCATCATTGACCGACGCCAATAGATCGTAGCCATCAGTATAGTTAGTGCGTCGTTAAAACCCAATATAAAAAAAAAGAAAAAATATGGAAACAAGAAATAAACTTGAATGGAGAACTTTGAAAGTCAATCCCAATTGACCAATGTAGATGGGCGTGACTTATACGAAGCAGGGGAAATTGTAGATACCTTGATTAGTTATTTCCCTATTTCCCTTGCTTCACTGTCCACTTGATGGTTTTTATATTTTGTGACATCACGAGGACGGACGATCCACAATGGTCAATTTTTCTGCTGTTAAGTGTACATATACTTTGATAGTTCCGGTATTAAAAAAAGTCACCAGAACGCGATTCCGGTGCGTTTCGTTACCATCACCGGAAGGCGACTCCGGTGCGTTTCGTTACCATAATAAAACAAAGTGGCTATTCATCAGACCGGACAGTAGGCTACAGATCAGTTTCATGTCAGATTGAATTAGAATTTACCGTGTTTAATTTTTTCGTATTCACATTTGGGTTTAACGACGCACTCTAATCATGACTGAGATATATTGGCGTCGGTGAATGATACATGAGATGGTGGGGTGATGAGATTAGAGGTGGTTTTATCATGCGTTTTTTGGATAGTGGGAAGGAGTCAGTCGTGGCCTGTTGATGAGGAATCATCCCAGTATTGACCTGAACGACAGAGGGAAACCACACAAAAAAAACTGTCAGGATGGTCGACCATGGCGGGAATCGAACTTCGGTCTCCTGAATAACTTCAGAATATCTGTTCGGATAGGTTAATTAGTTGAGGTTATTTTGGATAAGGTATAGGTTCAATAAATAGATTGAATTGAGTTATTTAGGTTGGTTTAGACTCCGCGCAACAACAACAACAACAACAACAACAACAACAACAACAACAACGTCAGCATTTGAAGATAGACCGATAGTCCGATGATTCTTCATGTGATAGAAAACAATTTTCTCACAAAAGCAAATAATTTTACGCCTGGCTATAATACCGGGGGTAACAATGACATTCGAACAAGTAAATACAAATCAGGAAAGTACAAGAACTGCCCCTTGTATGCCGGTTCATCATTTTATAACAAGCTACCTATGTTTTTAAAGACGCTAACAGGAATGAAGTTTAAGTCAAGTGTAGAAGATTTTCTTATTCAATAATGTGTTTATGTATGAGTCAGTGACTGATTACACGGTAATGAAATGTGAAGAAATGTAAATCAATGTACTTATAATCTGCTGTATTTATAATTCATAACCATTACTATATTGACGAACCCATATCATGTATGATCCAACCAGATAATGAAGACAATTATTATTATTATTATTATTATTATTGAAAAAAAAAATGTTAATATGATACTTAAGTCAATATTCAAATTAATCGGGATAATTTGTTTGTTCACTGTAATATTTTATCAGCTAGAGGAATTTATAAATATAAAATTATCATCCAAAATTACTTCTCGAACCAGTATAAACAAAATCTGGAACATAATTATAGAACAAGAACCAAAGAGACCAATTATTGTGTAATACCCTCATTTATTAACAGCTACGACAAGATACGTTTTGAAGGTAACGGTTCCGACTTTATTCAATGCCATTCCAGCAAATCTTCGCTGTCTAACATACATGGCAGATATTGAACTGAATGTGAAAAATTGGATTGTCACTCCAGAATAAATCAGTAAATTGTATATATACTTAATTAATATTGAATTGTTGAGGCCCAGAATTGGATGATTGGTAATTTCCAATGTTACCATAACATGTTGAGTGCAAACTCAAGATCTCTTCTTTCTTGCACTCAGTAATATATTTTCCTTTCATCATGTGTTGTTGGTAATTGTATTATTGTATTTGTAATCTGTTGTATCTGTTGTGCGTGATTATAAGGAAAGGAAAATAAACGGAATAAATAAATAAATAAATAAATAAATGTTACAGCATGAGTGGAGTTGGCTTAAGGTGTAAGAGTATTGCTTCAATGGGGAAATATATAAACAACTGTGGATACTTAAGCTAACTCCACACATGCTGTAACATGTTATGATAACAATGGAAATTACCAATCATCCAATCCTGGGCCACAACAGAATCATTCGATGGTGTATAATCTTTTCTTTTATTTTTCTTTTCTCGGATACTTGAATAGGATTTTGTTGTTTGCGTTTGTATAATATGTTGTTTTTATTTTCTCTATATTGCCATTCAGAGGAAGCAGCTCTAAAATAAGACGCTGAGTAATAATCAAGTTTAATTGTGTATTATATTGTTCAGCATAATCTCTGCTGACAAGTTGCGAAAGCAGCTTAGCGGAGTTTTGTACATAATTTGTAAACTGTTTCTAATTATCAATGAAAAAAAATTTAAAAAGGGCGGTTAAAAAAAACGTAGTTCCAACTACCAGGCCTGTATATCACGCTAGTTCAGTTAGCACACCTCGAGTTATAGTTAGTTATTCAACGACGATAATTGAATCACCGAATCTTCATCAACTTGGTTAATTTATGATGATTGAAAGTGGGAAACATCTTTCTCAACGCGTCGCCCGAAATAACATCGCATTGATTCAATTTACTATTCGAGTCAGCAATGCAGGAACGTAATAACAATAATTCCCGATGGCGTTGGCAATCTAAACCGCGGTGACAAGACGTCACTTCGAGTCGGGTCTGCCTCCGTTTGTCTCACGCCGTAATAGAGTGCGTGCACCGCGCGTATCTAGGTAGCTCTGTTATAGCATAGCATCGCACGGTGCCACCGTAGAAGAACAGAGACATTCATCTCTGACATTTTTTTATGTTTAGGCCATGACTATCAATTACGTAACGGGATAAGCAACATGGCGAAAGTCCTATCCTTTTAACATTAGACCGTTTTCACCATGATGGAATCAGCGCTTTCATGTACATTTCTGAGATTTGCAATTTCAAATCAGATCGTACGTATTATAGGCTCGTATTTCAATGTATAGTACATAGTTGTATACTTGCATTGTTTTTTATCTTTCTTGTAGATGATGGGTAATTAATCCAGTTATCAAATGGTGAATATAGCAGTAGGGCTCATGACTGGAGGTCTGAATGCTTTTATAGACATATTTTAAATTCAGATTGGCCAATTCAAATAGAAATTTATTCCAATATTGCTTAATGCAGTTGGGAAGAGCTGGATTCACAGATTGCATTACATCTATTACTTGTATAGATCAACATACAATAATACCAGCAAAATCATCATAACATTTGTGAAGCGGCATCCCTTTGATATACGCATGGTGCAGAAGGAAACCGCCATGTTGCTTATCCCGTTACGTTATTGATAGTCATAGGTTTAGGAGCATTTTTTGTCTTTCAATGTTTTTGGTTTTTTGGCTCATAATTATTTTTTTGAAGTGTGACCAATACGCGATGTAGTGACACCAACCTATTTTATCATCATATAAAGAAGGTGCCCTACTCACATATACTGATAAAGTGGACGGTATTTGTGGTTTCTTGCGGTCAGTTCAGAGCCAAAGGTCCCGATTGCCTGTCACGATTTAGCGGATTCCCTTGTGAACTTGATGTAGATGAGAGTGGCTACGGTACCGGTAGCATTGTTGAACTACAAAATCTATCATTTTCATGAGAAAACAAATGCAACTGCTAACATAATAATTCCATTGAGCCGTGCGTATTTTATTGTTGAGCATTTGTTGTTTTATATAGTTCGATGTAAGAGCGATAGTTGCGCTACAGGCAATCGGGACGCTGGACTCGGGAACTGACCCCGGAAATATTTCCCTTTCAAGACCCGAGTTAGAGCACCTTCTTTATATTATGATTAAAGTAGGTTGCAACTATATATCACAGCCAATATATGGATATGATTTGTTTCAACACATCCATGATATTTCTGGTGCAGGTACTATTTCCAGTAAGATGCGCAGTGCTATTCTATTCCCACAGGCTTAGACCTGCTACGCCCAAATATTACCACTTTTCAATACCCGTTATTTCAGAATAGAAATGTTCAGTATGAATGTAACTTTATCTCAGAATTAGACATAAATTGTCGAAAATACTGCTCCACTTCTAATTTTTTAGTTTTCTTCAAAATTGGGGAAATAAATAATAGTTATTCATTGAAATTTAGTTTCAGTGTTGTGATGTCCGTTAATAACTTTATTTTTTTCCACCTTTTTCTTTAGAGTATTTTTATATTTTCGCTACACAGATAAGCCTACTAGGCCCACTTATGAGTTCTATGGGCTCTATTGTATAGAATATGTTACTGTATTTTTCCTATAGAAGTAATAATAAACAACAAGTACAATGCCGATAGTGAATAGATATGCAATGCGCCTATATGAGTGCATTGTCATGAGTCACTCGAGAATTAATAATATTGCTCAGTTCCATTTGGTAATTATCAATATCACGTTATGATCACGTAACTCACATTATCACTCGTATCGTTAAAATGAACTGTAATTAACGTTTTTAAACGTTAATTTAAAAAAAAAAGGGGGGAAAGATCAACATTTATGTGTTTGGTTTACTCTGTGAAGCTACAAGATGCAAAGATAGATTTCCAAGATACAACACAAATATAGGGCGCTACTACTTCTTAGGAGGAAGAAAAAATCAATTAAAACTAACCCATTTTCACTTGGAAAAAGCAGTTTCTTGCAATCACCGGAAAATGTCTTTGTATTATTATTTATTACCATACCACTACTTTATATATAGGCAATTCTTTCAAGTAATGACTAACAATCGTTACTATATTAACACAGTGGACTGGTGGACCAACCAGATTGTGATTGAGTCCGTCTCTTGTTACAATACGATGACGCCGCCTGATCGAAGCCTATGCCATGTCGGTGATTGACGGACAAATCACAATAAACTGTTTGCACTTGTACGTCTGAAGTGTTCCGCACAAATTAAACACTGTTATCTGCAAAGAAAAGGCACGGTGTAGTGATACCAACTTATTTTATCATAATATAAGGAAGGTGACCCAACTCGGATCTTGAGAGTGAAATATTTCCGGGGTCAGAATCTGAGTCCAGCGTCCCGATTGTCTGTAGCGCAACTATCGCTTTTATATCGAACTATTCAAAACAACAATGCCCAACAATGCTATACACGGCCCAGTGGATTTCGAGAATTATAGATTTTGTTAGTTCAACAATGCCACCGGTACCGTAGCCACTCTTATTTATATCTAGTTCACAAGGGGATCCACTAAATCGCGACAGGCAATCGGGACGATTGGCTCTTAAATGACAGCAAGAAACCACAAATGCCGTCCATGTTATCAGTATGGGAGTTGAAGCACCTTCTTTATATTATGATAAAATAGGTTTGTATCACTAGGCCTACTTCGTGGAAAAAGTATGGTCACAGTACGAAGTCCTGGTGTTCAAGGTCTATTGTTGATAATCCAGGATAATCAATAAGCCTACATATTTTTAAGAACATGAAATCATTCATATTTATTGGACAATAATTAATATTGTTTTGAATAATCAATGTATTAGATATCCTGAAACAATTTCACCGTGATGACCAATGAAAAATATTTGAAATCCATGAAAATATTTCTGAAATATTGATGTTCCACTTCCATACCTACATAGTATTCGATTTTATAATTATGTTTAGAAATATGTGATGAATATATTTAATAAATTGATAGGATATTTATAAATACATAATTATAATAATGGAATATTATTAAATGGAATAATCAATACATTTTGACGTAACGTTATTTGCTGCAGCTGAACAATGATCAGAGAATGAAGTTCGAAATAAATTCAAATATCGTCACGTTTAACACACTGCCTTAGTTATGATTCACAGCCAGTACGGAACATTAGAAGGCTACACGAATTCTCATCTGTGACGTCACATTCTCACGGTGTCAATCCTCATTCGCCAGGAAGTTCAAGATGGCGGAAAGTGACATAAAGAAACATAACAGTGCTGCTGGAGATTCAGTGTTTACAGGTAATATTAATCGAATTGATATATTAAACTGTATAATTATTTTTACCATTATTGAAGCTATCAGTCTTCTACGCACATCTAAATTCATTGTATTAAATGCCGAGATTTTACTCGGAAAATCGGTCCAGCTGTGGCTGTTACCCATCATGGCCTTGCTTTATAAATAATTGCGTTATCATTCTGAATGGGAAGTAGCAACATTTTACATAAGTTCGCCAGACATACATACCCCAAATCATATATCATCATGTAGGTTACTAGACATGTCATTTAGATACCTACTCTGGGCTTACTTTGTAAGCCACTTTGTACTTTGTACGTCAGTAGGCTCAGGCTCAGCTGATCAGGATTAAAAGTTCCCAGGTTAGTATCAATTGTTTGTCTTGTCAGTTTGGTATTGTTCTTCCGATATTTAATATTGGCGGAGAATGTAAACATGCTGATGATTAAATACATAAGCCAACCCAGATGTGTCGATTAACCTGTACATTTTAGGTTAGGATGTTTCAACCATGCCAAGGGCTGAGTAGGTCTAAGGCTGAACGATCTTTCGATCAGAGTCGATGAACATAGGCCCAACTCTAACTATCAATCGGTTTTCAAGCAATGTTTCAATTTTTGATGGTAACCAATCATTATTAGGCCTACACTGAGACAGATTGGCTAGATCAGTCGCTAGCAGAAGACTAACGTTTGATTCCCGTCGTGGTCGACTTCACTGAGGTCTCTCATGGTTTCCTTTAATCGTTGAGATTGAATACTGCTATGATTCCTCATCAACAGGCTATGACTGCTTCCTAAAAACGCCTGACCGGTAAAATGGCCTTTTGTCTCTTCATTCACGGATGCCTGTCGGATCTTATACATCATTACTATGTGTCGTTGAACCCAATATAAATAAAATGGACCAATCACTATTTCTATGTAGACGATTTACTACGGTGAAAATGTATATACGCGCCATTTTTACAAATTGTAGATGTTGAGAATATAGCATTTTCATTGCTACATCTCCAACCTCCCTTAGGCATGCATTCTACCAGTAACCCTTTTACTAGTTGCTGAATCATATTATTCTAGATTATAGTAGATAGGAAGACCAACCAACTCTCGATATATGTTGATCTCAAAATTAAATGAGATCTACTAAATTTATTTTGTTAAAAACTGCGATCCTCTTCATAGGCGTCTCACAACGAACGTCACATATTGTTGCTTGACATTGTCCAGAATACCGTGATTCCCACCAAAACTTGGTGTGGATCGATAACGATGGCAGTCACCGTACATTTGAAAGTTGGCCCAGAGCTCTCACTGTGTCACGCCATGATTAGAAGATTACATTTTTCATTTATTGAAGTTCAATGATGCACTGTAGTGATATCAAGATCTATTGGTGTTAGATGAATGATCAATGAGATGATTTCTTAGTTAGGTAGGCCAACGGTGCTGGGAAAGGTAGTAGGAAGAAAGCGGTCTTGGCGTATATTGTAGTCCTGAACTATCCCTGCATTTACCTCTGGCTGCAGAGGGAAACCCTAAAAAGCCTCTGTAATGACGGAAATTGCCGTGGATCTTCCGCGAGGCCCAATCTACCGTCACCTATCAGTCACATGGAGCAAGCGCGTTACTGCTAGTGCTAGTCTTATTCAATACACTAAAAAACACTAGAATATTTTCTTACCGTCTCTTGATATTTCATTGAAACCACAAGCCGCGATTTGTGTTTCGATTGTTTTTTTTTCGCTACCTATTTTGTAGTTGAGGTTGCATGTTCACGGCTAGTGGTGAACTGAAAAACTATGAAAATCAGTCGAATCAAGAGTGTGACCAAATTACAAATTTCCCATTGGTGACACTTTTTTGTATGTACATTTTGATTTTAGAAGTCTATCGCTACTTTTACTGGCAAATAGTAAAACTGCCATGAAACCATGTGATAAAATTGAAAATATCAGATGGCAGCTAATATATCTGTCAATTGAATAACAAGTGTTTAGTTTTAATTGTATGTTTTGTAAATCTTTGTGTTTCCGTGCATGATTTACAAGCACTAGTTAATACAATAACAGCTCGGTGACGATGCTGACTTTTAACTGTGTTTATAATTACCACGTGTTAATTTATCAACACCTGATATTCAACTCGTGATCTCTATTCTGATATCCAGTCACACACCTGACAACAATGTAGGCCTATCGGTAGAGCGTATGTTTATTAGTATGTAACCAATTTATTGGGCTCAGTAATAAAATGCATGAATATTAATTACGATTGTCAACAATAAGAGCTGTATCGATTACGATCAATATTTTTTTCAAAAGACACGTAAATCGATTCAATTTCTATAATACGATATTTTCAATTATCGATCTTTCAAACCTACCGTATCTTTTGAAGATATTATTTAAACCTTACATAAAGTCTCTCATTGCCGTTCGCATGATCCCTCCAATCAATTATACTGGCGTGAGAGTGTTGGCATTTTATTGAACACTATCTAAAGCCAATGAGAAACGCCTTCGTAAATAATGAACATCAACAGAAAATTGAAATAGGATACGATATTAGGACGTTTAAAACGAATACGATTATCGAACAGGGAGAAAAATATCGATACATGTTACGATTAATTATCGATGTGATGTGAACGAGAATCGATATGTTTCTACATCGAGAAACAACACTAATATTAATACATCAGATCGCCATTCATATGTGACGTGTCAAGGTAAGGGCGGGGACCGAACCCAGTCCCTCGGGCCGACTGGCTGAGACATTTAAACCAGGCATCCGCATATGTGCTAATGCCTAGGCATCGGAAACTTATTGCCAAAATCAAGTGAGACTAGAATCTTGGCAGCGTGGCGTTTGAAGCAGCCAAAAATAAATCCATCTCCTTGCTCAAAGATGCTGCGTGGACTGTGATTTTCTGTTACTTATGGCTCGTGTGTCTTGTCACGTGTCTCATTTGTTTGTACTCCACCAGTACTGTATTTGATGTGTTTGTTTTTTTTTAACAAGAGCACTGAGGCAACTAGAGGGAGGGGATAGACGTTGAGATAAAAATGAAGATATTAAGGCCGGGTACTTCTTGAAAAGATCGCAAATCGTTTCCCGCGCGCGCGCTACTTGGCTCAATAGTCATGACCGAACAGTCTGAGCTAACCTCGAACTCTGAAAAGGGAACTAAAATTACGAAATGACTAAACCTCAATTTCTTTTTCCTCTAAAAGTTGTCCCATTAGTCACTTGCATATTTTATATATTTAACTGGATATACCATAGTTTATTGACCTGTGTAAGGCTGATGTATATAGTCCTCTAGAGTCTAGAGTGTGTAGATCCTCTGTCAGGATGGTCGACCATGGCGGGAATCGAACCCCGGTCTCTTGAATGACAGTTCAGTGTGCTAGCCACTCGACCACTCGTCACAGTTTTGTCGACCGGTACAAGTTCAACTGTCCAAGTATGGTCTTTAGAAGGTACATCAAGTAGGCTCATGTGCCGTTTCAGCCCGAGGCTTGTCCATCTCATTCGCTCACGATACCGTTAAGGTAGTTGATCGATCTATTATTGGCCGCGTCTCGGATTAATATAGATTCCTCGCCAGACACAATGATATAGTTGTGGTCGGTATAAGGGCGGTCGTGAAAAATCCTTGATTTAGGCGATCGCAGTCCCCATAGAGCCAAAATTATTGCCAGGGTCATGGCACAGATATTAAACTCATAAAACTTGAAAATCATAAAACTCGAACCGTGCAAAATACATTAACTAATACATAATAAGATGCAGACAATATTTGTCGAGAATGCTATCAATTGGATTTTATAATAACAAAGGTGGAAGCATCACGTATAAGTAACAGTAACACTCGATATTTTTGCCATCGACTTTTACCTCACCGCTTAACCGTTATTCGTACAAAATAACATGTAATATAATTATTGCGAATATTTATTATGGGTTGACAGTATTTTATAAGACTTCTCCAATGGTGTAAGGAAGTTTCATTACAGTAGGGCGTAGGCTATATTCAAATGCTGAGGCAAATGGTCGAGTGGTTATAACACTGAACTATCATTCAGAAGATCAGGGTTCGATTCCCGCCATGGACGTCCATCCTAAGAGGGGTTTTTCATGGTTTCCCTCTGTTGTTCAGGCCAACACTGGGATGGTTCCTTAACAACAGGCCACGACCGACTCCTTCCCACTATCCAAAAACACCTAATTAAATCACCTTTCATCTCATCTCATCATCTCATATATCATTCACCGACGCCAATAAATCTCAGTTATCAGTACAGTGCGTCTTAAACCCAATTCAAATAAAAAGCATGTTCAAACGAAAGCCACGACGATGTTGCTGTGAAGCGTATGCCAATACAGCTAAAAAATGTGTTTTTGTAGCTGTATAGACGCTTGACAGTTATACGACATGACTTGAATAGTGTTATAATTTATATCATCTTGAAGCTATAATCATCTGTGTTTCTCGCGTATTAGAATTTCGATATCATACCGATCAAAAGTTATCACCAATACACTGTTATTTCTCTAAATCGACTCCTCGTTATACATGTTGCCTATACCGGCTTGATTGCAGACGTTCGGGGCACAAGTTGGTAATGGAAAACCAATCATCGTATTGACTTACAGTTTTCGGTTGAATGATCGATATTCAATGATAATAATAATATAATAATAGTATTCAATACGTGCTCGTTCGAAGAGCTTTAGTTCGTGGTATGTTTTCAACCCTTTCAAAAATAATTGTCAAAAATCAACATGTTTCTACCTATTTTTCATTGTTTCTACGATTTTTTCAGAGTGATATAATATGGAATTAGGATTTATAATGAACATAGAGACATAGATATACTCATTGTGGTTTCATTGCAAAAAGAATTAGACTGATTGGTCCCACCGTTTACCCACGCGGGAGCCAAAGGCCCGCATTGGCGCTTTTTGTTCTGTTTTGACCGTTCCCTGCAGGTTTTACTCGTGTGTTGTGAGATGTGAAGTAGCCTCAGGACGGTCGCAAGGAAATGTTATACGCTCTGGGAAGGTTCTCATAGAAATAATGGCCAGATTCCTCGCCAGACACAATAGATCTAGTCATTAGATACAGGCGTACATCAAGAGTCCATGGGAGTCGATTTAGCGAAATATCAGTTTTTTGGCGATAAGTTTTGAACGGTATGAGATATCGAAATTCTAATACGCGAGAAACACAGATAATTATAATATCTTCAAGATGATATAAGTTATATAACGATGCCCTTATATATATATATTATATATATATATATATATTATATATATATATATATATATATATATATATATATATAGGCCTATATATATATATATATATATATATATATATATATATATATATATATATATATATATATATATATTCCCTTATAGCTTTAATTGATGAACAGTGATTTTGTATCAAGTTTCGATATTTTTTTTTTTTTTTTAATCAAGTCATCTCGCATAACTGTCAGGCGTATATAGCTAAAAAATGTGTTTTTGTAGCTGTAAACGCTTAACACGCTTGACAGTTAGATGCGACATAACTTGAATAAAACTTTATAACTTATATCATCTTGAAGCTATACAATAGGTTATTATAGCCAATATAGGCTCTCATATAGAAATACGTCAGATTCCTCGCCAGACACAATGATCTGGACGTGGCGTGGCCCAGGGGTTATATTAGTGCGCAGTTGACCCTAATATGCGCAGTTCTAAACTTCAAAAATGCAGCTCTTAATTTCAATTTGCGCAGCTGTAAAATCAAATCTCTGTATATAATAATGCACTATAATTATACTAATAACACTAATAATGCATATTAGTAATGATGCATCATGATGCAACAACCTTGGCCCTACATATTTCCAAATAGTAACAAGATACTTTAAAAAACAAAGTTTTCAAAAAATTCACTGCGGGGCTGTGGATCCCCCCCCCCCCCCCCCCGCAGTACCTGCGCGGAACCTACCTCTTTATATAATTGATTTTTTCATATGCGCAGTTCTAAATTTTCACTAATATAACCACTGGCGTGGCCCACAAGTAATCCTTGATATTGTGAGCGTGGCTGAATGGCTGCCAAGGATGGCAGGGGATCAAGGGCATGGTCACGAGCGCAACGTGTTTATTCGTCTATAATCGTCACATCAGCTGTGATTGGCGGAATTCAAGTCTACAGCTATTGTCATCGTTTCGTTAGATCATGGCTCGGGGCTTGGAATGACGTCTCCTGCGGTTATGCTCGACAGTGCACTGCAAAATGCAAAATGAGTGCGTATTCTGTAACTGAGTTAAATCTGTGTTTCTGTATACAGCCTCTCCACATGGTCACATAATGATAGAATATATATATATATATATATATATATATATATATATATATATATATATATATATATGATATATATGATATATATATATTTAATGTATGTATATATTTTATATATATATATATATATATATACATATATATATATATATATATATATATATATATATATATATATATATATATCTTTCATCCATAGCCTTAATTGGGGAACAATGATTTTGTACCAAGTTTCGATGTTATCAACAAAAAAAACAAAAATATATATATATATATATATATATATATATATATATATATATATATATATATATATATATATATTCATTCATTTATTTATGTAGGCTGTCACAATTATGTAGGCTTATATAATATTATATAAGAATACACATGTGACATATGTTCAATAAAGCTTGACTCAAATTTGCCCAATGTAGAATTAATTTCGAAATTACTTTTTGACTCTGCCGACCAAACGGCTATTAGACTTTGAAAGGCAGCCGATGGCGCAACCCCGCACGTGGGATCACCTGGCTGAATTAGCCGAACAAGCTAGCTCTTGACAGACAGGAATACATGCTATTCCTAAATCTCGACTCAACGGGCCTCGCTTGTGTCACGTGCCGTATAAATAAACACGGAATTGAAAACGACTCGGAAATTAAGGCGTTCCCAGTCTCCGTAGGGCGAGCAGTTCCCGCCAGGGTGATTTCACAGATATGAATGATCATAAAACTTGAACAGTGCGAGATATAAAATTAACAAATATATCATAAGATGTAGACAATATCTGTCGAGAATGCTAATGAGTCCAATTGTATAGTAAAATGTGGAAAGATCACTTGTTGTATATGTAACAGAACACTCGATATTTTTGCCATCAATTTGTTTGTAACGTTATACCGGCCGTTACGTACAAATAGCATGTTACATATTGTAAATGTCCATTGAGAGTCGACATCATATACACGGTGTGGAGCAGTTTCACTACAACATCTTGATCTGAAAAGTCAATGCGATCGTTCATATGTTATATTGACATTGAAAATATTACGCTGTGGGGCGACAAAAGAACATTTGAAAGACCTGAACCCGTTGAAATGTTACTATTTTTTTAACCATTTTTTTTTTTTTTTAATAACATCGAAACTTGATACAAAATCATTGTTCCCCAATTAAGGCTATGGATGAAAGATAGGCTTAATTGGGAATTTCAATTTCAAGAATTTTAAATTGTACATGAGGCTCCTGCATGACATATATTCCAAGTTTATTTTTGCTCTAAAATCTTTAAATTGAACTCAATTTCGAAAGTGAGACCTGATTTGAGTTCTAATTACATTTACATAACTCTACACATACATAACTTTTTTTTAACAACATCGAAACTTGATACAAAGTCATTGTTCCCCAATTAAGGCTATAGATGAAAGGTAGGATCGTTTGGACGGGACACCACAAGGGCGATCTCTCCACCATAGATGAATAAATCATACATTAGAGAACTGAGAAATGGTTACGCAGGCCAAATTGAGCCAGTACTATAATAATATCCCAGACCAACAGTCGTTTGTTGAATGTAACTGACCTTTCTATAGGAGTTGCTAGGTATATGAAATTATGAATATTTTCGTGTATAATTGATCGTTATGCTAAGTTGGCCTCAAGGTAGTACTTGGTGCTTGGCGGGATGTAATAAACGCTTCTGCCAGTCCGTGATCGCTTCGCTCCATTCACTGACTCGTTTAATCTACCTACACTTGCGGTCACATGAAGTGGCCCATAAAGTCAAGTCGGAATCAGGCCCGGACTTGACAATCCAGCGCCCCTATACTTACTTTCAAAATGTGTGTTAGACTAGTGTCACGAATCTAAAAAAATCTTTCGGGCAATGTGGAAAGCACGTGGCACGTCAACGTATTTCCACTCGTTTCTCCTCGACATTACTAATGATGACTTATACTAATTAACATATTTAAAACAGTGTGCGACTCACCCGGGGTGAAATTAACCTTCAATATTCAGTATGCAATATCATTATATTCATATTATTATATATTATTCGAATACATATTCAATAGTCAATATTTCGGTAAATCCAATAGGGAGAGGGACAACTTATAGCCCCGCAGGTAATATTTTCTAAATATCATGTTACTAGAATATATTCTGTATAAGTTGTAGATATTGGCCAATTTTGTTGAAAAATTGGGAAACAATGATTTTGTATCAAGTTTCGATGTTATTAAAAAAAAAAAATTGTTGTAGTGTTGATGAGAATATGAATGGGAATAATAATGAGAATGAGTTTGTAATACTTTTGGTTTCATTTTTACCTATGATGTAACTCGTGTTGCATTTTATTTTATTCGAAACAACTTTATGAAAGCCCTGAAAAGCGCAGGCGCCCCCAGGCTTGCCAGCATGTGCGTAAATCCTGGCCTGATTGCTATGCATCCTGAAGAAAACCTACGGATATTATTTGCACGAAAACTAGCAAGTATTGCTGTCAATGAAATAGATTGTTATTTAAATTTATGTATGAAATCTATATGCATGTATTTGACCGCGAAATTGTTCACACACACACACACACTCTATGTGGAGCGCGTTAGCGGTCACTGAAAGTTGTCGATCAAACAACATTTGAATCTATCTTGAAGAAAATCTACTGATAGCATACGTATAAAAAAAAATTGTTTAATAACATCGAAACTTGATACAAAATCATTGTTCCCCAATTGAGGCTATGGATGGAAGATGGGATCGTTTGGACGGGGCACCACAAGGGCGATCTTACCACCCCATTTGTATTAGATAAAAGTATTTCAGTTTCCGAACGTCTGGAACACAATATGACTGTTTCTGTGATATGTATCCGGACACAAAACACACGAATGTTGATATCTTCCACTTTGAAGTAAGACTCTAGGGCAGTGATCACTTCTTTCCATTAACAGCAGATGTGAAGTTTATCATTATACAAAATGGACAAAGAAAAAAATGAGTGTTATGCCTATAATGTTATAACTAGGCCTATCACTCTACTAATTAAAGGTCGTGGCCAATTAGTACTTCATCTAAGCATTTGCTTCGAGGACTGTGGGAAACCACGAAAACTTGTGACCTATCGCCGCCTACCCTCTATTATTATGTACTTTTATCCTTTCTTTCAATCCATCCTCATCCTGTATCATGATCTGTGATTTGAAATGCTAATAGTAAACGTAGTCATGTTGGTTACTTTAGAGCTCGATACAGCATGAGTGATATTTTATTTAAATTCATTTTTTTCACATTTTTGTCAATTTTCTTAAATTCACCATAGATTGCAGCAGTGCTAAACTTATTTTAAGATGTTTGTGTAAGGGTGCAACCAATCACAGCGACCGGCCGACCGCCTACTTTCTACAGAAGACAGGGTTGCTGAGGCGACAAAGTATATAGCCACTGTTGACTTGTGATCCTGAGTGGACACATCTCCTGTCACACCCTCCTCCGTGTACAACCGAGGATTCGTGTGTTATTTTCCACGTTTTATACATGTGTAGGTACATGTACACATAAGTTTATCATCGCTAAGACTAGACGCGTCTACGTGAATCTTCAAGTAACAAGGCCTGCTGTCGATTCAACGTCATCTGAAGACGGTATCGTTATTATTTTTCATATTATTACTTTGTACCACGCCGATATTTCGACATTTACGTGACATTCATTGGACATTTATCTTTTATTGGACATTCATCGCAACATATACATATTATATATAACTATTTTTATTTCAAGTTTAGCCTGTTTAACTTCAATTGCATTTCATTAATTTGTGTACATCACCTTCTTAGTAGTATTTAATTCAATCGGCTAGCTACCGAAGGTATTAAATGCTCTGCTATCATTTAAAGTAACCATATAAAATTACATTTTTTTTTATCATTTTTCATTTCTTTCAAATAAATTTGTTACTAACTTCAATTTCTTGCAGATTGTGGTAATTTATCCTGATTCCTGATAGGTAACCCGTCAGGCTCCCTAATTTTACCTTCCTCAATCAATTTATTTCACCTTTATTTTATCGTTTTTCCGAATCATTTTAATTATAAGTACATATTTTAGTACAGTAGGAGAGTGTAGGTGACAATTTGGCCCCAACGTGGCTGGCTCGATAAGACACTTGGCGATGAGTATAATTGTGTTTCAATTAACCGCTCAGTGATCTTAATTCAGTTACCGTATTACTTTCAAGGGATTCGTCTCAATTTGAACGGTATTGAAAATAACCCGATCGTCCTGAGATTTATCAATCAATTCATCAATTTAAGGGTTTCTCATTGCTCATTTCATCGAAATGGTATTTTATTTGTTTCGTAGTTCTTAGTGATCTCAAACCAAGTGGCGCCCACACCATCTTTATTAGATTTTTCGCGAGATTTATTATGCTAGTTATTATTTTGCCTTCATAAGTATGGTAGTAACCCGACAAAGGAAAGAGACCACCATTAATAACGTCAATATGGAAGACGTAGAAACGAACACTGCTGCTAATCAGGAAAACGCTCCAGCTGCTACGGCAAGCCAGGACCCAACGATGTTAGCTGTGTTAACCATGTTAAATAGCATTCAGGAACGCTTAAAGGCAATCGAAACTAGGCCTTCTAGTTCAACTGCTAGTGTTGTGTCAGTTGAGCGCAACAATGCTACTATGGCAGAAACCATGCAGAACGCGTCATTGCCCGCATCACAAGTTCGAGATACTGCTGCGTTAGATAATACGTACAGTCTAAAAACGATCAGCTATCAGTTGCAACTCGAAGACATTAGATTTAGTGGTAATTATGATGGCATCCATCCAATGTCATTTATTGAAATGTTAGATGACACGTTTGAAATGTTTGGCGTAAGTGACAGGGACAGGTTACTCTTAGCACGACAATGTTTCAATCAACCAGCCCTAGACTGGATCAAACATAACCGTTTTCGTACATACGCGGAATTCAAAACGGAGTTCAATAACAAATATTGGAATCATGAACAGCAAAGTAAAGTATATCGCGATGTTTACAGCGGAAAGTATACCAACGAATGCTCGATTAGCATGTCAGCGTATTTCAGACGCATAGTTCAATCCGCGGGGTATTTGGACACCCCTATTCCCGACAATAGTTTAGCAAGAGCGTTAATAAGTCATTTTCCCGAACGCACAAAAAATGTTTTGCTTCCGGTTTGCAAATCGACGGCAGCAGTGTTAGATTTGCTGAAGCTGTATGAGAGCGAAAACTCTAGCATTACGCGAATGGATTTCCAGTCTCGTAACAGCAATAGGCAAGCGGCTGTGCAAGTTCAGACCCAGGCGGGCGCGAGCAACAATAGCTCGACGAGAAATAACAATAATCGCGGGCAGGGTGGTAATAATTCCAATCAAGGACCACATGAATCATGGCGTCAAGCTAACGTCAACGCGTTACAAACTACGACTACCACAAACGATCAAGACCGTATTCGATCGGAAAACTAGATGGCGGCGAACTGAATAGCGAACAGATTTCCATAAACGCCGTCAAAGACGCTAAAATGATTATGAGATCGGCCGATCCGAGATTTCTCATTGAAGAAAAAGAAGAAAAAGAGATTGTAACGGTTAAATGCCCGGAAGCAATAGTAGAGATAAATGGGCTTAAGTTCAATGCACTAATCGATACGGGTAGCGAAATCAATGCAATTTCAGAATCTATATATAATTACCTGTTAAATGAAGGGGCGGTATTAAACACTCTACCCGTCATTGGCGTAACTGTTTTAGGTGCTACAAGTAAACGTAGTAAGCGAGTTACGAAACAAGTGCTACTGAATATATTTGTTGACGGTATAGACACTGAAGTTGTCTGCCTTGTAGTTTCAGATTTAGTTAAAGACGTAATATTAGGTGTTGATTGGCTAGCCGACAACGATGCGATTTTGAGATTCGATGTAGGCTCTTTCTCATTGAAAAACAAAACTGTTAATCCACAAATTATAGTTATGCCAAATTCGAAGAGAGTAGACGAAAACATGGATCAACAGCCAGATTACGAGAATGACATTACGTTTGAATTGAACGCTTTCATGATCAACAGCCCAACAGACGACGAGGATGGTAATTTAACATCACTAGACACGATAACAGAAATCGTAGGTCAACAACATTTGCTAAGTAGTTATCAGAAAGACACCCTTATTAAACTGCTATCAAAACACCACAATCTGTTTTCATCGAGGCCTGGACTCGTACGTGATTATGAACACGTTATCGAAATAAAAACAAATAGTAAGTTTTTCGAAAAGAACTATCCTGTTCCCTTTGCATACAGAGAGGAAGTTCAAAGACAACTCGATTTAATGGAAGAAAATGGGATCATTGAGAGATCAAGTAGTCCATACATAAATCCTTTGGTCGTCGTCATAAAAAAAGATAAATCGGTAAGATTGTGTCTCGACGCGCGAGAATTAAACACAATATTAATTCCTGAACGAGAATTTCCGAACAGTCCCGACGAAATCATACACGGTTTTCACAACACTAAATGGCTTTCAACACTAGATTTAGTATCTTCGTTCTGGCAGGTTCCTTTATCGGAAAATAGTAAAAAATTGTGTTCATTCAAGTTTTGTGGAAAAATATACTCCTTCAAAGTTCTACCTTTCGGGCTTAGTATATCAACGGGAGCTTTTGAACAATGTATTCAACACGTTTTGGGTGACGAAGTACGCGAGTTCACTACTAATTACGTAGACGACCTATTAATTACGTCACAGGATTTTGAAACACATATAGACCATTTAGACAAGGTTTTAGGTAAGCTCTCAAACGCTGGTATGACAGTTAACTTCAAGAAGTCACTGTTTTGTATGGATGAAGTACCATTTCTCGGTTACGTTCTAACTTCACATGGGGTGTCGCCAGACATGAAAAAGCTGAATGTCATACATAACTGGCCACCGCCACGAAATCAAAAACAACTAAAAGGTTTCTTAGGGCTGTGCAGTTATTATAGAAAGTTCGCAAATGATTATGCAAAACACACAGTACCACTGCAGCAATTGTTAAAAAAAAACGTGAAGTGGAAATGGACGAGTGAGTTAAACGAAGCGTTTGAGCGCGTTAAAACATTATTTGTGGACTCAATATTATTGACACATCCCGATTACACAAAAACAATTTATCTCAGTTGTGATGCAAGTGAGTTTGGCTTAGGTGCGCAACTCTATCAGTTGGATGAGGAAGGCGAGATCAGAGTAATTTCTATGGCATCGCGTATTCTGAAAGGATCTGAACTTAACTACACAGTTTCAGAAAAGGAGCTTTTAAGCATAATATGGGCTCTAGATAAATTTCGAATTTTCATTTTGGGGGTGCACGACTTTGTTATCGTCACTGATCACAAAGCGCTACAGTTTATTATGAAATGCAGGCTTCTTTTTGGCCGTTTAAAACGCTGGAGCCTTTGGTTGACTCAATTTAATTTCACTATCAAATACTCTCCTGGTAGATTAAACGTAGTAGCGGACACTCTCAGTAGATTTCCAAGAAAAGATGACGGCTCTATAATTGAGAGCAATAGACTAGAAAGAGACGTCCTGGTTGCGCCGGTAATTCATTCAATAGATCCCGATCTTAAAAGGGAATTAAAAAGAATAGATGAGTTGCAGCGTGGCGATGACAAACTTCGCGTTATTATAGACGGGCTAAAATCACCGACAACAGCTGATAAGTTTCCGCGATACATGTTAATGGACAAGCGGTTATTTCATAAGCCAGGCAAAGACGACAACGAGTCATGGAAACTTTGTTTACCTGATGTTATCACTAGGAAAGTAATAAAGTCGATACATGTAGAGATCGGTCATTTTGGAGCGACAAAATGTCTCTATACGATGAGAGAGACATTTCATTGTAAAGGTATGGCGCGAACCATAAGACAGGTGATTGCATCGTGCGACACATGTCAGAAAACGAAACACGCCCCCTTCACGGCTCACGGCACATTTCACCCTATTATTCCGTCAAATATGGCACAGCTAGTAGCCACAGATCTGTATGGACCACTACCTACAGGAGCTTTGGGATGTAAATACATACTAGTTTTTGTAGATTTATTTTCTAAATTAGTTAAGCTTTACACTTTACGCAAAGCAACAGCGATGGCAGTCAGCAGCAAAGCTGAACACTATATTCGCAATGTAAATAAAACTAAGGCCATTTTAAGTGATAATGGAACTCAATACACGGCCCGAGCGTGGTATGAGACGTTAGAGGAGTTAGGAGTAAGAGCTTATCATTCGTCTGTCAGACACCCGCAATCAAACCCCTCAGAACGCGTAATGCGTGAGCTCGGTCGGGTGTTTCGAGCATATTGTTCCGATAAGCACAACTCATGGGTTAAATGGGTACCACAAATTGAAGACTGGTTCAACTCCACTGTACATGAGAGTACTGGGTTCACTCCAAACGAGTTACATTTCAATAAAAGTTACACATCTGGGATAGTTCGTAATATTAACTTTCCACAGCCAAATGGAATCCCTTTACCACATAACACAAAAATCGTATTGGCTGAACAAAGACTTCGAAAGAAAGGTCAACAGCGAAGTAAAAGACACGAAGATAAATTCAAAAAAAAGACAGTTTTCCTGGTTGGAGATCGAGTGCTTCTTAGGGCTTTACATTTGTCAAATCAAATGAACAAGGAGACCAAGAAATTCTTCAACTTATACGATGGACCATACACCATATCCCAAATAGCGGGAAACAACGCTTACGAGCTAACCGACGACACATCTGGCATCGTAAAAGGTGTGTTTAACGTCGTATTACTAAAGCTGTATAGATAGTGGTAGCTATTTCAATCTTAGAATAGTAAGTTCACACACTTTTATTATTAAATATAATTGGCTACAACAAGTGTATGCCACCTTTTACATTCTTATTGTCAGATTTAGACGAATATGTCGAATTACTAAAGCTGTATAGAAGGTAGCTCTTTCAATCTTTAGAATAGTAAGTTTACGCACTTTTGTTATTAAATATAATTGGCCACAACACGTGTTTGCCTCCAAGTAGACCTTTTCCACTCTTATTGTTAGATTTAGACGAATATGTGACTATACGTGAGAAGATGCGCTTACAATAGTTAGTTTTGGCTTTACCGTAACTCGGAAGCAATTAAGATAGACGAACCCTATGGTACAGGCATATGTCCGCCATATAATAACACTTTTCTTTGGTTTGCGACAATGTATAGATAGATTGTATACAGATGTTCAGATAAAGTATGTACCCATTCAAAAGATGAGCAATGCCTTTTTCTTTGTTGAGGGGTGGTATGGTTTATTTTACAACACATTTGTTTAGCTTCTCAGCCTTTTTCACGGAAATGAAATACCTAAGTATTACTACTTAATATTTCATTTGGGGGGTAATTGTGACCTATCGCCGCCTACCCTCTATTATTATGTACTTTTATCCTTTCTTTCAATCCATCCTCATCCTGTATCATGATCTGTGATTTGAAATGCTAATAGTAAACGTAGTCATGTTGGTTACTTTAGAGCTCGATACAGCATGAGTGATATTTTATTTAAATTCATTTTTTTCACATTTTTGTCAATTTTCTTAAATTCACCATAGATTGCAGCAGTGCTAAACTTATTTTAAGATGTTTGTGTAAGGGTGCAACCAATCACAGCGACCGGCCGACCGCCTACTTTCTACAGAAGACAGGGTTGCTGAGGCGACAAAGTATATAGCCACTGTTGACTTGTGATCCTGAGTGGACACATCTCCTGTCACACCCTCCTCCGTGTACAACCGAGGATTCGTGTGTTATTTTCCACGTTTTATACATGTGTAGGTACATGTACACATAAGTTTATCATCGCTAAGACTAGACGCGTCTACGTGAATCTTCAAGTAACAAGGCCTGCTGTCGATTCAACGTCATCTGAAGACGGTATCGTTATTATTTTTCATATTATTACTTTGTACCACGCCGATATTTCGACATTTACGTGACATTCATTGGACATTTATCTTTTATTGGACATTCATCGCAACATATACATATTATATATAACTATTTTTATTTCAAGTTTAGCCTGTTTAACTTCAATTGCATTTCATTAATTTGTGTACATCACCTTCTTAGTAGTATTTAATTCAATCGGCTAGCTACCGAAGGTATTAAATGCTCTGCTATCATTTAAAGTAACCATATAAAATTACATTTTTTTTTATCATTTTTCATTTCTTTCAAATAAATTTGTTACTAACTTCAATTTCTTGCAGATTGTGGTAATTTATCCTGATTCCTGATAGGTAACCCGTCAGGCTCCCTAATTTTACCTTCCTCAATCAATTTATTTCACCTTTATTTTATCGTTTTTCCGAATCATTTTAATTATAAGTACATATTTTAGTACAGTAGGAGAGTGTAGGTGACAAACTATAGGAGACAATGTGCACACGCACCCCACGCATCGGTCCATAAAAAAATGAACGGTTCAAATGTGCGTATACCTGGATTTTATTTCAACTGAAATATTTATTTTCGTAAATGAAACATGATATGAATATGACCGCAAACATGTGTTGTTTTAAATTCTGTTTTCTGTGGTTTTGCCGTCGCTGGCATCTGTAGTCATATTCCATGTGGTCATATTACCGTTCCAGTCGCAGTTACTGAACAGATATAAAAATAGTGTCATTATTATTTTCTCTGCTCGTTACCACTGTTAGAATAGCCTCCATGACACCGAAAAAAACGAACACCGAAAATGTTATTTCTCAGTGTGACTGTACTTAGAGGCAAGACCCGAGTGGAAGGACGATTCAGGGTGTAGCTACGATATTGTTTTGAAAGAGTGGGGGGGCTATTCCCCTCCTGCCGAAATTTTTTTTTTTTTTCTAAATATCATCGAAACTTGATGAAAAATCATTGTTCCCCAATTAAGGCTATGGATGAAAGATAGGATCGTTTGGACGGGGCACCACAAGGGCGATCTTACCACCCCCAAAAAAATATACTGTCATTTATGAAAAGATCGTTCTTTTCGTTGTTCGTTTTTTTTTCGGTGAACCGGAGCAATCCCCCACTGTTATGTTTCATTATATTTTTTATATAATATCTTTATTAATAAAAATAAGACTGCCTTTGAATGAAAGGCTGCCATCAGACATAGAATAACAATACACTGAACCGTCATTCAGGAGACCGGGGTACGATTACCGCCATGGTCAACCTTCCTGACAGGGGTTTCTTTTCCCTCTGTCGTTCAGGCCGATACTGGGCCACGACCGACTCCTTCCCACTATCCAATAACACCTAATAAAATAACCTCTCATATTATCAACTCATCATCTCATATATCATTCACCGACGCCAACAGATCGTAGTCATCAGTACAGTGCGTCGTTAAACCCGATATGAATATTAAATTAACTATAAGAACAAGAAAAAAAATTACCGGTACTGATATTCACCATTGATGATTATCTGTGGGAATCTTGATACTAGTACGGCTTACAGCATTTAGTTGAAGTATGTTTCTGTTCTTTGATATCATGTCAAATCCTATACAATATAACGGTCAACTGGTTTTACCAAGTAGCAAAGATACTTTTACTTCTGCTTCAATTAAGCTACATACCAAGTACCAACTTGGTTATTAGACGAGCTTTAGCGAGGATTCAATTTGACACTGAAAAAAATTGATGTTCGTTTTCATGTTTGTTTTTTTTTTATGTTTTTTTGTCGGTTCTCCACAGGTCAAACGGCTACAGCTATCAACTTCAAACCTTTTTTCGTTATGGTTCCTCATCTAACTTAGATCTGTATAGTTTTGTGGCATTATCGGATGATAACTTTTTTTTTTAATGAATTTTAGATATTTCAAAAATACCCGTTAGAATAACACGACGGAAAAAAGAAAATATTTTTATTTTCGAAAAAAATTAAATTTTGCGTGAAGTTGAGTTACATTCTGATACACATTTCTGAAAACTTTCAGCTTGATCGGGTGAGCCGTTTTGAAGAAACACCATAAAATGTGCTAAATTGGTACCAGTCGAAGCAGTTTTTACCCATTTCTAACTCAAATGTCACCCAATTAACGAATGTAGGAAAAGTATGGCAGAAAAGTCGACATACTATTACTATCCGCTCGTATAACAACGCATATATAGCGTTTTCCCAGTTTATAAAGTCAATGGCTGTGCACGTCCGTATATATAAAAGATTTCGCAAAATCGCAATCGAACCTTTCAATGTGAGAACTTGAATTCGTTTTGTGCAGTGCGAATTGTAGCTCTGACGTCATACATGGCCAGTTGAGGAGGCACAGGCCATGTCTTGTCACGGCCGAATGTAAACAAACAAATGCGCCGTGATTTAAATCGCACCCCAGGAAAAGATAACAAAAAAGCTCAGCTTGGTAACTTGTTGTGTGTGTGTGTGTAATAACTTCTGTCCATCACCAACTGACTGCGGTCAGCATGTAATATCGCTGTCCTTGCACTTATCAAGTTTCCCCACTGCGATTTACGTCAAACAATTCTGCAGGAAACCAACTACAAGTTTACTAATTCGAGCTAAGCTTCTCTGGAAAGTGATTGCCTGTCAAATTAATTATAATGGACACGAAGTTGAAGAATGAAAAATGAAGTTTGCAAGTCAGCCTGTCTGACGGGTTGCTATAGCAATCGGGAAAGTTGAGGACAAACAAAATGACACGTGTTCTGATTGGTTGTCTACTCATTACAGCAATGTCACGATTTAGTGATACCAACATACTTTATCATAATATAAAGAAGGTGTACTAACTCCCATACTAATAACATGTCATGACATAACATATGACAACATAATAACAAAATGATGATAATTATACTAGGAAAACGCGGGATGCGCGTTGTTAGACGAGCTTAGGGGTATAGAAATCTAGAAAGAAAAATAATTTGTCAACCCAATCTACATCTACAGACCTTGGATCACTCCAAACGTTCAAAAACCTTACGAGAATCAGTTATGTCACGGCCTTCTTCTTCATTCATTTCAATCGTTTTGTATTAATTAGTGACACTTGTTGCTATAGATTTAATTGGTTCCCGTAATAGCCTAAATTGATGGGAGAATGCTTTATAAATGCGTTTTCTTCGTTATTTCTCATCCGATTGATGCGAAAAATCTCTCAAAATGTGCTTAATAGTTTCCTTTATATTCGGCGAAAATTTTAGAGGTCTTGAAAAATTTTGATTTTTCAAGTATTTTCCTCCGGGTTATTCTAATGGGGATTTTTGAAATTTCTAAAATTCATAAAAAAAAAAGTTACCACCCGATAATGCCACAAAACTATACAGATCTAAGTTAGATGAGGAACCATGACGAAAAAAGGTTTGAAGTTGATAGCTGTAGCGGTTTGACCTGTGGAGAACCGACAAAAAAACATAAAAACAAAAAAAAAAAAAAAAAAAAAAAAAAAACATAAAAACGAACACCAATTTTTTTCAGTATGTCAAATTGAATCCTCGCTAAAGCTCGTCTAATAACTGTATACGAAGATTTCCATCCTTCTACTATGGAGCTTTGTCTGTATTTTTTTTTTTTGCGTTTGTTTGTGAGCACTGCACAGGTTGCAGGGTCTTACTGCATCTTGTGATTTGTTTATTCATTTGTATTTCCCACGGTCCAAGTTACTAGCACATGCAACAAAGTGGTTAACGCACTTGCATCATGTGACCAGGGAGACAGTGGGCATGTCAGACCCAGTTCAATCCCCGCTGCCGTCCATCTTTGCAGGGCTTTTTCGTGGTTTCCCTCTGTAGTCTAGGCTAATGCCGGGATGGTCTTCACAATATAGGCCACGACCGCTTCCTTCCCACTATCCTTCCCAATACCCTAAAACCTTCATCTCATCATCCCATGATCTCATTAATCATTCATTCGACGCCAATAGATCTTAGTCATCATTACAGTGCGTCGCTAAAACCCAATATGAAAAATAAAAACGGTCCAAATTTTAAGATTATGTACATTTGTGAAATCCCCCGTTGCGGGAACGTTTTGCCCCACGTAGACCGAGGAGTGACGGTTGTGTGTGTTTGCGTTGCAGCGAGCTCCTCGATGGAGGGTGCGAGCGACAGGTGCGGCCACCCCGTGCAGATCGTCCTGGCCAAGACGGACCACACGTTCGAGCTGGACAGCGACGCGCTCGCCTCCATCCTCATGAAGCCCGAGGTCCGCGACCGCCACGTCGTCGTGGTATCGGTCGCCGGCGCCTTCCGCAAGGGCAAGTCGTTCCTCCTCGACTTCTTCCTGCGATACATGAACAACAAGGTGGGTCCGACTGCTGGAAAACCAACCGTCATAACAAAACAACTGTCCTAAATACCAACTGTCCTGAAAGTCATAAAAAACTACTGTTCCAAAACTCAACTGTCTCAAAAACAAACTGTTCTAAACCTCGACTGTCTTCAAAAAAACTGTCCTAAAAACCAACTGTCCTAAATCCCAACTGTCCTAAAAGTTCTAGAAACCAACTGAACCAAGACTGTCCTAAAAACCAACTATTTCAAAAGTCCCAAAAAAAAGCCTGAAACTCGGCTGTCCCAAGAACCAACTGTTTGTTGTAAACCTCGACTGTCCCAGAAACCAACTATCCTGAAAATCCTGAAAAAATCAACTGTCTCAAAAAACAACTGTTCTAAACCTCAACTATCCTGAAGACTAACTGTCCTGAAAGTTCTAAAAACCAACTGTCCTAAAAACGAACTGTTCTGAAAATCAACTGTTCTAATAATCAACTGTCCCAAAAATCAACTGTTCTGAAGATCAACTGACCTGTTCTACTTCTTGAGCAACCTGTACAGAATTTGAAGCATGAGATTTGGCTCCTCCCCTTTCGAGATTTCATCGACGCCTATCTTACCCACCTAACCTTGACCATCGCTAAAAAGTTATGAAACATTAAATAGGTCGTAACAATTTCGAACTTTCACCATTTTGTCGTTTCATTATCACCTGCTCATTCGTACCCCATCTTACCTACATATCAATTGGTGGGGTTGTTTACCACCATTAAAAAACCACTTGCATTGTAGTTCACAAATATTCCTACAAAATATACAAGAATGGAGACAAATTCAAGAATAATAATAAGAAAATATCAAGATGATAAGAAGATGATGAGATAGAAGAGCTTTTTTCCTCAATGGAGATGTTTGAATTGTTGGCCATCCTTCAGATTATTACCTTGAGATTTATTATTTTGTTAGTTGGTATTAGGGTTGAATGCGCGTCGACAGCAAGGTCATTTTGCGCCCATGTTCGTGTCCATGTTAATTTTTTTCGAGAAATTTTATTTTTTTAGATTTTCTGCTCAGTGAAATCTTACAGAGTTTTTAGAAAATTTGAGAAGATATTTCTCAAAAATGGTCCAACTGATGTATTTCAAAAACAATACAGATCTAAGTTAGATAAGTTTACGTGTACAGAAGAGTTTCATGTCGATCAGTCAAACCGTGCGACCTGTGCAGTGCTTACAAAAAAAAGATAAAGCTCCGTAAGAGTAGGCCTAGGGTGTAAGTCTTGGCATTCGCTCACCTATTCAATCATTTTTTGGGGTGGCATGATCGCCCTCGTGGCGCCCCATCCAAACGATTCCACCTTTCGTCATTGGCCTCAATCGGGGAACAAAGTTTTGTACGATGTAAATGAAAAGGAAGGTTCGATATCTGTGACTTGTTTGGTTATAGGGCAAGAAAGACTGGATCGGCAGCGACGACGCGCCACTGGAGGGGTTCACGTGGCGGGGGGGGTCGGAGCGCGACACCACCGGCATCCTCATGTGGTCGGAGGTGTTCCTCGTCGACGTGCCCAGCGGAGACAAGGTGAGTCGAGATCTAGCGGCCGTCCCCAAGCTTACCTCGAAAACAGCTGAGCCGCTGTCGGGACCGAACAGCCATTAGCTTGGTTGTCCCCAAATTATGTCAACACATATATATGCTCTTCTGTTCTAGAGGTACATAATTATAGCAATAATTTTGTAATTTTGTAGCAATAATTATCTAAAATTTGGCATTATTAATTCCAAAATTGGCATTAATTTGGCAGCAGAAGCAGAAAACTAGCCTCACAGCTCAATCTCCTCAAGAAGGAAAGATTTCGGGTTTGAAATAGATGTAGGCCTACACAAATGAACAAAGTATTTTGCTAGTAATCCAAATTGTATCAGAATCAAATTTGACTCGACTGAATAATTTGACTATCAACATCTTGAGAAGTTCTTTCTAAAAGTAAGTTCTTTTGAAAAAACACATGTTCAATTCTTCAAACAACAAGAACCCAGCAAAGTACATCGTAGATGAGAGTTTATTCATGAATGCACGGAATGGTTTCATATTATACATTTAATTAGGGCTGTACAAGCAGAGCTTCTTGGATTCGAGCGAGTTGGACTTATTTTCGACCGAGACTTTTAGGAGAAATTAGAGCGATCAAGAAAACGGGTGCAAAGTAATCTATATCTCCTATAAGCCTACACGCCCCAGTGAATATGTTGATCATTATAGTAGAACCTCTGTTGTAAGTTTCTCGTTTATACATTCATTACATTTATAAGTTCAAGTTTTTGTTCCAACCCATATGCTCCGCATGTTGAATAATTTCATTCATAAGTTTTTCACGTTGATACATTTTTTTGTCTGGTCCCCTGAAAAACGTATAAAAGAGGTTCCACTGTATAATTTTTTATAATACGTCCGACCCTGAACCTGCTTACCGGCGTCGAACCGAGAAGTCGTCCTCTCGCTAACCCGTCTGTCCGTCTTGCGCAGGTGGCCGTGCTGCTGATGGACACGCAGGGAGCGTTTGACAGCGAGAGCACCGTGCGCGACTGCGCGACCGTCTTCGCTCTGAGCACGATGATCAGCTCCGTGCAGATCTACAACCTCATGCACAACATCCAAGAGGACGACCTTCAACACCTCCAGCTGTTCACCGAGTACGGCAAGCTGGCCCTGGCCGACTCCGGTGACAAGCCGTTCCAGAAGCTGCAGTTCCTCGTACGCGACTGGAGCTTCCCGTACGAGGCGGAGTACGGGGCGGCGGGCGGAGCCAAGATCCTGCAGAAGAGGCTGCTCATCTCGGACAAGCAGCACTCGGAGCTGCAGGGGCTACGGTCGCACATCCGGTCCTGCTTCGAGGACATTTCGTGTTTCCTGATGCCGCATCCCGGACTGAAGGTCGCCACCAACCAGGAGTTTGACGGGAAGCTGTCGGGTGAGTGGGAGACCGGGTACGGTGTGACGGTCGTAAGTAGTCACATGACCTGATGGTCGTAATCTTGATTTCTCATTTATGAATTTGTAGGAAAGTTGAATTTATTCATTTTATTTATTTTATTTTTGTCCAATGGAGGATAATTACAAGATTATCATTAAAATAGCAATTTGAGAAATATTTATGCTGTAGTATTTGGTGAGTTAATTGGATGAGCGTAAGCAAAGACTCAATTTTACCGCACTTGAAAAACAGCATTTTTCCCGCCCTCCACGGGCCATTAGCACAAAACTGTGAGACCGAGTGGGGGCGTTCCGTCAGTACAGTGAAACCTCTGTGCAGCGTTTCCAAGGTCCATTCACGCACGAAAATCTAACGCTGGTTACATGTGGGGTTGCCCTTCGATTGTGCTATTTTCGATCGAAATCCGAAACGAATCCATTAGATTTCTATTATTTCGATATTGAATAAATAAACGGTTGACTGTTATTGGTCGGATTGGCCTTATCTCTCGTGTTGACACTCGAGCCCTTTCTCTCGGGTCTTGACGTTACGTTGACTGAACAAGCAGCCAGCTTTAATTATCTCAAAATAATCACAGTATTAGGCAGAAAGTCAGTATATTTCGGTCGATATTCGATATCATCATTTTGATTCGATATCAAACGGAACTACGAATCTTTCATCATTTCGATCGATTTTTGATAACGCATATTCGGTATCGTTTTCAAATTGTTGATTGAACGGCTACCCTAGTTACGTGGGACTTTGAGTGGGACAGAATATACGATTACCGCAGGAGATGCTTCGAGGTTTCACTGTAGATCGCCCTTTTGTCTAGCGCTTTAACCGAATCATCCTACTTACCAGCCAACCTGCCTGGAAGTTGCTTTTTTATCAAACACCTCTTGTTGAAGGAGGAAGCTTACTCATTAACCTTAATTCAATTGACCACTAGTGATAGGCGTGGCTTATCGGCAGGCCACCTTGATCTATACTTCATGTGGGAATTTAGAGATACTCTGATAGGTAAATGTAAAATTTCCCACATAACAAAGCCCATTTGATTGGATGTTTTGTTTTGTGACATTTGTGGGCGGGTCTATCACTAGTCGTCAATTAGTTTGTAGTTTCTTACATCTTGCAACTTTCTCACTAAGCTACCTGAATGTACAATTCCTGCAATTAAATAGCGTACAGTACATGTATATCTACAGTGGATTCTCCATCTTTCGCTTCCCAAGAAACCAGGGCCAATCTTCTATGCTGGAAAATTGAACTTTGCTCATATGTAGAGACATGTAAATATAGCATCTATTTTTACTTTCCATAGCATTAAGAATTTGAAAAGTAGCACTTTGGTGTATCTATTATTTTGAAACATTGTGTTTTGTAGCGAAACAACATTTCTGTGTTACAACAGTAACAGTAGGCCTAACCCTTTATCAAGGTTTTTTATCAAGGTTTTTTTATCAAGGTTTTTTTTTATCAATATAATATTTTGGTACATTTAATATATTGTACAATAGGCATACAAGTGGAACACTCCAATTGATAGTTTCAAGAAAATGGTGTCCACCCCCAGGTTTAGCTTACTCATCTGCCGCCTGCATTTGCAGATGCACTTTGGTTTTTGAAATTCCTTAACTGACTCCACCTGTTCACTTCCCAATTGATATATTCTGCAGAAAATAGCATCTATAATGCTTTTATTCCACATATAGCGTCTATATCGCCGATATGTTGAAACATAGTGGATTCAGGTGTTTTTACCGCTTCGTCGCTTTTTCAAAAACATGATTAAACAACATCAAATGTATAGAAACATGAAGGAATATTGGAAAAATATGTTTCAAAGCACTTTCATATTTTGTCGCTTTTATAGCGATTGCTATTTTTACATGTCTCTACTCATATGTGTGTGGGGTGAGACAATATGAATGATAGAAGCCGGAAAACAATGGATCCTGGGAACGATGCATCGAGACTTCACTGTGCTAACCATCATTTAAGCTGACGTTATTATTATTTGTGAGATTCGTACTTTAATTAGCTTGGATTTATCAGTGAAAAAGCTTTAAATTGTGTATGCTCCATCACAGTGCTGTTACAGACATAGTTTAACTAGCTTGCCGTGCATCTTAAGGAATGTTGCTATCCACCGCGTAGCCGATTGTAAAGCATACACTTATCTCTCTCGCAGCGCTTCCCTTGCATTTCTCACTCACCGCCTGTACGATCAGCCGAGCCTCTGTAGGCCTGTACAACGCTTGCCATAACCTCACACCGCACGTATCGTCACGGAAACGGTAATACCAAGCAACTGATGATAACGTTATTGTTCGTATCGTTGTTAGTACAGCCGAGTATTAGGCTTTATGACCGCGGACACGTTATATAGTAGATGTAGTAAACCCTCTTCAATTCTAAATCAAGTGGGCCCAAAAATAGGCCTCCATTTTGATTTAATAAAGTTTGAATTATCGAAATATTGAGCTTGTCTATCTAAACTCTGTAGCAACTTGATTACTGCAAATTTGAATAATAAGAGTTTGAATTAACGAGGGTTTACTGTATGCTGTATTCTCCGTGTCTTCTTGATACATTACGAAATGTTCTGTTTTTCCGTCAATTATAAATAATCAATTTTCTGCAATTCTATTGGTCGAAACAAAGTGCATTTGTCATTAATGCACGCCAATGGAATCGCGTAAATACCAATGGAACCGAAGAATTCTCTCAAAAGTCGCGTGATATTGCCGATTCTGGGACGATGTGCGACCGCTATTGTGTACCGTTACCTTTTTTATCACTTTTGTATCTGTTTTATGTTTTTATTTTGCCTCTAGCTGTGTTTTATTACTTCTGACCGAGCCACGGCTATGTCCTTGCAGATATTGAGTCAGAGTTCAAGTCCAACCTCGGTGTGTTGGTACCAATGTTGTTGGCGCCTGAGAATTTGGTCGTAAAAGAGATTGGCGGACAGAAAGTGAAGGCTAAGGAGCTCGTCCAGTATTTCAAATCTTACATCGAAATGTACAAGGGTGATGAACTGCCAGAACCCAAGTCCATGTTGGTTGTGAGTTGATTTCTACCTTTATTCATTATAACAAGCTTGACACGCTAACCGATGGAGACATGTAACAATAGCGGCTATTTCTTATTTACGTAGCGTTTAAAATTTGAAAACTAGCACTTTTGTGCGTCCATTATTTTGATGGATCGTGTTTTGTAGCGCAACAACGTTCTGTGCGGTACAGGTTAAACCATTATATTTAACCTTCACTAGGCATACAAGAGAAACACCCTGATTGGTGGGCTTATTTTTAGAAAAATTAGGTCCGCTACCAGGCTAAACCTATGCCTCATATGCCACATACAGTTACACTTTGATTTTCAAAATTCTCCAACTGACTTCACCCTTATTTGGGGAAAAGTAGCATCTATAACGCTTTTATTGCGAACATACTTTTTATATCGCCAATACGACACGTTGAGACAGTGGAATCAAGAATTTGTAACGCTTTGTCGCCTTTAAAAAAACATGATCAAACAACATTAAATGTAATAAAACATGAAGAAATGTTGGGAAAATATACGATGAACCACGTTCAGATTTCATCGCCTTTATAGCAGTTGCTTTTTTTACATGTCAACCTCGTCGTGTATAGTCAGGGTTGGCAATTAACCGCCCAGCCCAATATGATCCATTGAGCTTTAGTAACCACCTGAAGGACCTTGAAAATAACCATTTGTGCTCAAGTCAACAGTTGACTGCAAATTGTTATCAATCTGGTATATGCCCTAGTACTGCATCATTTTACTATCCTCATCTCATTTCACACTTTCTGATATTTTCTACCAGACTTACGAGAGTTCCCACTCCGATTCACTCGTTTTCCTTGTCTTCCGTCACGTTTGTAGAGTGGAAATTATTCACAACACGCTCTTTTGATTTGATAACTCAAACTGGCTGTAGCTGCAGTGATGATGCTGTGATTGGATGTCAAATCCAGTGCCTTCTGGAATGACCAGAAGTCAGCCGACAAAAATTGTTTCGGCCAAATTTCGTTTGATTTTATTGAATTTCAAGTTTTAACCGACTTTCCCGGGACGATTCCAAGCCGAAAGACGCCAAAAGGCAATTTTGGCCGGAAATTTTATCGAATGACGGGGAAAAATTTCGGAGTGGGAACCCTGCTTGTATGTTACATATGGGCCTATGTATTTTCCTTTGTAATGATAGTTTTCATTTTTTATTCTCTTCTGATACGTAATCAATAAAAAAATATACCTAATCATTATTTATTCTCTGCATTTTATTGAACTGTTTTTCCAAGATTGGTTCAAAACCATTAAAACCCTGGGTATTTGCCAACCCTGTATATCTATATAGGTTGTCGTGTGCTAACCAGTAGTGAGGTTAAACTGTTGTTGTGACCACTCCTCTGGGGTATGTTGCTGATAGAGCAACGCTGTGAAAACATAATGTTACTTGCTAGGTTGACTCTACTGAACTGTTCAGTTATGTGCACTTGAGAGAACTTTAAGAGGAAAGACGTTGTTTTCTGGGTATCTAGTGTACCCTTATGGTATAGCCTTTTCAGACGAGACACTGTAGTGCCAATCCTACATTGTTGACCAATGAAATACCCCGTGCCAACGTCTCAAGGTCAACACTGCATGCCTGAATCACGTAGGATCACATATAGACAGAGGTTCTATATTACAATCATGTATTGTTGAATCCTACATGATTGACCAATGGGAGAACATTACAATGATAAAACATGGCCACCTAGTAATTCCAACTACTGTACAACTAAAACCTAACTATTTCAACCAAATCTGAAAATCTGAAACTTGAAATGAATTATTTTCTTGCCACTCGTACAAAGGAGTAGGCCATAACCAGATCTCTACAGCATCCGTTCAAGTACTCTTGCATGACGTTGAGAAAATTGTCAGGAATGTTGTATCTTTAGACGTTTGGGAGAGGGTAGATCGGGCCTCTGTTCAATCCAATGGGATGGTTACTACAATGTAGGCACTATCCGCTTCCTTACCATTATCTGAAACACTTTTTTTCCAATACAATTCAACATTGTTTTTTATTCTTCTAAATATTCGCTTTGACAGACAAAATTCATGTTGACAATAATAATTTTTTTTTTAATAACATCGAAACTTGATACAAAATCATTGTTCCCCAATCAAGGCTAAGAATGAAAGATGGCCAAAATGAAATAACGAAATGAATATAATGTATGAGGTAATCTAAGAAAATTCAATCTCATTTTCCCATCATCTCGTTGATCATTCATCCCACGCCAATAGATCGTAGTTATAATTATAGTTCATCATTGAACCAAACGGAAAAAAGGTGAATTGTTTCTTGAAATGACTTGATGTGCGCCAATGATCGTAGTTGGTTGCCCTTGGTTATGAACTGATTAATGAGACTTTGAGCTGGCTTGTGTTTTCTCTTGCAAGTACTTGTAAATAATTGCTTGATGTAATTGCACAACATGCACCGTGAAATTGTGCACAGCTTCTAGAGATAAGTCCAGAACATTATAAAGTGTGTGTGGGAGTTGATTTAACGAAATATCAGAGGGTTTTTTGTGATGACTTCTGAACGGTATGAGATATCAAAATTTTAATTCAACAGAAAGACAGGTATTTTCAATACCTTCAAGATGATATAAGAAAAAAGTATTCAACTTATATTGCATAATTGTCAAAGGTTACACAGGGTGTCTGCAAGACTGGAAAACCTGGAAAGTTAGGGAATTTAATAAATCTGGAAAAGTTAAGAATTTTTTTTTTTTATTTCACTCAAAATGTAAAAAAAATCAAATTTTGTTAATTAAATACCATTTTTAGTTGCTGCAAATACAAGTTCACAATTTTAAAAAATAATGTTTTAATTGTTTTGCCTTGCCTGATTTTTAAATTCCCGCCTATAGGGCCTACCTGACTTGAAACCGACTATAAAACCAAAATTGAATGTGTGAACAATTTTTCCTATATTATAATCGACGGAAAAGCCAAATTTGAAGACTGGAAAAATAAAATTTCCCATCTGGAAAACCTGGAAAAGTCAGGGAATTTTGTAATGGAAAATTTGTAGACACCCTGTGACATCTATAAAATGTTTTTTGTTTTTTTTTCAGCTGTACAGTAGAACAATTATGTGATGTGGGTAAAATAGTTCTACTTTATGAGTAATTGAAGATATTGAAAATATCTGTGTCTTCCGTATTATAATTGTGATATCTCGTACCGTTCAGAAGTTATCACCGAATCACTGATATTTCGCTAAGCGACTCCCACGCTCTCTCCGGGATGTTTCTATGAACACTTTGTAACATTCTTGTAGCAACTGTGCAATTGAACGTATTGAAATGCAATTGCTTTGTACCGAACAGAGTCTTTATTCTTGTACGTTGTGACATCTTGAGTGATCATGAACCCAACTGTCTTATCTTTCATTTTATATTCAATATAATTATCATCAACTACCGTAAAGTGGGGTGACTTTAACCCACTGGTGTGACTTTGCCCTGTTGTTGAAAAAAGTTTCAAACTGCTACAAATGAGAAAGTTTAATTTTATCGTATCTATTTTGATACGTATTTCGATTTTGATACGTACCTATTGAGATACAAAAAAAAATGGATACGATAAAATGAAAACTTTCTCATTTGTTTAGCGGTTTGAAACTTTTTCCAACAAAAGGGCAAAGTCACACCAGTGAGTTAAAGTCACCCCACTTTACCAATATTGAATTATGTAACATGAATTTTCACTCTCCCATATTTATATATTCATGAATGGGATATTTATGGATGCGACAGTTGGTTTGAGTGATAACTTATAACGACAGTCACAATGTATACGAATGACGCCACAGAGAGGTATCTTCTAGAAAACTTTCGATATTGATAGTTTCAGAGCGATCCCCAGTGGTGTGGAAGTAGTTTGAAAAGTATCTAGTTTCTCTATCATCAGACTTTCAGGTGCCTCATCGCTGTACGTTGTGAGGGTCGTAAGCGATCACTTGGCCCAACTGTCCCAACTTAAATTCCCTTTTTATGAATACCGGTATCTAGGAGAGTTGAATTTGTTTTAGTTGTTAGTTGCTATATTTTATTATAAAATGTGATGAACTTTACATCTACTGTCTGTTAATGGAAAGAAGTGATCATTGCTCAAGAGACTTATTTCAAAGTGGAAGTTATCAAGATTCGTGTGTTTTGTTTACTCTTAATGCCAATGCTGTAAATGTCCAGATATATCACAGAAACGATTTTTACTTATAATATGTTCCGGACTTTCGGAAACTGAAAGACTGTTATCTGGGGCGGAAATTTATGATCACCGACAGCGCAGTCCTGGTGTTGAAGTTCATTGGTTTTAAATAATTAAAGAGGAGTGATAAGATCGCCCTTGTGGTGCCTCATCCAAATGATCCTACTTTTCATCCATAGCCTTAATTGGGGAACAATGATTTTGTATCAAGTTTCCATGTTTTAAAAAAAAATATATATTTTCAAATATGAAATAAAGTTTTACTCCCAAATGGTTATAAATGAGAAACTAATGACAGGACAGTTAGGTTATGTGATTACTTGGGACAGTCACAACATGTAGGAATGAGGCCCCAGAAGTTTCACACATATTGGGTTAGTTATTATCTAATTATTGTACATTTCAGCTTGTTTACATGTTGAACAGTTATTGTCGGCACGATCGGATGTAATTATAATTTAGCGTATTGCATGTTTCATGTTTTATGACCATTCGTATCCGTGAAAGAAGACGGTTGTCTACCAATCTAACTAGTAACTACCATAGTAAACACGAATATCACTATTTTATTTCCTATATTTTTTGTGGTGTATGTGGTATTATGATTATTTCAGGACCAAGTTCACGATTATAAATACAGCGGCATCTTTCAAAATCAATAAACGGCTGGAGATGAAGCGTGATTATGTAATTACCGAAGTTTTACAATTATTATGTTGGTAGACAGCCTTCTTATCTCGTGGATCTGTAGAATCCCCCTTGGCGGGAACTGTTTTCCCTCGAGAGAGGTCGACGCTTCTTGAATAACTCTCATCCTACCTTCATCATTCAACTAAAAAGAAATACATTTGTGTGAATGCATCTTGGGTCCAATTTTACGAAATATAAATAGTTGAATTGGTTGATGATTAGCTGATAGCTGAGTGTTTAGGAGCGGGCAGGCATTTTTCAGAAAAACTCAAAAGTACGTTCCGCCGACCAAGCGCCGAGTTTAGAACGAGTTTTCTATGAAAACTCTGTATTGATGTAATTCTCGATAATTTATTCAGTAACATAACGATATTAAAATCAATTCAGTAATATAATGATATTAAAATTAATTCAGTAACATAATGATATTAAAATTAATTCGATATCACAAAGCTGCAGTCAACAGACCATCTCGTGAACGCTTGCATTCCTAGACTTCTGATGCCAAAGCGAGCAGACAAACGAAATGAAACCAATCGTTGGCCTGGTCCATTGTCCTTCTGGTTCAGTATTCGTATTTGGTCGAAATTCTGTTCTGGCATAAACCTAGATTTTCTCAAAAGTAACAAAACAGAAACAAAAACCAATTTGATATTTCGAAAAGTATGACGTGAGAGTTGATAGCGTGAAAGCTTCCATACCTTCCAGACGCCTGCGGCTTCTTAACTTGTTATCACCCATGGTTACCAATGCAATCATCAATTTTCATACCTGAGTTAATTTATGCTCAATTGCCTGATTTTTATATTGTGTAAATTGCGGCCTTGAAAGTACATGGGAGTTGATTTAGCGAAATATCAGTTTGTAAAAATGATAACTCTTGAACGGTATGAGCTATCAAAATTCTAATACGAAGAAAACACAGATATTTTTTATATCTTCAAGATGATATAAGTTACTTAAAACTTTCCAACTCATATCATATGATTGTCAATTGTTTAGAGCTTGGAAAATACATTTTTTGGCTGTATATATTTGACAATAATGGGATATGTGTCGATGAGTCAAGTAACTTATACCATCTTGGTAGTACTAAAAATATTCATGTTTCCCCCTTGATAGAATTCTGATACCTTAAACCATTTAATTATCAATAAACTCAATCCAACAATTTTTTTTTGTGAATCACTGTCTCAAACACCTCCGAAACCTACTTGTTGGCCATACGCTAGCATGTCTTTTGTTGACCGTAGACTAACGTGCCTCGTGTTGACCGTACGCTAACGTATCTTGTTCTGGCCATACGCTAGCATGACTTGTGTTGACCGTACGCTAACGTGCCTCGTGTTGCCAGGCGACCGCGGAGGCCAACAACCTGGCGGCCGTATCGACGGCGAGAGAAACGTACAACCACCTGATGGAGGGAACGTGCGGAGGGCTCAAGCCGTACCTTAACGGGCAGACGCTCGAGATCGAACACCTCCGACACAAAGACAAGGCGCTCGCGCAGTTCAAGAAGAAGCGGAAGATGGGCGGCGAGGAGTTCTCCGCCAAATACCTCACGCAGCTCGAGAAGGTAATCGTCGACAGCTGGTTGTTCGCTCCACCTCGGATCGTGGCTATCGTACCGGGGGATACACAACTCGTACCAATTCCTAATTTTAATTGTTCTTCTCATCACTAGAGGCATGAAATTATAACAATAATTATTTAGTTTCCTGGCATTACTATTTCAAAAATAGCATTTTATAGCTTTGGTCACATTTAAAATTTGCATTAATTTCGCATCAATGAGTTTTTGAACGAACGTAAAGGTTCTGGGATAAAAATGATGTCGCACTAGTACAGTGCAGCGAGTACATACTGTACAGTACTTCCCTACAGTAAGTAAGATTACTTACTGCAGTAAGTAATCTCTCAACCCAACTGTCATATCTTCAAAGATTTATGTGTAAATAAAAAGTGAAATGTATTTAATTGTATCAAATATAATTACTCTACGTAATAATACAACTTGAATGTCACTCTCATATAGGCCTATACTCATGAATAGAAAACTATTCCCAAACGAAAAGATAGGCTATGTTAATTGGGTTTACGACACTGACAACGTACGGGAGTACGGTCCCCAGCTATTGGCCGGGTCGTTAACCGTCACGTTGGCGTTGTTGCAGGACCTGGAGGAGAGCTACCAACAGTACAAGGCTCACAACGAGGGCAAGAACGTGTTCAAGGCCGCGCGCACGCCGGCCGTGTTCTTTGCGATCGCCGTGATCTTCTACATCCTGTCCGGCTTCCTCGGGCTGGTCGGTCTCTACTCTCTCGCCAACATCTGCAACCTCGCGATGGGCGCCGCCCTGCTCACACTCATCATGTGGGCGTACATAAGGCAAGTGGCGCTAGGAATCATTCGTCTTCGCTGAAACTAGATGTGCAAGACAAACGGGAAATGAGAGAACGATGGAGCCGCGAGAAGAGTCGGAAAGAAAGGTGGCAGGAGGGAGTAAAGTGAGGGGAGTGGTAGACGATAGATGGTGGAGGGAACTCGTGGAAGAGAAGAAGAAGAAGATATAGTAGTAGTGGAGAAGTGAAAGAAGTAGGAGCAAGATTAGGAACCGGCAGAAACCGAGATATTAGAAGTGTGCCCTAGAAGAATTGGTTGAAACACCCTCTGACCTAATCAAGTTTGTTCTCTGGGTTTGAGATATATATTATAAATATGTATATAAATATAATCAATTATTACACGTTGGTTATTGATTTAATTGGGAAATATTTTGCGTATATGGCATAATAGTGGGCCTAATATGCCTGTACTTGACGATCTATACCCATAGGCTGTACGTAGTGACATTCGAACATTTGCATCAAATGGCAACGTTTCCTAAACTCGAATACCGCCAGTTATTTACAAATAAACTTTCTTCCCATATTCAGAAATGATTACTCATAATGAAATAATAACTTTGAGTTTTTTCCATGGTAGCCACTAGCTAGACCTATGCTGATTGATCAATAATTGATTCAAATCATAAGAGATGTGAAATAGGTCCAAGACTAATTGAATCATCCATTCAATTCACAATATCTTAATACTGATGCTGTAATTGTACCGTACATCAGTTAACGATCAAGGCGATGCAAATTAAAACTGTAGAAAATACTGGTGCATTGAACAGCAGTCTAAGTTGGCCTCACGCTTGAGTGGACTCGTAATAGTTTCAGGTCAAAGGTCCAAGTCCGCGATTTTATTCTCCTAATTTGTAATTTCCGTTGCAGGTATAGCGGCGAAATGCGGGAGATCGGGGAGCAGATAGACGAATTGGCCAACCTGATTTGGGAAGTTGTAAGTATAGCCAGTCTGCATCTCATTCCCGTCCTCAAATTTCCGTCTCGACTAATCCTATCGTACCTCTATCCTTGACAATTGCAGGTCTTCTTGCGGTGCTTGCGGTAAAACTCTCTGGCAAAACGCGTAACTAAATTATCAGTCGGAACTGCATGAACTGAATGAAAGCTGTGATAGAAACGTAAAGAAAACAATCCAATAATCTACTCGGTACTCGAAACACGGTCGTCACAGGTACGGACTTGCCGAGCGTAGTACGAGACGTGATAGGATTAGATATGATAGGATGGGTCACTTGATCCAAAGAAGCCACGATGCAGTTTTATTGCTCCTAATATTCATTTTCTAACTCTCTTTGAAAATTGAGGCCATTTCATAAGAAAATAGCCTGAGGCTGAATATATTACTTCGGTAAAAAGAAAAGAAAGAACAGCAGCTTACCGAGAGAGATTTATGAGTAGAGAAAGGCCTACTCATAGTGGAGAGCCAATAGATATAGTAAGTCATATCTCTTTGAAAATTGTTCTTCTTTTCACGTACTAGACCGTACGTACATGTTCGATTAAATCACCCCACATTTTAACATTCCCAGTATGATTTGATGTTAGTTCAGTGGTATAGGCCTACTTGTATCCACAGATGAAAAAGTACCGTAATTGTAGCCTTGAGGTATTTTCTATTGAATTAGGTAATTATAGCAAACTCACCCTATGAAAACGCGTAAAGATGTAGTTCTGCTTCTTATTTTAAACCTGGTCCTCAAAAATCATGGATCCTCAAAATGCTACGCTATGCAAAAATAGCAGTGGTGTGTTTGTTATGTTGATAGACCACCTTCTGTATCTGTAGGCCTACAAGTTTAGAAAGAAGTAAATTGAGCAATATTTGTAAATGGGCCAAATTTCACCATTTGTTTCCGCTAGGGCAGTGATTCTCAACCTTTTACATATACACACTGCAGATCACCGGTTGAGAAACACTGCACTAGGGTGTACAATTTGATCTAAAGTTGAAATACTCTTCCTACCTGACTAAACCAGTCTACTCTGTGATGTTGCATAGGATTCGATAGGTATCAAACAAACAGAGAACGGACTTTTACTTCTGGTTCAAGCTGTAATTGTTTGCACAGTTCCCACCTTCCTCTCAGCCTGATACTGTTGTTGTTGTTGTTGTTGTCGTTCTGAACGATGATGACTCTCGGCCGGATCCACCTTGTACCCTATCCTGTACAGTATGCTGTCTTGAAATTTCTTGTATCGAGCAGTTGCTAAACTTACCTTGTTAGGCTAGTAGAACGTATAACCTGCATACCGTACTCTTCTACGTTATGATCTATCTACATCATGTCGTATCGGTATCATGTAAACACGAGACACTTGTCATAACTGGACAGTCAATATTTAGACTTGTTGCTAAGTGACAGTTCATGATTTTGTAGGCATACCTATTTCAAAGGACATCACAACTCTGAGGCTAGATTTGTAGGCCTAGTGATGCATTTTTTTCCCGATTTTTTTTCCCGAGTTTTCAGTTTGAAAACTGAAAATCATCACAATTTCAGAAATTATGATTTATCCATCTATCCTCCGAGACCCACCCTCTTTTGTGAGTCGTGACGTAGGCATCACCTGATTCTGTTTACGTTCCTGATTCCTATACAGAATAGAACAATGCCTACGTCGTGACTTGGAAGGACAAATAAAGTGATTATAATTTCTGAAATTGAGATAATGATTTATAGTTTTCTCTCAAAATTATGGGTAAAATAGCAACATTATACATTAAAATAGCAACATTATACATTAAAATCTAGCCCCAGGGTTATTATAAATGTCCTTTAATCATTCAATATTGTTTTCATACAGTGGAAATACACTGTGTAGAGCTAGAGAGGCTGGATACTGGAGAAGAGCGTGGTCAACACCCGCGCAGGACACCATGTTTTGTCCAAATTTGTTGTCCAAAAGAGTCATGAACTTGCCAGTTGATCAATAAGGTGCCAGATCTTTCAACTGAATTTGTTTCCTAACCAATGTGTAGTACACGTTCTCAAACATCTGATCTGAATCCTGGACAAAAAATGGTATCCGTGCGAGAGATATTTCAGTAGCCAATAGAGAACAGCCACCAAGTTACAGTGCAGGAGCTCAGTATCAACAGGTGCTTTACGAACTGCATAATGTATTATACATTATATCAGTAGCCTACAATAACTAGTATCCAACTTATTTCGTTTCAGTTATATAACATTCGTACCCTACTACTAGTTACAGCTCAATTTTGCTTTCCATCAGTAGCAGAAAAAAATGTCTCCCTTCAAATGGACTTTCTGCATGGAAAACTCTTGAACAACACACTGATAACACTTTGTTATTTGCAGGGAATGAAGCCTTGCTACAAACAGTTTGTGGAGCCAACGCTCCAGAACGTTGCCATACAAGCAGCTGAGACGGCCATCGACTCGTCCCTGCAAAACGACGGCAGGAAGAAGAAAAGTTCTTGATCCTCTCTCTCAGTCGTGAAAATCTCTGTCCTGTGATATTAGGCCTCGCTACAATGGGCTTGCACATTTTAGTTGTTGATACGGTATCATCAAGGATAAACAAAAAACTAAAAACCTAACGCCATCGTGCCTATATTTCATAGATCTTCCTCACACGAAAAGAGGGATGTTTTTTCAATGTGTGTACATCTTTTAGATGCATGTACGTTATATACATTTTGTATTTGTAACCCCTGTTTCTGATTCTTGTATATTTGTTGATGTTTTTTAAATTGAAGAGTTAATATATATTTGCATAACATTAATTGGTTTTGTATTTCTTTCAGAACATATTAATTGACTTATTTTTTTTAACATGAAATTTTTGTATAATATTCAAGAATAATCTGGTATCACAATACTCTTAGACCTTCCTACTGTTATATAATATTATTGTGCACTTTTTAACTTATTAAAAAATGTTACATTGTTGCAATTATCGTATCTTTTGTTTGTCGTTTATTTTTACTTTACTGACGGGACATGTATGAACGTACGCTGTACACAGTCAACCTTATTATCACTCATGAATTGGGTGGAATGGAAATGAAGAACGGCAGCTTACCGAGATTTATGAGTAGAGAAAGGCCTACTCATAGCGGAGAGCCCGCAGATAGAACACAAATGAAATTAAAAGTACACACGAGATTCTGACGTTTCGGCTATTTTCTTGGTCACAGTAGAGTGAATAATCATTCAAGCAGTTGTGGAGACTCGTGAAGAGCTAATAATAATTATTGAAATAATTATTGGTTGGAATTTATCAGGCTACCATACCAGTTTTAATTTCGTCCCTGTTTGATCAGCATGTTATTTTCTTCGTTTCTTTCATCACTTCACTTGACTTCTGTTCATCGATTTTTCGGAGTTGTACGAAGAATAAATTGGCCCGCTGTACTTTGATATCGGACTGCCCATCTGACTTGGTCAGCTAAGGTACTGCGTTAAACGAAGCAGTTTAAATCACACCAGAGACATGGGTTTCTGCCAATATCATTCTTTCATCAACTGCTCAATCGTATCTAATCGTAACCATATGTTATTGTTCAGAAATATCGTATTTGGAGCTAATCTTGTTAACTGAACTCGATAGGTTGTGCATGGGCTCAGTTCATTTGGTCTAATTCGTCATTAAGTTGTTGGTTTACAAACTCTTTTAAACTCTTTATCCAAAGTGTATAAGCCTATGCTGTGAGAAAAGCCATCTCAACAAAGAATGCACTCTTGCTGCTCCCTGTGTCGTATTCAACTGAGGCACTGCTTTAGAAACTGGAGTCGAGTCGTGCGTGGTATTGGTTACAATGGACACAGATCATGTGCTTATTCATAACGCCAAAAACCTAGTTGTTGGTGAGGTCGTTGAGCAAATGACAATAATCAGTGCACTCTTTGAACAGCCAATTAACAGCGGATGTAAACTCGCTCAACGATTCAAAGTTGCTCGATAATGAATTGGACAATCTTCCAGTTCATGACAGTGAGTGTATCAAATACTCCGAGGTAAGCTGTCTTGACGAATTTAGGTGACCGTGAAGATTTAATCCAGGTGTCCGGTTTTAAATGTCCTTTACATGTAATTTTTCCTGCTGCATACACAGAGGGATGAATCTTCTATTTTAATTTTTCCCTGTTCAATAAATAGTACATGATTAGGAAATAATTAAATTACTTGAGAATTGAGATAAAAGTGATGGAAATTTCTCGATGAAAAATGTTATCGAATTTGCAATTTTTTGCAGGCTCATCACATTTTGTTATTGATAATTAATTCATTATACTGTAGTACTGTATATACATATTACAAATTCTTCATATAATGGTACATTTGTTTGAAAGATGTTTGTAAAAAAATTGCCGTTATTTCTCTCAATTCTTTTTACTGGTAACAGATTTGTTAAATAATGTTAGTATTCTCTCATAAACCATCATGTGATCATCTGTTTACATATTATAAAATATATATATGTAGATTTATCAAGTTGAAATTAGAACAAGTCCTTCCATGAAGAGTACAAAATTAATGAAGTAGGCCTAATATAATGTTTGCAATATTCATTCTAGTTCTACATAGACCCAAGTGCAGACTATTGAAATTATTATACCGGTAGTATATTTCAAACTGGAAAAAGATCACATTACCACTATTTTTAGTTCACTTCATCCTTGCTTTCCAGTTGAAACTTTGCTTTTTTGAAAAATGTTCAACATCTGTACAGTGAAAACATTAAATATAGGTCTAGGTTATCACTTACTAGTAGGGTTGCCGTTCGATTTCGATTATAGGTATTCGATTTCAATATGTCCTTTTCGATTCGATCGATATCGAAAAGTTTTCGAGGATAGAAAGCGTACAACAGTACAAGAGTAGCGCGAGACGTCACGAGTAACGCGCTCGCTTCCATTGGTAACATTATACCTATATATATAGCGCGTGCGGGGTATATGAACATGGTATTTTGCTACCCAACACGTTTTTTTTTCGATTCGATTTCAATTCGTCAATTCGATCGATTATCGATAAAAATGCAATCGATTTCGATTCGATTGATTTTCGATATTGTGAACTTTGATTTCAATCACGATTTTTTGATCAAACGGCAACCCCACTTCTAGTACTGTATTCAAGTATTTATCCATCATCTTTTAGAAGATAGTTGAGAAAATCTCGTAAATTAACAGACATTGTTTGATTCTATTTGATAAACAATAGTTATGTATGCCATTTAATGTTTTTGAGTGATTTAGCCCATTGTATAAAAATGTGTTGACGAGAGATAAAGGCGGGAACCACCCGTGCGCTATTAGCGTGGTGGAAAGGGGGGGGGGTCGAACCTTCATCTCTCGCTGACACAGATATACTTGAAAGAGACTAATTAATATTGCATTAAGATTACGCCATCTGTTGCTCATTCAGATCTATAATGGTCCACGGTATAGACACAGCTTCTTGTTATATGTAAGATCTTGTATGCTTTAGTTCACATCGAGTACCATGCCAATTATTATCATACATCAAATATGTATTTTTATAAATAGTATAACTGTATTCTATATTTTGATAGGTTTCAGGAAGTATTTTCAAAATCAAAGCAGCAATAAAACTCTTAACAATAAAATGATACTGTTTGGTTCTTTCTTCGTACGTATACCCATTTCAACAAAAGATAATCATCGTCTACTAACTAGCAGTTATACAATCATCTACTAACTAGCAGTTATACGATCGTCTACTAACTAGCAGTTATACGATCAACTACTAACTAGCAGTTATACAATCATCTACTAACTAGTAGTTATATGATTGTCTAACTAGCAGTTATGCGATGGTCTACTAACTAGCAGTTATACAATCATCTACTAACTAGTAGTTATACAATCATCTACTAATTAGCAGTTATACAATCGTCCACTAATTAGCAGTTGTATTACAAGCGAAGACTGTACTTTGAATTTCATCTAGCGTAAGAATAAGTATACTGTACATCAATATCCTGACTTGTGAATAAGTAGGCAGGGTGGGAGGAGGAGAACAAATCACGTAGACCAGTCTATCAATATTTAATATATTTATTAATCACTTCAACTTGACACAGTTGATATCTACTCTGCTAGCAGACTCATCAGAACTGTTATTATGGACCAAATTAGGACAAAAATGAGACTACTCGACACATTTCATCGTTAATTTTTTTTTAATAACAAACTTGAAACAAAGTTGTTCCCCAATTAAGGCTATTTCTCTAAAATGAAATAAAAATCAATAAAACAAGAATACGTAGCCTATGCCTGTCGGAAACTTGAGACCGAAACAACCGAGTCATTGGTGAGTACGTCATCGTTCAGCATTAGGCAAACAAACACATTTAGACTAAACTATACCATAGTCAACGTAAACGAAACCTTCATTTTTCAAACGATCAGGAGTAATACATTCATGCAAGAGAATCTTGAAGTCTCCATAGGGGCTAAAGTGCCCACCAGTATGATTTTACAGATACCTACAGTGAAACTTTTATAGGTCCACCATTTTTCTAGGGACCAGGAAAAATAAACCATCCAACCAGGAAAATTTAACATTGCTTATATGAAGGCTGGGATAAAATGAATGCTAGAAGCGGGAAAATGATAGATGTGGGAGCGTTGCAGAGGTTTCACTGTATAGGCCTACATGATCATCAAACTTGAACCATACAAGAAACAGAAATAACAGAATTGACAAATCATCATAAGATGCAGACAGTAGAGTAGCCTATTTGTCAAAATTCCTGATGACTCAAATTTTACAATAACATGTGTAAAGATCACTTGTATGTAACAGTAACACTGGATATTTTTGCCATCGATTTTAACTTCAATGCGTACCGTTTCACAAAAATAACACGTAAAGTACCGGTATTGTCATTATTGGAAAGTAGGACTTGATTTGAAGAAAATTATTTTTTGATGGACGATACAAGATTAATGATGGACGATCATCATATATCATTCATCTCATATCGTCCATCACAAAATAATAACATATCAAATTATAAATGTTTATTATGGATCAACAGTATTTTATAAGATACCGTCAGCCTACTTCTCTGAATTCATGTAATGAAGCAATTTCACTAGGCCTACATTATATTCAGACCAAAAGTCACTGCAATCGTTTATAGGTTACATTAGCGCTGAGAGCGATATGCGTAGGTAGGTCACCCTTAACCTACAAAAAGTTGTCTATTAACATTAGAAAAGTATAAAATCTCACTCAAACGATTAACCATTAAAGAAATATCTACCACGACTTTCAAACATTTTACAACATCACCACCTGGAAAAACTACTGTAACGGTAATGATTTATATTTTAGAATCGGTATTTTGTATTTAAGGCACTTCCATATTTGCACAATCTTGGACATTGCTATTGCCTTGCCTCACAATTCAAACATCTTCTTCACAACATTTGCATAATTACTATGAATTTCTACTGTTTTTTCATTCACCTCTTTAAGTTTGTCCACTGCAGCCTTATTACTAGGCTCGATCAATAACACCATTTTGAGATCGCTCCTTGCGTCGTCGTACGCTCTTAGCTCCACGTTCGCTACTCCGCGTCTAAACAACGCCTTCACGTTCGCTGGCTGTAAGGCCAACACTTTGTTGCAGAGTTCCACCGTGTAACCAAAGTTACTGCATTTCAACTGACAAGATGCCAAATTATTGTACAGAACAACTCTTAGATCTGTTACATGCTGAGCCTGAGTTGCTCCCAGATTGTTGTCAACGTAATCAATGGCTATAAGATATTTCAACGCTTTGCTAAACCTGAGAAAAGCGTCTACAATACGACCAGCTTTAAAGAGATCAACGCCACACATTTTATTCCGCATGGCATTTTGGTATTTTCCGTCTTCATCCAAATCAAATATAAATCCCTGGTGTATAACCCGGTGGAGTTTCACTTGACAGCGAATTGATCCAACAATAGAATCACCTGGTTTTCCAGTATCAGTCTGCGATTTAATCGATATCACAATCAAGCTTACCTCGTCTGGCAGCATTGACTGTAAGCAAAGTTCAAAACTACGACCAACTTGCGTATCGCTATCTCCTATTTGAAAAAACCCGTGGAAATCATTACCGAAATAATTTGAAAGTTCACTCGATTGTTGAATACACTCGCTGGCATATCCCTCCAAAATAATATCATTTATCGTCACGACACATTTGGCAGTTTCCGACGCCGTCTCCCCGTGTATCCCGGAAAACAAGACTTTCTTCAACGCGGATTTGTCGGGCAACGTCAGCACCGTGTCTCCTTCCATGGTGGGCTCACGGTCGCTCGTGACTAACCACGGTGGCTCCGTACGGTGGCTGGATGTCGCACCACCCGAGGCTGGTCTGCCACAACTCGTCCGAGAGACTCTCGTTAATGGCCAACGGCGACGTTGCTTGAACGCAACAATCTCTGAAGACAAACAAAGCTTCGGTTTACACACGTTCATGTTTCACAATTGGTATATTTATTTATATTTTCAAAGTTGTACATCACCATCTTGCAATTGATGAAGACGTTAATGTTTTCTGTTTTAGTGAGGAACCTGAGTAACTATTACCTGCCTGCTAGATGGGTCGCTAATACACTTAAACAGCAGGATAAGTATTCAACGTCCAATTCTAAGACAAATCTCTCTGATCAAGTGTCCTTGTTATCAGTGACTGGCATCGTACTACTTTACAACGGTATATAGTAACACGACTTATCAATCCTACACATATTTAAAAAAGCCAAACCTGCCATCCCATTGATGTTTCATCATTTAAGATATTTTTGTGATTTTTCATCATATCTCATTGTATGGTATTATACAATCATTAAAGAAATAACAACTCACAATGAAAAATGAGATAGGGCCTAATTTGATAATAAAAGTTGTGCAATACCAAACTAACATCACTTTCCTGAAAAGTACATGTTGAATACTGAATAAACTCAAGTCTTACTCGTAAACTTTTCTCTTTGGGTAAACATGTCTGATCTTTGGTAACCAATCTTTTTCACAGATAGTTAGGAAGAGTTGGAGAAAATGGTTTGACCATAATACAAGCCTCGAACAAGTGACGTGAAGCTTACGCAACCTAGCCCCAAGTTACAAATACCCTGAAAACTTTGAGACAATCAGTTGCCAGTACGACATTTTTACCCAAACTTGTTTAATTCTGAATTCAAATACTCCAATCAAATAAACGTGAACTATTTAATTATAATAATTATATACCATGCTCTGCCAACTGACCTGATATATTTCCCTGATTTTGTCTTCAGCTCTGGACAGAGCAGTGCATGCAGCACACTCTGCGCTCCTTCCCTCGGAGTCTTCACGACAAGATATCGGATTGGTACTTGCAGTGCGGCCAACACGGGGTGAGCCAGAGGCGGGAAGTGACGATAAACGTTGGTCTCCACGTTCCCCGGATCGACAGAGAGAACTGTCACTCTGGAGTGATCGAGGATTTGCGACAGCTTGTGGGTGAAAAGCATCAAGCACAACTTCGAGCCTGCGTAAGCGCGAAAACGGTCGTATGGATCAGCGAGTCCAGCGCACGGTACATCGAAACTCGTGAGATATCTGTGAGCTTCGGACGACACGTTGATTATCCGACTCGGGCGAGGTGCGTACTTCAACTTGTCCAATAGTAAATAGGTCAATAGAAATGGCCCTGAAATCAGTTGAGGAAACAATGAATATCATGATCTACTAGGTGAATATACATTACTGTGGCCTAATACATGAGCTTAGTGTGGAAAATATTTACCAACACAAGCATAATATGGATTAATTCTGTGTTAGTTCTGTTTTTTATAATAATATTCAACTTCACGGTTTACAAAGCGGTGTGAAGCAACTGCAGAGACACAAATATGTACGCCTTCTGAACGTTGAGTATAACTGTATAACGTATCTCGGTAATATATATCTATGATTGAACTAAGGTATGATGCCAGTTTAGCCTACCCAATGAAAACAGTTGATTCAAACCGTTTAAACCAGTTATCAAGTACTTAAACCAATAGCAGTACACTCACCAAGATAGTTGGTTTGGAACGTTACGTCAAACCCATCTTCAGTCAGAGTGGGAGGAAAGTAAAAGACTCCAGCATTATTAACTAGAGCGTATAATTCATAACCAGCTGAAACCAGAAGATACATATGAAAAAGGTGCGCTTTGTGAAACCTGCAAATTATCAACAATTCTTTTCTAAATAAAAGTGAAATAATGAACTGTAAATTGGTTGTACCTAGGTAAATTATTGGTTGTAGACATGTCCAGATGTTTGTACTATATATGTGATAACACTTGTTTCAACTTTTAATTGCAAATAGAATTCTTAAAGAACTGACTCAGAATCAATTCCATTTCAAAACAAGTCTGAAAATCAGCATTGGTAATTCATGAACAAATTAACGGTAAAATGAGTTACCGGTACCATGGCCTACTGACGAAATAATGTAATGAATGCATGGAGTTGAACAAATAATGTACGGTAAGCAATATTGAACATACATTTATTAAAAGTCTGGGCAAACAATTCGATACTTTCAAATGAGTTGAGATCAAGTTCGCTGGCGACAATTCTTGGATTTTTAGTATTCTCAATTATAAACTTGCTGGTTCTTTTAGCTTCACATGGGTCTCGACAAGCCAACCAAACTGTTGCACCTAATTGTGCCAACTCTAAAGCAACTTCCTTTCCAATACCAGAATTAGCGCCTGTGACGATGAATACCTTCTCATCAAGAGAAGGACGGCATTTGCATATGTTTCCACCGAAATACAGCCTAAAAAGTGTCTTGAATTAAAACCCAGTGGCAGTATCGTTCAAGTCATTATTGAGAGTGCCTGAGGATAGACCTATATGCTATTCTTGATGTGCAATTATTTAAATGGACCACATATTAACAACTTATTGGCTTACAGTAACGGCTAACAAAAACTCACTTTGTATAGTACAAAGCAGCAGTGGCAACACCACCCCATACCAATAACTTGAACATATTATTAACAGAAGATAGTAGCCTCGGTCAAAGGTTTGACGTCGGGCCTAGTGGTGTGCTCCTGAAAATATTAGAAATCATGTGGAAGTAAATTTGTTCTGGAAGGATTATAAAGCGTTATGTTAAGTTCCTACCCTAATAACACTAGAATTCCTGAGGAGGTACTGAGTCCCTCACACTGGGCATTGTGCGCGCCTGAAGAGTGCCTCGGGACTGCCCATGTTATTAGGGTAATGGTTAGCATAGTCAATGTCGTTAGGTAGGCCTAGGTCTAGCCCTACATGGAAAATTGTAGCCCTAGGCAGAGGCATAAGTAGGCCTATCCTACAGGACTACTTTGTCAATTTGGCAGAGGCCACTATAAGATGGACCTTGACCTTCAAGTGGTCGCAGGCCTCGGCCCAAACAATATGCCATTGGGTCTTGCAAGCTAGCAGGTAGGCCTGGGCACAAGAATTGAGTTTGCAGCTCCAGTATAGGTCTAATAGGTCAAATAATAGGTCTAATAGGCCTAAGCCTAGACTTAAAATAAGCAAACAGTATACAAAACAACCCAAACCAATGCCCAAACTAGGCCTAGGTCTAGTCTAACCCCCCTCATTAAATTAATGGTAACCTTTTCAACAGAATTACAATAAGTAGGCCTACCTTATTCTTCATCAAGCTGCATTCCAAAAATTATATTTGTAATTTAGATACAAAATCTCAATGTGTTTGATCCAAATGATTTAGGCCTAGGCATAGCTCCTATCATTAGCACATTGTGTCAAAATAAACATCCAAAGAGGTGTAAACATCTAGGAATGAGTGACCTTCGGAATCGCACCATCCACGTTTGTCTCATTGCTGTCTAGAAGTAGTTTGTACCAACATGACAGACTGAATTCAGATATACATTGCAATGCTTCCTTGTTATCAAATTTGGTAGTTTTATTTTGTATAGTTTGTCTTCTTCGAGATATCGCTCGAGATACTCGCGAGAAGGAGAGCTTGTTGCATAGTTGAAATGTCAACAGAACTGAGCAACTTTCAAATTTGATTGGCCTATTAACCATTATTAATCTAACGTTGGTAAAAGAAGAAATCTGTGTGGAAATGTTTAATAATAAGTCGTTTGATGTTGTGGGATTCGATTCATGTTGGAAAAAAGAGAGGTAGGCCTATGGTCAGAGTATAGGCCCATCATTAGTCGTTCCATTACCGATTGTTTTTAGGTTAAGGTTTTGGGTCTTGACCATAGCATGACCATAGATCAGTAGTCTTGACTAAGCCATCGGGTTACAGACTCAATGACTAGGCCATAGATAAAGTAGGCCTACATAGATGAAGGAATTCATTCACTCAGTGACTAGGCCTGGGTTAGTCTGATGGTCTAGCACAGATAAAGGACTTGACCTAGGCCTATCGGTAAATATATATCGTATGCGTAACCGATCCATATTGAATCGGTCTAAGCTACGGCATTTTTACCGGCCTGTCCATTGTCCTAGACCAGCAAGGGCCTCTTCTATTTGATGTGTTCAATGAACGCGTCAAAAGATGTCGAGTTGACCTTGGCCAATAGATATGGACCTAGGCCTACTCGCTGTTTGTACCACGATACTTGGTCCTCGGTCCCTAATGCTCACTTCACAAATAATCACTTCATGTGGCTGGTTTGGCCAAAATCCGTGAACATTGTTTGTAGTGTGCAAACTCAATGCCGTCGATATCTAGGCCTAGACTAAGCCTATTACGATAACCAATTCTATTTGTGATCATACGTTTATATTGGTCATTTACTTTTGTTTACAGTCTCTGATGATGAAAGTGATTAGGCCCTATCATTATTGCTACTGGGCCTATATTATTATTATTTTCACCAATAATAATCGGTTGAGTGCTCAGAGCTGAAAATTAAATTTCTAATTATGTTACAGGACATCTAAATCATGTGAAGTACAAACAGATGACTATCAATCCCATGAACAAGAATCACAAACCGTAACAAAGAAAGACATTGCGGCTCAGACCACTAATGAACATATGGTTCCAATCCTCGAATCGGATGTGGATTATGATAAGCTAGCAGTTTTCCTGAAGCGAGTGGGTCCCAAAGTGTTGAAAGAGCTTGGTAAAATTGAAAAAAACCGTGCATCAAGTAATTTGGAAAGTCTGGATGATGACACCAGCAAAAACGAAACAAGAAAGGTGCACACACTTCAACCTAAAACGGTTGATGATACAATTGAGGTAAGGTGATCTAGGCATATGAAATAACTTGAACATTTGTTGCAGATCAATTTTGCCCCTCTTCAGTAAGCCTGCTCTCGGTAAATCACTTTAAAACATTCATCAATAGGCCTAGGCTATTCAAGGTGAAATTTTCTAAGAGAGTACCTTACTGGTACCGGTACTGTATGACAAATTTCTATTTTTCAACTCTGAAATCAATTGGTGTTTTCTAATAGATCTTGATTCAGATAGAAATAGATAGAGATATATAGATGAATAGATTCTTTGTTTCAGATTCTGCATGTTGAGAACTGTTATTATTTAATTGTTCAAACCTCACTTGAATATATGATTAATTATGTAGGCCTATAAAGGTGGATGAAAGTACACTAATCAGTCCTAATTTTGTGCTCAAATTTTTGAATTGAGAATCTTTTGATTGTAATTTTTTTTAAATACGTTGTTTTGCATTTAAATCACAGTAGTTCTACAGTTTAGTTGAGATATAGCAAGGTATTACGTACTCACTGGCTATACATCTGACTTTTATTGTATACCCTACATACTAAATAACATTTGCAAATAATCCAATCAAAATGGCCTGGGCATGAATCATTTTTCACTAGATTTAGATACTAGACCTAGCCCTACACTGTCAATATGTTTTCTAAGTACAATATTTAATATTGTATGAAATTCGTGGAATATTTCCATGTCAGATGATTGTTGGAGGCGTTTCGTGGAGCTGTTCCGGCAGTTCGTTGGCTTTCGGCTTTTGCTGTTCTCATCACGATCATTGGTGTGAACATCGGAGCCAAGTCGTCTTCTTCAACATCGATCGGTACGTTCATCGTACCGGTACCACCACATGTAGCTGAGTGGTTAGCGCACTCGCCTCATGTTATCCGAGAGGTGAAGGGACATATCGGAACTGGTTCGATCCCCTCCACCGCCCATCTTTACAGGGGTTTTTCGTGGTTTCCCTCTGTAGTCTAGGTTAATGCCGTGATGGTTCCCACAATATAGACCACGACCGCTTTCTTCCCACTGTTCTTCCCAATACCTGAGAAACCTTCATCTCACCATCCCATCATCTCATCAATCATTCATTCGACGCCAATACATCTTAGTTATCATTATAGTGTGTCACTGAAACCCAATATATAAAAAAAATCGTTCATCGTCGATTAGCTCCCACCGAGTGCTGACTTGCCAAGCGACTTACCTCGTATCGAAACTATCCGATCATAAGTCGTGCGGTCAGGCCTAGCTCAGTCGCTCCTCGATAGGCTCGGTGGGTGAGCTCAAAGACCGAAATTGAATGATACAAAAATAATCGAAAAAGGCAAGGGCGTTACGTAAAGTATTGACAAAAAGTATTGGATAGTTGAAAACAAATAAGACTCGGAATAAAACTATGAAACTCCAGGGACTTTAAAACTGTTCTCTCACAAAACCGCAATTCTACGATTTAAAAAAAAAAACATATTCAAACTGTCAATACCGGTATTCTATTGCATCCATATCAACTTAAACTCTGTTTTCAAGGTCCTTACAAACTCATTGCTCAAACTAAACTAGCTCGACTTCTATCTATCCCCATGTCACCTTCAAGTCACAGACTTCAAATATCATAGAAAATACTGCACGATAGATTGTCCAAAGCGTTTAAAATACCAATGTTGGTTATTAACTTGTTGATAGACCGAAATAGTGAAAACCTGATCTTCACGTCAACTGATATTAGATATAGATAGTATTCTCTGATGCATAAAAATACTCAAAAATATAGGCCTACTTGTATCGAGAAAATTACTTTTGGTAAATTTTAACAACACTACAGTACTACTTTTCACCCCGGAGCCTCATTCCTAATGTTATTACCGTCATAAAAGATCACTTTCAGCATGAATGTCATATATTGAATTTCCCATTTATAGGAGAGAAAAATATATGCGATTGTAATATCATATAGTATGGGCCTATCGCCTACATATGGTATATAATAAAATTACTCGACTAAACACTAAATAATAGACATTTTTACTCAAGTCATATGTGTGTATTCATAAATAGGAAATTGACGATGCGACAATTAGGTTAAGCGAACACTCACGTCAGTCACAAGGTCACCTGCTTGTGATCATCAAGTTGATAACTGATTTTTTCCAGGTCTCAGGCCAACATGAAAATAATCAAAAACATATTAGCCTTGGGCCGGTTTTACGAAACTGGATTAAGCAATAGTTAGCGGATCAACTTGTTATCACCATTGGTTACATATGTTATTTTCGTACTTTAACTAATAGTTAGTGGATTAGTACCCTAACTGAGATTGATAAAACCGGGCCTTAATTGGGGAACAATGATTTTGTATCAAGTTTCGATATTATTAAAAAAATATATATATTTGCACTGAAAAATGACTTTTCGTAGCTTTTCTACAGTACAGTGAAGGAGGTGCTATTTAACTGTGCTTGTTCTACTTGTATATTGTATGTTTCAGTAAGGATTTTTCTCCGAATGTTCCGACGAAGACGATAGAGACAACCTCCTGCGTGACTCGAGTGAGCTTTCATCCGACCGAACCGTCCGTGCTGGCAGTCGGTACTTTCAGCGGTACGCTTCATCATAGATATACCTACTCCCTTACCGAGATATGTTACTCCTGCAGCCGATAGCAACATATGCTTGTTCCGATCTTGGCGGCCATATTGGGCATTCACAAATAGAATCTAAGCAAGGCATTCTATATCATCACTAATATATGTCTAATATGGCAGAAACTTCCTGGTTTGCAAAGCGATGTGAAGCTACTGCCGAGACACGAATATGTACGCCTTCTAACGTTGAGTAACGTATCTCGATAATATATATCTAGGCCTATGTTGATATCAAACTGTTTGTTGTAGAGTGGCAAATCTTCAAGGCTCATTCATTCAAGGCCTACTAATATAGCTGCTGTAAACTACGGCCAATTAGATTACAAATGACCAACTACGTGAAAAGTTGACAGTGACTTGGATCAGATACTGCTATGAACAAGTAATGTCATTCGCTGTTCATTATCGCTACATTTGTTGTTGCGAATAGCTACGAAAAATTACCTACCATTGGAGTTGAAGGACATCAGAACCCTGGGGGGCATTCCTCATTTAGTCACTTATTCAAGTTATTTAGCAGTGAACTTGAAGGATATCAAACCCTGGGACTCGATTTCAATTAATAATGACGCTATTTTTTGCAACTAACATAATTTAATTCAAATTAACAGTTATATACAGTACTTGAGAGTCCATGGGAGTCAATTTAGTGAAATATCAGTTTTTTGATGATAACTTTTGAACATTTATTATTTTATTTATTGGGTTTTAACGACGCACTATACTGATGGCTACGATCTATTGGCGTCGGTGGATGATGAATGAGATGATGGGATGATGAGATAAAAGGTTATTTCATTAGGTGTTTTGGATGGTGGGGAGGAGTCGGTCGTGGCCTGTTGTTAAGGAACCATCCCAGTATCAAACTGAACGACAGAGGGAAACCACGAAAAACCCCTGTCAGGATGGTCGACCATGGTGGGAATCGAACTCCGGTCTCCCGAATGACGGTTCAGTGTGTTACCACTCGGCCACGCGTCTCGGTAACTTTTGAACAGTATGAGATATCAGAACTGTGATACAGCGGATATGCAGATAATTATAATGTCTTCAGGATGGTACCAACTACCCAATTGAACTATATATCTCATTTCGCATACAGCATCCCGCATAATTCTCAAGTGTACACGGCTAAAAAATGTGCTTTTTTAGTACGCTTGACAGTTATGAATTATGAGTTGAATAGTTGAGTTATACAGTGAAACCTCTAACCATCGTTTTCCAAGGGACCAGGAAAATAAAACCATCCATCCAGGAAAATTCAAGATCGATTATATGGGAGTGGGGCTAGAAAAAATGTACGCCACAAGCAGGAAAGTGATGGATCCAGGAACGATGCATGGAGGTTTCTCTGTATATATAGACGGTATTGAAAGTAGGTATCTGTAATTCCTTTCCATCAGAATATGGATATCTTATACCGTTCGAAAGCCATCACCAAAAAACAGATGTTTCGCTAGATCGACTCCCTTGAACTGTTAACAACCAAGACCACGTGAATGGCCACGTGGTAAGTTGACGTTTATGTCTGTGACGGCAGGCGAAGTGCTCGTGTGGAATCTCCAGAAGGACGACGACTACGTGCTGGGATCGTCGGCGAACATGCCCGGCAGCCACAAGGACGCCGTCACGCAAGCGTCCTGGGTCCGCAGCTCCGACCCGACCCAGCTGGGCGCGTTCTCGCTGGTGACAGCCGGCAGAGACGGACAGATCCTCGTCTGGCAAGTCAAGCCATTGCTCGGGACTTTCCGGCTGCACGAAGGGTACGGCATTACTTTATACTAGGCAAACGCAGCATATTATCATTTTTATTATTATAGGATCTTCGAGCTTCGAGTTCGAGTTCAAATTTAGCTGAACTGGGTATTTCGATTTTTTTTTAATTTTTTTTTTTCAATTATTGCATACTTGTACTGTCCCAAATATGAAGCATTTTTTTATTTTATTATTTTAGTGTCCAGAGATTGCTAGTACTGATATGCGAATTTTCGTCTTCTTGCTTTTTTTTTCGAACTCGAAACTCGCGATTCCCACTCAAACTCTACTGGAACCTAAATTCTCAAACTCGTACACCCTATAATTCATACATCCAGCCTCAGGCCATTTCCTACGCACGCCATATTCCCCCGTATGTTGGTGACGACTGACGAGATTAACCTGCGTCAGGTTCGGCATCTCGCTGGACCACGGGTCTCACGGCAGGAAGGTCCAGACGCCGCTAGACGGCGGAGTAGACAACGAGCTGGGCGTCACGTGCTTCGGTTTCTCGCCACAGGAGCGCTCCGCGTTCGTCGTGGGCGTAGAGGGCGGCGGCCTGCTGCACTGCTCGCTAGTCGCCAATAAACCTGCCTCTGGTAAGACTTTTGACTGGATGCGCTCACAGATGAGCAAGATGCTCTGATAGACCCTTTTCAAGATGCAATGCACAGGCACTCACTACCTTCTAATGTCTGACATCGCTCATATTGCATTCTGGGAGTTTTAATACTGTTGAAAAATTTGGTCTGCTTATCCACAGGGTTAAACAGATTACGAGCCAACCCTTCCTTCTCCTTTTTTCCAAAGTTTCCCATGTCGTATTGAAACTTGACTGCCCTAAAAATCGACCAGCTGTATTAAAAAGCGATGAACTGTACTAAAATCAGATCAACTGCATGAAAAACAGACGAACCTACTAAAGAGTAAAAACGAACTGTATTGAACTTCTACTTCTTGATCAACCTGTACAGAAGTTGAAGTGGGAGGTTGGCTTCCTTCCTTTCACAAATTGTTACGTGCATTATACGTTTTATAGGTTTATTCCAGCGATGGTTAGAGTTAAGGCTCGTTTTCATGGCTCGTGGCAGGCGATTGAAAAGCCGCCAGCCGCCTGCGCTGTTCACATAATTGCGTTAATTTGCATCCACTCCAAGATTTGACTTATTGATTCAAACTCGTAGATAATTCTAGTTCAATTCAGGCGGACAAGTGATTTTTAGTATCGTATTATGTGGCACGCAAAAACAATAATAGTGCATATTTGAGAAGTACTGTTTTAGATGTAGGCCTACTAATGTTTCGACATAACCCCACCACTTGTATGACCACTTGTATGAGTTGAGGGAATTTAACCGCGGCATTTTTTCCAAAGTTGAATTTATTCTATGTGTCGCGGCAGAGAGCAACTAGTGCAAGCGGTAGGAATTTCATTCATTCTGATTGGCCAAAAAAAAAAACGATCAACGCAAGCCATGAAAACGGGCCTTTGGATGGGTAAGGGTTTGTGTCTAAAGTGTTGCCATTACGTGCAGTTAACCAACTCTGGGGTTTGTTTGACAGTTCGCTCGGACATACCGTTGAAAGACCCCGTCCTGAGCTCGTTTGAAGGTCACCAGGGTAACGTGACGTGCGTGCAGTTCTCGACGGCGCACTTCGGGAAGTTCATCTCGTGCGGCATCGATCAAGAGATCCACGTGTACCAACTTGACCAGGTTCGTGTTCAACTAGAGGCATCGCCAGTCTCCATAGAGGAAGATATTCCCACCAGAGGGATTTCACAGATTCAAACAAATTAAAAACTGTAACTCTGACGTCTACCCCCTCCCCTCCCCCCTCCCCATTCATCCATACATTTGATATAAAATAATTTTACGTTTCAACGGTATTTCTCATGTCCATAACGGTTTTCTCACAGTCTGTTAAAAGCTGTCTGCCTGTTGATTTCATCAACAATCTATCGTCTGTTGAAACAGATTGAGAGAATAAATATAAGAATGAAATGAACATCAACTTGGGAAACTCTATACAGTGAAACCTCTATCCATCGTTTTTCAAGGGACCAGGAAAATAAAACGATCCATCCATGAAAATTCTAATGGTTAGGCCTATATGGATTATATTGGGAGTGAGATGGGATAAAACAATTGATAGAAGCAGGAAAAGGATGGAAAAGGAACGATGCAGAGAGGTTTCTATCAATCTATCTTGCCCAGTTCTATGTTGCATATTTCAAGGATTTATTTGCATAACCGTCTCACCATGGGTTTTATACGTGGAGGTCCAACTCAGCGACGAGCCATGTACCAGATCGCGTACTTCCGGTTACTTCCAAACGGCGGCCATGTTCTTGTTTCAACAACCAGTTGGAGCTACTCCCACGTTGGTGATTCAGCAAGACCTTCTTCATCATTACAGTGCAAAATAACCACAAGTTAAATAAAAACATAAAAATCAAAATTAAAATCAAAATTTTAATAAAATAAAAATTAAATAAAAACAAGTTTCTGTGGGCACACACCTGACAACAATCAGTTTGAATAGTGAACATGGCCGCCATTACCCACTATTTAATGTCATCAAGTGGTATGACTTTTTAACACAAGAGTTATAACTCCAGTAAAATACAACTCCATGGTCTCACGTCTCGTTCCAGCCGAGTCCCGTGCAAGTGATCTACGCAGCTGCTGCGTGTGTGGGCGTGGCCTGGTGCCCAACCAATGAGCAGCTGTTCGCCACGTGGGGCAGCTCGGGGCTCGTGGAGTTCTACCGAGAACGAGACGGAGAATCGGTCCCCTCCTTGCGTCTGGCCACCGAGGAGAAGTCACCCATTTCTGCGCAACACTTCAATCCACATAGGTAATCACAACAGTTGGATTCTTGCAAAAAGATTACAATACAATTTTTTTTAATTTCTCTGAAATGTTGTTATCGAATCAATTTTTGTTGAGAATGTTTTCAAATAGGCCCAATTGTAGACAATTTTTTTCTAAATTTTGTCAGACCTTCCCATAAATGTCAAATTTATTTGTTGAAACTCTTTGTTGAAAAATTCTTCAATAAAGTATTTGGTTATGCCATACATATACAGTAGTGAACACTCTGTAATTCATGTACCCAAAGATACTAATTTTTAATCATGAGAGTTTGAATAGTCGAAATATTCAACGATCATTGATCTGAACCGTAGGGAGCAGAACAACTGCTCGAATTACACCAAAATCAGAACTGAAAATGGGGGTTTACTTTATTAGAAATACTGACCCTGCAACAAGTTATGTAGATGTGTATTAGAATAACCAGCAAATTTGTACAATCAAACTGAAGAAAATAAGTGACATTACTAAGCCTAATGATGACAATTCAATAACAATCAATATAATCTCTATTTAGCAAAATGTATCCGATAAGAAAGTACATGAAAAATGAAAATCAACTTCTAATGAAAAATAATCTTGAAAATGTATAAACAGTATTTTGAAGACGAGTAGTAGGGCTACCGTAATTAATAACTGGGCCGAGTCTAAAGTAATGTAGGCCTACTTCAGTTTAAAAGTTACCAAAAATCTTCAATCCCAACGTAACACATATCCTTCAGAATTCCTCAAACTCGTTCATCGTTCAGAGTAAATAAGGGCCGTAACCCAACAAATTGAAAAGGCAACCGGTAAAAGATCCAGTATTTGACAGAGTTCTATAATGCTATAAAGTATAGACGTACAAAAATAATCTCGTCAGACGTTGCAGTGCCACTCTGTCCGCGTGATACTTGCTATGATTTCTCAAACGCGGCAAATACGCCAACATTGCGTCGCTTCTGTTTGTCTGTTTCAGCCACCGTCTACTTGCGACGGGAGATGTAAAGGGCAGAGTCCTCGTTTGGGAGATACCAAACCTGCAATCGTATGGCAACATTGATTAACCAAACACAATCGCGTGAGACTGCTGTTATTGTACTTGTATGTGATCTCAATAACATTTGTTTTATTACTTTCAGTTGGAAATCTGCCTATTTATTGTTATTTATATTTATGCTGTTTTTGTTTTGCTTAAATGCTGCACTATGTTTTGAATAAATTAATATCTACATGATTGAAATTACCTTCGTTATTGAGTGGTATGGCAGCATGGCAGCAGAAGAGAGTGCCGGAAGATTGGGTGAAAGGAGTAATAACAGTAATATTCAAGAAAGGAGACAGAAAAAGAAGTAAGAATTACAGAGGAGTGACGCTGATGAGCCAGGCAGCCAAGCTGTACGAACGAATTATTGAAAGAAGGATGCGAGTGCTAGTGGAACCCATGTTAAGGGAAGAGCACTATGGGTTCAGAACAGGCCGATCAACAGTAGATTTGATATTTGCTGTCAGGCAACTGGTAGAAACAAGGTGGGAGGAGGGAAGAAGAGTGTACATGGCTTTTCTAGATTTGGAGAAAGCATACGACCATCTTCCCAGAGAAAGGGTGTGGGAGAGTCTCAGGGCAAAGGGCATACATGTGGGGATGATAGATCGTGTGAAAAGTTTATATCGAGAATGCAAGGCTTCAGTGCAAACAAATGGAGGCAGGACGGAGTGGTTCGATGTCAAGAGTGGAGTTAGGCAGGGCAGTGTCCTATCACCCATGTTGTTTGTGTTGGTGATGGATGAGATGATGAGAAAAGTGGAACCAGTGAAGGAAGGGGCAGATGCAAAGTCAATGATATACGCTGATGATATCCTGGTGTGGGGAGACAGTAGGGAAGAGGTGCAAGACAAAATTGAGAGATGGGAAAAAATTACCGAGGAGTTTGGGATGAAGATTAGTGCGGAAAAGAGCAAAGCTATGGTGATGAGCAGAGAGAAGAGAAAAAGTCGAGAGAAAATAAAACTGCAAGGTCAGGAACTGGAGGAAGTAGAAGAGTTCGCATACTTGGGAAGTGTAGTAAGTAATACGGCAAAAGTGGAGCTTGAGGTGAATAAGAGAATAGCAAAGGCGGACGGACTATTCCAAAAAGTAAGGAAGCTGATTTGGAACCAAGACTTTCCGATGAGTGGGAAGACACTTATTTATAATGTATACTACTTGCCAATTTTAACATATGGAGCAGTTACATGGACATTGAATTGGAGAGATGAGAAAAAAATGGAGGCAGCAGAAATGAAGTTTGTGAGGAGCATAGCAGGAGTGTCAAAGTTGGAGAAGAAGAGAAGCAGAATGATAAGGAAAGAAGTGGAAGTGGAAAGGTTAGCATTCAAAATGGAGAGAGAGAGACTCAGGTGGTATGGACATATGCGGCGAATGGATAAGGGAAGAATTCCGAGAGTTATGTTCGAGTTAGCGGAAAAAGATGGAGCTAAGAGAAGAGTTGGAAGGCCGAGAGAAAGGTGGCAGGAGGGAGTAGAATGCGGTGTGGTCAATCGAGGAGAAAAATGGGAGGTAGTGAGAGATGAGAGATGGTGGGAGGATAGGGAACGGTGGAAGGAACTCGTAGGAAGAGAAGAAGAAGCAGAGGAGAGTAGTGGTGAAGAAGAAGAGGAAGAGGTCGGAACTGGCAGGAACCGATGGAGAGATGAATCCGGCCCTAGATGAATCGGTGGAAACACCCCCTGGCCCAATTTAATTGGTTATCTGGGAAAGATATATATATATATATTGAGTGGTAGACGAGAGACAGTGGAAGGATAGAGAACGCTGGAGGGTACCCATCGGAAGAGAAGAAGAAACAGGATAGCAGTAGTAAAGAAGAGGAGGAAGAAGTCGGAACTGGCAGGAACCATTGATATAATAACTGAGAAGTCTGCCCTAGAAGAAGTGGTGGAAACACCCCCTGGCCCAATTCAATTGGTTATCTGGAGTGGTTTGAGGTAAGGAGTGGAGTTAGGCAGGGCAGTGTCCTATCACCTATGTTGTTTGTAATGGTGATGGATGAGATGATCAGAAAAGTGGAACCAGAGAAGGAAGGCCCAGGGTCAAAGACAATAATATATGCTGATGATATCTTGTTATGGGGAGACAGTAGAGACGAGGTGCAAGAGAAAGTAGAAAGATGGGAAGAAATGACAGAGGAGTTAGGTATGAGAATATATGTATATATCTGTATATATATATATATATATATATATATATATATATATATATATATATATATATATATATATATATATATATATATATAGATATATATATACATATATATATATATATATATATATATATATATATATATATATATATATATATATATATATATATATATATATACATATATATATATATATATATATATATATATATATATATATATATATATATATATATATATATATATATATATATATATATATACATATATATATATACACATGTACAGATATATTGAATTACAATTTCATCTGGTATGGCAGTAACAGTAAACGGATTCGTCGGCAGACCGCATGTTGCCACTTGCTCAAAGAATGTTACTCGTTTCAAAAAGCAGAAGAGTAATTGCACCTTTCTAGGTTATAGCCTAGGTGTGCTTCATGTACATACTGTGGGCCACAGCAAGATCTTTGTTCTAGGGTGCAACATTTTCAATTAAGAGTCTACTGGGTTTTTACAGTGGATAATCAGACATTGTTGAAAGATGTATAATTTATATAGAAGAATCATCCGACCATGCATGCCACATTTGGTGACAGTCAATTTACCCATATACAAACCAGAAGACTTGGATACATAATCGTTAAATTATTCTGCTCTTTTGATCTCCTCCAGACGCGATCTCACCACGACCGTGACGCCCAACGCAGGGTAAGCAGGTAAACCAATCACAAGCCAGTACTCACCTAAACAATGTGGTGATTATTGACTACACCAACTTTTGTGGGCCAAAATTACGATTTTACAGGAAGTTGTTTTGAAACTTTTCGCAGTTTCCTGGCTCGTGCTTCCATTTGTTTTGTGTAAAGGAGCGCCAACTTGCGATCTGACGGTTGAATTCTTCAATTTTCAAGAAGTCTGTGCATTTTAAGGTAATGAAGGCCACAGCCATGACGCCACAAAAACGTTACTTTACACCAAAGTGGAAACATACCAAAAAACGAAATCATACCGATATTGTCGGACAAGAAAAAATCGGAACTGGTAACCCTGCCTAAATGGCTCAGTTGCTCTATGCGAGATTAGTACCACATGAGCCCTTTGTACTCATTATCCTCATTCCTCTTATCCTGCCACTTTTGAGTCTGGTGTGATGGCATATATTGGAGATGGCAAAAGCTTTCGGAGAGAAACCAACATGAATGGATTCGCGAGACCGTTCAGTACAAAATTGGATGCACCAATCATGTGATATGCATTATGTAAGATGCTTATTTATTGTCATATAAATTCAGGCAAAGTATTTATTGGATGAGCTAATCGAAGACTCGATTTCACCATACTCTAAAAATACAAGCTTTTACTTTCGTGCTCTACAGGTCAAACGGAAGAACAAATTTGTCATCTGACGCGAAACTACGTACAGTATATAGTTTTGAGGTACAATCAGTTAACTTCTTTGGAGAAAAATCATTTCGAAATTTCATTTTCAAAAGTACCATAAGAATGACCCAGAGAAAATTTGGAAAATATTTTCTTCAATTAAATTAAAAACTTCACAAAATTCAAACATGAGAATTATACAAATTGTACATGAATCAGGTCAGCGATTTTGTAGCAAATAATTTAAATGTATTTCTCAGGGCAAATTTTTAAATTATCAAGATCAAAACTAATTTTATAGTTTGAAACAAATGATTTTAGAATAAGCATTCAAGAAATGAGCTACAAGTAGAACACAGAAATGCCGTGCATCGAGTGGTTCAATATCAAGGTGCGTGTATAGCTTCTCATTAAATTCACATATAGGCCTACATCGCTCATCCTTCATTGAATATGATGCGTTAACTGTACTAGTTATACTACTCTAAAATTCTTTAAAAAAGTATACTTGGGCATGGCATTAAAAAGACCACTTACCGTTAATAGCATGGAGAACCAATAACCATGGTGATCAGGGCCATCATTAGGGTTCTCAGGGGGGGCACGCATCCCCCCAATAACTTATCCTCCCTTAAAAATATATAATGTTGACCTACGAATAAACACACAATAAAATGTGATGACTTATCAATCATTATCAATATGAATTGTATCAGTATACACTCTTACAGTATACTACTTAACATGACTACACTTCCTTTTACTTTTCGATAATGATTCAATTATTACATTCCAAAACTGCTCGTGAATCGCAAAAATCACTTGAAAAATGACCTTATTTTAAAAAATCACTGCTGGGAATTTTGCTGAAAGAAATCGCGTAAATAGCTTCGAAAATGTCCATAATGATTATACTATTAAAACTAACCAAGTGGTAACGTTCATAGTGATTCAATCATTGGATTCCAAAACCGCTTGTAAATATAAAAAATCACTTAAAAAATGACTTGTCTATTACAAAAAATTCCCTGCGGGGCTCTGCTGGGACAAATCCCAAAAAGCATAGCTTCGAAAATGTCCATGGTAATGCAATTATAAGGCTCCAAAACCACTCGTGAATCGCAAAAATCTCTTGAAAAATGTCCATATTTTCAAAATTTCCCTGCAGGGCTCTGCTGGGGGGCTTCTGCCCCCTAGATCCCCTTTTTGTGCATGGCAGGTGTCCAGCTGGGCATTCATTTTATTCATGTATCCTGTGCCCTCCCCCCAATACACAAAACCTAACGACGTCCCTGATGGTGATAGGCCAAACAGGTTTTAACGTACAGTTAGAGGTACTCCCACGTCCTGGCATTCCAGCACCAAGTACAACATAATAAGAATAGTAAAGCCAGATCAAAGAGACAATCGATTAATAACGAAGTTGTGCATGCATTCCTTCTAGTGGCAAAAAACATTAGGTTATCCAGAAATTAATTGATTGATTACCCAAGTCGTCTCTGGAGTGTATCAGTCGTTGACTCACAGAGCCATAATTCAAAAGACCGAATTCTGCCAACATCAAACTTCCCCAATAACAGCTAGATTATTTGGGGCTAGAAATGATCAAGTGAGGACGAAACTATGAATTGACGATGAGTGAAAGGACATAATGTATACGTATATATCAAGTTAACACGCGCCTTATACAGGACTTGAACCTACGCCAAACAGTGACTTCAGCTTCTGAAGCGGTGCCTTAGCCGGAGTAACGGAGGAAGGCTCGCATTTACCTCAGTGCAATTTGGGAACCAGTATTTATAAGCAGTGTTATTTGGAGAACTATAAAACATCGTCAACACTGAATGGATAAACAATACCCATACCCGAATTCTTCTCTAATTTTCTCCAAATTTCTGTCAACAGAAACATTGACACATTGAAATACTACGTAGTTTTCCTTAAAGAAACCACACATTTCTAACTGTCGAGGAAGGATGCATTCAAGCTCTGGAGACCCTGTGATGAACGCTTGGGAGAAAGGAAGATCAACCTGGGTAATGCACTGTACAGTGCGCATGTCATACATGACAGCTTTGCTCTTTCGTGATAAATTTGGTGGGCCCTAAAAAGGGCCCGGGATAGGAATGAGAGGAAGGAACTCTTAGGATTGACTTGTATGTGTCAAGAGAGGGATAAATAGGGTTAAAGGATTAAATGGGGATGGGAATGATGTGGGTTTTGATTGGTGAAATATGAGGGATAAAATATTGAGATCCAATTATGATAGAATAGGAGAGGAATACATATAAAATTTTACAAAATCAAATAATATCAATCATTATCAACATTCAAACGATGCCTCAATTATTTACGGCGGAAGACATTTCTTAATCTGAATTGTCTCTTCAACATTTCCATTAACGCGTTCCTTAAATTAGCAATCTTCAACCGATGTGATGAGATGATATTTGGCGAGGCCCAAAACGTTGGGTGACATTAAAATACTGTTATGGGCCTATCACCAATGTTTTGTACTTGGCTTAACTTGATAAAAAGTTACGATTTCAGTTTCAAAAAATCAAAGTTAGTGTTTCACTTGGTCCTTGGGGTGGATGAGAGCTGGCTAGTAAACTCACATCGCAGCAAGCCGTATCGTCCGTCAAAACTGAATCACATGTTCGCAATCGCCGACAGGAGAGGACACACTTTTCTTCTCGTGGAATGTAATTACAAAATTCAGTCCTCCAAATTAACGATTCAACTTTCTCGCAGGTCTCAAGCGATGCACGTATTTGGCTAAATGCATCACTCATACATAACAATGACATTTCAAAGCCAATATTAACCAGTCCATTTCTCTTCATCTCGAAAGCGATCCAATCCATTCACTCTGTCCAACTCTGTCTCTCAAATTTATTACAATATGAATCAAGTTAATACCGTAGTTGCCCAATAGTCCCAGGGTGGATTATAACATCCGTCACGCCAAAGATCACGAAAGCGGTCCTGACAATTACCGGTACGTAGTGCCGCTTGAGCGAGCACACGCGTTGAGAGACAGTCGACAATGTTTTGTACCGTATTATCACATGGAAGGAACTGTTGACCTGAGTGAGACAATATTGCTCCTTTTTTTACAAAAGGAGCCTCAGAATAGTCCTAATTATTCTAGCAACGTAAGTTTACAGACAACTCCCACATCATCACAGACACTTTTAAAAATAGTTTGTCTTTCTTTACAATATTTACAGTTTACAAAATAAAAAATGGGTGACCTTTGACTAGATAAGAGGTCTAGCTTAAAAATCCTTTTCAGTCTCTCAAGACTAAAATGAAACACTAACCTAGAGCCAGATCTGGACGTGCCGCTTTCCACTTTCGAACCAACTTTATTGTGGCAACTAACCACAACTGCTTTACTGCTTGGTAAGCAATAATTTCTAGTTGTGATTCATTGCCAAGTTGACAGCTGAACAGAATGAGCAAAGCAGAACCTCTAAAACTGGGACTTACAAAATGAAATAGGTGATTAAAAAAAGTGGTCCAGAAGTGAATTACCTATATGTGGCCTAATCATTGGAAAAGTAAAACTTTGCAAAAGATTACTTATTCATACTTGGCCCACTTATATAAAAATTTATTTGAAAATGACAATTTGAATAACTCAACCAAGTAACATAACTTGACAAGTAGACTCAAAAGTTTCAGGTAAAAGCGTAAAATAAAATGTGAGATAAAATTTTGATCTACAGTTCTGCATGAACCTTGAGACAATGTAGCCTAAAATATTTTAATAGTCTACTGCCATTGGTATGAATTTTAAGTACACTGGCATTGTAGCCAGTAACACAGGTCATTTCACAATTGAAAATAGTGAACATAATCAAAATGGCCAAGGCCTAGTTTCTTCGATAGAAGGAAACACTGCCCAATTTACCAATTATTGAAAATGTAACACAAATGATCAAAATGAAAATATTATGATTTTCTACTTGAAGCAAATTTCCACTTCAATCTGATAATAATCACCTCCTTCAACGTCCACTACATCAATTTACCAACTAGTATATTGTACAATGTGATCTACTAATATTGCATTCAAATTTTGAGTTACGTATTTAGCATTTTCGAGTAGTTTTACAAAGAACAATATTTTTTTCCATAAGTGACATAAAAAATGAAATTGCAATACCATTACAGTCTAATGTCTATTTAAAATTCAATCTGTGATGATAAGTTGACAATAAATTGCTGATCAGATAAACAGAAACTACCTAAGATCACACTGACAAACACATTTTGTGAGCAAAACAATAACATTAAATAGTTTTCATAGGAATAGGGCCTACATGTTGAATTTAGCCAAAGATCTACAAAGAGACGAAAATTTAGTAAAAGTTTTTCATCAAACGCCAACAATACAATAAATTGTGGCATAGTCATATGATTTGATTAAGTATTGCCGTAGTTTTGCGTAGGCCTAGCTCTTGGTCTATTCATCATGCATTGTTCTGCTCACAATTTGCTCTTCTAAAATTAATCCATCCCATTACGAAATGACAGGGAAACATCTAAACATAAGTTTCCTAACATTCAGTTCAGTTTCCCTCGTTAAGTCTAGACTTAAATTTAAACGTAATATTAAATTACAAGTTAGCAGATTTGCACATTGTGATTGCGTGTCCATCTGCGTTGGCTTGTGACCTGAACAATTGTAAGTCAGGCAGACACATTTAACAACATTTTCAGATGGTAGGTTTTGTCTGCCCCAGATGATAACGGGAATACGCCACCAGTTGCCATGTAAATACCGTTTGAGGTCCAATGAGTTGGTGGCGTTGGTAGAGCAGCTGGGGATGGTGGCTCACTGAATTTGGCACCAGCATAGAAACCTCCAAGAGACGGGGAAGTTCTTGGACTCCCTTCCTTGGACGGACTCAGTCTTGGCTTTGAATAATTGGGAGAGCCTCGTTGTGTCACGGCAGGTGACATCTGGATAATGGCACCGTTGTTTGCTTTATGCCAGTTTTCCTGATTGCCAATGTCATCTTCCAGCTTTCCATGTTTTCCATTTATTGGCGTACCAATTCTTTGGAAATACGTAGCACTTTTCGTAATTTTAGGCCTAACATGATTTCTATGGCGATTGTTGGTGTGCCCATGAGATCCCAGATTGCAAGGCTTCTCTGTATTTTTTTCAACCATGTTAGTATAGTTTATCAATCAATTACGAATATCAAAACACTGAATTTGGAGCCTATGCAAGGCTACGTTCGCTTGCAGATGAACGGAAAACTTGGGAGAGTGCTTGAAAGCTGGACGCCTTGGACACCTCAAACAGCTGACAAACAGAAAATAAATAATTAGGGACAAAGCCTAGGCCTAGTATACAATTAGGTGTCATTGATACAGAAATTATGTTTCCTCATTCATATCCCTACTTCACGAACATATGAAGAACGTCTCTTCGCATTTCAACTTGGGTGGAATAGAGATTATTTATCGATGTCACTCGACACAGGAAATAAACAAGAGGTACAAAATGGCTTCGTTACAAAACTCCTTTGTCTAAAATGTACCAAGAGCAAATGCAAATACCTGTACGTTTGATGATGTGTTTCAGCTATAAATGCGATTCCCAACTGCAGCGTAATACTTTTGACAAATACACATCAGTTAATAGACTTCGTTTCCATGAACAACGCAGACATCAATATTTATTTACAGAAAAATAACAAATGACCTCCTTTCGTTCTCTACTTTACTTCGACAAAGAAACTGCGTCACAACTCACAATTCTCAACCATCGACAGTGTTGCCAGTAGTGTCAATGTAAAATTCCCATTCGTTATATAATTATATCCCGTTTCACTTTCACTTTCTTTTTCAAATTTGCTATCCACACATTTTAATATGTATTATTGTTCAGTAACCTGACTGGGTGATGTGATTATTCCTCAACTGAGTCAAAAAATCTATCAATTTTTGTAATGAAATGTTTCATCTTATAGCTATGAACTGGCATGTTTACTTTATCGTACGTGGCAGAATAGGTACGAGTACGGGATAGACAAATAATTTGGTCGAAATATTACAGTTACAGCCCTGCCATATCGCAGTATTTGGATGGTCAGAGTAAAAATAGAAAGATAGAACCATTTGGAAAATTGAACAGAATTAAACGAAGAACAGTGTTTAAAAACATAATTATCATTGAGATTTTATTGAACGTAAACTTTTTCACTCATTTTTGTAATAATGAATCCTGATGAGTGACGTAAATACTAAATAAAAGCCTGTGCAGACTGCTGGGTAAGTGAAGCAGTCAAATAAAATTATACAATTATTATATTATCAAATATTATATTATTATCATATTATTTAATCATTATAGTGATAATAAGATGTGAGAATTATATTTCACCGATTTCCAAAATGTATAGATGAATACTAGTGGTGAAAATCCCATCCAACGTCTGACTTTGCAAATGTTTTATGAAATTATCTTTCGTGGGAATAATGAACATTGGCAACACTGAATAATAAACAACGTCACAAAAGAGAAATCGATTCATCAGCCAATGAGTATACAGAATGACGTCATGTGACCAGATTTCTCATTAGAACCAGCTGTTCCAATGGGTTTCGAGGTTTCTCCCACAAAGCAATAGAAAGTCATGGATATTTATAATACACATATTTCTATTGGTCAAACCTTGTGAAAGGCGTGGCCTAATTCACTTTCAGACACAGTATAATAGTAGCAGTAACGAAACTACATATACTATCAGAGATTATATTTGACGTATCTACTTTCAACTTGAACAATTTTAGTCACAATTAAACTCACACTCAACTTGAACACGAGCTGTTCAGCTCTCCTGAGGGATAGGGGATCCGGGAGGGGTCTCTAACTTGAACGTTCGTGTCTAGATGTAAACGAACTTCTTAACGAATGACATCATCAATTTTATTCTGTTTTTAATTGAATCACACTAAACATCATCACATAAACATATTAATCATCAGGATTACAAACAACTGCATGCCGCCTCTTTCACTGATCTGCCCAGCCCATCATTCAGTATTGACATTGAGCAAATAAATCTATGGTATTGACATTTGGCAGTTTTGCTTTAGACTTTCAAAGATTCAAATGTACACGCTTCAAATAATACGTTTACATCTTTTAATTATGAATATAAATAATAGCTATTTAACGCTGCAACAGGTGACATCTTCTGGTCCAATATAAAATGTATTAATTATCAATCATCAATCATTATTACAAATAATCAATACGCATCAATGGAGCATAATAGGGAAACAATTGGCGATCAAATGGATGACTTGTTTTACTTCTTTGTTTACCCAGTGTGAAATTGAACTTAATTAGTCGTACATATAACTGAACTGCATAGGCTTACTGAGCAGTGTTGGGTATTTCCTAAAATAAAGAAACTAGTTCCAATTCCCGTTACTCGATCAAAAAAAAAAGAACTTATTACCGTTACAGTTTCTCAGAAAAAAATGAACTCAAAACTTCCCCCAAAATAAATTCTTTAAAGTTCTTTCGGAAGTTACCAAATCGGAGTTTTTCGTTTGCATTTCATGGATTTTAAAATGTTGCTATGCAAACGATTTCCACGTTGCTCCCCCCCTCCCCCCATCATAATTGAAATATAATTATTGAATTATTATTCAGGCAATAATTATTCGAAAGATGAAACATTACCTCAAAACTATTTTTTTTTAAATAATGATTATAGATGATTCACGAGGACTAGCAGGGTCGAGATAAAACACTGAAGTGGGATAGACCTCTTGTCTTGTGTCCACACAAATCTTCCTATATGCGTATCGAAAATAATCTTATTTTCTTTGGCTTTTGGTAATGTCACCAAGTGGTGATGTTCTTGGAATGTATTAGCTCACATTGACACTCGGTTTATTCGAACCATCAAACAAAAACAACGTACGAAAAGATAGTATGATTAATAGTAGACAGTGAAATAATTGTGAAATACTTTTGGAAATAATAATATATAGAGGATGGACTGCAGGCTGAGTCAATAGCGTGTGAGAAAGGGTCAAAGACAAAATTTTTCATATGCTATCATACAAATAGGTGATCTATTGCACGTTGCGTGTGAGTTCTTGAACTTAAATCTGTTCAAACAGAACGCGTTACCATCAAAGTTCCCCCCAAAAAAGAAAGGGCTCCTTTCGTTAAGTTCATACCCATCTCTGATACTGAGTGCGCTAGTATCGAAATATGAACATGGAATACTCTGTGTAGTTGGTTTACACAACGTTTTTCTTATACTGTGATTCTTCGATTTGGCCATGGTAAGCACTGGCAATCGTGTTGTTAGGCCTGCGAGGGGAAGGAAGGAGAATGAGAACCATTCCAAAGTTGCTGTAAGATTGCGAGAGGGGAAAGCTGAATCACTTTGTAAGCTTAAAATGGAAGCTTGTTCGTAAACTTGTGGTGCATATTGTTTTAGTATATCTTTATGAAGTTAAATTTGAACGATATTGGATTTGCAAGTGGTCGAAGGTGTTCAGTTGAAGTTACTCAATTTGGAGAATTACGCCTGGGGTCGAGCTAGGATCCACAAGATCATTCCCAGGTTCGTTGAAAGTGAGATTTTAATTGCTCAAGGGCCTAGACACGGACCCAGCCCAGAGTTTGATTATTATCAGGCTATGAAATGATTACTCAAGTGTAGGCCCCTAGTGTATGGGCCCAACATTTCTAGGGCCAGTCCTAGGTCTTTGTCCTAGGCGTTGAGAGTAACCAGACCTGGGCCAAATACTAGGGGCATAGGCCCTAGCATATTCCAATCAAGGGTTCTAAGACTTGGCCTTGCCCTAGTCTTAATCCCACCATATTTATCTGACCTTATAGTAAAAATCAAGGCATAGCTTGGGACCTAGAACTAATCTTGGACCTATAATCTTCATTAAACTTTAGAACAATAGCAAACATCCAGTCTGTAGGCCTAGCCCATGCTGAGACTCATGAACCAAGGTGTGAGGTGGTTAGGCTTTAATTCTAGGTATGTCCTTGAATTTTCTAGTGAAAGTTGCAGGTACTCACTTTATGGTAAACAATGGAACTTTATATACCGGTAGTAGAAAACAAGTCTGCCACATTTCAAATATAAATTTCACTATAAATGCCTCATTGTTGACAGCCAATTTTCTGTCCCATCCTGGACCATATTCTGTTTTGCACCATATCACTATTATTTTTACCGAAATTCGGCCAAGACCAAGGAATGCACTTGTTTCAACTATGTGAAAATATACTGGACGCTGAATTTCTTACTTTTATAGCTCGACCCGTGTACCGAGTTCCACCGCCAAGAGGTTTCTCTCAATCTTGTGTAGGCCTATCTTAATACACCGTGTGTACTTGAAAATAGTCTCATTTTGGCCTATAACTTATGAATCTCATTTCAGATTTAATAATTTGAAGTTGTAGTCTAACTGGTCAAAAAACTCTCCACATATTAACAATTGAGCATCTTAATTTATCATTGGATTTATTGCGTAATTCTATTTTTCGTTTTAGCCATGAGTTCAAACAGTCGTGGTTCATCAATGAGGGGCGCTGCACCATTTGGTCGTCACATGCCTTCGAACCACTCGGGCAGACCAAATCATCAGTCACGGTGGCCTGGCAATCATATTTCTTATGCTAAGGACTACCGACAATATGATCAACGTTACAACTCTGGGTAAGTTGAAAAATTAATCCCTGAAGATTTAGGATGGTGTAATTCCACCTAAAATCAAACTTCTTGGCTACTCTATTTTCAAATAGTGCATAGGCTCTAGGCCAACATTAAAACATGACAATTGTGTGAAGTGTGATACATGATTAATGAAAAATATGTTAACTCTATGGTAGTGAATTAAATTTTGGAGTACCGGTATAAGTGTTGTTGTTTCATAATTCACAATTGAAGCTCAAGCCCAAGTTTAGACATGTGATATAAATTCAATGGTAGGCCTACCAAAAAATATAGACCTACTAAAATAATAAATCAATACTGTTAATTTGTTAGATTGTTACTAAAATAACAAATCAATACTGTTAATTTGTTAGATTGTTATTATTAATAGTTGGGTTGATTGCTACAGTACTATATATATATATATATATATATATATACCTATATAACTAGTGGATACCATTTTGTTTACGTTTTCAGTAAGCCCACAATGAAATTGACATGACCCCACACAATGGTATTTAATACTTTGTTAAACATACTTTGTTAAAGACCTACAGCTCCCTTATTTTTTAAATACATGTATTGTCTTTGTTACATTTTATGACAAGGTACCACCTAGGCCTAAATTGGTGAATTTAACTTAGTAAGATTTTGATATGCCTATACCATGTTCAATGTGATGGAAATAAAATGAGTTTCTAAATAGAAAAGAACTATGATGGGACCTGGAAATGAAATAATTCAGTTCAATTATAAATTCAGTAGGCCTATGATACCAGTCTGGCTATCATATTTTTCGTATTACACCATTAGGCCCCTAATAGTTTTACTAGTAGACCTATGCTTAAGCCTGATTCACAATTGAAATATGGAATAGTGATTATGAAATAGTAATAGTGTTATAGTGTATAGTGACATAGGTGGGCCACGATAGCCTCTTATTTCACTGGTCCACCGCCAACCTAAATCATTATTTTGCCTTTACCGGTTCGAATTTTATTGGTAGTGGCAACAACCAATTCTATTAGGCCTATTATTGTATTTTTCTTTTGTAATAATATATTAGGCCCAAGGAGGTTAGATACTAATTGGCTAAGGTCCAGTATTAGCCTACCAAGTCCAATTAGCAGGTGAAAACAAACATCACGGGTAACCATGGTGATAACAACTTTTATCTGCCAGTTGGAGCTACTCCCACGTTGGTAATACTGGGCCCAATACTAATATAATACTAATATTAGTATCTAACTTCCTTGATTAGGCCTTGCAGCAACTGTCAATTTAGTAATTTCAACATTTATTCCTTGAGAATGTCTGATATGAGTCTCAGAGAAAAATAAAATACCCGAAATACATAACGGTAAGTCACTTGATTACAGTAGTAACATCATCTGATTGGTCAGAATTTGTCTTGTCATAAAGGTTATAAGGAATAAGTCATAAGAAATTGATTTTTTTTCATTTCTTATGACTTATGACCTAGGCATAATCACTATATAACCAGTGTCTTATTGTGAACGGTTACATCCAAATCCGCTTGAACACTATATAGGCCTAGGCCTACCATATTCCATAATCACCATTTCAATTGTGAACCAGGCTTTAATTAATAGAGGGAAGCAATATATTTTGTAGCATTGTCAGAGTTACTGAGTTGACTGAGATGGGGGGGACCAGTGGCTAGCACACTGTTCCGTCATTGAGGGGGTTTTCATGGTTTCCCTCTGTCATTTGGGTTGACTTCATAATGAGTTGGTTCCTCTTAACAACTGGCCACGACCTACTCCTTCCCACTTTCCCAGAACACGCAATAAAATAACATTCCATCTCATCATCCTATCATCTTGTTTGACATTCACCGACTCCAGTAGGTCTTGAGCTTCAGTACCGTACAGTGCGTCATTGAACCAACATGAGTACAAGTAAAGGGAACGCATCATCAGGCCTAGTTTAAAATTCCCTGGATTGAATATTAATGTTTATAAGTTGATCTTAGTTGTACAGTATATACGGTACATATCTTTATTCAAGATTCTGTCTTACAGTAAGATTGCAAAAAAAACAAGAGAAATCAATTAATTGAAATATAAAATTAACAATGTATAACATTTTTGAGAGAATGACAAAATAAATATAATAGGACAAGAATCAAAATATAACTAAATTACCAGTAAATCTAAAAATAGTGGTAATCGAAATGAAATGATACCGGTAATGAAAACTTTGAAAAAAAAAACGGAAATAAGTAAATCAATATAGCTTATATAATGTTTGAATAAGAAAGTGAAGAAAAAACGAATACCGATAATGAAATGATGGATAACGAAATCATACCAAAATTAGAAAAAGCTACATTACAACCCTGAAACTAGATTTTAACTACCGCATTGATGACGATACGCATTTCCCTAATTTTAGAGGAAACTAGAAATCATCTCATGACTCATTTTCAGAAATTATAATTAATTTATTCGTCTTCTGAGACCCAGCCCTTCTTCTGAGTCGAGAAGTAGAACTCAATTCTATTTGTTTCCACACAGAATCGATAACGCCTAGGCCTGCATCATGACTCTTGATCTCTGGATGACTGAAATGAAAGAATTGTAATTCGTAAAATTGAGATCTATAATGATTTCTAGCTTTCTCTATATATTTAGAGATCTAAATTCAGTTATTGCCTATCACAATCTAGTATCACAGTTGTGATGCCCGTCAACCAAGACGCGTGGCCGAGTGTTAACACACTAAACCGTCACTCGGGAGACCAGGGTTGATTCCCGCCATAATCGACCATCTTGACAGGATTTTTCGTGGTTTCCCTCTGTTATTCAGGTTGATACTGGGATGGTTCCTTAACAACAGGTCACGACTGACTCCTTCCCACCATCCAAAACACCTAATAACATTACCTTTCATCTCATGATCCCATCATCTCATTCACCATCCACCAACGCCAATAGATCGTAGCCATCAGTATGGTGCGTCGTTGAAACTCAGTATAAAAAATATAAGAAATAGGTTGGTGTCACTACTTCGTGGTGTAACGGTAGCGTGTTTCCGCAGCGACAGCCCGGCGAATGCCAACATGGCTCAGAAGGAGTCTGGATACATGCCGCACCAGGGCTACCCGAAGCCCGGCCACGGCATGGGCCCGCAGCTCAGCCCCAACCTGCCCCCCATGTACTCGGGCGACTTCGACCACGGCGGGATGGGGGGAGGCTCCGACAGGAGGCAGGTGTCCCCTCCCCTGCACATTAACGTCTGCGGACAGGTACGTCGGCAGAGATCACAATCCTCAAACTGGATTCATTCATTCTTTTTTTTTCATTCAGAACTCATTTCATTCTTATCTCCTAGACACTGTACAAATTTTTACAATTTTTTTAATATAATGTGTTGAGATAAGAAGCCCACATAGGCCTAGAGAAAATTCTCTGTGTGTGTGCGAAACTTTGAAAATACTAAATATAATATCCAAGATGACAGAATTATAGTTAGGCCTATAGAATTCTAGTAGATAATGACTAAATTTATTTTTCCCAATTTGGAACTAAACTAGAAATCATCATCACAATTTCATAAATTATTCAACCGGTTTTTGGGGTTCACCAGAGACCATGAGTCATGTCTTAAGCATTACCGGTTCAGTACAGAAACATGACCAAAATCCGAAAAAGGGCCGGTATGGCCTACTGAAGAAAATATAAATTCATTGCAATTTCTGAAATTGAGATATGATTTTTTGTTTTCTTTAATATTAGGGAAATAAATGTCGGCATTATTAGTTGAAAACTACCTAGTTTCAGGGTTGTGATGTCCTTTAGGGTCATTCCATGTCAAATCAGCAAGGTCATTTCCTGTCGACCATCTTTGATTATGCTAAAACTTGGCATATCTATATGTAGACTTGCATCTAGAATAATCGTGGAGAATTTTGTGTCTCTAGCGTTCTTAGTTTTCTTAGCCTGCCCAAAGAACCTAATCTTGTTACGCCCCCCGCAGGGTACCAAATTTTTCAACTTCAACACCGTGCTACATAGAAGCCTGATTTTTTTAGGAATGCAGAGATGTCAGTAAGCGTTTTTAAAATGTTGCCAAGAGTCCATTCGGATGAGAGTATCATGCCAAAACAAAAACAAAATTTCAAACCCACCCTACTTCCAAGACTGTATTTTTTCTTCCAAAAAACAAAAACATATTTTCATACACATTTTTCCACACATACAAACTTTCATCATGAGATATCAAGTTGTCACGCATAGAATGCGCGTTATTTGCCCGATTTTTGATTTTTTTCACAAATTTTAATATTGTTTTATTATTTAAGTTTCCCATTTGATGATATTGTCACTTGACTGTGGCTCAAGCCACTCTTGTTATTGCCAATATCGTAATGATAATCATAATCATTATCATAATCATCATGATGATAGCACACTTTTATTATCAGCAACGTGCAAATTACACAATGGTAATAATAGTGAAAAAACATTACACAAAACATTTCGTTGATGATAACAGCATTTACACCGTGGTTGAATCACTTTTTTCTTTCAACAAAAAGCCTCTGTTTGCATGTAAAGGCGAATAATGACAGACTTTTCCCAATTTTCCGTAGCTATTGTCTAGAAGTGAAGTGCTTGTTTCAGGATGGGCCTCACAGGGGCCCGCCGATGCTGAGCATCAGCCCGGGGAATATGGGCGCGGCGACGATGGACGGGCACCAGCGCCCCGGCGCCGGCCTGGACTATCCGTCGCGACACAACGGGGGAGGTCGGTACCACGGACATTCAATATTTATTTATTTATTATTTACACTTACAACTGCGTAAAAATGCGGTCAAGGCCTTAAACTAAATTAATGATACTCTTAAACAGGAACAAGGTAAAGAAAACAAATAATAATTATTCAAAAATATATTTGATTGATTTGATCTAGTCTTTATAAGCAACAGAAAAATACATTTTCACTAGTGCTAATTTAATTAAAGGACAACACATACCGTACATACATAAACACACACAATAAAAATGAAAATGAACATGACTCAAACATGAACATAAACATGGGTACAATTTACGGTAGGCCTACAATAGTTTAATACAGTGAAACCTCTACGCATCGTTCCCGGATCTATCGTTTTCCTGCTTATATCATTCATTTTTTCAGCCCCACTCCCATATGACTCCCATATGATCAATGTTAAATTTTCCTGGATGGATGGTTTTATTTTCCTGGTCACTTGAAAAACGATGGATAGAGGTTTCACTGTAATTGAACAGTGAAGCTTGAAATAGCACACTAAGTCAGCCTATCTGCTATATATCTTGAATTGATTAGCTGTGGTAGCTAATCAATGTGGTGTAGGGGGAAGAGCAGTGATTTTTTTTTTTTTTTTTTTTTTATGATCCAACTCCAATTGAATCCATTTTTGGGGGTTCCTTCCATTTCGTATCAACTAGGCCTATGGTTTACTGTAATAATTTATAAATTATAAGTTATAACAGTAGGCCTACCATCATTAATAACAGTAAATGAAAATGAAAACCAAAATAACGTGAACATAATGGCCAATTTAAACCCTAATGTAACATTGCTTGGTTGACACAACTGATTCATTAACAACATTATAATTAACATACAATATCATCCACAATCACAGTACCAGAACAAGAAATAATTTCCATATACCAAATCTCAATCTGAAACTATGCAAGAACAACCCAGCCTACTACAGTCGTATAATTTTCAACAATCTACCAACCATAATAAAGAATACCCTTTCTATCAACAAGAAGAAGTTTAAATCAAAAGTCAAAACTTACCTCGTTCAAACTTGCTCATATACACCAGGAGAATACTTTAAGAATCATGATTCTGTTTAATCTTTATTCATCTTTATATCTTTGTTTATCTTTATTTATATCTTTATTTTATTTATCTTTATATCTTTATTTGATATTTTATACGGTACCATATGTGACACATTCTATAACAATGTAGGGGGCCTACATTGTTCCTTGAATAATAATAATTATTATTATCATTACTATTATTATTATTGTTTGTTGTAGAATTACGCTTGAGTCCCGTTCACCTTCAGCATTCACCGCCGTACTATCGGACTACGAGTCAAGACGACGGTAGAAAGGTGAGTCCATTTCTTTGCTAGGATTTTGTGCTAACAACAATGAAAATGCACAAGAACTGAGAAAGTTGCCATGGTGATTGGCTCTTCCAAAGTCCTAGCCTCTTAGAGCTGGCTCCCAGGACGTTATTTCAAGTGGCAGTCGCGGTTAGGGCCCAGATTTGTGTGATTTGTCGTTATGACGAGGGATCTTACTTTAAGTCTATCTTGGCTTGCAGAGCGAGAGTCCGTCGCGGAAACGTCGGCGAGTGTCTCGCGGCCACCACCAGATCCACGAGCTGTCTGGCCAGCCCCCCACGACGCCGCCCCACCCCCACCCTCACCCCCGGAACCCGTGGGACCATCAGGCGACCAATCCGAGACGATCACCCCGTCACCAGCCCGTCTCGCGGAACAGAGGAAGGTAAATACGGCCGGTCGTTCAGTGGCGTTTCCCACGCAATCATTTTCACTCAACTCCCAAATGAGATTATATAAATATGTTGGAAATAATGATCTTAGTCATTACAGTGCGTCGTTAAAACCCAATATGAAAAAAAAAATGTTGGAAATAATGTATAAAAACATTCAAATGTATCATTTCATATTGAACATTCTATGTTTCATTCTTTCTTTCTATGAAGGCCTACATCAAAACGTGATACAAAATCATTGTTCCCCAATCAAGGCTTAGGATCCCGAATCTATTCCGGTTTGACACCAATGTCCAGAAAGAGTTTCAAGTTGATTGGTTACTCCATCTGACCTGTATGTACCGCAAATAAAAAACAAAGAAATGAATGAACGAACATAAAAACGAAGCACGTGTTTTTCGGTACAGATATGAACTTGCATCAGATATGGCTCATCAATACAATGACAAGTTGTGTGTGTTGGGCTTTTTTAAAATATTCTGTATGAACGATCTATCTTTAAACCTTGGCCTTAGTTGGGAAACAATGATTTTGCATCAAGTTACGATCTTGATGAAAATTTCAATAACATATCCCTATAATTTTGGAGGGAATTGTTCTATCATTATGGCCACTTTTATTGTTTATTCTTCTTAGTCGCGAAATTGGTAATGAAACTTTCGTTACGTATTATTATGACGAGTTTTTATTATTGTGCGCGTGTTTCTGCAGAAGGTTCAGTGTGACTACTGTGTTCCTTGCGACAGTCGTCACTCAGTTGTACCACCTCTCACCACTCAATTACATTCAACTGTCTTTATTTCTGTACATAACACAAAAAATGGCAAAATTCAGATTTACATTAATTAATTACTCAATTACTATAACTATATTCAACTACAGTAGAACCTCTTTTATACGTTTTTCAGGGGACTAGACTAGAAAAATGTAGGGCCTATCAACTTGAGAAACTTATTAATGCAACTATTCAACATGTGGAGCATATGGGTTGGATCAAAAAATGAAACTTATAAATGTATTAAATGTATAAACGAGAAACTTGTAACAGAGGTTCTACTGTATTATCATAACGCAGAATCACCAAGTTTTGTTCTGGTCCGGTATAATATTTTACATACTTTTTAAATGTTGACCAACTCTTCACAATTCATATGTAGTGCATTTGTATCCTAACAAATCTCATTTAAATTTTGTATGTACCATTTGTCCACATGACTAGCAACATGTTGTGTAGGCTTACGTATTCAACTTGTGTCGTGTCCAGTGTCCACAGCCCGCCGATCCGCCGCCCGCGCTACCACGGCCCGTCGTGGAGCCAGGACGGTTACGCCCCCCACCACCCGTTCCTCCCCTCGCCGCCGCCCCCCCACCCCCCGCCTGTCATGCTCGACGTGCCCGTCTCGATGCCCGTCACGCTGGCCCACCACCCGATGTCGCTCCACTTCACGTCGGTGTGCGCGGGCGCTCCCGGACCGCCCGCCCACGCCCCCCTCTGCCAGGCGCACGGCATCTACGGCTGCGCATGCGCCCAGTTCTCTCAGACGTGCCAGGTGAGTCTTGCTCTGTAGCGCACAGCAATCGGACGTTTCCTTTGCCGCCTTTCGAAAAATACGAGCAAACAACGTCAAATATGCCGTCTTCGGTAGCTCATTCAAAAACTTTGAAAACTGAAGTCGTCATCGGGCGTGGGTTCTAGTCCCGCATAAGGCATGCGATTTTGTAAACATCCTTTCACTCGTCATCATTTCATAGTTTCATAACCATCTGCTCATTCGTACCCCCATATAATCTAACTGCTGGTGGGGTCGTTGAGCAAACAATAATCATAATCAACATCAAATATATTGAAATACAGTGAAACCTTCATTCATTGTTTTTCTAAGGACCAGGAAAATAATACCATACCGGTACTCACAGGAAAATTACACATCCAGGAAAATTCAACATTAATTATGGGAGTGTGGTGAGAAAAAAAGCAGGAAAACGGTAGATCCGGGAACGATGCACAGAGGTTTCACTGGATTAGAAAAGCACGGATTATATCACTTCTATAAGCTCTACCGTAGCTATTGCTTATGGTTGGCGTTATGGTCCGTGGTGGTCGTGAATAAGCCAAGGACATTCCACGAGACGAACATTTCTCGTGTTGAGGTACGTTCATGGAGCCACGACAGCACGAATTTGTCGGGCTGTCAGAATGATTGAGCCAATCACAGACTCACCGGGCTTTTCGGCCTTGAAAGTTGGTTGAAGTTGAACTTATTGCCGGCCAACAGACTTGCCGGCCACGTTCCTACTCGAACTGTTTGTTTAGTATACGGACTATCAGCTGTCAAGCTCGATCACTGTTGACGTTGCCATGGTTATCGCATCCATTCGATATATAATTGCCTTGAGTCCGCGATATAATCAATTGTTTGCCGTTGTAATATGAACGGTACAAATCTTTTAACATCCTACGGCACCCGACAAGATTGCCGGCCGGTAAAAATGCCGTGGCTCTATGAATGTACCTTTAGCGTTACGCGTTCATCTTGGCGTCGCGGATTTATGTTAGCGCTGCGTTGTGAATGGTGTTGAATGTGTCTCAGGTGCCCCCGTTTGGCAGCTGCCTGCCGCAGCACCACCACCATCCGTCGTACCCCGCCTTCCTCCACACGCAGACGCAGCAGCAGAACCAGCTGCCGGCGCCGCCCGGGGGACACTCCTCGCACTACGCCCACCTACATCAGCAGCAGGTCAGTAGTCTGGGAGAGTAACGTCGCCAAAAACGACAAATGTTATCTATTTTTTTTCAAGGGACAATGAATAACTGAATCTAACCATCATTCATTCATTCTATTTCATTCATATATAATTTTATTCTTGCTCATGTAATCTATTGTAACATGTTTACAAGTTATGCGTAAATTATACATTCATAGTTTCAAAATAATATGATGATAATGAATTAATAATGCAGTATAGTAGTATCTCAATTCCATAAATATATATACACCTACATAAATTAGAAGGGTTTTGAAATAAAAATGAGGAATTGATAGAATGGATTCAATTTTAAGAAAGATGTTTAATTTGTGTATTATCTTAATTTGAAAACAAGAAGCCTGCTTAAGAGAGAACTCTTGTGCGCGGTGTTTGAAATAAATATGTCGAAATGATTCGTTGGTACGCAATGGTATCAAGATACCTACTAGTACATTCTTGCCTCCTCAGGCATGAAAACTGCACTAATTAGTATCCCTTCGGAACAAATTGTAAATAAAATGTGAAATAAAGTAGAGAATTTGATGGACATAGTTACGTATACTATACACATACGTACATAGTACATGGGATTATAAACATACAATGCGTGTATATTCATGCATATACACACACACACACACGTATCCATGCAGGAAAACGATCCATGGAGAAAATTTTAACATTGGTTATATGGGAGCAGTGTGGGACAAAATGAGTGATGCAAGTGGGAAAAAGATCTGCAAACGATGCATCGAGGTATCACTGTAAAGCCTCCAGCATTTTTAGAACTATAACGAAAGGCCGCCCCTGTGGCTCAGGCAACTAGCGCATTGCGTTAGGAACTGAAGTCAGGTCTGGCGTGGGTTAGAGTCCCTCATAAGGCATGGGTTTTATAAACTAATTATCATCACTTCAGTTTTCATTTTCACCCGCTGATTCGTACTCCCATATATAACCTATCCGTCGGTGGGATCTTTTAGCAGCAATGAAAGAAAATACAATACTCGATCTGGCAATGAAAACGAATTGAGGTTCGTTCATCATTACGAAACCAGCGAGGCGTAAAACACTCGCAAGATTGTCTAACGATTTCTCTCCTCTCGTGCCCCACAGCGAGCCGACACCGTCGACCTTGACCTCCTGGCCGAGCAGCATCACCGCGGCAACGGCCCGATGTTCCACCGCCACCCCGCCCTCCACTCGCACCTCCACGCCCCCCACGTGCACCACCCCCACTCCCACTCCCATCCCCACCCCTCCGCCCCCACTCTCACCCAGGTCACCTCGCCGCAGCCCATATTCATCTCGGAGGTGAGTCATCAACAGAAGTTTGTTGATTGTCGATTTTGTTTAGATTGTCAAATAGAAAATCAACCTTTTTAAAAACGAAAGAGACAGCTAGCAGCGACGTTTGAAGTAGAGAAGGATGTTAGTATGCACGATTAAAAGAACTATGCTGCTATTAGCACAAGTGATTTATATTATTGTGCATTACAGTAAATGTGTTTACGCGCAATGCGTCGCTAGTTCCTTAGCAGTAGTATCTTCACTATATTATAAGAGATTTACACCACTTGTCGGAGAGTGAAATGTTGCGCTAAATGACCTCGCTGTCGATGCGCCTTAAAACCCTAATTTATTCATTCATTCAGAGTGAAATGAGAGATAATCCAAGCTGCTTACATCGATTTTTTGCCCTTAAGCATATGGATAAGCAGATCAACTTTTTAAACACTAATAAAATACTTAGAAGAAGGCGCTAGAAGCTAGAAGGCGGTATAGCAGGCAGTAAGTGCCTGCGCATTGAATTCTTTGAAAGGTCTATTCAAGTACAACTGTAAATCTTACCCAATAAACCACTTGAAATAGCATGACAGGCTTGGCTAGCTAGACAAGGACTGTGATTGGTTAATATTTACCAGAAGAGTTACCTACCATGGAAACACAACATATGGTGTTATCAAAGTCACCTTGGACGGAAATAGTTGATTATATTCTGTGGCCTACCTCATGAGCAGGGCTAAAGACTATTCCTAGCACGTTGCTCGCTTGACTTGACTGATGCGTGTGAATCTGGTGGCGCTTGCAGACTCGAGGCAGCCAGCTGGAGCTGATACCGTCACGGAGTCGGCGCCCGAGCACGCCTAACAGGCGCGTGAGGCGGTGGCGCCAGGCGGCCGCTCCGGCCTATCCGGGATTCCTGCTGCATTTCCTGTAAGTACGGTAACATACCGGCCACTTTCCCAAACAAAACGTGCAGATCGATTGAACGTGACAATCATTTCCTGGATTTATGTGAAAAATGAATATTTCTCATTGTCGAATAACATTTATCGACTATTTAATTTGAGAAATTATTGAATTACCGTATTGTGCTAGCAAATGTTGATGAAAAAAAAGTATCATTTTTTTAAATTTTTTTTCTCGTATTAAAATGGAAATTTGATACAAAATCATTGTTTCCCAATTAAGGCTAAAGATGAGAAGGAGAAAACTATTGGAATGAAAAATCCGTATAAATGAAATGTAGGCTATTTGGTACGGTAATGTTTTTTAAAGTCTTGTTTCTGATTGACTCATTATTCTCTATAACGTTTCTTATTTATAGTCACCATCAAACTGTTGAATGTTACCTATTAAGAGGGGGGGGGGGGGTAGATCGATGGATGTTTGTCATTAACAGCCCAAAGACGGAAATCAGAGCATCTCCGAAATATTGCTGTTATCAGTCATTTCATTTTTTCAACATTGTCCAGCACATTAATTCAATAAATATTTCTTTATTAAATACGTCCTCTTGGCATTTAATCGTCCCTATATAGTTATTGCCATGTAAGAGTGGTTTTTGTTTTGTTTGGGAAAGTGTGCTAGTTTGGTTCCACTTTGGTTCCACTCTGTAGTACAAGGAGTGATGCTCTACTTCGGAAATACGCTTCTAAGAGCTGACCTTGCAGTAAATTTGTATACGTTTACGTTGGTGGCGGGCCCTGATCAGTACGACTCGACAACCCCCCCCCCAGGAAATTACCGACCCTCGCGCGTAGCCATTCAAACCCCTTGATATTTGTACTCCTACAATAATGACCAGCAGGGTCGAGCTATCGATTCTCTAATCGATACGTAAATTAATTAGGATCATCAATATTACTTCCACTACCGATGATATCATTATTTAATAACTAATAAGAAACTTCTGTTACCGACACTAGTTTGTTTCACTTACCTCCAGATGTTGGATGTTTGGTTCACCTATTTGAGTTTAGATAGCTGAAGTAACATTCTCATTGCTAATGTACAGTGATGATACTATGGGAATTCAAATTACTGTTGAACGTTGATTTTTGTATTACCGACCAGATAGTGTAATTTCAAAACGATTGAAATAGCATCTCTTATGAGGAGGAATCGGGCGAGTGCTTTGACTCTGTGGGGCAGTGGGAAATCGTGCGCGACAATCGTACCGATCGGAGGTCCGTCTGTGGACTGGATAGAACGGTGAACGAACAACGAACGTCGTAAACTCTTTATCATCATTCTGCGTTTACAGATAGTTTCAAACTTTCAACATCCCTTCTGTCTCAAATTTTAATCACATTCTAGCGAAATGTTCACGTATATTACATGACGTGAGCCAAGGTGACCTTTGCCAAATCTTTTCCGACGCTCGTGAAACGACGTACGTACGTAGAGCTTCGTTAGCGACAATCGCACGCTCCGCTCAACTCTTCGCTTCGCGTCGGGCCCGCGATATAACTCTGGCTTCGAACAACGTCGGCAGCCTCGGATTGTTTCACCGTACGCCACAAATCAACGGTTAACTTGTGAAAGATATGGTTTCATTGCATCGAAAACTACTCGTCACAAACTGATTATTAATTTATACAAATTTACTTAGGCCTAGTTGGTATTTACAAGAATGAGCACTCTATTTCGTAGGATATAGTTAGAGTTGTAGGAATATAGCATCCACATTCAGTTTTGGTTGTCTATTTTCATGTGAAACTTAGCATTTTGTAGCAAACCACTAAAAACAGGAGCTGCTAACTCTGGATCGACAAGTGGGGGATTGTCAGCAGAAACTCCACATCCTTTCGGACATCACAGTCTGAGGCAGGAAGTTGTTCAAATACCAAATGGGCTACTGTTGATAGTTATTCAAGAAAGAAATGATTCTTCTCAACTCATCGATTGGTTTCTCTAATGAATTTTACATTCACACACACTTTTTGAAAACAATTTTCCATACAGTACAACTGATTGTCTTCAATATCGTGCAACTTTTCACGAAATAGCTGAATATAGCTAAATGCTTTGAAAAATACATTTAGGCCTACTGTATAGTAACAAATAGTGAAATAGAACATAATGTTGAATCAATCAAAATACCTAAAACATGAACAAAACCTAAAATATATATCCTTGTGAAATATTCACATTTAATAGTCTTATTCCATTAATGCTAAATTCCTACATCTCTAGATATAAATATAATATAAGTAGGATCTAGTGATAATATAGTCCAGCATATCTAACTAGTTAACCACCTATACCAAACTCTTAATCCTTACAATAAATAATACTTCCAAGTTCTCCTTACCTGTAAAATGTCTTCATAGTTATGTATGTATTATAAGTTACATGAGAGAAGGGTATGACATGTGGTCTAGCTACCTTTGTATATTGGTAGCCTAGACTGTCTCTGTATCTGTATGTATTGCTCTCTCTTACATTGCTATTGTCTACTCTGTCAGATTTATCCATACTGTGATTTCAATATGTGTTCTGTTTCTGTGGCTAATCCAAGTTATTCTTGGATTGGTCGAACACATTTCATTGAGTGTGTAATTCTTCCTCTTCTTATATTCGTCTGCAGTGAAACCTCTATCGAACGTTTTTCAATGAACTGTCTGCGCAGAAAAGCGATCCACGCAAAAAATTCCGAGAAGTTTATACCGGTACTTGAGGTTGTCGTTGGATTTCGATATTTTCGATCAAGTCGATAATTCAAGACATGTTGGATATCTAAACAATGATCTATGTGCTTCGATTGATTTTTTTTTTTTTTTTTGATAACTGAATAAAGAAAAAACCAAGTTGCAAAAATATGAATCAGAATATAGTTTTGAAAATAAAATGTCATACAACTACCTAGGCCTCGAGTCAGTCGGCTTCCGCCCATGGACATAGCTAGCTCTATTTGCCGTCAGCATTTACATACAACTACACTTATCACTAACCACTTTCAAGTCTCCCATTTTTAAAATGCAATTCAATATCAATTGAAAATTATATATCTCTATATACTTAGATCAATATTCGATAATCAAGTTTTTATATCGAATGGCAACCCCGGTATACGTGACTTTTGATCCGGGACAAAATGAACGATAGGAGCGAGAAAGCGTTGGATATGGGAACGATGCGCAGAGGTTTCACTGTATCGTACTCTCTGTCGTGCGAACTGTAGGGATTTATATTGACCTCATCTTATTCATCATCTTATTCACCAAACAGAAGTCGCTTCTGTTTCGTATTTCTGTTTCGACAGTGAATGCACGGTGCTTATACCAATAAATTCATCTCGACTATTTTTCTCAATGTTCACAAACCAGTGTAATTGGATAAAAAAAGTATATTAACTCCGAGTTAATGTTATGCTTTGCAATTGATATGACATTCTATTTTAGTTAATTTGATCAGTTTCAAGAGTACCGGTACATCAACGAATATTGAGAATGTGATGTAATTAATTGACATATCACCTTGGTACAGTATACCCTCGTTAATCCAAACTCGATTAATCCGAAATTTGACATATTTCGAACTTGAAGTCAGTCCCCGGCTGAAGGTATAGGCATTTCAATGGTAATGATTATGGTTAATCCGAATTCCAGCTAATCCGTAATTCAAACTAATATTTCGACCCCTCAATTGCTTTAGCACTGTTTTCGGATTGGATAATCCGAAATAGATCGAGTGAATTTCTTGAATTGATCATTACTTTTGTAAATTCCATCCTTTTTATCTGACGCGTAACAATAGGCCGAAGCCAGCTCAGCTGTTCGCTGCCACTGAATACGTCATCCGACTCCGAGTGCGCTCGGGCCGCTCCAAAGACCTTAGTATCTAACTTTGTTAGGTTAGATACTGAGGTCTTTGGCCGCTCTGTCTGTCCTTGACGAGCGGTAAGCTCGGAACACTCAATCACTCGGAACGGCCGAGCGCCAATGGAAGCTGGTCATCTAACGTTCGGTTGCTGTCGAAGATAGCCGAACACACGATCAGTGTTTCGGTTCAGTGGCTCGCGCTCAAAACGAAATTGCTTCAATTCTAACCGGGAAGTGTGATGATTTTCGTGGAAAAGGAGTTTTTTTGGCTAATCCAAATTTTTATAAATCGAAATCACTTTTTGGGGTCCCTTGAATTTCGGATTAACGAGGTTTTACTGTACTGGTAGAATTCACAAAAATAGGATGTCACATCAATTGAAAAGCATAACATTGGCTTCGAGTTGATATACTTATTTATTCAATCAGGCCTACTGTACGCTGGTTTGTGAAAATGAGAAAAAAACAGTAAAGACAGATTTGTCCATCTGTAAAACTACCATGCGTGCACCTCGTGAATTATTTTTCGCAAGTTGAAGCGAACAGCTTGTTAATTGCGTAGTGTGTGTTTGTCAGTTTCTTGATTAGTGGCTTGGTTGCTATGGTACCTTGACAGAACATCGGATGGTTTAAACAGACTACAGTATTATTACTGTATTAGTTACCGTAGGTATTTCCTAATTGCAGTAACTGTTGGCCTATGTACATATAGATTACCAATTAGTATTTCAAATCATCCTTCTACGGTTCTACCTACCTGGCAAATATATCTATTTTCCAATTAGGCAATTACGGTACATCATTTTTACAATTTAAAAAAAAATCTCGAGGGCTATTCAAGACAACTACAAATTTCTCATTTCATTTCCTGGCCCAGCCAACCAAGGCACTACTCTAGAAGCTACAGTCAAGTCGGACGTGGGTTCGGGTCCCGTTCAAGGCAGTTTGTTGATAAACGTCATTCATCATGTGCTTGTTCATGTGAATAACGTAGCTACAGGTGGGGTCGTTGAACAAGCAATGATAAATTGATCATCATTCCCGGATCCATCGTATTCCCGCTTTCGTCATTTGTTTTGCTCCAGGATCGTTTTCCTGCATGGATGGTTTTGATTTCCTGGTCACTTGAAAAAACGATTGATTCACAGGTTTCACTTCACGGTGAACCCTCTTCAATTCAAACTCTGGTTATTCAAAGTTTACTGTGATTCAAACAATTACTCGAGGCACTACCGGTACTGAGCTTTGACCCATAACCTCAATGTTGAATATTTTGATAATTCAAACTTTTATAATTCAAAATGAGTATTTTGTGCTCCATTGAATTACGAATTGAAGCGGGTTGACCGTAATCTTCGGTAGAATGCATGTTGTACTTTGATCCAGTCAGGCCTACTTTTATAGTTACACGACAGTGTACGACTCTTCACCAAAGCAAGGTAATTCTATGCTGGTTCTAGCACCCAGTTTTCTCGGGAGGGTTTCAGTTTATCCTGCTTGAGAAAGCGAGTGTCGGGCTCGGACAGATCTGTGAGGAACGTAGGCTGGACGATGGTGTGGTTTGTTCACCAGGGCGATGTTCTCGAACCCGCCGTTGTCGCCGTACGGACAGCAAGAGCTTGGCAGCCCCGACTCGACGGAGACGGAGAACTACGAGGCGCTACTGAACCTGGCCGAGCGACTCGGAGAAGCCAAGCCGCGCGGGCTGGCGCGCATCGAGATCGAACAGCTGCCGTCATACAAGTAAGAGCGAGCGAAACGTCGCGCCTGGCGCTTCAGACGCGCAAACCAGCGCCATTCAGACGCGTCAGCCGTCGCCCCGCGTCACGTCTCGTGGTTTGGTCGATTCTCTTGATCTGTGCACGCCGAGATGTATCGAGCTCACGTAGCAGTTTCACTCGGCTGTCAGTCTTGTTCCATTTCATTTCCTTGTACCTACCGATCGCTGTTCGTCCCAGTGTACAATCTGCGTCATGCCTTTTTCATACCTCAAATATTGGCATTTCAGGTGACGATTGCTACAGCTGAGATACACTTAATTTTTGGTTAATTTTGTGAGCAAACTTAGTTCTTTGTATCACTGCAGTGAAACCTCTATGCAACGTTCCCGGATCCATCGTTTTCCTGCTTGTATCATTCATTTTTTCTCACCCCACTATCATATAATCAATGTTAAATTTTCCTGGATAGATAGTTTTCCTGCATGGATGGTTTTATTCTCCTTGTCCCTTGAAAAACGATGCATAGAGGTTTCACTGCACTAGATTACTCAAGATCAGTAGATCCGTAGATTTGGACAGTAAATTGGTACATCGGATTTTCAGCATTGGTGGTATGGGAAGTTGAACTACCATAAGAGACCGGCAAACCAACGCAACCCTCAATGCATCTTGCGGCAAACCAACGCAACCCTCAACACATCTCGGCGCACGTGCTTGAGTCGCAGAGTCGTTTGAGTGGGTCGTTGAACCACTTGACGGTTACACCCAAATCAGTACCATTTCATGAGTTTGAACAGAAATCTTGGAATTTTTTAAGCGGTCAACATACAACAAACAATATAATTCACAATACTGTTCACGTTCCAGGGAAACGCAGCATATGCATCTTACGACGAGCGAAATATTTATGTGGAATGCACTTGAAATTTATAGACACGCCCCGATTTTCAAGTTATTAAGCTTTCTTTATTAATTAATTCATTCATTCATTAATTCATGCATGCATTCTCTCATTTATAACACATTCATAGCCTTTGTTATTCCATACAACCTTTAGATTTTCAAGCAAACTTCAATCTCAATATTAGTCAATTTTCAAGTACAGCACAACGTCTTTTATACGACTATGAGGGGACAGGAAAAAAATCGTATAAACAGTTAATATAAAATATGTCACATTTCAACAACGTGCCAGGTTTTATCAACAGAAATGCATGTATGCCATTTAGATCGACTTCCATTCTTACTACTTGAAATGTCTGTAATTACGCTTTGCTTTGGAGAATGTTTTTCTCTTTATGTAACACCTTTGAGGTTTTCAACAGCAACAGCTGTTCAGCTTCACACGATTTATTTCTTAACAAGTAAGACTGTCAACAATCAAAATTGTTATTATTGTCATCACTACAAACCTGATCATTAAAATTCCAACTAGGAAAATTAAAATTGATAAAAGTGGTTTTCATGTCTGGTTTGTGTAGTACAGCCAACTCACATGTTTTATTCTCTTTCTCTCTCCTACCCCACTTCTATATGCTCTCTACTGTGCATCAGGCCATGTGCTCTCTGTCAGTCTGAGCTCTGAATAGCTCTCAATGGCTTAATTCAGATACAAACAATATTATATATTATTATGTCGTCAGGAAATATGATACTTGGGTGAAATAATATTGAAAACTACACAAAAAAAGTCATCAATAAACTCATTAATTTTCAAATATTTATTATGCAATATATTACCGACAGTAGACGTATCAAAAAATGTTATAGCAGAACACAATTGGCTTTCTTAAGATAACATGGTATATATAAGCTTATAAATGCGTAATAATATATAAGCAATAACGTTTCCTTTTATTATCTTTCCGCAATTTCTTGAATTCAGTCGGTCGTGGCCTGATCAGGAACCATCCCAGTATTGAACGACAGAGGGAAAGCATGAAAAACTCCTGTCAGGATGGTCGACCATGGAAGGAATCGAACTCCAGTCTCCTGTATGAAGGTTCAATGTGCTAGCCACTCGACCGCCCGTCTCATTATATGTCATAAATATCTCGCTCATCTCACAACGCATATGCCGCGTTTGCCAGGTCAATGAAATGGTCCAATTGTGTGTACGACGCCTACGCTTGCAACATTCCGCGCCCGTTCCGAGTCTCCGCGTCCCAACGCTTCCTGCTCCGCTGCGGCAAGTCGCGGACTGGACCGAGCCGACGACGCAGTCCACGACCTAACTCCGTTGCTGGCCGATTGCAGAACTGATCACCAATTATTACCGCTGTGCGAATCCTGATTTTTGGTTTCGAATCCGAAATCGGGCAAGATCCACAAATCCAAAACTTATCAGATTTTACATTTTTAGAAGCGATGATTTTTTTTTTTTTTTTTTACATCTGCCTACTATCTAGGCCTATTGTTCGTAATATAAAATAAAACCCACACCCTTCAAAAGTGTAGTTTGATCTATATACTTCGTTATACACCTAGTCAATCACATTCTATTTTATGTCTGGCGTAAATGTCCCCATATTAACCCTAAACACGTTCAAGCTTTGTTGACGTGAAAAATGGCGCTAGATTAAAAAAAGTTGTTCGACTATGCAAATCTACAAAATTGGGACGAATCCAAATATGGCCCAGGATTCAGATTGTATAATCCACGGATTTGCACAGCCTCCTTAATTCTTCTATATGGAAGTTGTTGGTATGAACAAGTATGGTTTCTGTGCATCGTGAAATGTTCCATATCTTTCTGTTTGATCAGTTTGTGGCGTACGGGTTTACTACGCGTGACCAGCTGTCATACGGTTACGCGACTTATTGCATGCGAGTGGTGTTGCGCAGGAAAATTCAGACATTGATACGGATCGGTCTTTATTTCTCCTTTTTGTACGTTTCCGTGGCGGGCTCGACAACGTAGGATGAAGTGAAATACGTTCAATCGAACTGGCAATACCACCTACGGTTATACCATCTACTGTTATACCACCTACGGTTATACCATCCACGGTTATACCGCCTAGGGTTATACCATCCACGATTATACCACAGATCTTCGTGGTGCCGTTAAATGTGTCTGGGAGTGGATTTAGGGAAATATACGTTTCTTGGTTATAACTTTTGAACTGTCTCAAGATATCAAAATTCTAACGCAGGCAAATTCCAGATTTTTTTAATATCTTCAAAATGGTATGAGAAGAAAGTACGGTATTCAATGTAGGCCTACAGTACACCAAATAATTTTTTCGAGTTGATATACAGTTAAATACACACATTTTTAGCGGTATGCCTGTGAAATTGTTGGAGTGGAAGGTTGATCATTTGGTTTTCACTCCATTTTGGAAGGTATCGAAAATACCTACAGGTGTTTCCCCTATAATGAAATTTTCATATCTCATACCATTTGGAATGTCATCACCAAAAAACTGATATATCTCTGAATGAAATCCTACGTGCTCTTAACTGGGTTGATCGTTAGTACCTGTTGATCTGGTATTGTTGGTACCTCACGCTTGCAGCGTCGACATGAGTACGCGGGCGCTCCCGTTCTCGGTACTGGCTAGACACTTTCTCTGCATCCCCGGAAATATTTTAGTATGAAGACGTGAGTCGGTACACCTTCATATTACAGTGGAACCTATTCAGTACGTTTTTCAGGGGACCAGTAAAAAAAACTTACCAAAGTGAAAAACTTACTAAAGAAACTATTCAACATGTAGGAGCATATAGATGGGATCAAAGAATAAAACTCACTAAGGTGAAAAATTTACTAACGAGAAACTTACTAAAGAGGTTCTACTGTATGATGTTGGCATCACTCGAGGTATATGTAATACATGGAGACATGTAAAAATAGCAATTGCTATAAAAGCGATTGAATTTAAAAGTGCCTTTTTACATGTTTTTCTGATATTTCTTCATATTACACTATGTTTGATGTTGTTCTATCATGTTTTTGAAAAGGCGACAAAGCACTACAACCGTCTGAATCCGCTACGTTTCAATGTATTGGCAAAATAGACGCTATATTCGGAATAGAAGCATTATAGGTGCTATTTTCCCCACAATTATCTCAATTGAGGTGTAAACAGGTGAAGTTAGTCGAGAAATTCGGAAAAAAGTGCAGTTGCAGATACAGGTGGCAGACGCCTGAGGCGTTGGTTTGACCTGCTTGTAGAAACTATTTTTTTTTAATATCAATTGGAGTGCTTCTCTTGTATGCCTATTGTGCGTTATCTAGAGTTTTACCGGTACTGTACAGTTGTTATGCTACTGAACGTTGTTGCGCGACAAAACACGATGTTTCAAAATAATAGATGCACCAAAGTGCTACTTTTCAAATTCTAAATGCTACGAGAAGAAAAAATAGAAGCTAAATTTACATGTCTCCAGTAATACTACACAAGGTTAGCTTATCGACGGGGTAGAGGTGTTGCTGTGTCGTCACGAGGCGATCTGAACACAGCTGGTAATAGAATCTGCTCGTAAGCGTACTGTACGCGAGGTCGCCAAGTACGTCACGGCCAAGCAATATAGGCCTTCTTCGTTCTGCGGGAAAACACGTCAATAATCTAACCTTGTGTAGTATTATATATACCTTGGGTGTCACTACATCGGGATACCTGTAGAACTGTACTGTACCTGTAGCCCCCGTAGATTGACTGACGTTGCCGTTGTTTAGGTTCAACGCAGAGACGCACCGCGGGGACCAGACGACCTGCGTCGTGTGCATGTGCGACTTCGAGGCCAGGCAGATGCTGCGTGTCCTCCCCTGCGCTCACGAGTTCCACGCCAAGTGTGTCGACAAGTGGCTCAAGGTATACATACATTGTACAATTAATACAGGCAAAGTAAGCCACAATGTCTTGAATAAAGGAGTATTTCATCTGCATATTTTCAATTTCTATATTATGCAATGATGGTGATTAATAAAATGTAAATATGATTGATAAATTGAGTGTCAACTATAAAATAAGAAAATGAGGAATATAATACTTGACGTGCACATAACAATTACTTATAGGCCTACAACTGATGTATTGAAACAGTCACTTTAATTAGCATTGTAGAATTTTTTAATCATGTCAATTGCCTCGAAACACTGAAATAATATCAATTGAATCGTAGAATGTTCAGTTATTCGGAACAGATAGGCCTATATAGTTTTTGTTTCCCGTTTATTGGAAGTTTCATAGCTTTCAACGATGAAGTTGAGCGTACTGGTACTACATTTGCCAGCTCTGCACGGAAATATCTGCACTACTTCTCCTTAGACCCTCCATCTGTGATTTCACTGCCGTTTTAAACGGGTTTCGACTAGTTTTTGGTCATTATCCAGTCACTTTTACCACTTATCAACGAGGTCACTTGGACAACTATTTTGAATCACACTTTGATTTGCGAGTTCTGTATCGACTCGAAGCGTAGGCTATGATTCGGATCGAAAGGGAAAGAAAGAACAGCAGCTTACCTCGATGAGTCGAGCATCTCAACGCGGAAAGGAGCCCCGTTTGAAAGAAACCTTTGTACGAGAACACGCGAGATGTTTCGATTGTCATGGTCACTGTCTTCGTGTTTTTGTGTGGTATATTCTTTCAACAGGCTTCCACGATGAGGTGCTTGACTCATCGAGGTAAGCTGCTGCTCTTTCGTTCCCTTCCAACGCAAATCATATAATTATCTGACCTCGGGCTATCTTTCAATACAAATAACGTGTTGGTGTGTATTTATACACTAGGAAAACGCCATATATGCGTTGTTAGACGAGCGGATAGTAATAGTATGTCGACTTTTTTGCCAAACTCTTGCCTACATTCGCCAATAGGGTGACATTTAAGTTATAAATGGGTAAAAACTGCTTCGAGTAGTACCAATTTAGTACATTTTATATTTTGTCTCCAAAATGGCTGATCTGATCAAGCTGAAAATTCACAGAAATGTGTAGGCCTATCAAAATGTAATTCAACTTCACGCAAAATTTCATATTTTTGGAAAATAAAAATATTTTCTTTTTTTTTCGCTGTGTTATTCTAATGGGTATTTTTGAAATTTCTAAAATTCATAAGAATGAAAGTTACCCCCCGATAATGCCACAAAACTATACAGATCTAAGTTAGATGAGGAACCATGATGAAAAAAAGTTTGAAGTTGATAGCTGTAGCCGTTTGACCTGTGGAGAACCGACAAAAAAAACATGAAAAAAATATAAAAACGAACACCAATTTTTTTCAGTATGTCAAATTGAATCCTCGCTAAAGCTCGTCTTTTAAAATGAATTTGTATTTACTCCCCAGGATGCAATTACGTGACGATGATCTCCTCGAAGTTTCATCAGCTGACTGTTTCTGTTTGTATTTCCAGACCAATCGCACGTGCCCAATCTGTCGCGGAGACGCCTCCGAATATTTCAACCACCAGGACTAAGAGTCTGGAACCCTACCAGTCGTACCCCCGTTTGGAGCACAATTACGCTAGTTATTACTTGGTCAGAAACGCAACTGTTTTATATTTCTCTTGTAACATTCGTACCGGTACGCACTAATATATTGGTAGGAAGCAGACTGTCTTCTCTTGTTAAGTTAGTATTGTCAAGTACATTGTAATTTGTTATGCGCTCTGGGAATTGTTTTACCAACCTAGTCGTACCAATTGATATTTTTAAAGGACATCAACCCTGAAACTAGGTTTCAACTGCAGTTGAACCTTTTTAGTAAGTTTCTTGTTATTACATTTCTCTCCTTAGTAAGTTTTATTCTTTGATTCCATCTATATTCTCCCACATGATGAATAGTTTCTTTTGTAAGTTTTTCACTTTAGTCAGTCCTTTTTGTCTGGTCCCCTGAAGAACGTACTAAAGAGGTTCCACTCTACAGTGAAACCTCTTTTATATGTTTTTCAGGGGACCAGAGAAAAATATACTCAAATAAAAAACTTAGCAACGAAACTATTCAACATGTAGGAGCGTATGGATGGGATCAGAAAATAAAACTTATCAAGGTGAAAAATGTAGTAACGAGAAACGTACTAAAGAGGTTCTACTGTAATGATGACGATGTTTATTCCCCTAATTTTGTAGAAAAATGGAATCATCATCTCAATTCCGGAAATTAGAACCAATTTATCTGTTCTTTCAGGAACGGACCCTTTTCCTGATTAGACATTACTCGATTCTATTCATGTTTCTATACACAATCGGTAATACCTACGTCGTGACTCATGGTCTCGGGAGGATTAAAAAAATAATGATTTCGAAAATTTAAATGACGATTTCTACAGTAGGCTTAGTTTCTCTAATATAAGGGAAATAAATATCGTAATTATTCGTTAAAATCTATTTTCAAGGTTTTGATATCCTTTATTGTGATTCTATCTGACGTTGAGCAGCTACTATCCATGTTTGTTCATTTTTAAGCTTCCGTATAACCCCAAATGAGCTCGTTGATAAGGTCGTGAACGAAAATCACCACCGGTAAATTCATAGAAACAAGCAATAAATTAGTCATGTTTATGTACGACCTACAGCTATTGAATGGAGGTGACTGAAGAAGCATTTCTAAAATGAGCCTTGACTTAAAGTGTGGAGTTTATAATGAATTATGCCCACGGTCCTGTGGGAAAACATTTTTCCGTAGCTTTGTCCGCATCCCAGAGCGTATCGCAATCAATTCCTGTACATTTTATTGTCTATTAGCGACTAGTTATCTCTGGGCGCCGACCTTGAATGTGTCGAAGGCTCGGCTTCTGATTGAATCTAGGCTAGACTTGCAGTAGGTTAGCGTGTGATGCACATTCAGCTAGACTGGACCGATCACCAGACTGTCAGCCGAGATGAATTCTCGTAAAACTTGTTTCTGATCGGTCCTGATTGCCAGACTTTCTGTTGTTATTAATTATTCACGTTTGGTGTTATGTTTGATTGTTTTTTTACAGGCCATCCACAAATTAATCCGTGCTCTTTCTCACGTCTGTTATTTGTTTCTGTTGACGTGTACTGTACATGCACTGCCGCGTCTATTCGTCGCGACATTCAATGCCTGCAATATTCAACTACTCTCTTCAAAGTGGGCGGTGTACACAGAACTGAAAATTTCCAATCAATTAAGAATTTATTTTGTGGGAATTTGATTTCATCCAAACTAAATTCTACGAGACAATATTTTTTTGGAGATATTTGTGGCACGATCCAGATGATTGGTTCCGGTCCTCGCTTTTGGCCGTTGCTATTGCTCACTAAAGTCTCTCTCTCTCTCTCTCTCTCTCTCTCTCTATCTCTCTCTCGCTGTACGCAAGCACTTCAACGGCGTGGTCTGTGGATGGCCTGTTGTATAATAGTACGCATCAACACTTCCAAAGTGGCTTGTTACTTGTTTCCCGTACGTAGTTCGCGCAAGAACCACACGAGGCATTGAAAACAGCGTATCGGATCAACTCCTCGCGAGCAGGCATGTTTAAGAAAATGTCAGTTTGATGGATTTTCTCTTTGTTTGTCAACACTTCAATCTATGCATATTTGATGAATAATGTATATCTTCCAAGTACCACTATATATAGAACATATCTACCACTGTTGTCATTAACTTTGCTCATATTACCGATTACAGACATATATCATTTCATCACATTGGCCAAATAAATACTGAATAGACCTTAGTTGAATATTCCAATAGTAGTTCTCTTGTTTTGTCTGTTATTACCGGTAACTTGTAAATAGCGCGCGCCGGTTTCAGCTGAGAGTAGTGATAACGTTCTACCGTAGTGTGCTGTGCTTCCTCACTCTCCCCGCGTTCTTTCATAGAAGCTTAGGTGACTTTTAGAATGGGTTTTTCATATTTGCCGTTCCTCGCTATTTTCATTCTATGTTAGCCAGCGACTGCAATGTCGCGGCTTGGCATGTTTCGTTGTTGCTTAGTGTTTTTCAAGGTCGTATAATCCTAATCACTACTTATAAGTATGATATAATCAATAGTACAAACAGACCTTTTGCATAATATAATAATAAAGATACGGTCAATAATTATAATGATAATATGTCACTGCAATACTACTGTAAACTTTACTATGCTGTAAGTCTAGAATAACTATTTCTCAATACTATTATATAACACAAATCATTCTTGTATCTTGTTGATAGAGTTTATGTGTCTTGTATGTTCTACCGATTTGCTATCCTTTGATTTGTCAATGTCGTCGATACGTTGGTGTGCTTATTTATTTCGTGTACATAGTTGCTAGTCTTCAGTCCTCCGAACGTATTGTAGACGTAACTAACGTTTCTTCATTGTCGTCATATTATAGAGTGTATATACGTGATAGAAGTGCTTGGCTTGTAACGACAAACTCTAATCTAGTACTAATGTGTAATAAAATCAGCTATTCGTTGGCACAATTACTCGCATCGATAACAGATTCACTTCACAATATCAACTTTATAATATACATGCAATAAAACGTCTTGCTTGTAACCTGTAATATTGTATGATCTCAGAGTGTGCTCAAAGGTTTCCAGGAGTGTTTTGGAATGAGCGATCAGCCGCCGATTGGTTGGCTAAAAGAACGCTGGTAGACAGGCAGACCAGCTTAGTAAGACTGGCATAGTGAATAGTGTAATACGCAAAAGCCCTCTACGATGGCACCGTGCTCGAGTTGTTTCGGTCGAAAAACAGAAAGGCGTCACGGCAATATTCTCCGTCTCACATTGCATCGCTCGGTGCGTTTTCTAATCCAGCTGCAATTGTGTAAATATTCTTTCGAGTACGATGTGGCCTCGCAGCAATACCGTTGTTCATTATTATTTGTTGTAGGGTTATGAGAGCCCATCTTGGAACTTCTGTCACCTGCTATTTAGTATTTAACGTACTTATGACAGCGTATGGTCATGTCACAAACCATACCATCAATATAATATAGCATGAAATAGCATATGCTGTTTTTAAGTATAAAGACTTACCAATCACAGCCTCCTTGCTGCTAGGTGCTCCCAAATGCTTGATATAAAACATATATTTTTAACTTTGCATTCATTCAAAGTATTTGATGTGAAAGTGCCACACTTTTGAAGTGTAGACCTATTTAGTTTTTACGTACTATCATTTTGAAAAATTATAAAAACTTGAGAGTTGAATTTTTTCATCAGCTGTACAGGTATTGGAATATTCCACAGATTTATCTATAAAACAAACTAATTGGTGATTATTGTGAATATTTAAATCTTGTATCGGATAACCGCTTCAGACTTTGAATTGTTTGAGCAACGTTGTTGGTACTGAGCCAAACTATTATTTCAATGTGACTCTTCGTCTGGTGTTTCTTGACATCCAGTCTGCAGATTACCGTAGTTTAGGCCTGCTGTACTTTTCATAAAACCAGCTGTTTTAGTGTAGAAGTCATTACAGCAATACCACTAGTCAAATAATACTGGTGTCGATCATACAAACCCAAGTATTAGTGTCAGTGCGTCCAACATTATAATATTGCAGATAATTCATTATTATTCATTCGGGAGCATCAAGTGGAACGTGAGAATTCATTTCTAATCAGTAACAAAACAAGCCAATGGCTTGACTTTGCCAAAAAAAAAAAATATATAAAGATCTTGTAGTATTATTATTAACTATTGAAAATAAAATCACGTTGACTATTTTGCTTTTCACCGTGTTGTTTCCATTCTCTGTGTTATTACCCGTTACTACGTTATTAATTATAATGTTTTGTTAGTTTAACGTGTTGGCAGGACACTGGCCAAGACCCCTTGACATTGGGGTCATTGGCAGTTTCCCTCGACATTGTGTTTCTCCAAGTTGGTATTATGTTTTATTAAAAAGTTATCAATATGTTAGCTAGAAACATTTGATACGGTTTTCATTTTGTATATTCTATGATTTATTAAATCACACTTGAGACATGTATATAGCAATTTGAGCCTTATATTCACTGTCAGGTTATTGATGAGTATTTTCTATCAATTTATACCCAAGTGTGGAACTGGTAACATTATTTAATAAGTGATATTCATTAAAATTTTAAATCAATATTAATTATTTTAAGGAAAAACTGCTTGGTTTGAAATTTGCCTAGTTAATACTAAATATTTCTTCGCATGTTGATTTCCATTTTTTACCTTTATCGGCAGGTTTTGTTAATCCGAGTTATTCGTTAGTTAACACCTTGTGCGTATTGAATTTGAATAGCCATGGATATGTAAATGAATTTATTAATTTGAACTGCAATGAATTGCTAACGGAAATGTGGCGGGCTTTTGTCTACGTTGGGCAGGAGAGTTGGAGGATGTATGAATGTTTCACTGTATTATGTAACTATGTATACAGTAGTGGTGTAATAATCATAATAATGTGCCATGCATAATTTCATTCACTGGTAATGGTTTTTGTGTATTTTGTATGGTCATTTTGTTTGCAAATAATAAATTGTGCCTAAAGTTTGTCTCATAATTCATGTTAGAATGTAAAACAATAAAATATACTTATTCCATAAACAGTGTGGACTTGTTATTCGATGCCTGACCAATCACAGCAGAAGAGCATAACAAAGATCTAGTTGGCAGTGAATCCTGATCAAAGAGCGTGGATATATATATATATATAGTATTACCTTACCAAGATTTGTTACTCCTGCAGCCATATGCTCGCTCCAATCTTGGCGATCATATTGGATATTTACAAATAGAATATAAGCAAGGCATTCTATATTATCACTAATATTTGTCGGAAACTTCCCGGTTAGTAAAGGGGTGTGAAGCTCCTGCCGAGACACAAATATGTACGCCTTCTTAACGTTGAGTAACGTATCTCGGTGATATAGATCCATGATATGAGCTTGGTGTCCGTCAGGAAACGAGTACAGTGTCAACTAAACTAAAGTCCTCCATGAATGCGAATGCTGGGAATAAAACAGACGAAAGTTGGGCTTCGGATGCCACTCGTCACTGATTAATATACAGTATGTCATATTTATCACAATATTGATATGTCAATTAATTTCAACTTTTAATTTGAATATATAAATAGTATATTTAATAGGTGAATACAGTCTTCACAATCTTACTTACGCAAATCTTCTTATATTCTCCAAAACCAACTCTTCAATGCTTGGTGAATCAACTTTAGATCCAATTCTAATTTATTTTCTCATTAATCATTACCTCTTTTATTATTACTGAATCAGGTTGTTGATTTATTTACCATAATTTTATAACTCATTTTTACTTTTGGCAATTATTATTCCAAATTGATAGTAAGCTTCATCCACAAGTGAGATAGATTAGTTGAGATGGTTAGTTCAGTTGAATCAATTTCAAGCTGGACTAGTTTCTAGATGGAGCTGATTCGCTAGGACGAAGCTTGCGGACCAGTTGCTTATACAATAATATTCACCAATGATATTTTCCCCAGGACTAATGCAGCTCTCTTTAACGATAACAGTCACCATTACTACAATACTGGGTATGCAACAGACATTGCCCACGAGTTCTGCCGCTTGAAGCTAACGTCAAACGGCGGCTTGCAGTCATGCAGACGATTATACAATCACCTACCAGCTGCAATAAAATCACTAGAGTTGACTCAATTCAAGATAGCTGTCAAGCATCACCTAATGAAGGAATGCCATTATGATATTGATGAATACTTAAACTCTTGAACTTGAATTGAACATAAAATATTTGATCTTTAGTTTTATAATTTTTTTATCTTGATCTGATTTATACAATGTATTTGTGTCCTATGAAAATCGTGAACCAATAATAAGCAATGAACAAATAAAATAATAAATTAATATTATACAAGAGTTCCTATTTATATGAAATATTGTCAGATGACTCGAATGGTATTGACAAACTTTTCAAATTTCTTAATTTAAGTAAATATTGGATCAAATACTATTAATAATTTTAAACACATAATTATAGATAGATATAGATTCTTTATTATTAGCAGGATATGCTTCTTTTTTTTTACATACAATTACATTAATAACACTCAGTTATTGAAATTCAACGAGCAAGAAAGCCCTATCTGGACTAGATCATACATTACATTTAGCCCATGAATTTTAAAATACATGAATACTTGGTTTCCAGGAGATAAAAGACCCTAACTAACGTTTACCAAGGCAGAAAGCCCTATTTCCATTGTCTGTAGGCCTATATAGGCCACTCACTCCTGATTATGATACTCAACTATCATGATAAAAACCCTAACTGATATAAAAAAAACAAAGATAGAAATAGTGATTTGTAGTATAATAATAAAATACAGTATATAATAATGGCATAATAAATATACCTCTAAAAGTAATGCATACAAAAGAACCAGTGCAGGATCTCTTTATTTACGTTTCTTCAAATATCTAAAGATATGCTTTTCTGTGGTTAGGGTATTCTTGCTTGATATGGCAGTATAGAATAATAGATAAACCATGGCTAAACTACTTTGACCTGTGAATGACGCGTCAAGAGCAGGCACCGCACTAATGATGTGATACCGAGCACGGTCCAATAGATACCAGTGTGACAATGTGACACTGTCAGCCAACACCACAGCCTTCTTTATTCATTCTTTTCTTATCAGAGAAGAATGATCTGATTAAAGAAGGCTGTTGCCAACACACACCCAGCAGGTCTTAAAGTAACCCTAATTGACGACTAGTGATTGACCCGCCCATAAACGTCACAAAACAGAACATCCAATCAAATGGGTTAATTGTTATGTGGGAAATTTCACATTTACCTATCAGAGTATCTCTAAGTTCCCACATGAAGTATAGATCAAGGTGGCCCTGGCGATTAGCCACGCCTATCACTAGTGGTCAATTAAATCGTTGAACGATCCAAACAATGTAAGCAATAAGTAGAACATGAATTATTATCACTTGATAAGAAAATGCATTATTCATAAAATCGGACCTTGTTATATTTCTACATGCAACGTCAAATCTTCAGATGATTCTAGTTATCAAGTTCAACGTCAACCAAACCCACAGATAAGGTCTAGGTTTATCCCTTATCTTCGCCAACAGTCCAACACGCCCGTTGGCCGTGGTCCTTAAAGTTTCAACCGAGTCACCCTGCTCGCAACAATAATTATATAGTCCCTTCTTATGATTTAAGGCTATATTCATCCATCTAAAAATGAGAATGTCTTCTTCTGGCAAATAACTAGATTTTGAGTCAACTAATGCATGACCATTGAAGGGAATTGACATTAAAATGATGTAAAAAAAAAAATCAAAATATTTTTTCCTGTTTTTTCCCGCGTGCCGGCAAAATAACCAAAGACGCTCGCTAAATACGTGAATGCCACAAAAATGATTGTGGAGTTTTGAAACTTGCCAAAGTTATTGTTTACACTATTGAGCATGTCATCAGATGATTAGAATTTCCATGTCTTGCCGTTCTATCGATACAGATTTAATTAGAATCGCATACAATTTAGTAAAAACTTTCAGGCAACTAAATCTTTGATGATGATCAAATGGTGGGACTCATGAAAATTATAACCATCTGATGACATGCCCAATAGTGTGAACAATAACTTTGTCAAGTTTCAAAACTCTATACAATCATTTTTGTGGCATTCACGTACTAAGCGAGCGTTTTGGGTTATTTTGCCGGCACACGGGAAAAAACAGGAAAAAATATTTCGTATTTTTTTTATCATTTCAATATCAATTCCTTTCAATGGTCATGCATTAGTTGACTCAAAATCTAGTCATTTGTCAGAAGAAGAAATTCTCATTTTTAGATGGATGAATAGTCCCCAGTCGCCATAGGGTAAAACCTTCCCACCAGGTTGAATTGCATACAAATAACACGTGTGACAGTTTTTTTCGACATTGGGTTTTAACGACGCACTGTAATGATTACTAAGATCTATTGGCGTCGAATGAATGATTGATGAGATGAAGGTTTCTTAGGTATCGGGAAGGATAGTGGGAAGGAAGCGGTCGTGGCCCATATTGTAGGAACCATCCCGGCATTAGCCTAGACTACAGAGGGAGACCACGAAAAACCCATGTAAAGATGGATGGTGACGGGGATCGAACCGGATCCGATATGCCCCTTCACCTCGCGGATCACATGAAGCAAGTGCGTTAACCACTCAGCTACATGTGCCGGTGTGTAACATATTCTAAATGTTCATTATGGATCTTATATAATGGATTATGTTCATTATTATGGCTTATGGAACGAATACAAATACAATATTTTAGAAGGTACTTCTCTGCTTTGGGTGAAGCAGTTTCACAATAAGACGTTCATTCGGAGAGGCACTGAAAATGGTTAGATGAGCGTAGCGAAGCTTTCCATTTCACACCCTAAAAAAAATGGGCTTCGTTTTTATGTTTTTTTTTTTTTTTTTTTTTTTTTTTTGTAATTATGTACGCGGCATACAGGTCAGAGAAATGAATCAATCAACTTGAAACTTTTTCTGAACGTTGGTGTCATACCAGGATAGGTTGGGATTGTTATTCAGAGGAATCGGTCGAGAGGTTTTTCCGGAAAATAATCGGAAAGTTTGGAAAATCCTCATAAGAATAACCCGGAGGAAAAATACTTGAAAAACAAGAATTTTACAAAAGCTCTCAAATTCTCACAGAATATGAAAAATACTATTATACACCTTTTCAGAGATTTTTACAACAATCGAATGAGAAATAATGAAGAAAACGCAATAAAAGTGTACATTTTATTGAATATTTGGATCAATTGGTTTTGCAAAGTGTTTATGCGACAGGTTGCAGGTGACTATAAATATCAACAAGTTGCAGGTGAGGTTTTTGAACGTTTGAAGTAAGTCAAGGTTTGTAGATGTAAATTGAGCTTACAAGTTATTTTTCATTCTAGATAGCCATACTTCTAAGCTCATCTCACAACGCGCATCCCGCGTTTTCCTAGTAACAAAACATGCATCTCGCGTTACTGATATAATTCGATTACTTCTCGAGATATTGTAACGTGTATAGTATCAATGTGTTCGTGAAACAACTGACTTTGGGCTCAACTGAAAATAAACAGCTCAGCCGCATGCGCTTGGCATACAAGACCAGGGAAAATCACGTCATTTAAAAAAAAATCTAAATCAATTAATCAATGTAACAGAAACTATTTATTTGTATCAAAACGATTATAGGTATGCTGATAAAATCTATTTTATGTAATAGAATAAGGTTCACTCAACCAATGTAGGTCTATCAATTAGTTATTGTCATCTCTTCATGCTAAATATCTACTGTTCCTTTTACTTAGTTTAGGTCAGTCTGGATAGGTTGGGTCCATCAAATCAGTTAGATTCGTGGGTTGATTTATGTTAGTTTAGGCATTCTCTATATGGTTTAGGCTGCGTGCAACAGCAACAACAACAACAACAACACCGACAATTGACAACACCGATTGTGCGATGAATAGGGGGCTACCAACAACAACAACAACAACAACAACAACGTCCGCATGTGATGACATTGACAACACCGATTGTGCGATGAATAGGGGGCTACCAACAACAACAACAACAACAACAACAACAACAACAACAACAACAACAACAAGGTCCCCATGAGGTGACAGACCGATGGAGGGCGGCCGCCGTAGAGCTGTCAGTGTTCGCGTGGCCATGCAACAGAGTGGGTGCAACAACAGGTAGCCGCTATTGTCCTAACAGAGGTCCACGCAGTTTATTATACTCGAGACCTAGACGAGCTGCTAAACCATGTAAGTGCAGCAGAATGAGAACCGGATGTATATACCAACTGATCACAGAATATCAATTAATTCATTATTAGTCAAGGTACAAAAATACCATGAGTAACCAAAAGGGTGTGATAACAAGTTAATTCGCTCATTTTTGCTTAATTCATTAATCATCAGTTTTTGTAAAGAGATTAGTTTACGTGGGGATTTTATAGATTTAATATGTTTACTCGCATTGAAAGGCTCAATATTGATTTTGAGAAATCATTTATACGGACACTAGTCGCAGGTGAACATCTTACGTCTACAATCGGTATATTATTATAATTTCACATTTTTTAAAGTTATTGTGTTGTGGTATTTTATAATTCTAATATTATAGTACGTTATTTTATTGATATTCTGTGTCTGATGGCAACCTATAAGGCAAAGGAAGAGTTTTTATTCATTAATAAAGATATATATGTATATATATATATATATATATATATATATATATATATATATATATATATATATATATATATATATATATATATATATATATATCGACCCTGAATGTTTTGTTTTTTAATTAAATACTTCCAAAGAGAATATCAAAATGTATTGAGAGTTGACCACAAATATAGGTGAGTATCTTATATAGATATATGCATAGAGTAATCAATATAAAAGTACAATAGTTTGCATACATCAAATAAATAAAAATACATGATATGAAGAAAAAAGTGGAAGATATTGAGTATTGGATACAGAAACGGAATATATTAAATTATTAATTATGTTAATACTAACAATTATTATTGAAATGAAAAATATAATGAACAATTCAACAGAATATTCTGAATCATGAGAAAATTAACAATGATGTTTCAGAATTATAATAATCATCATTAGTTTTTTTCTGCTTTCGTGATTAATTTCCTGACGTAGATTTCTTTCTCATTCAGAGCTGCCTGCAAGGGCTTGAGCTTAGCCTACTACAACATTATGTTTGCCGAGTATCCAAAGTTGGATTATTAATGCATTTGCAGTTGGGTTAGGTTTGCTGGCTTACCTCTTCACCTTGATGTTTGCCGTGTACCTGACGTAGATTTCTTTCTCATTCAGAGCATCCCCTTCCTCTATTCATTAATGTTTCTATGATGTGCTTCGTGTTCAGAGTTTTTCCATGAAAAATATTTCCGTTCTTGACGCCATGATCTAAATGATTGAATAACCTCAGAGCCCGTTGCGTGAGGCCTAGATAAGAAACAAGTGAACTTGGTGAAGTGACAATTAGGGAGAAATAAGAAAAAACATTGTGGTCAATAATCAATTGTTGAATAAATCATTTGATGAATTACTATTGAATTATTACTATTATTACTACTATTTACTACTATCGAGAGCCGCCAAAGACAACGCATGAACCATAATAATTTATTATTAAAATTGTCTTATAGTTATAGTATCAGTTCTTATAGTTATAGTATAGTTATAGTTCGGCAATTCTTCTGCGCAATAAACAAACCAATATTTATATAGATATTATATTGTCTATATAATTATATCATAAGTTCGAAAGGGGCCCGGAACAGTCATTTCGGCCACTAGTCAAACGCGAAATATGCGTTGTAAGATGAGCGAGATATCCTAATAAGGTATAAAAGTCGTTGAAGTAGTTCTACCCTTGCTACTTTATCGACTCTGGTATTCTACACACCTTAATATCTGAATAAGCTATAAAAGTCGTTAAAGTAGTTCTAATCTTGCCACTTTATTGACTCTGGTAATCTACACACCTTGACGCATATAAAAAATACTTCATTGTTGGTCAACTCTTGAATCTAGAAAGCAGTGAATCTCAACAACTTAATTCTGTCACAATTTGTATGATATATTTGATGAATATTATCAGCTATTTTTATTTTTTCCTTCAAAAAGACTGATCAGAATTGCTTCCAAAATCGTAATAATGTGTAAAATCCATGTTTACACATGTAGAGAAAATTTCATCCCATTTGGAGAGATTTTATTTTTCAACATTTTCCGCCCAGCCAAATCTTATGGGGTTTTTAGAAACTTTGAGATGATTTTTCTCAAAATCGGTCCGACCGATTCATTCCAAAAACTATACAGTTCTAAGTTGGATGAGTTTGCGTGTACAAAAAAAGTTTCATGTTGATCAGTCAATCCTTGTGACCTGTGGAGTGCTCACAAAAAAAAAAAAAAAAAAAAAACACACAGACAAAGCCCTATAAGAGTGGGATGGAGACTTCGCTACGCTCATCAATAAATTTCAAACCAAGGTCCATTGATAATAATAACAATAGGGGCCTAATCATTTCCATAATAATATTATAATTTTAATATTAATCATTTTCTATTTTTTATTTTTTTTTCAAGTTTTTTCATCATCAAACAAGAGACATGTATGTTCACATTTTATATACCCACGGATTCGCGAATTTTGACTTGTCTTTGCTTTTACTAGGAAAACGCGTTATGTGTTGCCGCGTTGATGGATGAGCTAGATTCTAGAACATATCAACTTATCTTTGGATTGGTTATTCTATAATATATCCACATTGAGATCCAAACAATTACGTCACTGCCATCCTATTTCCTAATTAATCTCTATGATAATAGAGGAGGCTTTGTCTTAATGGTTTCCAATTAATTGGTGACACATGTTGCTTGGATTTAATTGGTTTCTCAATAGTGTTGACTGATGTGAAAAATTGGATCATATATTTGTTCACATCGAAACGGCTGATCTAATTTGACTGAAAATTGGGAAAATGTGTAAAATTATCACATTAAAATACCCTGAGAATTTGAATTCTCTCTAAGGAAATATTTTTGACGATTTTTTTTCTCTGGGTTATTCTTATGGGATTTTTGAAAACTTTGAAATGAGTTTTCTCAAAGTGGTCTGACCGATTGCGCCTCAAAACTATACAGCATCGAATTAGATAAGGACACTTGTGTATGCCGAGTTTCAATTTATTTTACATTTTTTTTTGACCTGTGGAGTGCTAAAATTTTTTTTTTTTTAGTATGATGGAATTGAGTCTTTGCTTCGCTCGTCCAATTGATAATTTAATAATAATTAAAAATAACAATAACATTGACACAATAAATTCAATGTCATGATAATTAAAGTCGTGAATGAAATTATATATGCAAAATTTTCATAATTAGGAAACTGAATTACCCTTTCATTACGTATTGTTAACGTGAATGGATTGAAATACAAACACAGATTTATAATTATTCATTTATTTAATTCAAGGTTTTTATACAGAAAACGTGATAATTACCCGATATAGATCTGTAATGTGGAATGACAGTAATATAGAAGTTGACAGTTTGTTAGTTGTTATCTATTGAGTTACTTTTTTTTTACCATAATTGCATTGTGTTTTATATTATTTTTTTTATAGTTTTTGAATTATTAAGTATATGTCATTACTAATTTTGTAATCTTTCCTACGAATATCGGTGATTTTTTTTAAAGATTATATTATTATAATTATGATGAAGTTTAAATTTTTTATGATTGATATTGCATGTTATACTGTGTCCAAGTGGCAACCGTATTGTCGGCAGTGTTTTCAGTAGTAAAAAGTTATATATATATATATATATATATATATATATATATATATATATATATATATATATATATATATATATATATATATATATATATATATATATTTAATAACATCGAAACTTGATACAAAATCATTGTTCTATGGATCGTTTGGACGGGGCACCACAAGGGCGATCTTACCACCCCATTTTGATTATTCAAAACTAATGAACTTCAACACCAGGACTGCGCTGTCTGTGACCAAATTTTTTTCGCCGTAGATAAAAGTCTTTCAGTATGAACACACGAATGTTGATATCTTCCACTTTGAACCAAGTCTCTTGGGCAATGATCACTTTTTTTCCATTGACAGCAGATGTAAAGTTTATCATTATACACAATCGACAAATTAAATTGGTGATAGGCCTATAATGTTATAATTAGGCCTATAACTCTACTAATTGATGGTCGTGGCCAATTGGTACTTCATCCAAGCATTTGCTTCGAGGACTGTGGGAACCACGAAAAACCAAGTCAGGATTTACCATATCATACTTTTTCTATATTTATACGAGTTGTAAGTTGGTGAGTTGGTAAAACAAAAGAACAAACGCGAATATAAATTAATAACACTAAATAAGAATAGAAAATTAAATAAGATGTTGGCCGTATAAATGATTTCGTAAAATGGCTATTGTTTTATATGGCAATTAAAAATTCTTCACAAACTACCATGTTTACAATACTAAATAATATTTACAATACTTTGTGCTTATTTTGATCCGTGATTTTTTTCATTTTGATTCGATATAATTATTATATATATATTTCGATAAAATTAGCTCCACGTCCAGTCATACTATCATACTATCATACTATCATACTATCATACTATCATACTATCATACTATCATACTATCATAATATCATACTATCATACTATCATACTATCATACTATCATAATATCATACTATCATACTATCATACTATCATACTATCATACTATCATACTATCATACTATCATACTATCATTCTATCATACTATCATACTATCATACTATCATACTATCATACTATCATACTATCATACTATCATACTATCATACTATCATACTATCATACTATCATACTATCATACTATCATACTATCATTCTATCATACTATCATACTATCATACTATCATACTATCATACTATCATACTATCATACTATCATACTATCATACCATCATACTATCATACTATCATACTATCATTCTATCATACTATCATACTATCATACTATCATACTATCATACTATCATACTATCATTCTATCATACTATCATACTATCATACTATCATACTATCATACTATCATACTATCATACTATCATACTATCATACTATCATACTATCATTCTATCATACTATCATACTATCATACTATCATACTATCATACTATCATACTATCATACTATCATACTATCATACTATCATACTATCATACTATCATACTATCATTCTATCATACTATCATACTATCATACTATCATACTATCATACTATCATACTATCATACTATCATACTATCATACTATCATACTATCATACTATCATACTATCATTCTATCATACTATCATACTATCATACTATCATACTATCATACTATCATACTATCATACTATCATACTATCATACTATCATACTATCATACTATCATTCTATCATACTATCATACTATCATACTATCATACTATCATACTATCATACTATCATACTATCATACTATCATACTATCATACTATCATACTATCATACTATCATACTATCATTCTATCATACTATCATACTATCATACTATCATACTATCATACTATCATACTATCATTCTATCATACTATCATACTATCATACTATCATACTATCATACTATCATACTATCATACTATCATACTATCATACTATCATACTATCATACTATCATACTATCATACTATCATACTATCATACTATCATACTATCATACTATCATACTATCATTCTATCATACTATCATACTATCATACTATCATACTATCATACTATCATACTATCATACTATCATACTATCATACTATCATACTTTGTCTTCAGTTTTACGACACCCATTCGAATACCTATGTTAATGTTACAAGTACATTACAATGATTCAGAATCAGCATTATACAAAAAATAATGAAAATAATAAAAAAAATAAATAAATAAATAAAAAAAAAAAAAAAAAAAAAAAAAAAAATATATATATATATATATATATATATATATATATATATATATATATATATATATATATATATATATTATATAATATATATATTTTTTTCATTGGATTTAAATAATCTAGCCTACGTACATACAAGATTAATTAATACGCTCTTCCACAAAGCCAAAAAGGTCTATCTGTGAGATGAAAAATAAAATCAATAGCTTGGACAAAAATCGGATTTATATCATGAAACAATGAAACAAGTTCACCAAGTGTTTTCTTTTTTTCACTGTGTTATAAATCAAGGGTTAGGCCTACTTGAAATACAACAACATGTGTCTATCATCTATTTCTGTTTTCACAACTCTCAAATTATACAAGGAAAAAATAAATGAAAACTTTTCAATAGTTAAGGAATACAAAATCGAATATATGTAGTTAGATAATATACTCAGTTTTCATAGATTCGGTAGGTCTTTTACAGCACTATTTATATTCTTTCAAATAATTTCAATCTTTTTAAAAATATTAATAAAACCTTCTTTTTCTATTACCTCCTTCCATTTTCATATTTTTTCATACTTTTGTTATCTACCCACAATTAAATAAGTTTTATAATATTTCAGGATTTTTCTGTAATCAATTTTTTATCACTTTTGTAAATAACCATTGTATTGAGTATATTACGCTGTACCATCTTCGTATCCCGCTATGCGGACAGCCGTCAATTAAATTGTCATTCTCTCTATATATATGTGGACATGAAATTGAAAAATTAATATATCATTATACATCAAGAAATACAAATTATATCCACACAGCTAAATACATAAAAAGTTGATGCACAATAATAATAATAATAATAATAATTTCCAGCTGCTTCACATTTTAAACTAACATTTACTTCATACTTTCAATGTTCACTTCAAATATAAACCTGATCATGTTAATTTTAATAATTCCCCATCACAAGATTTACTCTCATTGGTGAATTAACATTTTTATAACTTCATTTCCTGTATATACCATGTGAAGAACAAAATAGATTGAAAATTTAATTGAAATTTCTGGGCTGTACAGAATTTAAATGGATTCCTACAAAAATGGCGCCGAGGAAGATGTGCTCAAATCTACGAGCATCATGGCTGCGACTAAAACGACGAAAACAGAAGGAGGATCAACAACAACAACAACAACAATGCAAGACGTCCTGCCTGTGGTAACCAACGTCAATCACAAGGATCATACAGAGACCATTACCACTATTTACCGGAATGGTGGCGCAAAGGTAACTAAAGAAATCGAAGTTAGCAACTAAAATAAAGTATTGAAGTGGCTATTCACCAGACCGGAACTAGGTTTTAGATTAGTTTTAATTTAGATTTAATTAGTTTATGTTGTTTTTTCTGTTGGGTTAGTTGGGATAGGATCGGTTGAACAAGGTGATTCGATTGGGTTGATTACGGTTAATTTAGGTTGCGCGCAACAACAACAACAACAGCAACAACAGCAACCACTACAGCAACGTCCACATTGGCAGTAAAAGGAATAGGCAGTAAAAGAATGAACCAATCACCGGACCATCGGTGTACGTCACAACGTGCGGACGTTGTTGTTGTTGTTGTTGTTGTTGTGGTTCATTCTTTTACTGCCTATTCCTCTACTGCCAAAAAGGGTATATGGTATACTGTTTTACCTTTTCATTCTCGTACTGCCCAAGATATTTCTCTCACTGCCTAACTGACCATTTTCTAATCTCACATACCAAATTTTGTCTCACATTGATTGATTTCTAAAAACTTTTTGCCTGTCTTATTAATAATAATAATAATAATAATGGTTTTATTTCCTTTTGGATCATCATGAAAAAAAAGTCATGAAAAAAGTTATGTAACAAAAATTCAAAATATTCAATATACAAATTTCAATAAGATCACACTTTAACAAAACTCATCTAACCTATTAAAGCATTTTTCAATCAGGTAACTGCGTAGTCTTTTTTTGAATACAATTTTAGAATCGAGTTTGCTGGCATCTTTCAGGACAATAGGTAAACAATTAAAAAATCTACACCCAGCATAAATTATTATTATTATATTATTATTATAATATATATTATTGATCCGGTTTAAAATTTCATTCGTTTTATGACATTTTATAGACATTACCAATCTGTTCACTTTTTCAATCTAATTTCTCTATTACTTTGCTTTTAAAATCCAATAATAGAAATTACATCAAACCATATAGGTACTACAGTATGATAATAATAATAATCTATATCTTTATTACCATAATTAGCATAATGGTAATCATTTCTTCAGTTTATCTTGTCATATATGTGAACACATAAATATTATTATATCAAGCTTCGTGAATATATTAGTGCTTTCTTTGTTTTATATTTTACGCTTTGTAACTTACTTATAGTGGATTATATGTAGGCCTAATATTTGTATATTGCACGGTACGTTATTTGTATATGTATATGTATTTTTTTTTTGCATTGGTTATGTTTTATGAACTTAAGTTTTTTGATTATATTATTTGCATTTTTGTTTTGATGAGAAATAAAAGGAATTTCAACTCAATTTGTCATTCATTTTCCATCAAGACATGTGAATATATTGCTTGAATAACCACACATTTATATATCACTGTTATTGTTTGCAGATTGTTCTTTATTGCTAACATTTACTGTTTATCCATACTTCCCTTTTGGATACTTTATACTGGCCACAATTTATTTTTCTTCTTCCCCACATATTGGTCAGCTTCTTTGGGTCTTGCTTTAATTTATTTTAGTACATTCATTTATAAACTCTATCTATTAATTCATCTAATCATCTATTCATCTATCTATTAATGAGTTTAAAACCAATTGGCACATGTTTTGTTTTGTAATTAGTGTAGGCCAATAACATAGACATAGGCAAAATTATATATGGCCTATATTTTATGAATAAGGGTGTGGGGGAGAAGTACAAAGTCCTATCCGATGTATTTTAAACCACGCGTTTGACTGCAATACAGGGTGTCAATAAAATTACGTTTCCCTGTGTCAGGAACGTGAAGTTACCAATTTCTTAGCATCATGCACTTCACTTCAATTCGGGGTGGTGTTATATGAGAGGACGTGGGGGGGCAATGAGCCAAGTGTTTCCTGTTATTTTCCAGGCCGTATTGATGAATAATAAGTTGCACTTGGCATACAGTTTTGATTTCATACCTTTTATATCAGGAAGTTTTTATAGTTGCTAGAATATTTCAGGACTTGGCTCCAAGTTTTTACCCGTCAGGGTTTTTGGTGAGATTTTGAAGAGTTGAAGTGGTTAAATGATAGTATCGACTAATGCTGGCCTTCCATACCTGCGTTATTCGGATTGCGGATTCGGTAAGCGTTTTCTAAGCCACCATGATGATAAAACGACCAATCAGTGACGAAAGTTACGCGATTTCTGATTGTTGAGCTCGCCTCAATTCCACCGCCTTGCGAAACCGAAACGCAAATCGCCTTCATGGAAGGCCAGCATAATGGTGGCCTTCCATGAATGCGATTTGCGTTACAGTTTCGCAAGGCGGTGGAATTGAGGCGAGTTCAACAATCAGAAATCGCGTAACTTTCGTCACTGATTGGTCGTTTTATGATCATGGTGGCTTAGTAAACTGCTTAGCAAATTCGCAATCCGATTAACGCAGGTATGGAAGCCCAGCATTAGTCGACGTCATATCATTATGTCCATACCAAGTTTCATCAAAAACTTGACTTCCGTTTGACATGTGGAGTGCAAACAAATCGTCCTTCAAGTATACAATAAAATTTAGTCTTCGCTTCGCCCATTCAGAAATGAATAGATTTAATATTAACGAAATATTTATCAAAAGCCCTCGGCAAGATTTACATATCTATAGGCTCAACTTGATCGTGTTTGTAAACACTATATCTGTCCCTAATCCGATAGTCACGCGGCAGTGTCAGATATCTCCAGATCAGCGGGTTGTGACCCAGTCGGGAAATCTACCCTTTGGACGACTTTTATCAGAAGATAGCAAGCCCCATTTATTTTTCCCAATCAGCAGATAATTCAGTGGGCACGTTATTTCACCCCCCCCCCCCCCGCACCGCCTTCTTGTCAGGATATCTCGAGATAATACCATCATATAATCTTGAACCATATCTAACAAACGTAAACATAGCGACAGTAGCATAATAACTTTCATTATTCATATATATTTTTTTTAATAACATCGAAACTTGATACAAAATCATTGTTCCCCAATTAAGACTTATTCATTATTGGAATAATTTTATTATTATTCATAAAATAATGAAAAATTATTCATAATTGGAATATAATTTTAAATAACTAGGAAAACGCTATATACGCGTTGTTAGACGAGCGGAGAGTAATAGTATGTCGACTTCTTTGTCAAACTATTTCCTAAATTCGCCAATTGGGTGACATTTAAGTTATAAATGGGTGAAAACGGCTTCGAGTGGTACCAATTTAGCACATTTCATGTTTTTTCTTCAAAATGGCTGACGCAATCAAGCTGAGAATTTCCAGAAATGTGTATCAAGATGTAATTCAACTTCACACAAAATTTCATTTTTTTGGAAAATAAAAATATTTTCATTTTTTTCCGCCGTGTTATTCTAATGGGTATTTTCGAAATTTCTAAAATTCATAAAACAAAACCTTATCATCCGATAATGCCACAAAACTATACAGATCTAAGTTGGATGAGGAACCATGATGAAAAAAAGTTTGAAGTTGATAGCTCTAGCCGTTTGACCTGTGGAGAACCGAAAAAAAACATAAAAACAAAACAAACAAAAAACATAAAAACGAACACCAATTTTTTTCAGTATGTCAAATTGAATCCTCGCTGAAGCTCGTCTAATGAAACAAATATAATCCCAAGCATGTGAAGCTAAATTGATGTTTTTTTTTAATTAGGACTCAAAGGCCATTGAAGATTCCCAGCCAGTCTTCAAGACACAAGCGCAAGTTCCAAGAATTCAGGCACCAGTGACAATCGCTGCAGAGGTCGAATCTAAAAACGGTCAGTTTAGATGAAATCCACCATGTAATTCAAATTTCATTTCAAAGTTTTTTCAGCAAAATGAACAATTAAACAATTGAAGGTAATTTGTGATTGACTGTCTATTCAGTATTTAGTATACCTTGATATTCATTGGATTATTAGTGAATAATTTGTCTAAAATTAACCTTGATCTTAATCGAAAATCCAATCTGAAACCAGACTGTTGTCCCCAAACCAGAAAGTTGAAAGAAATCAGAAAGTTTGTTGAACTCAATCATCAGTCAATCAGTTGGACATATTTTTGTATCATTGAGAATTTTGAAAATTCATCATATTCTCAAAATTTGTTTATAAGTTATTTGGATCTCAACGGTGAAAATACTTCATCCATCCATTTGGTGAAAATTCAATATCACATATCTAAATATACTTTATTTCAAATTGAAATACGAGTAATTCATAACCAAGAAGTTCAGGTAACAAGTGACTGTGAGTATTTGCATATTTTTTCTTCATCAATTTATAGCCTATATACCTACTCCATTTTATGAATTTAATGCATGGATCCATATAGGATTGTATACTCCTTAAGCTAGCCTTCCAGAAACGCGGTACTCTCTAAGCGTTTTTTTCAGCCGCCATGATGATAAAACGACCAATCAGTGGCGAGAGCGACGCGATTTCTGATTGTTGAGCTCGCCTCAACTCCACCGCCTTGCGAAAGCAAAACGAAAATCACGTTCATGGAAGACCAGCTTTAGATTTTTATCGTTCGTAGCTCGACTTTTGTTTTTTCAGGTCCCGACCAATACATTCCTTCCGACGATCTACACACGGTGAACCCCAACGGCAGGGTCAAGATTCAACTGGAATCGGATGGACGTGCGTCTTGGAAACCAGTGTCTGTGCCCACATTGTTACATCAGACGGCAGCCGATTACCCACACAGGGTAGCGCTCGCTGCTAAACGCGAAGACGGGACGTGGCAGAATATTACTTACAAAGAGTACGAGACATTGATACGCACCTGTGCCAAAGCGTTCATCAAGCTCGGCTTGAAGAAACACCACACAGTATGCATCTTGGGCTTCAACACCCCAGAGTGGTTAATATCGGACTTGGCAGCAATATTTGCAGGGTGAGAAAGTAGCAGAGAACCGTAACAATTGAAGATAGGCGTGGTTCATCAATTGGCCATCTAGATCTGTATCGTTTGTGGTCATTATTATCATTATTGTTATTTATTTTCTTCCAATGGGCATATTCATTTGATGATTCATAATGTAACATAATATGGAATGTCAATCGGTGGATAAAGAAACAGTCACATAGATAAAAACAAATATGAGATGATAATATGGGATGATGGAATGACGGAATTTCACTTTTGACAAATACAGTCATTCAATCTGTTCCATATAGCTCACACTCGTACTTACGTACCACATAGTCAGTTTATTATGAAAAAGTGAACATTTAATGATATCATAATTGAAAATCTCAAATTTACTACAATTAAAACAGCCTTTCGATTGGATGTTATTTTAGGCATCAGAGGGGAAGAAAACCAGAGTAGAAATTATTTTGTCAGAGTTATTTGATTTATGACATGAGCATTATGAGCAGTTGTACTTCAGGAATATTATATTTCATCATAAACTAACCTGTTGCATGAGTGTATTATTGAACGATTACCTATAGTTTAGTTGATTGCATTTTCACAGACCTGTATATTGCACAAATACAAGGTTAAATAAATTATACAGTCTAACAATATAATTCAGGCTCATATAATTACAATAAGATCAAATATATACAAATATTATTCTTTTATATATATATATTTACTATATTATATTTATATACATATTGAATTTATATATATTATCTGATTTAATAATATAATTATGATTTAGACCTACTTATGCGATTATGCAAATAGATTCAATCGACTGAGATGTGATGAAAGGGAAACTAGGCAACAAAGCTGACTTGAGTATCTTGCTTCCAGAGGATTTGCGGCAGGAATTTACACGTCCAACTCTGCAGAGTCCTGCTTTTACTGCGCAGAAATCAGTAGAGCCAACATCATAGTCGTCCAAGACAAGAAACAGCTGAGCAAAATATTAGAAATCAAAGACAGACTGACACATCTGAAGGCCATAATACAGTATGATGGTGAACCTACGGAAGAAGGTGTCATCAGCGTTAGTAAAATGTTTTAATATTTATTATGGTGCGGTTGTTATTTTGCTTCTTTAACCTGCTCATTATTTGACTTGTTAGACGAGATTTAGCGAGGATTCAATTTGACATACTGAAAAAAATTGGTGTTCGTTTTTATGTTTTTGTTTTTTTTATGTTTTTTTGTCGGTTCTCCACGGGTCAAACGGCTACAGCTATCAACTTCAATTTTTTTTTTATGATGGTTACTCTTCTAACTTAGATCTGTATAGTTTTGTGGCATTATCGGATGGTAACTTTTTTTTAATGAAATTCAGAAATTTCAAAAATACCCATTAAAATAACACGGTGGAAAAAAGGAGAATATTTTTATTTTCAAAAAAAACGAATTTTTGCGTGAAGTTGAGTTACATTCTGATACACATTTCTGAAAACATTCAGCTTGATTGGGTGAGCCATTTCGAAGAAAAATCATAAAATGTGCTAAATTGGTACAAACTCGAAGCAGTTTTCACTCATTTCTAAGTTAAATGTCACCCAATTGGCAAAGGTAGGCAGAAGTTTGGCCAAAAAATCGTCAGACCATTACTATCCGCTCGTCTAACAACGTACATATGGCGTTTTCCTAGTAAATCAAAATGCGATAAACCTTGCACTGCTTATTAATGCGTAAAATGGGCCCAATAGATGAATCTCTCCTTACATCTTTAATCAATAAAATGACAGATAGCTGTCGTTCTAGTCGAACAATGTTTAATTTTTTTCTCATGGCTGCCGCCTCACTTGGCGTTCCCAGATCTCTCACTACTAACGGACGAGTGTTTCGAACCGCCATAAATGATTGGGATAGTTCTGTACCAAACTCTTGGCAAATGTAATTAAATTGTTTCAAGGTGGATTCACTTAGACCTACTATTTATGTGAATGAATTGAAAACTCTCACTTTCCATAGAAACTCCATTTTTAAATAAATACATTGAAGTATTCGCGTTATGGCAGCATTGAATTGTAGATAGTATTCCTTATTAAATACAGGCAGACAAGATAAACAGATTGTAGTTGGTTATGAATAGAAATACATTTTCAGATCTAAATGTGGATCAAGATGCATTGAGGGTTGCGTTTGTTTGCGGCTGGGAGATGGTGCCTTCACTTATCTTGAAAACACGTACCATACCGTGAGGACTTTTCTGTGTAATATGGATCGCTGCTCTATCTGGTGTGTTTTGTAGAAACGGCTGATGGGCTGGCAAACTTGATGACAGCTAGCTGACCTTGAACATACCGTTAGTTCTTTCTATCACCACTTATCCACGCACAGTCGATAGTACTTTAAACGTGGACCGTGAATCGGAACATATTTTTAACATGGGAGGGATAGGAAGTGAAGACACCATCTCCAACGGGCAAACGCAACCCTCAATGCATCTTGATGTGCATGTAAAATGAGGAAATTGATCGTTTTAAGAGGCCGCAGGCGCTCGTATTTCACGCCGCAAACTCTCACGGCCGTAATTTTTGTGATATCAATATGAGTGTTTTTGCATTCTGTAAGTGATTGAAAAACGAAGGTTACCGTAAATACAGAATTTTGAATAAAAAATTTGTGATTTTTCAAATTCTTCAAATGGTGAATGGAAAAATATCTAATTTACGATAACCTAGATACATATTTTCTAATACCGAAAAAAAACATAGAATATGAAATATATCAGGAGTGTGAGCTAGGGAATTAATGGCGTTTATGTGAATCTGAGTTCGGCGGGCTAGTCTATGGGTGGCGCCAAGCACACGATGCATGTTAAACTAGAGTCTGAAGCGAGCGAACAACGAGCCCGTGTAGAGCGCCTGCGGCCTCTTAAACAAGCCTGAAATATTTCGCACTGCAGACCTACTTTCGACGCAATTATACAACCATTGTTCTGTGGCGTGGTAGCTTAATGTACATAATTTGTTGGATCCAAGTACGTTGGATCAAGTGCAGCGTAATGGGGGATCCCCCCCATTGTTTCAGTCACCAGCCACCACTGAGGTTACAGGTGATACAGTGCTCTGTGTTTTCAGTGGGAAGAAATGATGACAATTGGTAGCGAGCAGCCAGATAACGACCTTGACAGTGTTCTGAAAACCATGGCCGTCAACGAGTGCTGTACTATAGTTTATACTGTGAGTAAATCAGATGAACGTAATGAAGGCAAATTTCATATAACATTGAAATAAACTAATATACTTGTATCCACAAAAGAAGGTCTACCAACAAAATAATTGTGAGAACTTCAATAACTAAAATAATGATACTGCAACTTCAAGGTTTTATTTTTTATTTTTTTATATTGGGTTTTAACGACACACTATACTGATGGCTATGATCTATTGGCGTCGGTGAATGCATGAATGAGATGATGAGATGAAAGGCTATTTTGTTAGGTGTTTTGGATGTTGGGAAGGAGTCGGTCGTAGCCTGTTGTTGAGGAACCATCCCAGTATCAACCTGAACGACAGAGGGAAACCACGAAAAACCCCTGTCAGGATGGTCGACCATGGCGGGAATCGAACCACGGTCTCCCAAATATCAAGGTTTTAACGTGTTTGATAAGTAGTTGCGTTTCTTATCACAAAGCTCGTCTTGAACAATGATTTTACTCTAAAAATATCACGGCTATGTAAAGATAACGGTGATTTTTGTATTTATTCCATTGGAGGAATACCTTCTTCTTCTGCAGATATGATTGCGGGTATAGTAATAGATCCTTGTAAACAGTTAACGATCATTTCCTTTGCACTATCCTAAACACCTAAAAAAATAGCCCGTCATCTAGCTCAGCTCTCCATTATCTCAGATTCCCATCATTTCATTAATTGTTCTCCAGCACTCATAGATCGTATTGATCGTAATTAAACCAAGTACGTATAATGAATACGTATGTTATTAATGGCATGGTATAATGTTTCCAGTCTGGGACAACGGGCCACCCTAAAGCAGTGATGTTGAGCCATGACAGCCTGACGTGGGCTGCCAGAGTTTTATCCGAGTACGTGGGATTGGTCAAAGGTGAAGAAGTGTTTGTCAGCTATCTGCCGTTGAGTCACATAGCCGCTCAAGTACGTATTACATCTAGGGCTGCCAACAATGATCGATATATAGATAATGATCGATATCTATTCAAACGTTGGGATACTCGATTCGGTTTTCCCCACACGATATTTTCGATTATCTGTCATCGATTGGATTATTTTTATATTTTACATTTTTTTATTTTTATATTATACATTTCTCATTTCTAAAATTCTGAAATGCTCATTTCTGTTTCCAGGGTTTCGATATATACGTTGCACTCACAAATGCCGCTACAATATATTTTGCTGACAGCGATGCTCTGAAAGTAAGAATTTTATCCAGTTATTTATTCCATATAAAATATGACACAACTCCACTGTTCCCCATCCAAACCTAAGGACGGTGGGATTGTTAGGCCAGGAAACCGTATGAATTCTATGGAATATTATCATTATTATCGTCATTATGAATCTTTACATTTCATGTAAACACATATTATCGTCTCTTTACTCTTGATTTTATCATGATTACTAAACTCGATATTATAAATACCTTTTCTGATTTTGCTTTTATTATTGATGAATGATGATAAAAAGAAATAAGTCAGGGTATGGAGGTAGGCGGGGTCATGATAGAGCGGTAGTCATAAAGGGGGCTACATTAGATGTCGGTAAATTCTCTTTCTTAAATAGGACAGGTAGGGACTGGAATGGGCTTAGTAGAAATGTTTTTGAAGGGGATGACATCAGGTTAAAGTTATTCCGTCAGAGGGTTAAGGAGATGGTGGGACAGGGGTACTTAGGGAACTTGCCACCGCGCATTTATGTGCATTTGCAAGAGTTAAATAATAATAATAATAATGATAATATTTCACTGGAATATTATCAACAAAATTCCAGCACTGTTAATGTGGTATCATATATGCACAAGAATATGTATATGATAAATCATTTATTAAACAGCTTTGAATACATGTTATGCAAATACTAAAACAGGTAACATGAGTAGACTACATATGCTATCAATATTCATTGGCTATCTACATGTCTTTGAATTCTTTACTCTACTGTTTTTTTTTTTTCAATAACATCGAAACTTGATACAAAATCATTGTTCCCCAATTAAGGCTATGGATGAAAAATAGGATCGTTTGGACGGGGCACCACAAGGGCGATCTTACCACCCCATATTAATTATTCAAAACAAATTGGCTTCAACACCAGAACTGCACTGTCTGTGACCATAATATTCCGCCGCAGATAAAAGTTTTTCAGTTTCCAAAAGTCCGGAACACATTATAAGTAAAAACCGTTTCTGTGATATATATCCGGACATTACCAGCATTGGTATTGAGAGTAAACAAAACACACGAATGTTGATATCTTCCACTTTGAACCAAGTCTCTTGGGCAATGTATAATATAAATCCTGTGACAATGAAGTCTCATCGTATCTATCTTATTACTGGCCAGTTTTGGCATTATTGAACAAAAATTATTATAAGGCTAATAAAACTTGCTCTTAATAACGTATTGTGAACATTCAGGTTTGATCCTGTATTATTGAGAAATACCTCAAATTTTAATATCCATGCTTTTTATTACCCAGGAGACTTAGCCTCGACGACATTCACGCGTGAATACAAGAACGTGAATGTGTCCATATTCACGGCCAGTCGAGGCTAAGCCCCCTGATCAGAAAGCGAATGCGAGCAATAATTCGCAAGTGACAATGCAGGCGATGTTGCAATCAGCGAGGAGTATCGAGCAATGCAAGATGGAATAATAACAGAACCAGTTTTTCAGAACATAGACTCAGGACATCGTATTTCCACAATCGCTGACAACATTCATTAATCAGAACGTTATATAATAATAAGTTAACGAAGTATTATAGATGTGGTTTATATTTATAATGTCTACAATATACAGTCTACTAAAATACTTGATTTATTGTCTCTAACTATAATGAATGACTATTTCTCAAGTTTAAAAGTTTCTATAGTTTCTACATTTCTTGGTGATCTCCTACGTCGGCCGCATCCAATTACGTTCCTATCTATCTCAACTGTACTAATAATAAACTCTCTCAAAATCTTATCGCCCTACAAATCGACCAACTCTACTGAAAACCAAGTGTACTAAATACCAACTGATCTCAACTTATATTTCATGAACAACCTATACAGAAGCAACCTTTACAAATTCTTATCATCTTTTAGTTGTATCAGGTTTTTTAATGATGGTTTAGATTAGGTTGGTAAGGTTTGATTCAAATGATATTTCTAAAGTGGAGGAGCCAAACCTTCCACTTTAACTTCTGTACAAGTTGCTCAAGAGGTAGAAGTTTAGGTCAGTTAGTTTTCAGTAGAGTTGATTTTTAGTACAGTTGGTACCTTCTGTTGTTATCTTTTATCTCAATTGGATAACAATGACTTTATGTCTAGCTTAACTTGTTTATAGTACCGGTATATAATAATTACTATATAGAGGCTACGGTACTTCTCACTCTAACTCTCATGCTGTTTACGCTCTTCAGGGCAGTCTGGTGAACACACTGCAAGAAGCTCGGCCCACGATGTTAATCGGAGTTCCGAGAGTTTGGGAGAAGATAAATGAGAAGATGAAGTTAGCGGCTGCTCAGGCATCGATACTGAAGAAAGGAATTGCTGCCTGGGCAAAAGCCATTGGCCTACAGCATAATATTGATAAAATGAATGGGTATGGTTAATTTACAGAAATTAGCAGTTTGTATTGATTTAAAACAATTGAATGAGCAAAGCGAAAACTCAAGTTTGTCGTAGTTGAAAAAGTTTTTTTTTACTTGCTTGCGCTTCATAGGTCAAACGAGATTACAAATTGTCTTTGAAATTTGGCATAGATATGTTTTATTATCTACGTCGATACTGTGTAGTTTTTGAGGGCCAATCGGTCGAACCACTTTTGAGAAGAACCATTTCAGAATTTTTAAAACTCTCTCATAATAATAACACAGCGGAGAAAATTTTGAAAAAACATGCTCTTCGGATAAATTCAAATTTCCATGGAATTTAAACATGAAAATGATACACGTTATTCTCAAGTTTTACTAAAATAGGATCAGCCGTTTCATGGAAAATAATTTAAATGTGTGTTTTTTTTAATCAGTCAAAACGTTGTTAAGAAGATCGAAAGGTAAAACCAAACAGATATTGAAACAATTGAAGGAATAAGCAACAAGTTCAACAGGAAGGCTGTGACTAATTGGTTTCAAAATCAAAGTATGTGTACAGCTTTCCATTGCATTTGCAGGACTACATTGCTTATCTCACAACTCATGCGTGGCATTTCCCAGTAGAATATATCATGCATTGATGGCAGTTCCGTGTAATTGAACTTCGACAGTGGATAGTTTGATCAAGCTATGCCCAATAACATTGACCAGTCAATTCTATAACCGATATGCCTTGTAACGATAATTGAAAGGATTAAAAGCAAAGTGGACCAACCCAATTTTTTTCTCAAAATGATCTATTCGAAATCACTTCATTCGTATTGTGTTATTTTTATGTTATTTTGTTTATTTTTTTTTTTTCATCACTAGTTTCAGAGGTTTAAACATGTGGACCAAGCTTTCTGGCCTTCATTATATTTTGGAGCAAAACGAACCAACCCACATTGGAAGTGTTTTGTTTTGACTTTTGGGTTGGTCCACTTTGCTTCTGATCCCTTCAATTGCGAATTAGTATTTTCAACACTAGAGTCAATGATTCTGAGGCTTGACTTCACTTCTTAAGACACACGATTCTTCTCACCGTTGTCTTTGACATCGTTTAACAGCACATATGGAACCAGCAGCTTACCTCAACTTCTCTTTGTGATGTTTCACTCGTAAATCTGCCAGATTATTATTTTTCTGTAGTGGACTCAGAGTGACTGTCATCACCAATGAGAAGAAGAGGACTGAGCATATTTATTCATCCAACTTTGATGTCAAAGCATAATCTCCTCCCATTTCTTCTTCACAAAAAAAAAGTACCTAGGTAGATCTTACTGGAAAGCGTACACTTTTCCCCCCCATAAGATTACACTCTGGACTCCTTTTTTAAAAATATTACATGAACAGTTTCGGCAAAAAGTTATGTGAAATTTTTTTTCAAGCCACCGATATTGGTCTGTATTGTGCTGTCAATACATCACTATTCGGTAACATTTCAAATGGGTTAGTATAGTCTAGACAGAACAGAATAAAATTGTGAAATTGAGTCTTCGCTTCGCTCATCCAATTATGAATGTGTCAATTTTCCAGACTGGATGGTGTTTCGTTGCAATACAATCTGGCCAATGCGCTAGTTTTTAAACGTGTTCGACAAACTCTCGGTTTTGACCGTTGTAAATTCTTGTTTTCCGGAGCTGCGCCTATCTCGACTGATGTTAAGAAGTACTTCTGGAGTCTGGATTTACCAGTGACGGAGGTAACACAAGTCCTCAATCTTATCTCTGAATTCATTCTAATGTATTAAATATTAATAGTATTTCATATTATTTGTTAGTTACCGATATATAACTATTAACGCTTCATCTGCAATTTTATACCATGATTTTCATGTTCCAAGTTCAAACGCAAAGTTAGAAAGTCAGCAAATTCCGCAATAGACCATTTCAAGAATTTAATGCGCAGGCGCGTCCCACCTCCTAGCAGCCGAGATCGCTGGTATTGCATTCTGGGAGTTTTAGTACTGTTCAAAAAGTCAGCCTGCTTATCCACAGGGTTAAAGGCAAAACACCAAGATATAAAACTTGCATTATCTCTCATCCTACTCACTCTGACAGTGTCTAAATCTCTCAGTATATAGTAAACATATAAATGTTGAAACTACTATCATATTATAACTTGATACGTTCACTGTAACGCACAATAATATAAATCAAGCGTGCTAAATAGCATTGACAGGATAGGACTTTCAAACTCGGCTAATAACATCCCGTTCTAGTTCGATGGCTCATTCATTTCGAAAATGGTCTATTGAGTGCCCCCAAGCAAGAACACGCTAAGTGACCAAATGCCTCTTTCGAGATAATTAGGTTTGAAAAGGACCCGTGTCATGCGCAAGGCTGTGACAGGTCCAGACTCGAATGGGTGCTACCATCTAGTAGTGAATATTTAAAGTAATTCAACTGGTATAGTCGATAATAAAGACGACAAGGAAGCTTTTGGCAATGAAAAATGCAAGACCAGCATGTTCATCCACGTAGCTGCTCAATTATGGAAGTCTTGCTTCAGACAGCATCCAAAGCTTCTGTACATTGAAGAATGTAGAACCTGCGCACGTGAGGTTTGAGTAGGTCAATGTGTTGATTCACTCTGGTTTACAGTTGTTTGGCTTGTCCGAGACCAACGTACACACTCTGAACAATGCGACTAGATTCCGATTGCACAGCGTTGGTAAAACGCCGCTGGGATTATACACAAAGATTGATAATCCAGATGAGGACAATCAAGGGGAGGTGAGCAATTAAGTATTGGCTATTGTGGAACAATTTACAATTTTTCTAGTCATTTTTGTAAACGTTCTTATTTAGATGATACCTTCAAATAGAACATTAGAATGTCAGCTTTGAAAGATTCTATACGCATTCAGAGGATTTTTTTTCATTCATTAGACTTCTTAGACATTAGACATTAGTCTAATTAGACATTAGACATTCAACTTCTCATTCATAGACTCAACATTTGTTCAATATTCACTGTTATATTACTTTAAATGTTATTCCATTCTGTTCATCATCGATTATTGTATTTATATCAACTCTTTCACTCTTTTTTGTTAGTTATGTTACTTTAATGCATAAATGTTTTCATGTAATTATTTGTTGATATCTACGTATCTTGTAACAATCTCGCCTGGAACCGAGAAAGGTTGTGTATATATTAGTGCTCAACCTTCATGTGATCAGCCGATTGTGATTTCGGCATTTTAGCGGAGCATTTAGACTGTGATAGCATGCGTAACCATGGTGATAATTACTCCAAACTTCCAGGTAGAGCTAGATACTCCCATGTTAGTAATTCCAGCACAAACTTGTTTAATTATTATTTAGTCACAATCAGTTGGTCACATTGCGACTATTTTACTAAACTAATGTAGTTTTACTGAGACAAGTGGCTATTATGCTGAACCATCATTTAGGAGACTACTTGGTTCGATTCCTGATATGGTCGACCATACCATGCTGGCAGGGGTTTTTCTTAGTTTCTCTCTGTCAATACTGGGATGGTTTCTCAACCACAGGCCATCACTATCTGACAACATCTACCATGGCAATGGCTTTCATCTCATCACCCCATTCATTAATCACCAATGCCAATAGATCTCTGTCATCATTACATTGCATCATTAAAATTGAACCCAAATTGAATTGAACCAATATGGTTTGACTATTGTCAGCATATATTGGTTATATGTACTGTGAAATAGATCATGCAGAATGTGTGTAGATTTATCTTGGATCATGTGAACTTATATTTCTTCCCTTGAAGATTTTCGATGAATATTATTTTTATTTTATTTATCAGCATCAAAAATGTTGATAAAAAATTACCAATTGGTATTAGACAAATATTCAATATTGAATATTATCAATACTAATATTCAATAATAATAGGTTTAATTTAGTTTGATTCAGTTTTATTAGCTCTTTGCATACACTTATACTACATACACATGTTTTTAAAACAAGCAAGTATAAAAATTGTCATTGTGATAAGCTATCATTATCGAATATTGAAAACGATTGGAAAAAAAGAAAATAAACAACTTGAACAACTTTTAAACAACCAAGCATCTTGATGTTTGGAGCATCTTACATTTTCCACCATTAAATGGTTTTAAAAAAAACAGTCGACTATACCATAGTTAGCTTGCCGACATACAGAGAAAACATATTTCTGTTTCAATAAAGAACTGCAATACTAACATTGTGGTTCAATTTCTTCATTACAGATAATGTTGAAGGGCCGCAACATCTTCATGGGCTACCTCAACGAACCGACCAAGACTGCAGAGGCGTTCGACAAAGAAGGATGGTTCCGTTCCGGAGACCTCGGTACCATTGATCCAGAAGGTTTCGTTTACATCACGGGAAGAATCAAAGAATTGATCATAACAGCTGGAGGAGAAAACATATCGCCGGCACTGATAGAAAACGTTATCAAGGAGGAACTTCCGTGCGTCAGTTATGCGGTGATAATCGGGGATAGACGGAAATTCCTCAGCATTTTATTGACCCTGAAAACCGAGGCAGTGCTGGAGACGGGAGAGCCGCTGGACCAGCTGAACAAGGTGGCGACAGATTGGTGTCGTGGAATCGGTTCCTCGGCTGACACGGTCACGGAAATACTGGCGAGCAAGAATGGAAACGTGTACGCAGCGATACAAGCCGGTATCGATCGGGCTAATGCGAAATCCATCTCGAATGCTCAACGAGTGCAAAAGTTTGCCATTCTACCGAAAGACTTTTCAGTGGGAACAGACGAGCTAGGTAATTATCCGTTCAGTATATTTCTAAACAATATTTATTGAATGAAAAATGATCGACCATGGGCCATAGCAAGTATATCTATGGTCTATGGTTAGATTTTAGAAGATTGAGATCAATTGATTTCAAACTTATTCTATTGTTTCAGGTCCCACGTTGAAAGTGAAGCGAAATGTTGTAGCGATCAAGAACGCAGATCTAATAGAATCTTTCTACAACTCAGAGTAGGTTACCATTTGTCCAGAATATATAACTTCCCTCATGAAATATGTAGTAACAGCATAAATGTTACAACATGAAAATTGTCAATGTGTAATGAAGAACCCAACACGAATTGCCGCTCAAGACTGAAACTTTAGTGAGGAGGTCAATCTCATCCCAAGATTCATCTGATAACAATAAATGGGCAAACACAACAAATGCGTTGTGAGATGAGCGAGATATCTGAATAAGAGTTGTTAAAGTAGTTCTACCCTTGCTACGTTATCAACTCTGATATTCTACACACCTTGACAAAAATGAAAAATACTTCATGGTTGGGCAAATATCGAATCCAGAAAGCAGTGAGACTTGGCAACATAATTCTGCTATTATTTCTATTCATTTTAAGAATGATTACAGTTGATTTTTTTTTTTTTTTCAAAACGGCTGGTTCGAATTGTACAAAAAACGGTGATAATGTGTATCATTCATGTGTACACATTTATAGAAAAATTTATTCTATTTGGAGTGATTTTATTTTTCGTTTTTTTTGCTCAGCCTGATCTTATGGGGTTTTTAGAAACTTTGAGATGATATTTCTCAAAATTGGTCTAACCGATTCATTCTAAAAACTATACAGTTCTACGTTGGATAATTCTGTGTGTACCAAAAAAGTTTCATATAGAGCAGTCAAACCGTGCGATCTGTGCAGTGCCCAAAAAAAACAAAAAAAACATAGAGACGAAGCTCTATAAGAGTGGAATGGAGTCTTCGCTATCGCTCATCTAATAAAAATAATAATAATTCCGTTTATTGTCATTTAATCGTTATACAGTGTGTATGGATCAAAATTACATGTACAATGATACGATGTAGGCCAACATACTCTTTTTCCTCAAACAATGGAGAACAATGAAATAAAACATTGTACATTTATTATGTCTTCCGTGTTACTTTGTTGTGAATGTTTTCTTCTAATGATAAATGGGGTCTTGTAGAAACAGTTCAAAAATGTACTTGATTCTCAAATTTCCTACTTCATCTATTAATATAGTTTAAGGGTCAGTAATAATCTGTCAAATTTTTTGAGTGCAATATTAGAAAAATAAATTGAATTGAAAACAATAAAAGTTGTACATGAAATACCGGTAGTTTATTTCATTCAATGTAAGGTCTGATACAAAAGTGAAGTGTATGAATGAAATCCTTCACAAATCAAGTTATGAGTGTTGGTGATCAAGAGATTTTGTGAATGGTAAGATGGTCAAGCAATCGGCAAACTATCGCGGCAGAAAGTAATAGTTTACTAAATAGCTTATACCATTGTATGTGATTATCTTCTCATGAGCTCAGTAAAGTAATGATATAGTGATATCACTTATACACTCGTATCCACGGAAGAAGAAGGTTGTCTACCATCAGAACAAACACAAATATATTTTATTTTATTCATTTATTTAGTAATTATCATTATTTTCAAAACAATATGAATATAATTTTGTCACAACCTAATTTGAATCATGAATATTAATGATACACAATAATTTGGTACACAAAAAAAAGGTACATACACACACACGCAAAGTACGATGTGGCGAGAAGTGATGTACGACTTTTCTGAGGAGGCTGCCGTAGCAGCTTCTTCGGTGTCGTGCGTCACGTCAAGATTGTTCATTTAAATTTTTGTTCACCTGTTTGTGTTTCGTTTTTTGTTCGGTTGGTCAACCTCTACTTTCCTGCAAAAACTTCTTTCTCTCTATGAAATGATATAGATGAATCGTAGGCCTGAACACAAATTGTGTTGTTGCGATAATGCAACTACGGATTGAAGAACTTAAACTCTACTCATTTTAGTTTTGTTTTCATGGGAATTTTATTTCCGCGTTTGATTTTGTATCATTGAAATGAATTATGGTTTTACTAATATTTTTTTACTCGATTTTGGTGATGGTATTTTATCCCTTAAAAGGAACAAAGTTTTTCAATCTCGTATCGTTTATTTAAAAAAAAAACACACACACACACTAAAGTGATCATAGGCACTTTTTGTGACAAAAGTGATTATTCCACATGTACATAGAATTTGAGTGCAATTATGAATTATAATTTATAATTCATAATTGCATAATTAATGAGGTTGAAAAGAAAGAAAATATTGAAAATAATGAAACCCACATAAGGCAAGGCTTGTGTGTGAGAAATTGGTTAGAGGAAAAAGAAAAATAGATACATTATTGCAAGATGAAGTAGAAGTACATATAGGCCTAACGTTACAAACCATTACAGCCGTGATATTTGTGTAGCCGAGATATTTTCAGAGTTTGATGATTTTTCAAAATGAGATTTATGATAAGAAACAAAACTATATATTCAGAAAGCATAAAACCTTGACTTTGCTGCAAGTTTATGTAATAACTGAGGGTTCTACAATTATTTTGTTGGTAGACAACCTTTTTCTTTTGTGGATACAAGTATATTACTATTCAATAGTCACAGTATTATTCAACATGCTATTATAGGAGAACGCAGAATATGCATTGTGCATGACGTCTACTTGAAAACTCAATACACACCTTGTCATAAGACATATATTCAAGAACTCTACACATCTTGGTGGAAACTGTCAAGTCTGCAAAGCCGTGAATATTCGTGCGCAAGATACTGAATCAAGAATGAGCACGATTTCAGACTACTGTACTTGGAAATGTATTCATTGAATGATTATTTTCTTCAGAACGGCTAGCCCAATCTCAGTAGAAATTCATAATGTGTATCATATTTTCATATTCGCATTTACCGATACATTCAGTGGAAATTTGAAGCTTTTTGAAGAGAATTGACGACTAGTGATTAGCCCGCCCACAAACGTCACAAAACAAAACATCCAATCAAATAGACATTGTTATGTGGGAAATTTAACATTTACCTATCAAAGTATCTCTAAATTCCCACATGAAGTATCGATCAAGGTGGCCTGGCGTTTAGCCACGCCTATCACTAGTGGTCAATTTTGTTTCCAACTTTTTCTGATGGCTCAATCATATGTTTTTTTCTCTAAAATTTGTTTTTTGTCCAAAGTGATTATAAACTGATTTGGCCCAAATACTATATAGTTCCAAGTTGAACAACTCTCCAAAAAAGTCTCCAAAAAGAGTTTCATGTTGATCAGTCAAACTGTGTGACCTGTGCAGTGCCTACAAAAAAAATTATGAAGCTCCATCAGAGTGGGATGGAAGTCTTTGCAATCTCTCACTCAATTATTATAAAGTGCAGTGATTTTACAAACGTTAAATTGATTTGTTAGCACGGCTGGGTGTTTCGAACCGCCAGAAATGATTGGGATAGTTCCACACTATGCTAAGCTAAATTAAATTAGATTGTTTCAGATTCACATAGGCCTACTATTCATGTGAATGAATTGAAAACTCTTCCTTTTCATAAAAACTCTATTTTTAAATAAAAACATTGAGTATTTGCTTAAATTGTGGATAGTATTCCTTATATTTGCTCCCCCACGAGATATTCTCACTGGGAGCTCGAATACTCATATGGATTATGTATGAAGTGTGATTTAATGTGTGATAAAAATGAAATAAAAATAAAATATAGCTATTTGGTGACGTCACGCACCAGAGCCACATCAAATTTCAAATTTGTGATGTAAATTTTAATGACATATTTTATTTATTTATTTTTTATTTATTTATTTTTTCATTCAGATGACTGTTTACAATAAAGTACCAGTATATGAATAGTCAATATCATAATAAATGTAAAATACACTCAATAATGCAGTGAAAAAACAAAAACATTGTCAACTTAAAATCGTCTGATTTCCGCTAAATGTCATAGTGTATATACATTTTCATTTAGCATAAAATCAGTAGTTCATGAGCAATCACAGATGTGTTTGCAACCTTTCTTGAATTCTTCTAAACTATAAATGCATTTCTGTTGAATAAAATTTTTTAATGTCCGCTTGAATAAATTATGATCAGATATTTTCTTAATACAACCTGGTAGCTGATTATATAAGGTAATACCTTTGTAGGCTTTGATTAAAATCAAGAAGACAGTTTTCAAACACTTCTTGTCCGAATGTGTCCGAAGATGGAATTGTGGTTATAATGCTAATACCCAAGATGCATTGAGGGTTGCGTTAGTTTGTTTGTTTGCGGGCAAACGCAACCCTCAATGCACCTTGCTATTACCACCCACACAAGGTAAAGAGATTGTAGTTATAGTCATGGATAGAGAATCTTATTTTCCACTGCTTCCTTGATCCCAATTTGATTCAACCAAGGCTGTGATTCATCATAATGTTTACCATGTTTACCTCTTTGAAGTTTACAAAATAATGGATTTGATTGTCCAAATCTTACATCAACTCAATCCGTGTTTTTATTCAATTTTAATGATAACTTTTGATAGAATATCAATGTTTTGAGTTCATGGAGGAAAGGTCATGAGGCGAACCACGTACATGATATTTCATCAACAATTTCCGTGGTTGCAAGTAAACCGTATTCCTACGTACAAAGGACCTCGAAGATCATCGCATCTATTGTATGGTTAGGTTTGTCAATATTGATTGATTCAGTACTGATTTACTTCTAGTTCAGTGCTATCCGATTGATAAACGATGAATTGCCAGGCATTCAGAGTATCCATATCTAAACAAATAAAATTAATTTGTCGACAATATCATTCCACTGGGTTGAATTATCACCAAATAATTATCTATAAAGAAGAAACTTTTTGCTTGAGGAATTATAATTCTGATGAGCTGCCACAAGGGCAGAGAATGATGGAAAAAATAATTGAATTATTAGAATAGAAGACTTTTAAATGATGATAACACATATTTAAAAACATTGAATCTAATAATAAAAAGTGAAAAATCACTAAAACCCAAAAATATATGATGATAATGAATATTGAGAGTAAATGAGGCTTGGTTGAAGATAAGATCAATATTGTAGGTAAAGATCAAGATCAATACGGTGTATCAGGTAAATGACAAACATACCGGTATCATTATTCAGATGAATCTCGTGAAATATGTTGAGATTGACAGCAAGAGTAGGACCAAATGAAATCTTTGATTGATCATATAGGCCCCACCATTATTCATGTTATGTTACATTGGAATAATTTTTGCTCTTGTCTATCTTACTTATAATATTTGTTACGGTATAGTAGGCCTACCATCATATTATTGTATTTTATTCTAGATCCATGATACACTGTAGGCCTACTAAATGAATAGATCAAATATATTTTTTTAAATGATATTCCAATTCTACATAATCAATTATTTGGATTTTATCATTGTATATCCACTTGGCAAGTGATTGACAGCAGAACTTTTATATAATTAAAAGAAGTTTCTCACTCTCTCTCTCTCTCTCTCTCTCTCTCTCTCTTTCACTGCGATTACTTTAGGTCCTGACCAAGTAATTCCTGCACATAATCTGTATACTGCCGAGCCTGATGGAAGTGTCGAGATCCAGCGAGGCACGGAAGGACCGACATCTCTACCACCGATCTCGGTGCCAGGAATGTTACACTTGGCGAGAACGCGATTTCCGACCGGCCTAGCTCTGGTGACGAGCGACAAAGATGGAAAATCTACAAAAAGAACCTTTACAGACTATGAGGAACTAGTAATCACCTGCGCAAAGGCATTTCTCAAATTGGGTCTGGAGAAATTTCATTCTGTTTGTATCTTGGGATCCAATTCAGAGGAATGGATAATTTCAGATCTGGGCGCTATATATGCTGGGTATGTGAGAGAAAAGAAACAGTACAACATTAATTAGAAGAACTTTAGCGAGGATTCAATTTGACATACTGAAAAAATTGGTGTTCGTTTTTATGTTTCTTTTTTTTATGTTTTTTTGTCGGTTTACCACAGGTCAAACGGCTACAGCTATCAACTTCTAACTTTTTTTCACTATGGTTCCTCATCTAACTTAGATCTGTATAGTTTTGTGGCATTATTGGGTGATAACTTTTATTTTTATGAATTTTAGAAATTTTAAAAATAGTTTTTACCCATTTATAACTTAAATGTCACCCAATTGGCAAATTTAGGCAAAAATTTGGCAAAGAAGTCGACGTACTATTACTTTCCGCTCGTCCAACAACGCGTATATAGCGTTTTCCTAGTTTCAGTAATACATATATTCTGTGTATATGTTTCATTGATATATTGAACTGCCATTAAATAATGAATTCATTGCTATAATATTGAATTACGTATATCATTTGATATTTCATCAAAACATATAAATGAAATAGCATATAATTTTGATAATTATGATGAAACTTTTTTTTCCATAAAACAACTTGAATTATACAAAAAACTTGAATATCAACTCTCATACAGTCCTTTGAGCTAAGATAACATATTAAATATCGATATATACTCTTCTTAAACTAAAATCATCAAAACATTGTATCAACAACAAAAATTGAACAAAAAAAACGTGTAATTTGTTTTGCAGTGGATTGGCTGCAGGAATCTATACTACAAGCTCACCAGAAGCCTGCTTACACTGTGCCAAAGCCGGCAGAGCGAATATCATAGTTGTACAGAATCAACTTCAGTTGAATAAAATAGTGCAGATCCGAGAGCAATTGCCGTTACTGAAGGCTGTTATACAGTACGAAGGAAAACCAATTCATAAAGGTGTTCTAAGTGTAAGTAAGCCATAGAATTCTGCTGTCATATTATAGTTATTATAACATATTATATAATATCATATAGCATTTAATATAGCATTGATTATATATGAATATTTCTGACTATTTAAATTCTGACAAATAATAAAATCAGTGCAAAAAGTCAAGTTTCAAGGCATTCTCAATATAGAAACATAATATAATATAGGCATACATCATACATTACCATTTCAAAAGTTTTGAAATTTAAATATTACCACAAATGAAACAATATATGATATGTCAATACATTTTTTGAAGATTCACAATTTTATCTCTTAAAATAAAAATAAAATACTGTTTCAATTTGTAATACCGGTTTACAGTGAAACCTTTATGCATCATTCCTGCATCCATCATTTTCCTGCTTGTATCATTCATTTTTCCTCATCCCACTTCTATATAATCAATGTTAAATTTTCCTGAGTGGGTGGTTTTATTTTCCTGGTCCCTTGAAAAACGATGGATAGAGGTTTCACCGTAATTAATCATAATAAAGACAAGAATAAGTTACTAGAGAGGCAAGTGATATTTTCTTGGACATTATAATTACTGTGAGTTCAATTGATTTGTTCACCGCTGGTTCCAGTGGGAAGAGTTGATGGACATCGGCAGGAGAGAAACGCACACTCGGATCAACGATGTGTTGGCGCACCTGTGCGTCAACGAGTGTTCCACGCTTGTCTTCACTGTGAGTACGATTGGAACATATTCAATACGCAACATGCGTAGTTTCACTTCCAATCGACACAAAACGAATATTTCCAACAGACGGATCGATAATATGGCGGACAAAAGGTGTTGAAAAATTATGAATGGGCTTGAAATGGCATTTAAAAAATGCAAATTACTCGAAACCTGCTGAAACGATCGAAACACACGTTTTTGAGAGGCTCTATTTTTACGTAAAGCTTGGATACAGGCTTCTATATTCTTTAGCCTGGTTTCCACTCCAATTTTTTTTCAGGTTGGCCAACGAAATTTTGACCGAAATTCCCTTTTGTTCACTCACAATTCAGAATTCCATCGAAACACGATGGCGCATTTTCGGACCAAGAAAGTTTTGGAAAAGTTGGGTCAACTTCAATAATATATATAAAAAAAGTTATGTTGCCATGTTGACTGCTTCTAGCCACGACCTTCCTGCTATCCAGACGGCACTAGATTTATTTTGACACGTATGCTTTCTTTCAACAACTTCCAAAGATGAATGTGAAACAAGGTACCGGTATATTAAAATATAAATCTTAGGATCTACATTCTACTTCTTGATTTGAAAGATTGATCATTTGGATTCAAAGAAGCCGAAGCTGTCATCACGAAAATGCTCTGGCAAAAAATCGAAGAGTGAACCGGTGACAGAATTTCGGCCGAAATCTCGTTGGCCAATCCGGAAAAAAACGGAATAGAAACCAGGCATTATTGATAACGAATATGATGTTGATAACGAACCAATGTTGCTAGAGAATTTTTGGGATTCAACACTCTAAAAGATGTAGTTGCACCTCTTACTGTAAATCTCTGCAAGTTGACAAAACCACATTAAGAACAAAAGCTGAATTACTGGGATATTCCAGAAGTTTATTAAAAGCATGAATATTAATATAGATAATTATGTATAATTTTGTCATGAATATATTGAGATGTGAAATAATAGCTTGATGCTGAATGAAGATATATACTATAGGGTGTACTACCTCTACTACTTCATCATGTTGGTAGAGGACCTTTGTCGCCGACGGTTACAAGTATCGGAGACCAACGAACGTGTGATGATTTCAGTCTGGAACGACGGGCAAGCCCAAAGCAGTCATGCTGAGTCACGACAACATGACGTGGAATGGTCGAATAATTGCAGACTACTTGGGCAGCATGGACGAAGTAGTGGTCAGCTATCTTCCGCTGAACCACGTAGCAGCTCAGGTAGTCATCACATATTCAGCAACTTTTTTCATTGAAAAAAGAGAAGAACGAAAACTTTGGACGTATTGAGCTTTTGTATGTTCAAGATGCATTGAGGGTTGCATTTGTTTGAGGCCGGGAGATGGTGCCTTCACTTATCTTGAAAACACGTACCATATCGTTAGGACTTATCTGTGTAATATAGATCACTGCTCTGTCTGGTGTGTTTTTGTAGAAATAGCTGATAGGCTGGCAAACTTGATGACAGCGAGCCGGCCTTGAACATATCGTTAGTTCCTTTTATCACCACTTATCTACGCACGGTCAATAGTACTTTAAACGTGGACCATGAATCGGAACATATTTTTAACATGCGAGGGATAGGAAGTGAAGACACCATCTCCAACGGGCAAACGCAACCCTCAATGCATCTTGGTCGCCACCTCAATGTTAATCTCTGTCCTCATAAGTCGTCCCATTACAAAATTCAGTGATTCTATTCCCGTTTTCTATGATAGGCCTCCCAATAACAATATTTCATTCATTTTGTGTACTGCATGAAATTGTGCTACATTTCAACTGATTCGATTACACAGATGTTCAAAGGTTTCAAATCAGACTGTGTATATTACTGACAACTGTCTTCTCTTGCTTCATTCCAGGTGATGGACCTTTATGTTTCCATATCGGTCGGAGCCACAGTACATTTTGGAGACGAAAATGCATTACGAGTATGTGGTCTTATAATGTAATTTACATTTTGTTTTTCTATATATAATATATTATAGAGGCCTACTATATATTATATTTTTTATATTATATACTGAATAGTTTATACGTAGTATAGCATTGTTGTTGATGATTGTACACGTTTACATGTACAGTATGTGATCTTTTAATGTAATTTGGAAGTAGTTTTTCTCTCTATATATTACGTATATTATATACGCCTACTGTTTATTATATATCATCCATATACTATATATCCTTAAATTATATACTACTATATAGTTTATACGTAGAATAGCATTATTGTTGATGATAAGTTGATTGAAAGGAATGAGTCTGGTATGGAGGTAGGCGGGGTCATGATAGAGCGGTATTCATAAAGGGGGCTAGATTAGATGTTGGTAAATTCTCTTTCTTGAATAGGACAGGTAGGGACTGGAATGGGCTTAGTGGAAGTGTTTTTGAAGGGGATGTAATTAGGTTAAAGTTATTCCGTCAGAGGGTTAGGGAGGAGGTGGGATATGGGTAGTTAGGGAACTTCCACCGCGCATTTATGTGCAATTGTAAGAGTTCAAATAATAATAAAAAATAATAATGATTGTACACGTTTCATTCAATGCAGGGTACGCTTATAAATACGTTGAAAGAAGCAAAGCCGACAGTGTTCTTGGGCGTGCCGCGAGTCTGGGAGAAGATGAGCGAGGCGTTGATCTTGCAGAGCGGCAAAGCTCGAGGACTCAAGAAGAGGATTGTCACTTGGGCTACAAAAGTGGCCCTGGAATACCACATGGACCGATCTGTTGGGTACGTTGAACAATCAATAATCCAGCCGTAGGTCGCTCAAGTCGAAATATCTGCGCCAATTCAAGAGCATTTAGAGCCGTTTTTTTTTTCATATTGGGTTTCATCGACACACTGTAATGATGACTAAGATCTATTGGCGTCGGATGGATGATTAATGAGATGATGGGATGATGAGATGAAGGTTTTCATGGGTAATGGGAAGGATAGTGGGAAGGAAGCGGTCGTGGCCTATATTGTGGGAACCATCCCGGCATTAGCCTTGACTACAGAGGGAAACTACGAAATGGACGGTAGCGGGGATCGAACCGGGTCTGACATGCCCATTACCTCCCGGGTCACATGGAGAAAGTGCGTTAACCATTCAGCTACATGTGCCGGTTTCAGAGCTGGTTTCACGAAAGTTATTCAAGTGTTAATCCTCTAACTATTGGTTAAGGTACAAAAATAACATGTGTAACCAATGGTGATAACAAGATGATCCGCTATCGCTCAATTCACTAATAATGGTAAAACCGGACCTTAGAAGGTTTACGTGCAACGATTGAGCCGCAGAGAACGGTGATAATATTCTATCTCTGCCGAACTACGCTACGCTACTGACAGCCAGCTGAGATCTATTCCCTTCTCTCTCTATAGCACTTGTCATCATTCTTGATGACTGTGCCATCTAGGATTATGGCTGTCTATAATCCTATGCTGGCAAGCGAGGATTTGGGCGACGGTTTGGTGGGGGGAAATGTCTAAGCTAGCAAACTGCGTCACGATAATGTCGAGATGGCAACCGTGTGGAGCGGGGATGAAATGGTATTCATATTGATATCAGCGTGAATAGCTTGACTGAGATGTAGGCCTACTTACTGGATATATTCCACCTCTCTATTACTCGCTCTCTATTTTCTCAGGCACAGATATTTCCTCATAAGCGTTGAACCTCTGTAGAAGTCATGACTCTGGTTCAACCCAGTATGCTGCCCTCGAGTAGCTCAGTCAGCTGAGGCACCGCTTTAGAAACTGAAGTCAACGTTGGGCGTGGGTTCGAGTCCCGCTCAAGGCATGGGTTTTTGTAAATGTTCTCTCACTCATCATCACTTCATAGTTTCATAATCACCTGCTCATTTTTACACCCGTATAACCTAGCTGTTGGTGGGGTCATTAAGCAAACAATGAACCCAGAGTATGGGGTGACCATTCATCCCAGACTGGCCGGGGTTGACATTGTTCTGAACAAACGCCCTGGGACGCACTTTCATTTCGAGTTAAAAAAAGAACACAATACATAAATCATTGGTCAAGAATTAACTATAGTTTGAAGAATGAACTAGTACTGATATTTCAAATTATGGAGAGTGAATTTAGTCTCGTGTTTTCATAAATGAAATTCACCAAGTCCTGATTACGCATTGTTCCAGTCTACCAATCTACCTTGATTTCATTTTCACTTTACTTCAATGGAGACGTGTATTAAAAAGATCTCGTAGATACTAATGAAATGCCAAAAAAAATCACTGCCAAAATACGAAAAAAATACCCCTGTGTGGCTACATTGAGGGTGCCTTTTCTCCCATTTCCAAATACCCTAATGGGAGTTGATTTGCTTGCTTTTCGCTACTACGATTTGACCTTATCTAACATTTGTTTTAATTTTATCTCTACTTTTTAATACTTGAAACACAAATTATATTTGAATCCTTGTAAGGAGAAATAACAAGTAAGATAGAACACACACTTAAAGGAGAAGTAGCCCCCTCAAAGGATCCTGACACTTTAACTTGGTGTGAGGCTTGCGTGGGCCCGTGATCTCCAGAGCTATTGCCGGGAGAAATTAATTCGCTCCCAGCAACAGCTTATTTATTTATAATCTACTCGGACCGTCTCGGTCGAGTGGAAGTCTTTTGGAGTCACTTTTCTGATCTAGCGTCTTCTTTCATTTCATTTTATATCATCTTCTCTTGCTTTTTTCTTTCTCACCCGCTCACTCCATATGCTGAACATCCACAAAGGTTGACAACCGCGGCAAAATACACAGGCATGAACATATGCGCAAAATGACCTTGCTGTCGACGCACCTTTCAACCCCAACACTAAAAACTGGGGAGAAGTAGAATATGAGTTGAGACAATATATTGCTCTGCCCACTTTACCACGAAATTGTGTCCATTTTCACAGAGCAGGCACCCCACGTCACCCACGACAGTACAACATTGCCAAAGCACTCATTTTTCAACAAATAAGAAAGAAATTGGGTTTACAAAAGTGCAAACAAATGTTTAACGGAGCGGCGCCTCTTTCAACGGAAGTCAAAGAAGTGTGTTGGGGTTTCGACCTAAGAGTAATGGAGGTAAGGAAATGGAATACATACGTTATCTAGACGTACAGCTGATAAGACTTTTTTAAGAATGAAAGAGCCATCTAACGGCGACATTTGAAGTAGAGCGGGATGTTAGTACCTACGTTGGAGAGTCGAATGCTACCAATGCTATTTAGCACGAATTTATGATTTATGATATTGTGCATTACATTTAACGTATTTAATTGTGATATGTGATCAATTTCAACAATAATATGTTTACTATATTCCAAGAGATTCACACACTGTCAGATCGAGTAAAATTAGAGACAATGCAAGTTATTTATCTCGGTGTATTGTCTTTAATCCACCCGTGGATAAGCCGACAAACTTTTCAAACTCTTCTAAAATAAGTAGGGTGCAATTCCACCCATCTCGTTTCCTTAAAGGTGGTATAGCAGGCAGTGAGAGCCTGTGCACTGAATTTTGATGAGGGTCTGTCCAAGTACAACTGTGAACCTCACCTAATAAACCACTTGAAATAACATGACGTGCTTAGCTAGCTCCACGAGACAAGATTGTAAATAAAAATGTAATATATATCATGGTTTTCTTGCACACATGCTGTTTAGGGCACAGCTAAAGCTGCCGGAAAAATTTGAGCCTTTTCATTGTCCTTTGACCATCTTCTAGAAGCATATTCAATAAAAGTTGGCATGTATTCTGTCCAAAATAAGTGAGTTTTGAGGGTGTGAAAGCATAAAGAGTGGGGTGGGGGTGGGTATTTCCCCCTATCCTCTCTCCCCCCTACATGCCTGCCCTGTAATGAACTAAGACGCTCACAAGCTGTTTGTCGGGAACTGTTGATCACGACTGCTTTTCAACTTGTCAGGGATTTGGAATGTCTGAAACAGCTGGATGTCAAACAATCAACACAAACAAGGCGTACAAAATGAAGAGTATCGGTAGAACCTTGCCCGGGTGCTACACAAAGATCAATAAACCAGACAGTAACAACGAGGGAGAGGTAGGCTATTGCTGATATGTTACATTCCATTACAATATTGCATTCCATTCCCACAATTAATAAAGTGTTTGATGAAATAGGTATTGATGAAAGGTCGCAATATTTTCATGGGTTATCTAAATGATTTACCCAACACGCAAGAAAGTTTCGACAAAGATGGATGGTTCCATTCAGGAGACCTTGGCAAAATTGACAAAGACGGTTTCGTTTACATCACCGGCAGGATGAAGGAAATAATTATAACGGCTGGCGGAGAGAATATCCCCCCCGTTCCGATCGAGGACGCCGTCAAGAACCAACTTCCGTGCGTTAGCAACGCGGTGCTCGTTGGGGACCAGCGGAAGTTCCTCTCCATGTTACTGACGTTCAAGTGCAAAGTGAACGCGGCCAACGGAGAGCCGTACGACGAGCTAGACGAGGCGACGAAGGCGTGGTGCCGTAAGGTTGGCAGCCCGGCCACGACGGTGACTCAAGCACGAAATGACGAGAAGGTGCGAGCGGCGGTGCAAGCCGGCCTTGAACGAGCAAACGTGTTTGCACAATCTCGTGCGCAGCGCGTTCAGAAGTTTGTGATTTTGCCCCACGACTTTTCGATTGTGACAGGAGAGATGGGTGAGTCATCTCATAAGTCATAATTATTGTAAAATATAAGATGAGAAATGAGAATGTAAGAGAAATATTCTGTATGTGCACTCTGCATTTAAGGACCTTGCATTGCTCTATTACTGTAGCTACTGTGGACTGAAGCCTGATGCACGGCTTGTTTTGACCCGGTGAGCCACGTGAACTAATCAAAAGCTTTACGGAATGCTTGACAGGTCACTCAACTTACTAGTTAGTGGGACGGAAAAAAAATGCAGAAACATAATTTTTTTTATTCATCATTTCAAAATGGCTGGTCTGATTGATGTGAACATTCGTAAGGAATACAAATTTAAATTCGATTGAAGATTTTTTTTCAGTCTAGTCATTCAAGACCTGTGTATTACACGGCCAGAATGAGTTTTTCAAAATGTATCACTCATTTTCATGAGTCAATTTAGTGCATATTCGTGAATAATTAAAATCAAATCCATTGAACAAAATTCTTCAAGTATTGCATTTTTTCAGGCCCTACAATGAAAGTGATGCGTCGCGTGGTGATTAGCAAGTATGCAACCGCTATCGAGTCTCTTTACTCCGATCTGCCGCCCGCCAAGCTTTGACAGCTTCACACGGCTCATGCTGTCGGGCAATCGAAGCATACTTCACGCTGGCCACATGTTAGTCCAGCTTCAGGCAGTACTTACGTACATTGTATACTAGTTCCTCTATTAAATGTGGTTGGCAAACACACTTATCAAATGCATTCAAATTATTTTTATAGGAAACTAGATGGATATTCAAGTTATTATCTTATTATATTTACTAGATCAATCCATTATATATTTATAAAATGAAGATTTATTTTATAATTTCAGTCCCTATAAGTATCAAGTTTTCATTTTTTTACCATAATTTTACTACCATAAGCTAATTTTATAGCCCATTTTCACTTTCGGCAATTATAATTCCAAATTTATAGTAAGCTGGACCTTAATGGTAAGTCATCGTGATGATGAACAGCCTAGTCTAGTCTAGGGTCTGTAGCTATCTCTCGTCTAGGGTCTGTAGCTGTGCCCTACAAAATTCTCACCCTTAAGAGCCCGCATCTTAGCTGAGCATGTTTCTCTTCGAAATGCTCGAACCAAGTTTGGAGTGCGTTCAAAAGTTTGATTGTGGGTTGAAAAGTGAAAAAAGGATAATATTGAAAGAGTTCCAGTAACCACCGCTAGATGGGGGAGTTTTTCATTTCATAATTTGGACAAAATCTAGTTACATTACACATTTTGGCCAAGGAAATTGGGAAAACTGTAGAATAAAAGGCGAATCAGAATTTCAAATATTGATAGGCAAAGTTGAACTTAAGGATGTGCGTTTGTAATTTATTTCTACTATTATTCGGTGACTGGGAATTAGGCAGTGAAAACCATCAAATTGGGCACATTTTGATCCAATTATTGCTCCATAATAAAATCATTCTTCAATTTTCGATTAAGCATATCCAATTGTGAGGGTATTGTTCATTCATTGCATTTCACCGCAAGTCCGTAATATTTGTAGTTCTTGAGATATATGTGGCCAAAGTGCACCCTGTAAACCCGTCTAAGATGCGGGCTCTTAAAGGGCATCACAACCCTGAAACAAGATTCAATGAATAATGACAAAATCTAAATTTCCTCATTTCAGTGAAAACTAAAAATCACCATATCAATTTCAGAAAATTGGAATTAATTTTTGTGTCCCACAGAAGCGACGAGTCATAACAGATTTCATATAGAAACGTAGACAGAATCGAGTAATGTCTACGGCACAACTCAGAAAAAGTGTCGGGTCCTAGACGATAAATTCATACATTTCAATTTCTCGAATAAGGATGGAGCTCTAAAGGCTCATTCACAATGCAACGTTAATTATAACTTCCAACGTAAGCGTTAACTTTAAAATGTTTGGCTTATGGAAAGTGACTTGCCTATTCGCAGTGCATGTCATCAACTTATTGTCGTAAGCCGTTAAATTTTGAGCTACCAAGGTCCAAGCTTTCACGTTACAAGTTAACGGTCACCGTAAGAAACAACCAATCAGAAAGCCAAATCGATTGACCACGATGAAGGGCGTACGAACAGGAGAAACCGACAAATTATAAACAAATTAAAAAGTAAATAATAATAGTATTTAAACAGACATTGGCAGCCATTTTACACTTACGGTTCTCATATCGACTTCTTGTCTTGTCTTCGCAATAACAATGAATAATGATAATAATTACACCCTAACAAATAAAAATGAATAATACTAATTACACCCCAACAAATATGCCATTGTATGACAAAGAAATATGATGACATTCTTTCGATCCATAATTTGCTGTATTTAGCAACACAACTGACAGTTCAGTTCGTTGACATTCGGTCTCGTCTCGGAACGCTTTATTCGAGAAGGCGGTGAAACTTGATGTTGTGATTGTTGGTTTTACGCGTATGCAGTTACATGCTGGTCTACTGTGAATAGACGGAAAATATTACGATAGCTGCTTCAAGTTAACGACTACGTATAAGTATGAGTTCAAGTCAACGTCGCGTTGTGAATGAGCCTTAAAATTAGGGAAATAAATATTGTCATTAGGCCCATTTGTTAAAACCTAGTTTTGGGGTTGTGATGTCCCTCAACTGTTGTTTGGAATTTTTCCCTTTTTTTTTTTTAAATTGATCCTTCTAAATACAAGTAAGTAGGCCTGTAATCTAGGTACTAAAACGTGTTTGCTGATGTATGCAGGCCTAGCTTTGTGGGGTAATTAAAACAAAACAGAACCAAGTAATTTGTTATTATAAATGTTTATTACGCTGAAATAATATAATAATTATGTTACGGTGTATCACTTTCGAGTTTGTTACAATCGACATCCAAATATTTAGTTCTTTGACAAGATCCAAGTCCAATATCCTATTGAATAATAATTAACTGCCTGCTTTACTTTCGGAAAGAAGAGATAATATATTATTAATTTAATCAACTCTTATCGGTATTTGTCCTACTTGACAAAATACTATATTTCATTCAAACTGTAAAAAATGTCTGTAACTGTATAGAACGCCTACATCTCAACTGTACAACACAAGCAAGATTAAATTAAATTCCTTTAGTTAATTCGGCTATAAGAATCGAACAAATTCTACCAAATACAGTATGTAATAATACTGGGTAGTGTTCAAACAACACCTTCATATTAAAGAACCGTCAAATAACAAATCAACGTCACCCAACTTTTGTAAAGATTAAGACAGAGCTAGATAGTTAACTTGATGTTCAAATCAATCCACCGTCTTACATTTCATAAATAGCCGCACGGAAGAGAGCAGATCTCTGTACGTCAGATCTCTGAAGGTCGGATCTTTGAAGGTCAGATCTCTGAACGTCGCATCTCTGAACGTCGCATCTCTGAAAGTCACACCTCTGAAGGTCAGATCTCTGGATGTCAGATCTCTGAAGGTCAGATCTCTGGATGTCAGATCTCTGAAGGTCAGATCTCTGAACGTCGGATCTCTGGACGTCAGATCTCTGAACGTCAGATCTTTGGACGTCGGACCTCTGAACGTCAGATCTCTGAACGTTGGATCTTTGGAGGTCAGATCTCTGAACGTCAGATCTCTGAACGTTGGATCTTTGGAGGTCAGATCTCTGAAGGTCGCATCTTTGAAGGTCAGATCTCTGAACAACAGATCTGGTGGTGAGGCAACAGCACAGCGACGTGGTACAGCTTCCGGTGGGGCGTTATTGGCTGGGCATGAACTTGGACGACTGGATTATCGACGTCTTGCGAATGGGAACGGTTTCTGGCGTCGGAATGCAGTCCCCCGTCGCATAGCCCGGCATACCCGACGGTGCCTGTCGAGACTTTGCCGCGGGCTTTTGTTTAGCCATCTGGTAGTCTCCAGAGTCAAAATACTTTTGCTAGCGGAAAAATCAACAATTTCAGGTACGGTATACAATTTTGTGCATTCATATGTTGCAGAATTTATTAATAAATCGAAGTAGGCCTTGCATGGTACGGTGGTGGGCTCTGGCACAAGCATTCATGTCGACATAGAATAGGCAGAAGGGCATTTTACAAGACATTTTTTCGCCTTCTCACTTTTATATTGTTTCCGACTTTGAAGTTTGATAAGCTGAATCGATTAAAATATACTATGACGTGAGCAACGTCTATGTAACGTAAGCGAACACATACTCTAGGTAAAAGGGAATATTTAGACCTACTGATGGTGGGATTGAATACAGTATAGGCCTAGGCCCAAATACTTATTTGTTTGGGGCATGCGGCCTTCTCACACCATTTCGATTACCGCATTGTCCCGAATATAAGCTGACCCCCCAAACTTTTAGATCAATAAACTTAAAAGGGTTTCTTTCCTTTTCCACGTAAATCATCACTCTTCCGGGGTAGAATTTAGTCAATTTCGTATTGCGTGCAAGAGGAAGGTAGGCGACCGGCCAGAGTACAAGTGAGAAAGATCGTATATACTCAGTTAATGCCAACGACGTACGATCGCCATATGGCCCGCTTCTATTGGCGCTGCTATATAACCCCGTCGTTGATGCGCCGTAAAACCCAAATATTCATTCATTCTATTGGCGCTTGGCCGTCCCGAGTCAGACGAACGAGTGTTTTTTCACTCTAAACTCTCGTGCTCGTCAAGGTCAGATCACATGCAGTAGGATGACACAAACCATGCAGCCAACAGCTTAACGTGCTCATGTTTATTACTGTGCGTCAAATAAAAATGATGAAAATTGGGAAAATCATGCTTCTTCATGATAAAACATTTATTACACCTGCTTTTAGTGTAATATCTCGCAGTTTCAAGTTGATTCTGTTGTTATGAGTGTGCGGGTGTAGTTCACCTAATTAAAATGAGCTAAAAACGTACTTTTGACCGATTATAGGCCGAGATTCGCATATAAGCTAAGGGTGACTTTTGGACTCGAAATTTCGAGAAAAACCCTCGGCTTATATTAGGGACAACACGGTAGCCTATATTTATATCAAATTATCAATCATCTAGATGTACATTAATTGCAATATAACTTGCATTACGGCCTTACAAATCGCTTCACAATTTAATAATACATACCGGTAGGTCTACTACATAGTTTGACCGAACCATCTCCATTTTAGGTTATAAGAGACTATTGCAGACAGAGGAGCAAACAAACATAATTGTGCTTGTATTTGTGAACGAAGTCAGCTGTTTGTTGAGTACCTACTCACCCTATTAGCAAGTCGTTTCTGCAGGAATGCCGAGTGGCCACTAACTGGACGTCCGGCCATTGGAAACTTGGCCTTCAACTTTTCTTCTTCAAGTTTTTCAATATCTTTAGGTGAAATCTAAAAGAAAAATACAACATTGGTTCTAATCATAAATTGAATTAATAATAATACGTCTCTATTAGGGTACGGCAGTCGGTAGGCCTATCCTAATTTTGTATAAGTAGGCCCGACACAATTTTTTCTTAGTCCTACGTCTAATTTTTTTCTATAATTTCTCAAGATATCAATATTAAATTTAACAATACTAAATTCTGATGATATTGGTATTTTGAAGTGAAAACAGTACCGGTAGGCCTATTTATGTTTTCAAACTACGAGTCTCCTTTCAGAAAATAAATTACATACCGTAGCCTAGATGTTCATCGTTTTGTTGCTTAGGCCTACTTGTTTGAAAAAAAGTGAATTAATTGTGTTGGATTCAATTTCAAATTTTGTATTTCAAGACCGAGTTTGGATTAGCGAGGGTTCACTGTAGGCCTATTATTATTTCATTTTGATTACAAAGTTCTATAGGCCTATTCCTGGGTTCAATTAATTTATACAGTAGAACCTTTGAGCAGTCATAAGTTTCTCGTTTAAACATTTATTACCGTACATTTAAAAGTTTCATTTTTTGATCCAACCCATATGCTTCACATGTTGAATAGTTTCATAAGTTTTTGACATTAATACACTTTTTAGTCTGGTCCCCTGAAAAAAGTATAAATGAGGTTCCACTGTATTTTGTTTCTCATTCTATTGTACGGTATTTTAGTATCCTTTCAAATATGTTGGGCCTATTAAATTGTTAAATTGTATGGGTACTATTTAAATCAATTGTTTTTGATGGACGCTAGTGATGGGACGTTGAGAATTTTCAATTCATTGAGAATTCTGAACTTAAAAAATATATAGGCCCATCATATTTAGAATTAGGGCCTCTTGTTTCTTAAATTATTCGTCAAGCTTGGTTAGATAATCGCTGGGTTGAAAATGAGAGTAGGGCAGTCATTGTAAGGCGTATCCTGTAAGTGTTACTGTTACCTGATCTGGTGCACTGTCTTGACTTTGACTATCATCCCCCTCAATTTGTTCCTGTTCGCTTGTTCCAATATTCTCCTCTTGTTCAGACATGTTTGAATAGTTGTTCTGCGTACCTCGATGTCAATCAAGCTGAAAAAGAATGTACAGTACACCATTATATTGAATATCTAGAGGCCCATTTAACAAAATTGCCACAAAAGCATGGAAATATTTTAAATCACCACAGGAGACTCTCAAAGTGAATCTCACATTACCGACCGGTAAGTTAATTAATAGAGCTGGGAAAGGTTAATCCAAAACAACTTGTACTCAGCCGGTTAAAAAATGTCACGTTCATCACCATGACCTGAATAGTTATGGTCAAAACAGTTTTGAAACAAGCAGAAAGGAAGCCACTTCACGTATGTATTGCTTAGCCTAGGTAGGCCACTATGTAAAATAACCTGTTTGAGATATCTTCGGTTTTTTGGTTTCGAATTAATGAAAAACCTAGGCCAGTAGGCCTATTCCATTAACCATGCTGGCCAAACATCATTTTTTTGCGGTATTAGATATTAGGTATTGCGGTTATTAGGGTTGTTCCGTTGCGTTGTGTGAGTTGAATTGTTACTTTACGTTTCAATCTACGTGTTGAGATCTTTCTCAAGATATAGGCCCTAGTCTGGTTCAGAAGAAAAGACCGTCTCAGAAGAAAGAGTGACTACGGTACCGGTAAGTGATGTGACTGATGAAAAATGATGTAGTTTAGTTCATCATTCATCATTTTCATATTCATCATTTTCATATTCATCATTACATACATCCTTTTTCATCCTCACTTCAATTAGTCACTCTCTTTCTTCTGAGACGGTTCTTTCTTCTGAACCAGACTATATCTTGAGAAAGGTGTCGACATGGAGATCGAAACGTCGAGTAACAATTCCCCTCACACGATGTGACGGAACAACCCAGCATCTAATACTTCATATTCGGGTCGCGAAAGCCTCAAACAACTCACTTTCTTGGTTGGTTACACTTCACTGATCTAGGTCTCGACACATGGACAGTGGCTCCCGACACACGTTTTCTAAATCAAACCACGTCAGCAACATTTGTCCACTCATACCATCTTGTAATGGACCCAGAGTCTATAAGAATTGTGTTGTCAAGTGCCTCATTGCTTTTCCAACCACGTTAGGGTAAATTTGTAGATTGACGTACCAAGCCTATTTTTTTCTTTTTTGGGGGGGGGGATCAAGTCCAAGTTATTTTCTTTCAATTTTTCAAAGTATATAAGCGTTTAAGGTATGTTTTTTCCAAGTATATGAGCTCCGTTCCACCTGCCGGCGGTATACGTGAGGTTCATACACCAACCTGACCGACCTAACCTAAACCACTGTCCACCTTTAGCATCACCATTAAGTATAAACCTCTATACTTAATGGCATCACCTTAAAGTGAGTAAAAAACATATTAAAACAAACAAAATGTCCAAACGACACACCACAGATATGAACAAGATCTATCAGAAAACACCAAAAACGCAAACATCGAACAAAAATTGGCCATGTTACGTTAATCTACAAAATTACCGTGACGGTATTCACAACAGGCCTGAGTAAGTGCATAGGCCTAGACTCCAGGTCATAGGCCTACAAACCTAGGGCCTACACTCATATACATCATTGAATCAATGTTTACGCCCTGTTTCATAGAGCCTAGGCTCTAGGCCTAGCGATTGAATTTATTAGTTTTACAAAATCAATGGCCTGGCTTAGCTATTGAGTCAATGGCTTAGGCCCCTAGTCTAATGGGTCCACCGCCAACCTACTTCCCAACAAGGTCTAGGCCTAGGGGCTTAGGCTAGGCCTAGCCTGATGTCCCAGATTCAGTTAGGCCTATATTGAATTGGGAGCGCAAGCCTAGAACGGATAACAAGACAACGTATCTAAAGAAAAGAAGGTTGACTCACAAGTGTGTGTAGTTACGCGTCAGTCAGCCTTCGTCGAAAAAACAATAGATACAAATGAAGTAATCCAATGGACTAAACGAACTTCGATCTTGTGTTGATTGTTGAAATCGAAAATCTGTTATTGCTCAAATACTAATGGCCGCTAAATCCGCTAAATTTGAATTAAGGGTGAGGAACTTACAAATAATTTGGAATCAAATTTTTCTGTTGAAAGCATATTCTCATAGAAGTGCAATGAAATGATCATGATAGTTATTCATGTGCGTAATATATCATAGCTATGTATTATCAAAAGTAAACTGAAGAATATCTTTGGAGAAAAATTAAAAAATGAAGTTGAAGAAGTATTGTTTATTATTGTACAGTTGCTGGCACTGAGAAGCAGATGTTCGTCTGTTCGAAAAAAGCTCTTTGGTTGGCTCTTTGGTTCGAAAAAAATGTCTGGTATCGGCGGGAATGAGGAAGATGATTCCGAATATAACAACAGAAATAAAAAGGTAAACTTGATAGGGTAGGCCTAGTTAATGTAATGCTTCTCGACATGAGGGCCTAGTTCTAGGCCAGGTCTAAATCATTCTTAATTTATTATTTGTTTTCTTGGTAAGAAAACTGATATGACTTCAGCCTAGACCTAGATCAGGACATAGGCCTACGCCTAATTATTTCTTTTGACATTTGTGATCCTTTCTAGGTTAAAGCATTTTAACACTTCTTGACTTCATAATACAATGGCCTAGGCGTGGGCATTAACCCTACAAATTCAATGGCGTAGGCCATTAAAACTTACAAAATCAATACCGAGGCCATCAAGTATAGAGGTTTCTATACTTAATGCCTAGGCCCTAGGCTAGTTCTCGGCATACCCTTATTAGGCATATGATTGGCATGCATTGGGCTTGTAGGCCTGGGCCTACCTAACACTACAAATTCAATGTCTTCACCCAAACTGTCAGTCTCATCACTGCATGTGAGAGCATAGATCTTAATAAAAGTGCAAATTATGCAATGAAGTTGTTAGGCCTATACGGTGTGGCCATGTGGGCCTAGAAACTAAAATAGTAGGCCTAGACACTCAATACCTAAGAAAAAAACTGTTTGAGGCTCAGTATTAAGCCTACATAATATAGACCTATGTCTGGTCTCATTATTTAGTTTTTCGTTTAATATTTTTATATTGGGTTCAACGACACTAGGCCTACAATGATAACTACGATACGATCCTCAACAACAGGGCCGAGGCCCAGCTGAGCTTACTAGCTAGGCCTACGTGGTTTGAGCATGGATTTACATCTGAACTACATGTTTAGAGGTCATTGCGATTGTAGTATAGGTGTAAACACCGAGTACACACATATCCTTACCTATGGTGTACTCAAGGCTTTGGTCATTGAGTTTGTAGTAAAAAATCTGACTCGGCCCTAAGCCTACAAACTCAACGCTTTGGTGTACATTTGCCTGCCTGGCCTGTTATGTTGATGGACTCATTGTATCGTACATATTGATTGTAAATCTGCTTTGAGGATAAACGATTGCCTTTATTTCTAGTTTACTTCACAGTGGTGCAGTGAGTTTGACATTAAGTACTCGGGTTTTGAACAATCAAGTCCCCACATACTCATGAAGCTTGAAGAGTTGGGCATGAAAAACAAGCTGGCAGATTGCGATGCTGATAACCTTATAGAACTTCTGAAAGATATTCGAAATGAATATACAGCAACAGGTATGAAAAGCATTGAAATCAATTCTGTAACATTGAACCCACTTCTATTTGGATTTAAAAAAAATATCTCGTGTACCGTAGTGAAGATACATCTTTGATGCGATTTAATTAAAAAATGAATATATCCTCAAATGACCTAGCTGTTGGTGGGGTTGTTAAGCAAACAGTATGTAATCATGAAAAATTGAAATTATCGAGACCAAAAGGATATATATATATATATATATATATATATATATATATATATATATATATATATATATATATATATATATATATATATATATATATATATATATATTTATCATGATGATAGGCTCAAGTCATTATAAAATATTGCGGAAGTTGTTTTACATTTGGGCTGTAGCATGTAGGCTAAGCTTGGGCATTGAAATTCAATGGCTTGGGCACTGAGTGTATAACACTAAAACTCAATGGCTTGGGGTTGTGGAATGCCATCACAATCACTGTTTTCAATTCAACTTTATTCCTCGAAAATTGCTGCAAGCTTCCCGTATTATTAGTTGTGGGCCTACCTGTACTTTCATTCACATCATTTCTAATAATCAATGATGAGTTATACCGGTAATGATAATGATGACTAATAATCTAATCATTGTATTCGTTTGGTACAGTAGGCCCAGAATCAAAATATTGTTCCAAAAATTGAATTGTAGCCTGTGAAAATTTGGTAACATTTCCTGAACATTCGTAATATCGGGTCCACTATCATAGATCTCGTTAAACTTGCATAAAATGGTGATTTCTTGGGTGATGTATATTGTGTAAATATTCTCTGTTTTGTGAAGGAAGTATAATCTATTACGTGCTTAGGCCTACATTCAGTGCAAGTTTGATTTTTTTTTCCGAGAGATTTTATTTTTCAAACTTTTCCGCCCAGCCCAATCTCATGCGGTTTTTAGAAACTTGGTGATGGTGTTTCTCAAAAATTGTTCAACCAATTTGATCCCAAAATTGAACAGTTCCAAGTTGGAAACCTGTGTGATTGGAAACAGTTTCATGTTGATCAGTCGAACGAGGCTACCTGTACAGTATGTGAAAAAAACAAACAGACAAAGCTCCACAAGAGTAGGATGGAAGTCTCCGCTATCAGTCATCCAACAAGTCTTCAACTCATCAGTTGAATTGGGGTCAAGTCCTAAAAATAACTATGAAGCTAAGTTCCCATGACGATTTTTTCAAGTGACGCCCGTCAAAACTTCGGACGGCATCGTTGGTATAAAATGGATCACGTTCTCATACCGTATTTTCCCGTCACATAAGGTAAAATGCGTCCTATCGGCAAAAACTAGAACTTTTCGAAGGCAACCATCGAAATCAACGAGTCAACTTGACACTATCTCAGGCAGGTATATTCTCTAATTGACTCGATGAACATTTCGGGATCGAAACTAGTAATCATTGAATATGAATAATTGTTTATATAACCACAAAATATAAAACAGCGTGTGATTTTGTTCGCGATTATAACAGTAATATCGAAATAAAACGGAAATGCGACGATGCGATCCTACATTCGACTGTTGGCACTCTACACGACATCTGCAAATCGTCCCGTCCGTCAAAAGTTGAAATTGGCTCTACTTGGACGACGAAGAATTGTTCCCTCCCTCCGATGCATTCTCTTGCGCGTGATTGGTTGAAAGTTGCCATTGGCCGAAGTTTTGACGGACGGGACGTTAAAAAATTGTCATGGGAATCTAGCCTAATGCTGGCCTTCCAAGAACGCGATTTGCGTTTCGGTCTCGCAAGGCGGTGGAGTTGAGGCGAGCTCATTAATCAGAAATTGCGTAACTTTCGTCACTGACTGGTCGTTTTATCATTAAGGTGGCTTAAAAAACTGCATAGCGAATTCGCAATCCGAATAACGCAGGTATGGAAGCCCAGCATAAGACAGTACCAGTATCTAGATTCTATACATGTGATACAGTACATGTGTGATGTAGTACATGTGATCTAGATTCTACTTAACTGATGGTGACCATAGTGAATTATAACATGTTGTTTGGTCTTTGTAGCTCAAGAAATTCACAGCGTTTTGCTCAAACTGAATATCACTCCAGAGAAGTTCTCTCCAGATACTCAAAAACTTCTAACGACAGCATCCAACTTCGACGGTGTAGGCCCATTCAATTGTCCCCATGACATCAAATTGGAAGAGGTGCGAAATGCTTACACAGAATTCAAAATCAAGAAAACGATTAAACACTTGGATAAGTACAATAAGGAAGCCGAAGAAAAAATTGCATTTCTCACATCAGAACTTCAGTCTGCAAAACTAGAGGGCATTGTTGTGCTACAGGAGATGGACGAGAGAGACAAATTTTCCCAATTCTGTCAGTTAAAGCAAAGGCAGTACATGAAATCAGTGGACAAGCTACAACGCAATCTTGCAGGTCTGGGAGTTACCGACGTCAGGCAGTGCAAGACCGTATTGGAGACATACGAAGAAATAAAAGTTGTAAAAAGTAAAGTAGCTGCGCTCACAACAAAGTTGGAGAAGTACGATAAGGTGGCACCGGATATTGCCGAGGCGGAGAAAATGTTGCACGAAGCCAAACAAGAAGCGATACAGGTTACCCAGCAATTAAAATTTTCAATAGACAAAAATATTCGTAATTAGCTTAGTATAAAATGACTACCTGTTTGTTCATGGTCCTCGATGACCGATATACTGAGGCGAACCATGTATGTACCGTAATACTGCCTTAGATGTTTGTATGCACTCATCCAGATATCAACAGTCTTATGAACGTAAAATATAACTAGAGATGTAGGAATTTAGCATCAAGTAAGTTTTCCATGGACACGAATTTCGCGTCGCGTAGCGAAAGCGAATTCGCCTACCGAAAACGCGTTGCCATTTTTAATTCGCGTGGCGGTGCGACTTCTAGCGGTAAACTGGTGAGGTACAGTTCGGCCGAGTTCAGCACTCTATTGGTAGAATTTCAAAGCTCAATCATCCTTGTTTTTGCCGGAAAATGAGTTGCTGCTTTTGACTGTCACACTTTTGAGTTTGGAGATTGAGTTTCGATAAATCGATATCTCGCCGGATGCAGTACGCGATCCTGGGATATTTATTAGGAACCCTAGCCTACTTCCGGCAAAATCGCTCAGCGTATGCGAAAATATTGAATTTTGTTCAACTTTCGTCGCTCGTGGCGCAGTCGTCACCGATTGGTCGAATTTTCAAAATGTCTGCCAAAAATTCGCGTTCGCTAAGGGACGCGAAATTCGCGTCCATGGAAATCAACCTTCAATGAAACATTCGGACTATGGTACAAAATCTGAATATTTCACAAAGATATATATATTTTGGGTTTTATTCTTGTTCCATGGTATTTTAATTCATTCAACATTATATTCCAGGGCCTATTTCATATTTTCAACTTTATACCGTACGGTGGTGTCGGTATGTCATTTATCATAGCATTAAGCTACATTTAGCAATTTCTTGAAAATTTGCACGATATTGAAGACAATGAGCTGTATTGCATGAGAAATTGTTTTGAAAAAGTGTGTTCAAATCTGAAATTAACTAAAGAAACTAATGATCAAGTTGAAAAGAATCCTTATCTCTTCCCTCGAATAATTATCAAAAGTAAGTGGTATTCGGACAGCTCCATGCCTCGGATTGAAAAGTCCTAAAGAATGTGGAATTTCCATTGATAATATGGTACTCGTTGATCTTGAGTTTGCAGCTCCTGTTTTTTCAGTGGTTTGCTACAAAATGCTACATTCACCTAAAAATGGACTAACAAAACTGAATGTGAATACTATGTTCCTACAACTCTAGATATAACCTGTCCCATGGGACACATGGCAGTAATGACCAAAATGTAGTAGGCCTACATGTATAGTGAAACCTCTATCAGACTATCTATCATTTTTCAAAGGACCATGAAAAATATACCATCTATGCAGGAAAATTGACATTGGTTATACATAGTAAGATGGAACAAAGTGATTGATAGATGTGGGAAGAATGCATTGAGGTTTCACTGTATTGTGAAACATCATTCCCCAACAATCATTTCATCATTTTCCCACTTTTATCATTCATTTAATCATTATATACCACCCTACTCCCATGTAGGTTACCCAACCAATGTTGAGTTTTCCTGTTCCTTTGAGAATCGATAAGATATGGTTTCACTCTGTACAGTATTACTCATACCGTAGGCCCACATGATGAACTTGTAAAGGAGTGCTGCTCGTAAACAGAGTAATCTAATTTTGTATGAGGCCGAAAAAAGCCACGCATTTTAGTGTCATGTATTATGAATCTGCATTCCTTAGTGTAAATGTTTATATTACAATAAAATTCTCCTTCATACTTTTATTCTGCCATCTCCTAAATGATGATTGCATGAAGACAAGACGCAAGTAGGTATCATTACCATTTCGTGCATTGAATTCTGTAGCCATCAATACCGGTATATGTGCATGCCGTATTCTATACTGATTACTGAAGTTGGTTAACCATCAATTTGTTTAACATATTATTACGTAGTATTGGATTATATTTTCCATTATATTAATTTTGATATGTCCTTTCCATACTACTGGTACTCCATTGTATGTATGCTATTCAAATAAAAAAACAATTTGCAATGAAGATACTGTACATTATTTTTATTGTAAAAACCAATTAGGGCCTACACTACATCATCTTGGCTACAAAGTAGGACAAACCGAACATAGAATATTTCAACGGTACTGGATAAATGACAACCTAATGTACCGTAAATTACAAAATAACTACCAGTAAGCCTATATTAAATTATAGATATGAATTACAAAATGATATCTTCGTAAGAATGAAATTGAATACCGGTACTTTAAAACCCATATTTCGACTGAGTTTGTTTACGAGACATTCGATTTTGTGACCACTGGTTTTTAAGTTCCAACTCATTTTCCTTCGCTTGAAACGCTAGGTAAGTAATCTGATGTTTTCGTCGTTGCTGTGTCGTAGGCCCATCATTCTTTTTATGACTGTGACTTCGCATCTTGGGCTGTTCTTGACTCAACTGTTTAACAAGCCACTCTTTGGGATCTGGCATAATTTCTGAACCATTGACGTTGATGAACTCCATCTGTTCCGCCTTCGCTCTTCTGCCACAGAGTCGCTGCAACTAAAATATCAAATATTTTACGACCAAGTATCTAGGCCTACTAGGTCTATATAACATGAGGATCGATGTGGTGTTAATGATGTTATGTACGGAATACACAACTTGGATTAGGATTACACAACTTGAACAAACTTTGTTTGTTTGCAAAATGATTATAAAAGAAAAAAATTAAATACAAGGGCGTGATGCACAAAAAGTATCATCTCTCGAGACCTAACGTGAAAAATAGATTAGCACTCGAACCCTATTTTGTTTCCAAGTCACATTCATAAAAGGTTTTAGTAAATTGAAGTGAAAAGACCAATACGGCCTACATTCTGTGTCCATTAAAATTGAATGTAAAATATAGGAAGGTTATTTCGTTGAAAATCTCCGACTGACTTGATGGAACCAAGTGCGCTGCAGCAATGTGTGCAGTTGTACTAAATTCTTCACGTGACCTTGTCATATTTAGAAATAAGACAATTGTATATGTGTAATGGATGCCCTATTGGGATTGCCTGTGCAATAGATTTTGTGGATAGTTTGAGCAGATGACTAACACGGAGACAAGATGATAATATTTAACATTTTTTGCACCTGGGCAGCATTAAATTTGAGATATAATTCTTCATCAAATCTATGCAGACAGGGTTAACAGATTGTAGTTCAGTTATAAATAGAAATTAATGTCGAGATCTAAATGTGAATGTAAATCGAGGAAATTGCGTCTTTTTTAATAGGCCTCTATTCAGGCTTGATATATTTTGCCCTGCACGGCTATTTGCAGGGCTATACACCTGTTGTTCTATAGCTTCGTGGCCTTACATATAATTTGTTTCATTTAGCTGACTGCAGCAACTCCCTTTGTTCAGTAACAGCCAGCAGTGTTATAATTCCTACCGTAGCAAAAATGAAGACATGAATAATAATAATAATAATATTACCGGTAATGAATGGACATTAAAAAAACAGCTTACACAACATTCTCTTGATGCACAACTATAATGAATATACTGACATGAGTCTGATGGTTGGCTCACAACAGCTTGAGCCAGAGGCAATAATGACCTAATAAGCCTATCTTTCTACTCTGTTTTATACTTACAGCTTCGTCATCCAGCTGAATGTCATCTTCAACAACTGATATATAATCTGCAAATTCTGATGTTTCTTGGGAAGTTGATGGTTCATCAACAGTTAGTTTGGCAGAAGTTGGCCAGCTTGGTCCCACTTGTGGCTTGTTGTTTGCCCATGGCGACGGTTGAAACCCGGATACAAATGCCAGTGGTTGGTCATTTAAAATATCTTCATTTGGTTCAATGTCAGGTTCCGTCAAAAGATTGTCAAATGGAGTAACTGTTGACAAATTTGAATGATTCCGATCTGAGTGCAAAGAGAAGAAATCTTTTTGTTTTTCATTTTCTTCTTCAGAGTCCTCGCCCGAATCTTCATAGTTAATCAGTGCTAACGGTTTCTGAGATTGAACATGTGTATGTGGTGGCGCCGGATTCAGTTTTATTGAAGTAACAACTGGTTTCACTGAAGCAGCAGGCTTTTTAGTCAGAACGTGAGGTACAAACGATCGCTTTGTTTCTTTAACGATTATATTCTTAGGGGCAGGAAGTAGAGAAAATAGTCCAGAACCAGAAGATGATGGTTTAGCTTTTTTCTTCACAGGTTCTTGATCATCTGTATCTTTATATTGTGATAAGGATGGAACTGTTATTTTCACAGTTTTTCTGTTTGAAATGACATTCTTTTCACCCGATTCAAAATCGAAAAGGCTTAGGCCTAACCCAACATTTTTACTCGATTTTGGTAAAGGTAGCGAGTTAAATAAACCAATATCAAGGCTTTTATTGGATTGAGTTTCTGCTTTTAAACTTTGTGGAATAATGACATCTTTAGGTTTTGGCAGATTTTTGAAGATGGACTGCACGTTAATGTCACTGTGAGGAATTTTGTCTTCAGCATCGTAGCATTGAGAAGTAGAGGCTGAGGATGTACCCGATCTTGACCCTACGGTTTGTCTCGAAGTAGTCGGCCTATTCTGAGGACTAGGCCCAGGCCTAGCTGTCACAATATGTGTAGATTTGATAGTGGGACTATCATCTTCATCTTCACTTTCATCACTACTGCCAGATCCATATGCAACGAGCGACATTTTTTTGTAGCAAGTTTGTAGGGTAGGCCCCTAGATCTATTTTCAAAATGTAAGCAGGTCACACAGAAGAATAGGCCCTGGCCTAAGTGGGCCTATGAAAAGCCTCCTGTATATCAATGACACTTTGGAGTAGACCTAAGCTAAATGTTGCAAGAAATGCGAGACTGATTAACAACAACAAAGAAATGTCGATTTTGAATATATGCACGTAGGCCTACAATCAGAATTTAAGTATTCGCAAACGTTTAACTGTCACCCAATGCTGTCACCTGTGAACCTAAAAACTTTTGTGTAGAAACAAGAACAAAGAAGGCGTAATTACATATCAAGAGGGCGCACAATTGACTACTTTATCGACATTCGGCTTGAATAGCAGCATAGCAGCTGTTGTTACCGTTATTGTCAATGTCAGTTAAATCATGGTAAGTGAGGGAGGTGACAGAAGTAGGTGTGTGATGTTTTAATTATGCTTATCGCAAATTTGTTGTTAATGTTCGGTTAACGCCCTATATTTATTAGCACTCTGGTTATTTCATTGAAATTGATCCAGGCACTATGGCGTACCTATTCAAATTTAAAGCCTGTCAAAGGTTGTGCAGGTAGGCTGGCCAAGATGAATTGTTATTGACATTAGACCGGCAAACCAACGCAACCCTCAAAACATGTTGCTGATTCTAAGGTAACTGTGAGAGTCGATTCACAAGAGTTTCAATAATTATTTGAGTCCCAGTCCCAGTCTTGGTTTTCGAATTCAAAAAGCCTGAGGACCAATAGAAAATTGATGTTTCAATTGACAACCGTTTTAATTCTAGTTCTGGTCTCGAGCTCGTCCAATGATTTAACCAATTTCCATTTCACCAAGTTGGACCAAATGGATTAAACTGTTTGAATAATTCTGGTGGTTTTTGGAGGATGGCTGTAAAGCCTCACATCACTCAATCCTTCAGCGATAAAACCTTCAACTACAATCTTAACGTTTTCCTCATCCAAAACCTCTAATGAAAACTTAACAAGCTCGTGTTAGATGTCAATACGTAACTTCACCGACATGCCACCCCTCCCACCCCCCCCCCCCATGCCCCCCCATGCCGACCCTTCCAGCAGGCTATCTATCGCCTCCTTAGTGGCCCTACCACATGTGTTGGTCACGACAGGACTTCCGTTAGGACAGGTTTTCCGATAATGCCTTTTTTATATCGTTGAATTTCATATCTAGATATAAGTTAATATTTTACATAGGTAATTTCTGTGATTGAATTGTATTTAATATGGATAATTAAGCTGGATCCCAGTGGTCAATCACGTAACGTGAACAGTTGGCAAATGAAGTTGTTAATCTCTACTGCTCAAGCCACGCCCCCGGCAGTAGTCACAGACGCATTTTGAATTAGCCTGCCATTTACCCAATCAATGCGATTCATTATGAAGAATAATTCCAATATCAGTCACAAATTATATCGGTGACTAGAAAAAATCATCCCGAGACAACCTTTGGCCAAAATCATTTAAATATAATAATTGAAAAGTTAAAAAGAAGTACTGGTAACTATTCGTGGGAATCGAACCCTACCCGCCAGAGCAATAGCCAACTAACACTTGGAGCTAATGCTGGTTAAACGAATTTATTCAACGTTATCATTCTGAGGGCTTTGTAGAAGTCCTGCCTTGACCTGTAGGTTATACCACTGCTTTCTCCTAATCAATCAGATTGTAAAACTCAATTCTATTTCAGACTCAACATAGGATGATCTAGCCTTGTTTTTAAAGTTCTGCATTTTTTTCTTTCCATTTTATTATCATTTATTAGGCCTATTATTATTACTGGCCCCTAGGAGAACGCAAGATATCTGTAGTTAGAAGAGCGATATAGGATTATTTCTATGAAATATAATGAAAAACTACCTCAAGTTCCAAATAATTATGTCACTTTTATTCATTACTCATTTTAATCTTTCTGAGTTACTGTTGGCGACACCTGTTGCTTGGATTCCTAATGGGTAATTGGTTTCATAATAGCTTTGATTGATGTAAAAGATTCACATTAGGGATAACATCGATTAATCGAGAATCGATTAAGAATCGATTCTGATGTAAAATGTAAAACAATTCTCAAATCAAAAAATCGATTTTTCCCAAAATTTTTTCAATTTTTTTTTGGTCAGTGCTGTACTTCTTTAAGTTGCAATAAGTGCTCAATCGTTATTGTTATATTCTGTATTGTTGAGATATTACTATCTGGACAAGAGCTATCCCTTCGGTTACATCTGACAGCCGAACGTTGACGGAAATACCCTAATGGTAGGCCTACAGTACAGTTCAAAGAAGTCTCTAGCAGGTATTTTTCACGGGAACGCATTAGGAAGGTCGAAAAAAAAAACGTTCAAAAGTACAACTTTTTTGAGGGTGAACTTTTTTTTTGAATTAAAATTTTTTTCCCAAACTCGTTTTTCAATCGATTCTGGATCTCAGAGAACCGATTCCCGATTTCGAGAATCGATGTCACCACTAATTTACATCATACTTGAATTTGAAATCAAAACCTCCGATCCGATTTAAATATGAAACTTTGGAATAATGTGTACATCATCATTGTGATGAAATTACGTGGAAATTTGAATGTATTTGAAAGAAATAATTTTCCCAAATTTTCTCCTGGGTTCTCATGGGGTTTTTCAAACTTCAAAATGGATTTTCTCCGAAGAGGTGCAACCTATTGCGCCTCAAAACTATACAGATTACCGGTATCAGATTGGATGATGACACTCCCACCTATAGCAAGTTTGACAGAATTTCACTTTCGTGAAAAAAACAAATGAACGTTTTTCTTTTTTTTTTATTACGTGAAAATTGAGTCTCCGCTTCACTCATTCAATTATTATTATTATTACTATAATCATTATCATTTTGTATTCAGCCCTGGCTTATCCAATATTATCACCATGCCGGTCTATTAATCTACGGTGAATAAATAGTAGGCTACAATACAATATTTACAAGATGGCAAAATTAACACACTCCGTTGAAATTTTGAGCAGTTACAAATAAATCGTGATCTGTGTTGGCTCCGTTAGCAATATTTGTTGCTACGTATATGTTCTGTTGGGTCGCCAGAATAGCTCTCTGTAAACAAACTGGAACGTCGTGTACAGAGTTGCTACATAACCGCAGGACATCAAATAGGTCCAGACAACATGTAACTTCGCTGGGTTCCAGCCTGCAAATCTGTTGCAAGCCTGTTCAAGTGAAATCTGTGAGAGCCTGTATTTCCAAAGTTAATTAAGGTATTATTTGTTAACATTAACAAGTGGACCGGCACATTTAGCTCAGTTGCTAACGCGCTCGCTTCGTGTGATCCAGGAGGTGAGGAGCATATCGGGCCTTGGTTCGATTCGTGCCACCGTACATCTTTACACGGGTTTCTTGCGGTCTCCCGCTGTAATCTAGCCTAATATCGGGATGGTTCATACACCCCCTTCCTTCACATTTTCCTTCCCAGTACTACAAAACCTGCATCTCATAATGCATCATCTTATTAATCATTCATCCAACACCTAAAGATTTTAGTTATCATTACAGCGCATTGCTAAACCCAATATACACGAACAAATAGAATAAACAAGTGGACGTGTTACAGTAATTGTTACTAATCTGCTATACCGAACCCGTTCTGCTAACCTGCAGCGATCTAGGCCTGATTATCCGATTGTTTCTCGTTTCTAATAGTTGAATAAATGAATATTTAGGTTTTAAGGCGCATCTAAGCATGCTAGAGCTAATACTCCGACACTCAAATACTTCTTAGAACTGTTGTAAATTGATGTTGAAGTTGGCCAACAGTCAACATCGAGCTTTGGGGATTTTTTTACTAGTTTGTGTGATTGTTCTAGATAATTTAGACATGTTTTTTTTTTGCAGATGTGCAACTGGAATGGTCTGGACAGCACTCCTCAGATCTTGATCTGATTATTTAATACTTTTGGATTATGGCACCTCCTCAAAACAATGATTGGGTTCGAAGGTTTGCTGTTTCGAACCCTAGGAAACATAAGAAAGGGTTTACAATCTACAAAGTTACTTCAATTGTACGTACGATTACTGCGGCAGTCAATGACTACGTATGCCTCAAGGTCGGGAAATGGTTTAGGCAAACCGTATCAGGCTGAAACGGTGTACAGATTGTGATATACCTGTCGGTTTTGGTGTAAAACACTAGTTTCAACCCAGTTTGGAAAGTGAATTGGAGAACTCGATACGATTGATATACATGTCAAACCGATTCAAGACAAGATCTTCTATATTATTGTAATAATGTAGAAGACCTTGAAAGCTCTCTGAGGTAACCTTGAACGATTCACAAGGCACTGTCAATATTCAAAATGGCTGGCGTTGAAACGTTTAGCTGAAGTGTTTCTGAATTGCTGTGATGTACACACATTTGTTGAACCGTTTCAGCGTAAATCGGTTTGCCTGAACCGTTTCCCGACCTTGTGATATACGTAGTCATTGTGATACAATTATAAAGCTTTGGTTCAAATGGCTTAGAAGTCATGTTCTTATGCAAAGATTTTGGTGAGAAGGGACAAAAAGTACAGATCAATTGACGACTAGTGATTGACCCGCCCATAAACGTCACAAAACCAAACATCCAATCAAATGGGCTTTGTTATGTGGGAAATTTGACATTTACCTATCAGAGTATCTCTAAATTCCCACATAAAGTATTGACCTAGTTGGCCTGGCGTTTAGCCACGCCTGTCACTAGTGATCAATTTAACCAGGCGTCAAGCCGTGGCAGAACCTTTAACATTGAATCACTGCTACCTGTATAGGCTGACATTTAAACTAAATTAACAAATTTTAACTATTGTTCAAAATATTGGCTTGCTCTACAGATCTGTTTTCATGCTATGTTCTCTTTTCACTTTCATTCAGAATTGTATTCATCTTCTGTTCGAATGCTCTCATTTCATTTAGGCCTATATATTCTTATTTTGTATTCAAGCTGGTTTATATATATATAGGCCTACACTTTGATTACGTTTCCTACCAAAACCGTAAATGTGCTAGCAGAGTTCTATGAATTTTTGAGTACTGTATTATACTAATAGTTACCCAGTTATGTGTCTGTGTGTGTCAAGAACGCCAGTGCACACTCTCATTGCTTTAACAAATGGACGGCTTGACATCTCCTAACATGTCTAAAATGACGTCTTCTGTTTTCTCTGAGTAAAGAAATACCGTAACCGAAACTCATCTAAGACGTAGGCCTATTCCTTAACCTTCTGTATTTGTAGCACAACTATTCAAATACAGAAAAACTGTCAATTACATGTAAAATTACTGAAGGAATACAAACGCCAGATGTCACATTACATATTTTGTTCCTGCAATCCATTTTACAGCTGGCTGTGAAAATGTCAAATCAAACCTGAGAGAGTTTTTCATTTTTTATACATACAATCAGGAGATACAGTAGTACTAAGAAACTGCATTCCCTTCTTATTTATGCATTTCTCTTTGGTGTGCATTCGGGCATCCTTTACATGACGGGTCCCTCTAGTTATTTATTAATACCGTATTTTTGTACATTCAATTTTTCCTTCAGATGTTTCCAAAAGGGTCGCCAGAGGCCGCGTCCAGAATTGTTGTTTGGAAACGATACAATGATTTCAAAAAGCTGTATCAGGAACTCAAAACTAAACATCAACAGTTGCATTTGAAGGGTACATTTCCATCTTTTGCTAAAGCAAAAATGTTCGGAAGGTATGTAAAAAGGAATCTATTTTCAATATGAATATCACACTGTACTCCATGGAGAAAATATTCTAGTTTGTTTCTTCTGCATTTCATTGATGGTAATCTGGTTTTCTTCCATAGGTTTGATGATCAGGTGGTTGAAGAGCGAAGAAAGTGTGCTTTATCGGTATTGGAATTCATTGGCGAACACATGCCACTATTCACCAGTGATATTTGTGTACATTTCCTCAATAGTGGCTACCCTGTGGATGATGCTAACGCATTGCCGAACCACTCTGAGATTTACTCGCCTGCAAGCGTACCAACTGAAACGATATCGCCTCTCACTCCCGTTGTGCAAGTCGAAGAGAGCCCTGCTTACCTACCAATCTCGGTGAACAGTCTCGAGCCTAATACGTTATTGGGTGGAACGTGGAAGTTTCCTCAAGTTCCCGATTCCATCTCGTTGAGTTCCGCCAGTTCAGACGAACACACGACGTTTACCGACACAGACTCTTCCGTCGTCAGCGGAGTCAGTACGCCGCTTCAAAGTGCGGATCTTCAATTCTTCGATCCTTTGCAACAGTCGCCCACAAAACTACCGCTTCCTCGCGCTGATAACGGCAAAGATTTAGGTGTACCGAATCAAGAAACCAACAGCTGGCTTCTCTCCACGTCTGCGTCATCGTGCGTCAAGACAGATCTTACCGGCTCGAATATTGACGTTCGACAATCGTTGAATATCTCCAAACCGGAAACGGTCAAAGGTCACACCGAGTTACCAGCCAAGTCGTTCCTTTCCGTCCGTACCGAGGATTTCCAGACGTCCAACTTGTCGAAACTCCACCAGACGACAGCCGACGAAACGCCCGAAACGGCTCTAGCCCGCCCGTTCTCGCCGTCGGATCTTGACGATGAGAGCCTGAACCAGAACGTGAACTACATCTTCGAAGCAGCGTACCACGTGGGCCAGGCTCAGCTCAACGAGGCCAACGGAGAGTTTGAAGCTGCGTTTGCTTTCTACAAAGCTGGTATTGCTTGTCTTCTTTGCGGCGTTCAAGGTGAGCTCAATTAACTTTCTGGATATATGTGGTATGTAAGGAGGAAGAACATACCTGGTTTTGTCCTCATCAGGCATAGGCCTACATTGTATTTTTTTTTTGTATCCACTCCTATTTATATTTCTCCTTATTTATTTATTTATTCATTTGTATATGGTAGGCCTATATTATTCAGTTCATTTTCACTAGTCTAGGCCTATACTCTAGATACAGTCGTCACAGTACGTGGGCCTATATATCTAAATATTCCTACCCTGTGACAAAACTGTATTGGAGTCTTGCAACTACGTAATGGGAAATCCATAGTGTATAGAATCCTGATTGAATGATTCAAATGGTTGGAATGTTATGATTAGAATGATTAGAATGATTAGATTAGAATGTTGAAAATATATGTATGTATTTAACACAAGTAGGCTCATATACAAGAACATCGGGCCCAATATAATTCATAGATCTGGGTACCGGCATTGAATTTGTAACCTTACAAAATCAGTGGTACCGGCACCAATTTTAACTTTATGGGAAACAGCCGGGAACTTTTTTACAATTATTCGTGGGCCTTCTGTTCTATGATTATTTTCAATTGATCATTAGACAGCGAGCTTTGGTCAGGTTATTTCTGGTCATACCGCATAGATACGTGTGTTTAGATAGCGGTCATGACGTTCATAGTGAAAACAAATGATTTTATTGTAAAATGATGTATTGTTGTAGTTGATATGTGAAACAATACATTTAACGATACGGTATCACTGTTATTCAGTATTCAGAAGCTCGTCAATTTGGCACATAGCCTAGAACGAGGTGTTGGTATGACAGCTGTCCGTATTAGGCCCGTATCATTTTTCAATACATGAGCGAATTCTATTGACAACAAAAAATTACATCAATTTCTCAAACTATCTCTTAGATGTCAGCACAAGTCCCATATGTCAATATATAACATAATGCTGTCAAGATATTAAATGCAACATATTGAAAAACTTGACAAAGAACGCATATACGTGTCCACAGCTGTTTAGTGGTTAGTCATTTTTAAAAAACTCAATTGATTTCCTGTACGGCAATTGAGACTCCACAGCGGTAATCTTATTTATCACATCAGCGTAACATCGTTGCTTGTTGGATGGTAGACGAGACGGACGTGAAGCGTAAAGTGGTGGTGAGCAAGAAGATCAGCAAGTACTTGCTCCACGCGGAGAAGCTGTACGTGTACCACCTGGGTTCGCGAGCCGAGCCCCACGTGAGGCGCCAATTGAGTCGGCCGGTCTCCGAGCTGCGGTGTTACCGCGTGCTGGGCACCGTCGGCAGGCTGATGCTGGTCATGAACACGGTCGAGGACCGCTGCTACGTCATCAAGGTGCTGCAGAAGTCGTCGTGTCCCGTCGATCCCGACCCGCGCACGATCGTGCCGCAGAACGTGCCGTACATGGTCGCGATGCATCGGTACTTCGAGACGGACTCTGCTGTCTACCTCGTGCTGCAGCACGCTAGGTTGGTTTTTCCTTCGGTTATTTTGGTTAAAGTACTGTAGATTAATAGTTAGGGTTGTAGTTCAATTTTGATTTTTCAATTGATTCGATATTTCAGGGCTTTCTTCCAATATCGTATTCAGAATATTCAATTTTCGACACATTCAATATCAAAGTTCACTCAGAACAAGGCACTGAATGTTCTGGTGTATGCCCACTGGTACCAATGATATGAATTTTCCTATCCAATATTTTCTATAAAATTGATTAAAAATGAAAAAGTTCTACAATTTTGTTCATTATAGGCCTACTTGATATTAATTTTTCAATGTAATTTACAATTTTCTGTATCGAAAGGCAATCTGATTAAAAAAAGAATAGCTAATTTGTTTGAATGATTTCAGTGGTGGCAGACTGTGGCAGCACATCAACTCTTATTTCCAGTCGCTCCCGGCAACGCCAGTACGGATCTTGTCCAAAGGCAACGCTTACCTCGGTAAGAAACTGATGGATGATCCTCGACACAAGATCAAGAGTCCGGTTCACAACAGGAGCGGAAAATCCCAGACTACGACGAACGTTAATATCGTTCCGTTCAACGATCCGTCTGATTCAATTTCTGGTCAAGATCAAAGTTATCTCGATCTTATTCGTGATTATACGACGTCCTCGAAAACTACTTCAAATATAACGCAGGAGAGCTCGAAAATATCAATAGAAAACGACAGTGTGACATATAACAATTTCAAAATGAATTCAGACTATTTAGGAATAAGTAGGCCTAATGACAATTGTTCGGCATTGGGAGGTCTCAAAGAAAGTATTAGTAATGTTGAAATCGCTGTTGAAGTCGATTATTCCGATTCGGCGAACGAAATAAAAGACTGTTTCGAGGATAAGACTGATTCGTCGCTAAATAATAATCCCGCGCCCGACCTCTTGGCGCACAATAATAATGCGTGGAAAGCTTTGGACGCGTTTCCGACGGGTGACCTTGTGAAGAACGCGCAGCGACTGCTCGAGTCTGTGAGCGAGACGCTGAGTCACAGCGAGTCGGTCGCTAGTCGCTTAGAGAACGAGCGTTGCGTGGAGGAGAGGTGGAGGTGCGAGAGTCCGGGGAGAGGGAGAGAGAGAGGCGACCAGCGACTGCTCGAGTCGGTGAGCGAGACGCTGAGTCACGGCGAGTCGGTGGCAAGTCGCTTGGAGACTGAACGATGCGCGGAGGAGGGGATCGAGGAGAGAGGGAGGAGCGAGAGTCCGGGGAGGGGGAGAGAGAGGGGCGATTCGGCAGAAGTGATCTCGCGGAGCGCGGAGAAGAAATGTTTGTCCAAGAGACGGAGATCAGTGCAGTCTTCCGAACGTCGCCGGTACAGCAACGATGTAAGTTGATCATTCCTTTCAATTCAATTGATTTCATTTTTATTATTGACAATTGATTCCATCAATGTTTTACATATTTAGTCAATACATTTTAAATATTTATATTTGGTTTCAACAATTCACTGTAATGATAACTCGATAGGCCTACGTGCATGGTACCTAGCTGGTTTATACTCTATAGGCCTAGTATCATTATTCAAAATTGGTATCACAGTGGGACCTCTCTAGTAAGTTTTTCAGGGGACCAGACTAAAAAAATGTATTCAATATTTATGTGAGAAATTTATTAAAATAACTATTTAACATAGGGAGTATATATGGGTGGGATACAAAAATTAAACTTATAAAATATATCGAATGTATAAGTGAGAAACTCACGAACGAGGTTCTACTGTACCAGTATTCTGACTAATTCTCAATACCCTACCGGTACTGTTCTTTATACTTGGTATGGACGGTACCGGTACTGTAATAATATACATCGGGCTACTACCATTATTTTTTTGCGATACTCTCAAGTTGGCAGCATCATTATTGGGTTAGCAAAGAGAAGCCTCAATTTGACCATACACGGAAAACTGCTGTAGTTTGACTACAGTCAACTATCGTTGATAGTTTCGTTCAAACTAGCCTATCGTTTGATGCGCAATAATAATAATAACTCTTCATTTAGCAAGGTAGCTATTACATTTTATAGTACAGTACAAATAAATTCTAAAAGAAATAGGTTTCAGGGACGTAAGAAATATATACGTAAATTCAATAACTTTGCATTTGGTCGAACCACTTTCGAGAAAATTAATTTCAAAATGAGAACCCCTGGGCCTATAAACTATAAGAATAACCCAGAGAGGAAAATGCAGAGAAAATATCAACTCCGGATTAATTCAAATACCACTTAATTTAAGCACAGGCACATTTGTGTTGCATTCATGAGCTTATTTTTGCTTATTTGAGCTTATTTTTGCTTCTTGTGTGAAATATTCCTGTTTTATTGTAATAAAACTTGAAAGGTGAGGCCTGTACACTATCGCCATTTACTTCGCGCCAATTCCATGCTTCCATGTTTTATCACCAGCTAGCTGTCAGTAGCCGTCAAGTGCGTCCAAAAGTTCATAAGTTTGCCACCCGATAGCGTGATGGTACAGACCTGACTGAATTTGCCAAAACAATCGCGCCAAGTATGCAGGACAAGATTGCTAGTACAAGTCCAAGTCGACGAGTTCGTATAACACGTAATTCGGACACGTCCATAGATTCCATTTTTCACTAACGATATTTTCAACGATGTGTCGAAGGACGTGGTGGTTGGTTGCGGCCGCGGAACTTCAGGCAGCCTGGACCGCGACCCGCAGTGGTCGAGACTGCTCTCGGAACAAGACCGGCCCAAGCCCCGCCTCCCGGAGAGCACGGTGCGCGCGTGGGCGGCCGAACTGCTCGTGTGTCTAGAGACACTGCACCGCTGGGGCGTCACGTGCAGGGATCTCAGGCCGGACAACATACTGCTGGGAGAGAAGGTGAGTTGACTTGCTCGCCTGTTGAGCGGTGTCGGATATCAACATTCCAATACAGTAAACCTTCGTTGATCCAAAATGGAAGGGAACCCGAAAAAACGATTTCGATTTATAAAAATTCGGATTAACCGAGTCAAACTAAAACTATCGCTTTTATATCGAACTATACAGGGCTCAATAGATGATTATGTTAGCAGTTGCATTTGTTTTTCACAAAAGTGATAGATTCTGTGAGTTCATCAATGCCACCGGTACCGTAGCCACTCTAATCTACATCTAGTTCACAAGGGAGTTGCTGAATCACGACGGACAATCGGTACCTCTGGCTCTGATTTGTTCTCAAGGAAACAGAAAACTTTTCTTAATAACTTAACAATGACCTACCTTTGAATTGATTATTATTATCATTATTTGTATTTGTTTTCTGATAACGCCTTTTCATTTAATTGAATTTTCTATCTAGATATAAGTTGATCATTTTCTATAATTAATTTTTGTAACCGAATTGTATTTTATATGGATTATCAAGCTGGATTCCCGTGGTCAATCACGCATTGTGAACAGCCGACAATAAAGTTGTTTTTCTCTCTGTCATGTTATTAGTATGGAAGTGAGAACACTTTCTTTCTTTCTTTCATTATTATAAAGTCTGTTGGGATCACTACATTGTGTTTTAACTAGTGATCACATCGATTCTCAAAATCGGGAATCGATTCTCTAAGCTCCAGAATCGATTAAAAATTGATTTGGGAAAAAAAGTTCACCCTCAAAAAAAGTTGTGTGATTTTAAATTTTTTTATTTTCAACCTTCCCGCGGCATTTTTCGTGAAAAATAGCTGCTAAAGACTTCTCTGAACTGTACTGTACATTCGGGTATTTCCGTCAACGCTTGGCTGTCAGACGTAACCCAAGGGATAGCTTTTGTGTCCAGATAGTAAAATCTCAACAATACAAAATAATAATTACAACAAAATGAGCACGTATTACTACGTGAAGAAGTACAGCACTGCCCCCCCCCCCCCAAAAAAAAATATAGGCCAATATATTTTTTTTTAAATCGATTTTTCGATTTGAGAATCGTTTTACATTAGGATCGATTCTCGATTAAGCGATGTTATCACTAGTTTCAACTATGGTATTCAATCTCTGCCTGATTGTTGTTTGCCTAACGACAAGTGTCGAGAATGCCCGATGGCGTCGTTGTTTTGATTGCGTGGTGTGTGTTGGAGCAGGGCCACCTGCAAGTGACGTACATGTGTCGGTGGGAGGGCGTGGACTCCGTAGCCTGCCCCGCGGCCGTCAAGCGTCTGTACGCGGCGCCGGAGGTCAACGGCATCTTCCCGCACACGCATGTCGCCGATTGGTGGAGCTACGGGGCTCTCGTCTACGAGCTCATCACCGGCAAGGTTCGTACGGCGACAAGTGACTCTTCAATCGAATCGCTCTTCATGAATAATCATCGATGATTTTATAATAATTTTCAAGAGTCCACGCGAGTCGATTTAGCGGAATATCAGTTTTTTGGTGATGACTTTTGAACAGTGTGAGATATAGAAATTCTGATCTTAAGGAGACACAGATTTTTTTAATACCTTCAAGATGGTATAAGTAATAACTATTCATCTCATAACACATAATCGTCAAGCGTATACGATTGAAAAAACACATTCTTGAACCGTATACACGTGACAATTATACGATTCAAGATGAATTGTTATTACTTATATCATCTTGAAGGTATGAAAAATATCTGTTTTTCTTCTTAATTCAAATTTTGAAATCTCATACCGTTCAAAAGTGATCACCAAAAAACTGATATTCCGCTAAATCGACTCCCGTGGACTCTTGAATGATGATAATTTAATTCAACGTTAGTGAAATGAATTGAGAGCCGGTTATTGAGAGTTGATGATGACTGAATTGAGAAAAACTGAGCGAATGACTTGAACCAACACCTCTGGTTATTTTGCTGTCCACCTTTTTCTATTTTCGTACCTTAACTAATAATCAACTAATTAATATTTAGTCATCATTTGGTACAACTGGATATGAATGGATGTGATTGGATATGATCGGGGTAATTCCTGCCGTCAATTGCGTGTACAGTACAGTAGTTGTAGGTTCCGACGTAACGCCGTGTCTCTGTCCCACGTTTAGTCGCTGCACACGAGTCACCCGGGAGGAATGCAGAGTCACACGATTGTCAACGTGCCAGACGACGTCTCTGATAGCGCCAAGTCGCTCCTGGAAGAGGTACGACATGAATATAACATGAATATTTCACATAAAATACATCATAACATCAATAAATATAACATATTCAATAAATATAATATCACTTGAATGAAACGAGAAAAAAAAATCGTTTTCAAGGGCGCACTGTAATGATAACTGAGCTCTATTGGCTTCAGATGAATGATTAATGAGATGATGGGATGATGGGATGATGAAGATTTCTTATGTAATGGGGAGAATAGTAGGAAGTAAGCAGTCGTGGCGTATACTGTAGGAACTATCCCAGCATTAGCCTGGACTACAGAGGGAACAAAAAACACACAAAAAAATCTAAAAAAACCCTGTAAAGATGGACGGTGGCGGGGTTCGAACCGGATCACACGAAGGCGCTATATGAATGTATTTCATGGTACTGTGCCAAGGCAAACCACAGATGCGCCTGTTGACAGGGTTTGTGGATTACTGTATGTGAACACAAAATGTATCCTATACTTTCAAGTTTTTAAATAAAAAATATCTCCATCCAAAAAATTATTCATTATTAATTTATTATTAGGCCTATTATCATTATTAATCACAAATTGTATGTAGGCTACTAAATATTGAATCAATTCACTGGTGTATAATCTTTTTTTCTTTTCTTTTCTTTTTTCGGATAGTTAGATAGGATTTTTCTGTTTGTTGTTTGTTATATATTGTTTTTATTGTCTCATATATTGCCACTCAGAGGAAGCAGCTCTAAAACAAGACGCTGAGTGATAATAAAGTTTAATTGTGTTTTATATTGTTCAGCCTAATCTCTGCTGACAAGTTGCGAAAGCAGCTTAGTGGAGTTTTGTACAAAATCTGTAAACTGTTTCTAATTCCCGATAGAAAAAAACAATTATTAGGCCTTTACCATGAGAAAAAAAAGATCATTATTATTATTATTGATTGTATTGACTGTGTTGCAGTTACTGAGGCACAACCCGCTGGAGAGACTTGGCTCCGGAGTGAACGGAGCGGAGGACCTCAAGTCTCATCCGTTCTTCAACGGAGTCGACTGGCAGGCTGTCCTCGACGCGGGCACGCTAGCTTCAGACAAGTAGAGTTAGGCTCACCAAGTCACAGGGCTCACCAGGTCGTCTCGATCAGGGTGGGGGCAGGGCGAGGTTGGTTTCCTGACAACACGAATTCAAACTTACTGCGAAACTGATTTTTTTCGTTCACCTCGATACCAAATCTCGATCTGAAACTCGATTCGAAATCATTAACTCTCAATTAAGGCTATGGATGAAAGCAGGCCTAGGTTTGTTTAAAAGAATCTGAAATAGATCGCTAGTCAGTGTATAAGTAGCCGCACTAATCCACTGGTCCGACAGTCCAGACCTCAGCTGACGCAACGTTGCCTCGGAAACGCTTGGACTCCCTGAAAGATCCGAGCAGAGATCGAGACACTGTCCGATCAAGGCAAACCCCCCCCCAACCAATTACAGTATACTCATCTCGAAGCCTAACACTTGTGGTCACATAACGCGGTCGATCGTGTCACATTGAAATGTATACATATTACATATATTTATACGTAGTGAAACTAGCAGACAATGCATGTGTGTATGCACCTCTTTTTCGTTATATGCAATCATTGTTGGCAAATATGCAACGATTATTTTTAACCACTTGACAGCTGGGTTACGAAATTACTAACCCAACTCTCAGACTGGGTTTTTTTCCCGGTTCATACCGCACATATACTTGTGTTTAGATAGCCTTCTATTACATTTATAGCAGAAATAAATGGTTTTATTGTACGTATTGATATATTGTTGTAGGCCTACTTGATGTGAAAGAAGAAATTTGTCGATATCACTTTTATTCACTATTCAGAGGCTTGTGATTTTGACACATATAGCCTAAAAGGATGTTTTTGAATAACAGCTGACTGTATTTCATCATTTTCTAATACATTAGCGTATTCTATCGGCAAAAAGAAAATTATTTCTCAATCTATCTCCCAGATGTCAGTACAAGTCCCTTGTCAATATGGCGCCATTTTGTCGAGATAAAATGAAACGTTTGGAAAGTATGATGACGCGTTTTCGCGCCAGCGGCTGTCCAGTGGTTAAAGTTGAATGAATTTTCGGAAAAAAATCTTTTATGTAGCCACAAGTATAGAGTTTGAACTAAAAGTAAATAGTCCGTTTTCAGTAGCTCTGATACCTGTTGAATTCTAGGCAATATCACGAGGTCATCAGCTGGGTAGAGAAAGGACTTTTATTATTTTTTCATATTGGGTTTTAACGACGCTCTGTACTGATTACTACGATCTATTGGCGTCAGTGGATGATGAATGAGATGATGGGATGATGAGGTGCGAGGTTATTTTATTAGGTGTTTCGGATGGTGGGAAGGAGTCGGTCGTGGCCTGTTGTTAAGGAACCATCCCAGTATTGACCTGAACGACAGAGTTAAACCACGAAAAACCCCTGTCAGGATGGTCGACCATGGCGGGAATCGAACCTCGGTCTCCCGAATGACGGTTCAGTGTGTTACCACTCGGCCACGCGTCTCGGTGACATGGCGGGAAGGACTTTTCCTTTTGGTCCAAACTGTACCTAAAGTACCTATGCACTATGCAGCTAATGTTTCTGGTGCTATTTTCAAACTACTTCTAGGTAAACTCTACGTTCTTTCTGTTTTCTTTCCTTCTGTCTTCTGAAGCCTGAAGCTCATCTTGTTCTTCACTTCAGCACGAATACTTGCCGTCACGTAAAGTGGTCGATGGAGCTACATTCAAATGAAACCTGAAGAAAATATACCAATATTATACACACTACAGTGAAACCTCTATGCATTGTTCCCGGATCTCAGATCTATCGTTTTCCTACTTGTGTCATTCATTTTTCCTCGCCCTTTTCCCATTTAACCAATGTTAAATTTTCCTGGATGGATGGTTTTCCTGGATGGATGGTTTTATTTTCCTGGTCCCTTGAAAAATGACGGATAGAGGTTTCACTGTATGCAAGTATACAATATGCATACGCATTCCGCACATGATCTTTGAAAAAATTAGCTGGTAAATGTGCCTAGTTTTTATTTAAATTCAAATTTAAATTTAGGATCAAACTATTTTAACTCAAGTGACCTCGAGGGAACACTTGTGTTGGATGCATGATACCGGCACATGCAGCGCAGTGGTTAACTCGCTTGCGCCATGTGATCCGGGAGGTGAAGGGGCATATTTAACCCGGTCAGATCCCCGCCATCGTCCATCTTTACAGGGGTTTTTCATGGTTTCCTTCTGTATTCCAGGCAAATGCCGGAATGATTCCTACAGTAAGTCGGCCATGACCGCTTCCTTCCGACTGTCCTTCCCAATACCTTCAAAACCTTCATCTCATCAATCATTCATTCGACGCCAATAGATCTTAGTTATCATTACAGTGCGTCGTTGAAACCCAATATAGATGCATCATAATGCACTTCTTGCATTTTATACCAGTTTGTTTCCTTCAGGATGCATTTTAATGTGACTCGATCAACCATTTCATGTGACAGCAATTGTCCATATTGAACTGAAAAATGAGATACTTCTCAGTATTCGGTTTTTTGAATAGCTATTAGCTACGTACCAATGAACATAATCCAGAACATAATGAACATAATGGAGCATAAAATCAAACTTGCCTCAATCCTATACTAAAATTATTATTAATTATTTTGGGATTTTTATCATTGATGTCCTGAATCAAGTTATATTTCAGAATACTCTCAGCATATTTTTATTTTCTGTGTCACAGTTTTTAATATGAAAATATTGTATTCATATTTTAGTTTTATAGTTGTCTGATCGAGCCTGGACCGTTGATTACATACAATCTTGATCTTGTCAATACCAGACAAATCACGTTCAACCTGCGGGAGTGCTCCTGTACAAGATCCCGTAATACCAATCTTAACTTGAACCTGTGCTAAACAAATGTAGAAAAACCGGAAGTATCTTGCTAAAACTGGTCAAATCTTACTGAAATGCGTCAAATGCGATGAAGGTTGTATCGATATTTGAGTGTCGAGTTCTCATCCTTCACCAAACAACGGTTGCCATTTGCTTTACGTGTTATTGTTTTCAATGTAGGTATACCATATGAATAAGTGTTACGTAAGTGCAATGTACCGTATTACGTTGGTCTGCACTGCACATTCAGCGAGTCCATGTATTAGGCCTACCGTCTCCAAGTTTCCTTGTGCTTTATTTGTAAATATTATCCAGGTTCCAGCGCTCCTTGACGCTGTTATACCTGTATCCACAATAGAAGTTCCTTGCTGCGTAAGAGTCGTTAGAGCAAATGATCTGGTTTTGGTGAGAACCTCCCAACGGCATGAGATTTCAAAATTTGAATACAGATATGTTGGGTACTTCCAAGGTTGGTATTAGTTATAACGATTCAATGTATATTGCTTGATTGTTAAGCTTATACAACTGGAGAAACAAATTGTGTAGATGTACCAGTATATGCTTGACAATTGACGACTCGAAATAGGCGTGGCTTCACCAGTAGGCCAGTTGGATCATATCATTTGTATTTATCTGAAGATACCCCGATTGGATATTTGAATTTCACTACAGTTCTAACAGCCCTGCTGATTGAACGGTATGATTTGTGACGTCAAGGAGGTGGAGACTGCGAGACGTCAATTATGAGATATGAATTGAATATTTTTCACTTAGGCCTATACTTATACCTTGGCCGAATATGAGCCAGTTGGGCGGCAAGAAAAAGATTGTCTACCAACTACGTAATTGTAGAAACTTCATAAATTACATAATTCCTCTGCCATTTCATGGATTCAATGCTTTTTAGAAATGTCGTGTTTCCTATCGTATGCCTTTCCCTATCTCATGGTATAGTATACCTCATCCTCCAGAATGGTAATGACCTGAAAAAAGTGGCATCGATACGAATATAATGGTGCTATTTGTATTTGCCGTGTTGGTAGACGATGTTCTTCTTTCGTGGATACAAGTATATGACGTACGTCAAACAGTGCAACAAATGGAATATTATTGAATGTTGTGAATGTATGACTAGTGTGTGACATCGATCATTGTTCTGCCACGTAGTTAACAACTTACGATGTGCCACCGCTGATACTAGCGTCCCCTAGTTACTCGTACTAGTGACTACTACCACTACTTCTACTGGTTACTATGTACTCACAGTAGAACCTCTTCAGTAAGTTTCTCATTGGTACATTTTCCACCTGGGTAAGTTTTATTGTTGGATCCCATCTAAATTCTCCCACATGGTGAATAGTTTCTTTAGTAAGTTTTTCACTTTGGTAAATTTTTTGTGTGGTCCCCTGAAAAACATACTAGAGAGGTTTCACTGTACTGGTACCAGTTAGCACCAGCACAGTACTAATTTTCATGATTTGTTTTTTACCACTTGTTTGACACTTGTTTGATACATTTGTATTCTTGTTCAGCACAGCATATCATTTTGTCACGACAGTATTGAGTGTACGGGTAATCATTGTTGTCAATTGACATGTTCTTGTGACTGGCATAGCATTACTCAAGGTATTTAAGTGATGTGCGTTAAAAGGAGATCATAACCCTGGGGAGGGATTCAAATGAATAACGGTTCGTTTTCTTGGCTTGGGGCAATCAGAAAGCCATAGATTCTGCCGCTTGAACCTGTTGCTCGCTGCCGGAAGAGATGGAATAAATTCAACTTTGGAAATAAAGCACATGTGGTAATTCCCTCATTTATACAAGAAGTAGGGTTATGTTGAAGTATTATCTCTAAATCAGTAGTTTTCAAATATACATTATCATTGTATTTGCGTACCCCATTGACACGATGCTGAAAATTACTTCACAGCCTCAATTGAATACGTATCACGTATTTAAATAAATAAAATAAAATCTTGAAGTGGATGCGAAAAAAGCGTGTTTGCAAACATCTCAGGCGATTGTTTCAACTGCCTCCGCCGGCCGCAAGCCATGAAAACCGTCCTTCGTGCAACCAGTTTTCCCTAGTTTCAGAGAAAACTTGGAATCGCCATTCCAATCTCAAAAGTTGTAATTAATTAATTGTCCTCAATGACCTGTCCCCTTTCTGAATCATGATGTAATTCTTTATCAAAACATGAACAGAATTGGGGAATTTCCACGTCGTACATCAGAAACAGGGCCGAGTCCTAGAAGACACAATGGATAAATTTTTATCGCAGAAATTGAGATTGTGATTTCTAGATTTTTCTAGAATTAGGGCAGAAACAGTAACACAATTCATTCAAGTCTAGCCCCAGTGTTGTGATATCTGTCAACATTATATAACATGGAACATAACATAATGTAGAACTTTGTAACTTTAGAGTGATTATCAACCCTTTAATATTCATACGCTAAATGAAGCGTGAACGAAAAAACAGTTGAAATTGTTTTCAAGATGAAATTGCTCTTTAAACTTTTGAATTGTTTTTCTCGCCATCTCAATTAATGCAGTTTTGTCCAGACTATTGAAGGTGCGCCATTATTTTACGTTTGTCGTAACATTGTTTTCCTCTGTTCTGTGGGTACTTCTCGCGGGAGATCGCAGGAGAACAGATTCACAATAGAATTCCTCCATGTACAGCCAATAAGAAGGACTCCCCCCACTTTCTCCCCCCTCTTGACTCACCCGTGCCGTATGAGTCCTGAATAAGGCACGGGTTTCTGTAAACATCATCCATCCATCATCCGCTAATTCGTACCCCTGAATAACCTAGCTGTGGTGGGGTCGTTCAGTAATGATTATCCTCAAAAGTGCGTGTAATTCAGAACAGATAGCGCCACAGTGTCGATGAAACCGCAATCAATATCATTCCAGGCGTGCTTCAAATACAGTAATGTTTTGTCATCTGAAATCATCCAAAGAATTTGTTATTACTTGTAGTCAATTTAGCGTACTTTCTTTTTTTTGCCGATTCCTTTTGAAACAGTCTGAACACAGATATTTTTAATACCTTCAAGATTGTAGGCCAATACATAAAAATCATCCAACTTTTTTTACATAATTTTCACAGGTGTGCAGCTAAAAAAACATATATTTAAGATGCATATCTATGAAAATCGTGTAATATAAGTTGAATTGTTTTTACTTCACACTATCTAGAAGGTATTAAAAATAAATGTGTATATGTTGCACTAGAATTACGATATCTCATACCGTTTAGAAGTTATGGCCAAAAAAGTGATATTACGCCAAATGGAATCTCGTGTGCTGTTAATGTAGATGGTGATAGTTCGCTGCATTAGTAAGAGTTGCGGTGACAGGCTGAGATGTAGGCCTACGCACGTGGTTTCGGGCAAACGTACTGTTAATTACGGTACGCCTCTTTACTTCCTATACCTATATTTATCATGCGTGATAAACATAATATTTAGTGCACGTGTCAATGAATTGTATTTAATAGAAAACGTCTTTAAACTTGGTTGTTTTTAGTTTACCAAGCTCAAACGAGCATTTTGTCAACGACATTTGTTTCATTTTAATGATGTTTCAAATGGAAAAGTTTTCTTGGAATATTTTCCATTATTCATGTTGAAATTTTATCCAATACATTTTATTCTAAATATATGGGAATATTTAAATTTTGAAAAACTTCATCAATAGTGATGAATTGTTTTATTTTGATTGTTGACACATAATTTTGAAAATATTTGAATTAAATAATAAAGAATTTCCACAGTTGTAACACAAAAATCAGAAGAGTAAAAAATATTTCAACATAATTCTAGAAAATGTTTCCAATAATAATTTGTCAATACACATAATTACACATCAATGATTTTATTATGGTTAGTTTTCTTGTCTAGTCTTTGTATTTTTACTGTTCGAACAAAATGCAGAATGCAAAAGTTAACGTCCATTGTAATTTGTTAGTATTAAGTTTTTTAGTGATAATTTGTGTTCAACTGTTACTATATGTACTGTACCTATTGCGTCACATGTAAACCAAAATGTGACCACGCTGTAAGTTTGTGCATTCTGATTGGTTAAGAGCTTCAGCGCAAAACAGTCTCAAATGAATAAAAGCTCATTGGAAACTGTATCTTGTATTGCAGTGCTTTCCATTTACCAATACTTTCCTTCCAAAAAAACAACAAATGATTCGGTTTTTGAAAATGACAACTTTTTCTTGCGTTTAATACTTATTTCAGAATTAATCTGAGGTTTGTAAATACCCTACTAAGTACGTAAATAGTTCTTGGATAGTAATACAAATGTTAATAGTAGGGAAAGGGGAAAAAATTGGGTCATTAAGGTTTGAGATGATCTAGGAATGTGAGTTTTGAATTAAAACTCTTGAAATTTTTTTAGGAAGTACATCAATATGTTGTTGAAGCATGAGATTTATTAGGAATGTGTTATCAAGAAATTAAAAGAGCTCAGAAAAAAATGAGGAAATGGTATTTACCCCATTTTGCCCCTACCCCGGGGCGAAATGGGGTACAGGGTTAAAATGGTCGAGTTCAATCCGACATTATTATTTTATGATTATTATTTTTATTATTATTATTAGTATCATTTTGGAAAGTTGCTAGGTAGCTGCAAATCACAGTTCAAATATTAATTTAGTTGGGCTAACTGACCCCATTGTGCCCCCACCCACCGTTTTGCCCCTGATGCCGACACTTGTATGAATAACTGTTTAGAGTTGATCAGACATTACAATAATCTGAAATTCCATTCATTATTCCTTGAACATAATACAAATAATTGTATGTAAAACGATTCCATGAAAATACATATCATTTACAGATTACTTACATTCCAACTTGGCACGAATTTGTAGCAGAAATACTCGAAATCATAAAATATTTTTCCAGGGTTGGTAGCAGGAATGAAATGGTAATTTTTACTTGCCCCCTGAGCAGTCAAGGTATATGAACAAGTTTTTATTTGTAACACTAGATTTCAACACTTACTGCTCCAGATAAGCTAGTGATCCCGTTTTGCCCCGTGACCCCGTTTTGCCCCCCCTTCCCCTATAGTATTATGGGACTGGGGCCATAAACAATCCTAGATCCCTGAATCCTAGATCTTCAAGTCCTGGATCCTATTTACACTTACGGTCACATAAAATGGTTCAATACGGAATTAAAATCTCAATTAAAATAAAATATATGCAAACTTGATCGGTAATATTTTCTCAGACTATGCTTGAAGTGCGTATGCACATCGTCTTTCCGTTCTTCTGCGTAGAATTTCAGTATTTTCTTCAGGATTTAATTTAATTTAGCTTGATCGACCAGGTCTAATTTATGTGACTGCAACTGCACAATAAATTAGTTGATATGTCAAAATTACGATCATGACTTCCGCTTTGACTGAGGCTTAGAGGCTATAGAATGTGACTTTTGGCTCATGATTGCGGGGAAAACGTTGAATAACCAATCATAACTTGTTGATAATTCGTAGGCATAATTCAAGATGTATTGCGCTTGGTCTTAGGCTAATAAGGCGAGGGAAAAAAAGGCGAGGGTAAAAAAGGCGAAAGGAGGGCGGACGTCAAGACAAGACCGATCATCAGATTAGAGGTAGGAAGAAAATGCGAGGGAAAAAAAGACAGTATAACAGCTCTAGTAATAAAATTGATAGTACAAAGATAATTAAAAATTATCTAGATAAATACAAATTGCATTAGGATCTAAATCAGATAAATTTGTAAATTTAAAAAAAAGTTTATAATTGCCACATTACACACGGACATTCAGCTAGATATCATATAATATTTCAAATACAAACAAACAAACAAACCCTTTATGCATCTTGGGTCAAACGAAAGTACAAATTTAGTTGAAACTTCGTACACACAATTGTGTCATCTAATTCGATACTGTCTAGTTTCGAGGCACTATTGATTGCACCACTTCTGAGCAAACCCACTTTGAAGTTTTTACAAACCTCATGGAAATAAATCGGGAGGGAAAATCTGGAAAAACAGTTCCTTTTAATAAATTGAAATTTTCACAGAATTTTAATGTAATAATGATACAGATTATTCCAAAGTTTCACGTGAATCGGATCATTGTACGTTTTTATTTTAATTTTTTTCTACATCGATGAAAGAACCTAATTGACAATTTAAGCAACAGGTGTGACCAATTAAACTGCAGAACGATTAAAACTTGTAATGAATAAGCCAGGAAGGCGGTGAAAATTGTATTGAACTCAAGGTGTATACATAACTTTCCATTACGTTTCATATAAATACGCCTATACCCTATCGCTCATCCAACAAAGCATGTGTGGCGTTTTCATTGTTATATTATATTTATTCCTTATTCTGCTTATCCAAAACCATCGTGTTCAGATACTTGTGTCAATTGACCACTAGTGATGGGCGTGGCTTCTCGGTAGGCCACCTGGATCTATACTTCATGTGGGCATTTAGAGATACTCTGATAGGCTATGTCAATTTACCCACGTAACAAACAGCCCATTTGATTGGATGTTTTGTTTTGTGACGTTTGTGGGCGGGTCAATCACTAGTCGTCAATTGGTCTGCACTATTCACCTGAATGCATATGAATGAAACTCTCAACTCCCCCCCCCCCCTTTCTTCGACCTTGTTTCTGCTTTCACATTATGTAACTTAGTTTTGATACCTATGACCTCCATTCGAAGTCCCAACTTGAATTTATCACAAGCCAAACCTTGAACTAAATCTACGAGAGCTGAAATAACCATTAGTTAATTACAGCTAAAACGATGTAATACTCTTCTTGCAGAAGATTAAAGTAAATTGAGTATACTGTTGAATTTACATTATATATTAAATTAAAGTACTAGTAAACTTAACAGATTAGTATACTTGGGTCTGTAGAGTTAGGGGTGTCAAAAAACGATTACATGCTCTTGGAAACGTTTAAACTTTCGAGTAGGTAAACACTTTATTCAAACATCAAGTGTTGATATACAAACATCAACCATCAATAAAATGGGCATATAGCGCATCGATACCAATTTTCATTATTCCATCTTGAAATAAATGTTTTCCACTAGATCTTGATAACGTATATTGATTGAAGCATGTATAAAATCAATTGTGTCGTTACAAATGTTTTCAAAATTGAAGGGATCAGAAGCAAAGTGGACCAACCCAAAAGTCAAAACAAAACACTTCCAATGTGGGTTGGTCCGTTTTGCTCCAAAATATAATGGGGGCCAGAAAGCTTGGTCCACATGTTTAAACCTCTGAAACTAGTGTTAAAAACAAAAACACAAAAAAAACAAAAATAACATAATACGAATGAAGTGGTTCGAATGGATCATTTTGAGAAAAAAATTGGGTTGGTCCACATTACTCTCAAACAGTAACTGTTCTTAATAAAAAAAATCACTCTACAGTGTTGAATAATTCTTTTTGGGATGCGATCATAAATGATGTTGAAGATTAAAAAAATCTGACTTATAATTTATTTGCTTCCTTGGATATTTTATTCTTATAGACCATTCTATTTTCGCCATTACCGTTGATCCTTTGCGCGCGCATTAGACTAGCCGCCATTAATGAGGTGTAGAAACTGACGTTTGTTGACAAAGCCAATATGGCGGCGCCTATGAATGAGCACGTAAAATCCCCTATATTCTTATATTAAAATGAAATGTGTTATTAATTTTTTCATTGTTATCATTTGCTTGGATGATCGACTACTTGTTGAGTTTTATGGAAATAACACGATTACGTCACTACTATTTTATATTCATACTCATATAGAGTTGATTATTTATCATTATATTATCACTTTTTATTACTGGACAAAGTTGTACGTGTATATAAAAAGTAGCACTTACCTTGCTACTATTTTTTTTTGATGTATTTTTCATGACTTGCCATATATTGTTCGTATAATCCTATGCAATGGTCAATTTCATGTGATTATGGTGATTATGATTGTATAAAGTGATGATAAGTGAGAGGACATTCACAAAAACTCATGCCTTATGCGGGATTTGAACCCACACCCAACGGTGACCAGATCTGCCATTTTTGGTGAAAGTGCTCCTTAAACGTTTCAATGTTTAGCCATAGGCCTAGCAGCATCACGATCAAAGACGTATTTATATTATTTTATACTATAAGAATTTATTTTATCATAATATAAAGAAGGTCTCCCACTTGGATCTTGAAAGTGAAATATTTCCGGGGTCAGTTCCCGAGTCCAGGGTCCCGATTGCCTGTAGCGCAACTATCGCTCTTATATCGAACTATATAAAACAACAATACTCAATAATGCTATACACGGCTCAGTAGAATTATAATGTGAGCAGTTGCATTTGTTTTTTACGAGAATTATAGATTTTGTGAGTTCAACAATGCCACCAGTACCATAGCCACTCTCATCTACATCTTGCTCATTGTAGATCGTCCGCCCTCGTGATGTCACAGAATATAAAAACCAATCAAGTGGACAGTGAAGCAGGGGAAAATATGGACATAACCAATCAAGGTATCTAAAATTTGCCCTACTTCGTATAAGTCACGCCCATCTGCAATGGTCAATTCACAAGGTAATCTGCTAAATCGTGACAGGCAATCGGGACCTTTGGCTCTGAACTGACCGCAAGAAACCACAAATACCGTCCATGTTATTATTATGTAAGTTGGAGCACCTTCCTTATATTATGATAAAATAGGTTGGTGTCACTAAATCGTGAAAAAGGATGAGACTAGCTATTCAAGTCTGCCAGTAACGAGATTAAATGAGTCAATATTGACGTTTTCTTTCGTCTTCACTCGAACTGAAGTGTGCTAAGTGCTCGAGTGCCAAGCATTACTTGGATTGCTTATCCAGTGTATCCCGCATGATTCAACACAAACAAAAATAAAATCGAAAATTGTAGAAATAATAATTCTTACGATATTTCCGTCCGTGTAAGAAAATGCTAACACCGAGCCCACTTGTTCACCGGGTTAAACTGACATGTATGATGGTGTGGGTTTACTACACAATAATTTCCCCAGAGCCGACGTAACGCAGTCGCTATGCTGTTTCTGTAAACTCTAGCGAAACGTTGAAACACCAAGCAGGCAATAACATTACAGTCAGAAGTTGGTTTACAATAGCATGATATGCACTCTGTCATATTCAACAACAACAACAACAACAAATACACTTATATCTGCTGGATAGATATATCCCTTCTCTTTTATTCACCTACAATATATGTAACATACTTTGAAATATGTGAAATGCAATTTTGAAATAAAAGTGATTCCTCCATCTTCAAGTGCCATTATGTCGCTCATATATATATATATATATATATATATATATATATATATATATATATATATATATATATATATATATATATATATATATATATATAAGAAAAAAAATGTATATATATATATATTTATATAGACTGGAGATGTGCTCAAAGAGTTTTCAGTTTTGTTTTGTCATAAGTGTGAATTGTTTCTTCGTTTCATTTGCTGATTGTTATTGAGCCGGTGGCCAATCGAGGGGGATCCAACAGAGGCTGGATCTACTCTCATCTCCCGGTAACATCGGTGACTATGGCAACAATGAAGAAACATTCGAAACAACCAACTTTCAGTATCATACAAATTAATCAGCTTCCTAATCAGCCACCAGAATGCGTGGCGCGCTGCGGCGGCTACCAATAGAAGATCAGACTCGATCTCAGTTATAATTGCTGAGACTGATTGAACGGGACGAGTGGCAATAAAGACACGTGATCATAGCGCCGCGACGCCCTTGATGATGACACCCCGCCGCTTTGACGGGCGACCAGCGAGGTGATGTGTCATTTCCCAGCTCAAGAGGGGGGTGGGGGTGGGGAGGGTCATTTCGGCGTCTACAAGTGAAGTAAAGTATATATAACGATATATACCGGCGCCACGTGTGTGTGTGTGTGCTTAAAATAAACGATACGGGGTTAAAAAACAAGTTTCCTCAGGGTATAAATTTCTAACACTGAAGTACTATAAAAATAGTGATATATTCGTTAAGAAACAAGGCAGAATGCAACAAAACACAATGACGGTTGAAACGTAAAATGAAACAATATAATCATGCAACTCAATCTCGCGCATTGGATGACAAGCTTTGATAAGAGTATAGAATAAACCAAAACTGAGACGCGTGGCCGAGCGGTAACACACTGAACCGTCATTCGGGAGACCGGGGTTCGATTCCCATCCTGACAGGGATTTTTCGTGGTTTCCCTCTGTCGTTCAGGTTGATACTGGGATGGTTTCTTAACAACATGCCACGACCAACTCCTTCCCACCGTCCAAAACACCTAATGAAATAACCTTTCATCTCATCATCACACCATCTCATTCATCATTCACCGACGCCAATAAATTGTAGCCATCAGTATAGTGCGTCATTAAACCCCAATATAAAGTAAAATAAAACAAAATATAATGACGGTTGAAACGTAAAATGAAACAATATAATCACATCTTAATCTTGCACATTGGATAACAAGATTTGAGAAGAGAATAGAATATACCAAGAATTCAAAACGTGAGGTGTGTGTGTGTGTGTGTGTGTGTGTGACGGAGAAAACGACGTAGTGCTCGGTGTTCCCGCCAAACGGAGAGGCGGCTATCAACAGATTTCCCCCGAGGTCGACAGGAACGTGTGCACTCATCAGCGTCGTTCAGGCGGAACATTCGACGGGCATTTGCATAACTAGAACCGTCGATCACACAACATTTATACACACCAGCGCTGCTGTGTCGATACGGCGATAATTTCAACTAAACTTGGATCCGAGAAAGTCGCGTAACAACGTAATATATATCTTTATAAATACATATCACTACTTTGTCTGCTTAAGGGCCACAGTTTTACATTTTCAGTGTCAACATAATATATGAACGATCGCAGTGACTTTCCGGATGAACATATTGTAGTGAAACTTCTTCACACCATACGGAGAAGTATCTTCTAAAATAATGTCGATCCATAATACATATTCATATAATATATTCCACAATATTCCAAACGTTTTTAGTTTTCATTAAGGTGCGTCGTAAAACTCAATGTTGATAAATTTAGAGGAGTGTCATTTCAATATGGATGAATGGAAAAAGTTGTATATTCCCGAATAACCCAGTTTCAAATACTCCCGCCAGGGGAATTCCACATTATATAAAATGATCACAAAAGTTGAACGGTGCAAAATACAAAATAAAGAAATACTTCATGAAATGCTGACAATATTTGTTGACAACGCTAATGACTCAAATTGCATAGTAACAAAGGTGGAAAGATTACTTGTATGTAACAGTAACAATCGATATTCTTGCCCTCGATTCCACCTTACAGCGTATCTTTACATACAATCACACATAATCCAAAGTGGATGTTTATTATGGATTGACAGTATTTTATAAGATAAAAATTATCTTATAAGATATTGTCAATCCATGATAAACATAGACATCGGATTATGTGTTATTGTATGATTATTTTTTTTTTAATAACATCGAAACTTGATACAAAATCATTGTTCCCCAATTAAGGCTATGGATGAAAGATAGGATCGTTTGGAATTATTATTGAAATGTTTTATTTGTTTTGTTTTGTTTTATTTGAAATGTTTTATGTTTTATTATTGTTGAAATGATTATTATACTATGATTATTATAAAATATATTATATATTATATTATATCACAGCCTTCTTTAATCAGATCATTCTTCTCTGATACTGCCCTTTCACTCGGGGTATGCTTCCCGTGTTAAACGATGTCCAATTATTTTAGTTCACAAAATCGCCGATGGTGCCGTTGTTTCCAGACCATGACGTCACTTTCCAAAGATGTTCAAGCATATCACTCTTTTTGACATGTCATATCTGCGAAGATATGAACAACTTTGGGAATTCTTACGAGAATTTAAATTACGCGCGCATTCAATTGGACCGTGACTGAGATTTTACTAACTTTGTTATGACAATAATATGAAGGATTTTATTCAATTATATTGCGGAATATCATCGGGACAAGTTCTTGAATGATGCTTATTGCTTGGGATAACATATATATCGATCAAGTTTGAACCTCGGTAAGTCTGAAACCTCTAGTTGAGATGTACATTTGACATAACCTCTATATCGTAGCAGGAAATTGAAAGATTATGATGGAATGACATTTGTTCAAAGTTGAAATTTTAGATACCAGAGTGCAGTACATACCAGACCATGACGTCATTTTTCCCTGCGCGAGCAAATATGCGCGAACCTGTCAAAATAGCCTGAGTGAAAGGGCAGTATAAGAAAAGAAAGAATAAAGAAGGCTGTGTATTATATATTATATAATATAATTATATAATTATTATTATAGTATAATTATTGTACTATATAAGATTTTGTATTAGGATTAACGTTACATCTGCTGTTAATGGAAAGAAGTGATCATTGCCCAAGAGACTTATTTCAAAGTGAGAGATATCAACATTCGTGTGTTTTGATCACTCTTGATACCAATGCTGGTAATGTCCGGATATATCACAGAAACGGTTTTTACTTATAATGTGTTCCGGACTTTCGGAAACTGAAATTTTTTCGAATGAATGAATATTAGTTTTTTTTTATCTGCGGCGGAAAATAATGATCACAGACAGTGCAGTTCTGGTGTTGAAGCTAATTTGTTTCGAATAATTAAAATGTGGTGGTAAGATGACCCTTGTGGTGTCCCGTCCAAACGATCCTACTTTTCATCCATAGCCTTAATTGGGGAACAATGATTTTGTATCAAGTTTCGATGTTATTTAAAAAAAAAAAAATCCCGAATAACCCAGTTTCAAAACACTCCCGCCAGGGAAATTTTACATGTATAAAATGATCACAAAAGTTGAACGGTGCAAGATAAAAATAAAGAAATACATTAATTATAAGATGTCAACAATATTTGTAGAAAATGCTAATGACTCAAATTTTATAATAACTAAGGTGGAAAAATAATTTGTATGTAACAGTAACACTAGATATTTTCACCTTCGATTTCACCTCACAGCAAACCGTTACATACAAAATACGTAACCTAATATGATTGTTTATTATGAATCGACAGTATTTTATGAGATACTTCTCTGCACGGTTTGAAGGAGCTTACAATATGTTCACCCGGAAAGTCACTACGATCGTTTATATTTTAGGTTCACACTGGAAATGCTATGGGTAGGTCCCCCTTCAAGAGACACACAGATTTACATGGACAGTATTCTGCTTATAGGATATAAGCACGTAACACTGACTGAGTGACGTTTACTAAACTGGAATGGGGAGAAAACTGGAATAATTCTCTCTGCTTTCATGAAAAAAACAAACAAAATGAGTTGTTTTTTGTTTTTTGTTTGTTTGTTGTTTGTATGTTGTCCACATCCCGAGCATATAAACTAATCAATTTGAAAGGTTTTTTTCACACTTAGTTTTGTCTTCAATACAAGAGTGTTGGCAGGACTGTTGTGTGTCATAATAATGAAAAGACAGAAATCATGTTTTCGTTTTTATATTTTCACCAGGACTGTGGATGTTGACTCGGCCAAACTTTCTTGTGTTTTGCCAACATTTGAATTCATTCAGATGGAAAGAGCGGTAATTTAATCCTGAAATGCGTTTTAGAATTTATATGGAGCTCTGAATTGAAGACTGCTGATCGACCCGCCCACAAATGTCACACAACATAGCGTCCAATCGAGGGGCTGTTTAATATGTGGGATTCTGTTAAATACCAGTCATAGGGTAGCTCTGAATGCTCACATAAAGTATAGATTTGGGTGGCCTACTGACAAGTCACGCCCATAAATAGTGGTAATTTGTATTGGCATATTCGATATAATTTATTTTCATACGAAATTTACGTATCAAAAATATATCAGTGGAAGTGCCGTGTTTCGACAGAACATTATTTGATATGTATTTATTATTCATTGATGAATCAATTTATTGATTAATTCACTATGTATTCAGTCATATATTCATCTATTCATTCGAATATTCATTCACTCATTCATTCATTTATTTGTTTATTCATTCATTCATATATTTCCATATTTATACATTTATTCATTCGATTAATTCATTGAATTTATTCATTTATTCATTCCTCCTCCTAATGTATATCATATCTATTCATTTATCTGTTGAATCATCAAACGATTGAGAACGTTATTTTCTCTCGTGTTTGAATTGTGCATTGTGTGTGTGTATTCACTTCTTTTATTTAAAATAAAATCTCCACATTTGATTAGTCCATGGCTCTTATATTTCTCTCATTATTGGACAAATTCGAAAGTCTGAATTTGGAAACTCCTATTGTAATCCCACGGATGGCAGCTTCGCTCGGGCGAGTGCATGGACCAAATGTCCAGACTGCAGTTCCTCTCGTACTGTGCAGGATTACCAATGCAACAACGTTCGTCATCAATAGGGTAAAACTAACTCTTAATTAACATCAAGGTCATTTTAGGATCATATAATTAAAGAATATCAACACTTGAAAAGGAATATAATTTTATTTCAATCTTTCAGTTGCATCATTTTGTATTCTGAATTTCATTATTTTATTATTCTGTATTGCAAAACAAATTATTTGAATTACAAAAAAAAAAAAGTATTATTTGAAAAATACATTTATTCAATTCAAATCCTCCGGAGAGTGGAATTGAATAATCTACTGCTATATTTATTGCTGCCTGCAGTAAGCTGGACGACTCTATGACACCATGATACTATGACACTATGACACCATGACACTATG
>OZ023326.1:6749700-6787200 GCA_964007535.1 Brachyptera risi
TCTCTTGGAGCTAGCTAGGCCCAGGACGTTATTTCAAGTGGCAGTCGCGGTAAGGGTGCTTGTCTTCTGATTGGCATAGCTACTCAGGTGTCGATGACAATAATTATTGTAAACTACTCCACAACAGCTGAGTTATTTGGGGGTACGAACAAGTAAAATTGACCAACGATTGATGTCCACATATAACCATGTCTTGTGCGGGGCTCGAACCACCTTGTTGATATAAACATGTTATAAACATTATTCTTTTCTTTTCGTGGAGGTGCCGAGTTTACTCTGCGATTCTCGGTCTTCTGAATGGCATATATGATTATTGTAAACGACTCCACCAACAGCTGGGTTATTTGGGGGTACGAACGAGTAGTATTGACGAACGATTGATGTCTTCATATACCCATGTCTTGTGCGGGGCTCGAACCAACACCCGACTTGACTTGAGTGTCTGAAACAAAGCATTGACCACCTCAGCCACACGGGCGGCTGACATCATCACCCTCAACAATAACTTAGCGTCAAGTTTACCCCGTTACTAAATCATGATCGAACTTAAAGGGCATCACAAACCTCAAACTAGATTTTAATCTATTTGACGATATTTATTTCACAAATTTTCGATAAAACTGGAAAACATCATCTCAATTTCAGAAATATATATTTTTTCAGTCCGCCAGAGAACATGAGTCATGACGTAGACATCATCAATTCTGTATGGGAACAGAAACAGAATGAAGTAATGTCAAAGTCACAGAAAGAAAAGAAAAAAAACCGGGTCCTGACGAATGAATAAATTGATTATGATTTATGTAATTAAGATGATAATTTCTAGTTTTATCTGAAATTCGAGAGATTTAAATATCGTCATAATTTGGTGAAATCTAGTTTCAAAGTTGTGAAGTCCTTTAATGTTGCAGTGAAGATATAACAATTATTCAGTTGGTTGATTTTCTCCTCTCGTGGACACAAGTATATCCAAGTTATTATAATCTGTAGCATCCTCTCACTGGACCGGTCACCGGCGTTGCCATAGCGACAACGACAACGATAACGATGTTGCATCATTATTCTGTCGTGTCAGAATCATGAGAGATCGTTAATTACGTCATTGTCTCATTCGTTGCTTATTCGTCGTGCCCAAAATGGCTTGACAAACGAGAGTGGGAGAGAGTGAGACAGAGTGGGACAGAGTGGGTGAGACTGAGAGAGATGGATGAGTGTGTGGTTTGGGGGAAGGAGGAGAGAGATCCGAAGAGAAAGGGTGTGAGTATCAGACGATCTGTGTACAAAGTGACAAGTTGTTTGTTTGTTTGTAAGTCCTTCAGTGTGGGTCGGTGTGGTTTTAACGAGGCTCCGGGCGTCGTTTCGGAGAATGAGAGGGATTTTATGTAATATATTATATACATATGTGTATGACTAACCGTTTGAAGTTATTCCCACGTGAATAATAAATACAGATTTGACAGATTTAGTGTGGTTTTGCTATTTTTAAAAATATATTGAACTTTTTTTTATACAAATATGTTTGTATCTTTGTTGATAATATATATATATATATATATATATATATATATATATATATATATATATATATATATATATATATATTGAGTTTTAATGACGCATTATACTGATGGCTACGATCTATTGGCGTCGATGGATGCATGATGAATGAGATGATGGGATGATGAGATGAAAGGTCATTTTATTAGGTGTTTTATGTTGGGAAGGAGTCGGTCGTAGCCTGTTGTTAAGGAACCATCCCAGTATCAACCTGAACAACAGAGGGAAACCAGAAAAAACCCCTGTCAGGATGGTCGACCATGGTGGGAATCGAACCCCGGTCTCCGAATGACGGTTCAGTGTTTTACCACTCGGCCACGCGTCTTGGTTTTGTTGATAAATACTTACTGGAAGACTTCACCCCACTTCGAGACTATAATTCATTACTCAGCTGTGCACTGTGTCGTTATTATTCATTCATTTATGCAATTCTCATCCAAAGATGATGTTACATTCTCAGCATTTTACGAGGAAATAATGATTTTTAATGTTATGTATATGGATAGTCAAAAAATACATTCGTTACATGGTTACAACATATGAGAAAATCGAAGAAACATTGAAATATATCAAATGAAATACATTGATATAATACATCTAAAAACACTTCAAAATACATCGGCCCTGCTATAAAATCACATCATGAAATATTATACACTGAGTTGGGGTCATTCCACTGACTGGATTAGTGGAATCAAACAATAATGGAATTGCTATATATATATATATATATAAATATATATATATATATATATATATATATATATATATATATATATATATATAGACACATATATATATATATATATATATATATATATATATATATATATATATATATATATATATATATATATATATATACATATATATATATATATATATATATATATATATATATATATATATATATATATATATATATATATAATAGGCTATAACGTCACAAAATAAAATTGAAATGAAAAAGTGTGACTGTAAATATATAGAACTTTCATCATCATAAAATATCTAATGGAAATAACGAATGAAAGTAAGTAGATTGATGAATACATTTCATTTCATTTACTATCCTTCTGTGTATACCATTATATACGAGTTATAATATCATCAACATAACAAGCAGGTCTTAAAAGTTGTCTGGAGCAGAATAATTATAATAATAAAAATAATAAGTAACTATGATTACCTAACAATATATGAAATAAAGTATGAAATATCAGAATTTTATGAATAATAATTATGAATATTGAAATATCAACTAGGAAAACGCGGGATGCGCGTTGTTAGACGAGCTTAGGGGTATAGAAATCTAGAATGAAAAATAATTTGTCAACCCAATCTACATCTACAGACCTTGGATCACTCCAAACGTTCAAAAACCTTACAAGAATCAGTTATGTCACGGCCTTCCTCTTCATTCATTCCAATTGTTTTGAATTAATTGGTGACACTTGTTGCTATAGATTTAATTGGTTCCCGTGATAGCCTAAATTGATGGGAAAATGCTTTATAAATGCGTTTTCTTCGTTATTTCTCATCCGATTGATGTGAAAAATCTCTCAAAATGTGCCTAATAGTTTCCTTTATATTCGGCGGAAATTTGAGAGGTCTTGAAAAATTTTGATTTTTCAAGTATATTCCTCCGGGTTATTCTAATGGGGATTTTTGAAATTTCTAAAATTCATAAAAAAAAAAGTTACCACCCGATAATGCCACAAAACTATACAGATCTAAGTTAGATGAGGAACCATGACGAAAAAAAGTTTGAAGTTGATAGCTGTAGCCGTTTGACCTGTGGAGAACCGACAAAAAAACAAAAAAAACAAAAAAAAAAAAAAAAAAAAAAAAACATAAAAACGAACACCAATTTTTTCCAGTATGTCAAATTGAATCCTCGCTAAAGCTCGTCTAATAATTTTATGAATGAAAAAAAAGAACCGATGTGAAAAAATCGAAGCAAAAACGACGAATATCATGATAAACTCGAGAACAAAGAGGAAAGAAGAGAGAATGGTGATTCAAGAATGACAAGAAGAAAAATATCAAGAAATTAAGAAGATACAATGAGAAGATTTTATTTTTTAATTTCTTCCCGGTAAAAATATCTGAATTGTTGATCATTCTTGAGATTGGAAAAAAAAATTAAATAAATGACGAATATAATAATGAACTCAAGAACAAAAAGACTGAACAAAGCAGAATAACTTAAGAATAACAATGAGATAAAATATCGAGGAGATATGAAAATATAAAAGGAAGATTGCATTTATTTCTTCCCCACATGAATATTTGAAACTTTGAAATTATCACTTCAATTTTTTTGTTTAAATGAGATATTTTGATTATTCTTTAGAGTCTAAGCTCACCCTTGTGGCACCCCATTTGAAAGATCTTACCTTGTCATCCCAAATCATAATTGAGAAACAACGATTCTCAGTCAAGATTTCGAGTGCTATTAATAAAATATTTGCTAAAAATGTTTGAAGTTTTGTTCTCATAGCAAATTGCATGCATTCAATCACAAGACACTTATCTCTTTCATCTCATAATGCAACGTAGTGTTTTCTCCCTCAGGCAACTGTTCTTTGAATGACAAATTACGCAAATAATTAGGTTTCAAGTGAGGCTTAGGTGAATCATCTTCAACTATTCAATTAATTAATTAGAGGATCAGTGCCGGGTGGATTGGGAGAGATTATTCGAGAGAGAGAGAGAGAGAGAGAGAACCGTTTGTCGTGCCGACATTTGTAATTACCATCAACCGGTTGTCATGGCAGCACCGACAACAGTCACCAGTTGTGTAATCAATGTCTTATCGTGCAAGATTGTTATTAATTACCAAACTCGTGGAAACTCGATCGACCTCAGCGCAGCATACAAAGTGGACCATATTATATTATATTGTGATTGGTCTGGATAGTATAACGTACTAATACATGATTATCTGTCTCTCTTTCTCTCTATCTCTCTCTCCCTTCATATATCTATCCATCTAAACACACACACACACACATTTATATATATATATATATATATATATATATATATATATATATATATATATATATATATATATATATATATATATATGTTTATATATATATATATATATATATATATATATATATATATATATATATATATATATATATATATATATATATATGTACATATATATATATATATATATATATATATATATATATATATATATATATATATATATATATATATATATATAATTAATGATTTTTTTTTTTTTTTTGTTCAAGAAGATCTTCCTCTCTGGCGTAATGGGTAGCGCGTCAGACCGGCAATCTGGAGATCCGGGTTCAAGTCCCGGGGGAGGTCGCAATTGTTAAACAGTTTTAAAAAATCATTAATTATAATAACCTACTGGTGGTCAACCAGGAAGCTATTGAAATCATATATATATATATATATATATATATATATATATATATATATGAATATATATATTTATATATATATATATATATCTATATATATATATATATATATATATATATATATATATATATATATATATATATATATATATATATATATATATATATCTATCTATATATATATATATATATATATATATATATATATATATATATATATATATATATATGAATATATAAATGAATATATATATTTATATATATATATATATATATATATATATATATATATATATATATATATATATATATATATATATATATATAATATATATATATATATATTCATACACAGAGAAGTACACAGGATATGAAGATCGATATGGAATACTTTTATCAATCGCAAAGCTGGGAAGAATGTAAACAGAGCGCTTCAGAAACTGAAGCCAGACAGACGGCTTAAGACATGGTTTTTTGTGAACATCTTTCCAATTTTCATTCCTTTCATCGTTTCGATATCGGATCCACTCACTCCTACCCCCATATTACATCCTCCTGGCTGTTGGTGGGGTCGTTGAGCGAATTGGAAAGAAAATAGTGAAGTATGTTTATACTATAAAAGACAGAATCTTTCACTTTTTTAATAAACTTGACTGGTAAATTTAACATTTTAATCATTGTTGTCCAACTTTGACATGTTTGGATCTTCTGAACTATCCCACCATATCAAGATCTCACCATATATATTCATGATTACATCGCAGATAAATCCCTCTCGTTCTAGAATACATTTTATACATTTTGTTTTTCTTTATTTTCCTCCTGTTTGCTTTTCGAGAGTTAACTACTGGTACTTAAGATGAATCCAACTCACCGTATTATGCAAGGTTAATCCTTATTCCAGGCAAATGAGTGCTTGGAAAAAAAAAGAGGGGAAAGTATCCAAGTTTTAGCAATGCAAATCTTCTTTCGAACAGTGTTTGTATTTGGCGAAGATCGAAGCTGGAATATATATATATATATAAATATATTCAACGAGTTTGTAGAGATAACTCTGACTTATATTTCCAAGAGAGAGTTGGTTAACTCTACATTAACTCAAATTAGTTTCTCAAGTCCATCGCTCCAAATAAGCGCATTTTATTTTATTGTCCACGTCAGAAATTAAATTAACGAGTGAAATCATCAGCATAAGAAAAGTTTTAATTCGCAAAAAGTTCACCCGAATCAAGAGTATTACAAATTACCATTCCAGAATCAACTTCAACAAAATGTCTGATTTCAACTTTCCAGAGATAACAAACGTTCAATTGGCTATGAACTTCTTAAAGTATCATTATATTTGTTGCCCAAAGAATCAGTTTTAGGTTCTTGAGATCACTTCTGTAGAAACTAGCACGAAATATGATATAAAGTCGGAACAAGATTCATTTCCAGATCATGATGCGCTGCTATACTCGCATCCAGGAAAGAATACTCCATATGATGATGATTATTGTTGCTTAACGACCCCACCAACAGCTAGGTTATACGGGGGGACGAATGAGCAGATGATAGATGAAATTATGAAGTGATGATGAGTGAAAGAACGTTTACAAAAACCCATGCCTTATGCGGGACTCGAACCCTCGCCCAACGGTGACTTCAGTTTCTGAAGCGGTGCCTCAGCTGACCGAGCTACCGAGGGAGGCAATACTCCATATATACTATATACACGATGTACCAACATACTTTATCATGATATAAGAAGGTGACCGGAACAGTAGCTGAGTGGTTAGCGCACTTGCTTCATGTGACCCGGAAGGTGAAGGGACATATCGGACCCGGTTCTATCCCCGCCACCGTCCATCTTTACAGGGGTTTTTCGTGGTTTCCCTCTGTAGTCTAGGCTAATGCCGGGATGGTTCCCACAATATAGGCCACGACCGCTTCCTTCCCACTATCCTTCCCACTAACCATAAAAACCTTCATCTCATCATCCCATCATCTCATTAATCATTCATCCGACGCCAATAGATCTTAGTAATCATTACAGTGCGTCGTTAAAACACAATATAAAAATATGAAAAAAATGAAGGTGAACCAACTCCTATAGGCCTACTAATAACATGGCCGGTAATTGCGCTTTTTTGCCGTCAGTTCAGAGCCAGAGATCTCGACTGCCTGTAGCGATTTAGCGGATTCCCTTGTGAACTGGATGTATAATGATAATAACAATTTTCATTAATAACTTTTGATCAAAGTACATGATATTGTAATTCGCATATTATATATATATATATATATATATATATATATATATATATATATATATATATATATATATATCTATATATATATATATATATATATATATATATATATATATACATATATGTATATATACATATCTATATATATATATATATATATATATATATATATATATATATATATATATATATATATATATATATATATATATATATATATATATGTATATATATATATATATATATATATATATATATATATATATATATATATATATATATATATATATATATACATGGTAAAGTCATAATATAGAATTTCCTGAATAGAAGTCCACTTGAATCTTCATAAAATACATCGGAACATGGACTTTAACTTATTTTTGCTAGATATTTTATGGCTCTTTTTTAGAGAATACATATTTTGTTTGCTCTAGTTAAGAGTGACCAGGGTACCGGTGGCATTGTATAGCATTGTAGTTCGATATAAAAGCGATAGTTGCACCACAGGCAATCGGAACCCTGGACTCTGATTCTGACCCCGGAAATATTTCACGTCGAAGATTCGAGTCGGTACACCTTCTTTATATTATGCTTAAGTATGTTGGTATCACTACATCGTGCTATATATAAATATATATATATATATATATATATATATATACATATATATTAAAGTTTTCTTTAGGATAATGCCGCTTACTTTTGAGAGATTGCAGTGCAGGCCGAATCCTGCACTTTGTCGCACTATCTCGACGTTTCGAATAGATCGCACTATTCATCTTCCTGGAGACAACAGTCTTGAGTCAAACCATAGAGCTCACTGACCTTCTTCTCATTCTCGATGCGTCTGTTTACACGAAGTACCGCTAAAACTGTGTTGCCTTGATGTAATTGGTTGCCGTGGTCATGTGATGACAAGGACCAATGGGAGCGCAGCCAGCAACTGTCCCATCTGATTTGGCGCCAAAAGATGCACACACCTGAGTCTAGAGAAGTGAAGCTAGCAGCGCTGGGTGACGTCACGTGCGCGCTCTAATGCGAGCATTTTGCTTTTCATTCTTGTCATCCGACCTGTGTTATCAACGCCCTCTGTTGCCTGAACAGGTTTACTTGTTGCTGACCTAGTTATTATGTGGGTCAGTGGTGTGTTGATGGATGTTGTAACAACTTTAGTATTTCTGGCAGGGCGAGTATTGTCTCTGTTCGTGCACGTAATCATGGGGTCCATAGTCGTCGGCGCTATATTGACGTTGGTAGTTGCACAGTTTTTTAACGTGGGCTTCCATAATGCAGCTAGCCTTTGTCCATCGTCTCGTTTGTTTAGATTACTGGGTCGCTTTTCTATTTCGACCGATTCCCTTACTATTCGCGACAGTAAATGTGGCACAGTGGCGAGAGATTTAGCCTGATCGAAATCAATCCAGTGATGTTCTTCTCTCACGTGTTGCGCTAGGGCAGAAGTGCTTTGGTCTTTTTTCACAGCAAGTCTATGTTCATCGACTCGAGCCGATATTCTTCTGTTGGTTTGCCCTACGTATACTTTGCCACATGACCCGCATGGGACCGCGTACACACCCCTAGTTTCAAGTGGAATAACTAAAGAAAACTTTAATATCACATATGTCCGCGAAAACCTAAGAAACAACATACATATATATATATATATATATATATATATATATATATGTATATATATATATATATATACATATATATATATATATATATATATATATATATATATATATATATATATATATATATATATATATATATAGGCCTATATATATATATTCATATGTTATATACATTCTATATTCTATATTTTCTATCATATGGATATAGCATAGAAGGAGTTCCTCCATCAACCAAATAATATGTTGAAACTTGGGTAACTACACAATGTCGAAACTCGAGAATTCTGTAAGCTCCTGAGATGCAGTTGATTTTCCTATCGTAACCCTTGTCGTGTGATACTACCATAGGCGTGATATTTCACTAGGCATATTGCCCATTACAAAACATTAGGAGTATACGTTTTCTAGCAGAGCAGAGCTATATAATCATACAGAACATACACGGCTGCGTGCTATCCATTGTTCTCCCATTATGCTCACTCCATCAGTGGAAACATATAAACAAGAATGTAAGCTGAAAACCTGATTATTAAACATGCATTTACGTTCAAATATTGAAATACCAGCAGGCTTGATGCGCAGAGTTGCTCTGCATAATAATCGTGGCTCCACCTCTAACGGAGGTAACGTACAAAAGCGCAGGTTGATAATCAGAAATTGGTTCGTATTTTGCCCCGCAGGGGAAAATAGTGAAATTGATTTTTTTTAGAAGCGATTTTATTGGTTTGTGAAAATGTCTTTGATGCAAGAAATGATAAACGCTCAATGAATACATATAAGTTGATACTGATCCATTTCAATTAGAACATACTTTTCTATCCTTGTATATATATATATATATATATATATATATATATATATATATATATATATATATATATATATATATATATATATATATATATATATATATATATATATATATATATATATAGACAACGGAACGTGATCCACACGATGGGTTTCAATGATGCTTCTGTGATATTGAAACAAATTAAACTCTTTTCAAATCATCTGAGAAGTTGCGAGACTTGGGAGGGCAGGAACTGGAAATACGAAGAAAGGAGGATCGTCTATGTAATTTCTTCTGGGTAATGGAGGGAGAGGGGGGATGAGGGGAGCTGCACGAGTTGATAGAAAGAAATGAATCAAAGTATGGAGTTAGGCGAGGTCATCAGAGAGCAATAGTTATGAAGGGGGCTAGATTAGATGTGGGTAAATTTTCATTCTTGAATAGGACAGGTGGGGATTGGAATGGGTTAAGTAGAAGTGTTTTGAGGGGGATGAAATAGGGTTAAAGTTATATACAGTCAGAGGATTAGGAAGGCGGTGAGATAGAAATAGTGAGAGAACTTACCACTGCGCATTTATGTGCAATTGTAATAGTTTCAAATAGGAAAAAATAAATTATTGGCATAGATTTTTCGGAAAATTTACGGATGGAGCAAATTCGCTAATGAATCGAAAGTTATTTATTCTCAACTTGTTTATCCTGATTTGTAATGCGTTCAAAATCCCAATATGAATTTAATCTAATCAAGTGCCTTTATTAATGCCGTGAAATATGTCGTCATTATTCACATTCCTTTTCATTCTTTGTATCCTGATAGTTCATCATTTTAACAAGCACATGATTAAATATTCACAAATAACAAAACTACATTGACGTTGAATAAATAAATACTTTTTTTGGTAGTATATTTCATTCTAATTATATTCATATACATAGTTACACCGTTTTATTTCAGCCGAGTTTTGTTTCATTGTTCATATAAATTATGTTCGAAAACAAGAATGACAAGATCGAGAAAATGAAAATGTAATGAATAATATCATTCTATGTGGAAACTAGGCAAACGCGTTATGTGTTTCCACGTTGATGGATGAGCAGGAACATATCAACATATCTTTGGATTGGTTATATATATATATATATATATATATATATAAATAAATATATATATATATATATATATATATATATATATATATATATATATATATATATATATATATTATTATTAATGAAGGAACTTTATTGCTGGCGAAATTCGGCAGGGCCGTTCTTCCATTTAATCAGTTAAAACATAATTCACATACATTTCGGAACAAAATTGCATGAACACACAGAAAATACAACAAAATACAGAATGATACATGGATACATACAGTTGTACACACAGAGATATCTAAACAGTATGTAAACTCACACAAAATCAATGTAAAGACAAAATTAAAAGTATAACAAAATATTTTCTTCAAATTTACCAACATTTTTTTTTGTATTCAACATTCATGGGAAAAAGAAGTAAAAAGAAGCAATAGTGAGAAAGATGCATCAATTGGAACTTACAATGAATTTAATAAAGAGTGAATAAATTTATGTTATAGGCCTGCTGAACCAGTGTCACAAGAAGTATTTACTATCGCTTTGAATTTGAAGAAGAAATTTTGTACATTATGTTTTGAATCATGTTTTGAAAATATATATATATATATATATATATATATATATATATCCACCTTGAGATCCAAATCATTACGTCACTGCCCTGCTATTTTCTAATTGATTTCCATGATAATGAAGAAGGCCTTGTTTTAATCGTTTTCGATTGAATGGTGACACTGTTGCTTGGATTTAAATGGTATCTTAATAGCTTTGAGTGACTTAAAAAAATTGAATTATATATTTTTTATATCAAAACTGCTGATTTGATCCGACTGAAAGTTTGGAATAATGTGTATGATCGATATATTGGAATTCTATGAAAATTTGAATTCTCTTGAAAGAAATATTTTTCACGAATCTTTTCATCTGAGTTATTCTTATGGAATTTTTGAAAAATTTGAAATGAGTTTTCTCAGAAGTGATTCAACCGATTGCGCCTCAAAACTTTACAGTATCGAATCAAATAAGAAAACTCATGTATGCCAAGTTCAAACTTATTTTGAATTTTCGTTTGACCTGTGGAACGCGAACAAAGATTCTTGAAATTTTCCTTCTCTCTTTTTCTCTTCACTTGTGTTCATTACCGAATTGATTTTTCCTCATTTTTTCTCTTATTTATTAATTTTTCTCATTTTTTTCATCATCATAATATCATCATTATTATTTTCAGTCGAATAAGTAATGACGTAATTTTCTCCCTTCTCGCAATTTCAGAGTATACTAGAAATCATGATTTCTGTATTGAAACATGAACCGAAACAGGTAATGTCTACGTCATGACTCAGAAAAAGTGTGCATGTCCTGGAGGACAAATAAATTGATGATAATTTTTGAAACTGAGATGATGATTTCCAATTTTCTCTAAAACTGGAGTAAAAACTAGCGTCGTTATTCATTTCTAGGCAAACACAACAGATGCGTTGTAAGATGAGCGAGATATCTCAATAAGGTTTAGTCGTTAAAGTAGTTCTATCATTGCTAATTTATCGACTCTGGAATTCTACACACCTTGACGTATAAAGTGAATCCTTCATTGTTGGGCAAATATCGAATCTAGAAAGCGGTGAATCTCGGCAACCTATCTTTATTTATTTCCATAGTATATTTGATGAATAAAAACAGTTAATTTAATTATTTTCTTTATTACGGCTGGTTAGAATTGCATACAAAATCGTGATAATGTGTATCATTTATGTACACACATTCACAAAAAATTTTATTTCATTTGGAGAGATTTTATTTTTCAAATTTTCTTGCCTAGATCAATCTCATGGGGTTTTTAGAAACTTTGAGATGATATTTTTCAAAATCGGTCCGACCGATTCATCCCCAAAACTATACATTTCTAAGTTGAATTAGTTTGCTCGTACAAAATAAGTTTCATGTCGATCAGTCAACCCATGCGACCTGGCAGTGCTTAAAAAAAAAAAAAAAAAAAAAACACACACACAGACAAAGCTCTATGAGAGCGGGATGGAATCTTCACTAACGCTCATCTAAAAATCCAGCTCAAATGTTGTGATTACCTGTAAAATCCACGGAATTAACTGAAATGATTGTAACTTCACGTTCTTTGACATTAAATTATAATAAGATGATCTCTTGGAAGTGTGTGCCTTTTTCCTCCGCCTTTCATGATTAGCGCTGCCATCACAGCAAAGAAAGTGGCTGTATTTCCTGGTAAAACGAGCGTAAATCATCTTTTAATTACAGATCATGGAAAAGTCAAACAGCTTTGTCCCATAATAATAGGTCTCTTTGTTACCAAGATCTCTCTCTGTGTGTGTGTGTAACCTTCTCAAGACGGGTCGTTGACTGCGTTCAAATTACGTGTTTCTCGGATGACTTTATGTCACTAATGAAATTAGTGATTTGATTGAGTTGTTTGAGTTGTAATGTGTTTCTTTCATGTGTTTACATTCAGTCGAAATTGGATATTTTCGGAGAGATTTAGTTTTTCAAATTTTCCGCCCCGCTTAAACTTATGGGGTTTTTAGAGACTTTATGATGGTGATTCTCAAAAATAGAAGTTCCGCGTGCCCAGAAAATGTTGCATGATCAGTTAGAATGTGCGACATTTGCAGTGCTAACAAACATGTGTGTATAATCTTTATCCAGATTTCTGCCCATATTTGGGTTGCCAATACGACACAGAATATTAAAAAAACAACAAGATACAAAATATACAATCACAGATACAAAAATAAAAGAATGGATAATGATTAAGAATAAAATGTGAAGAATAAAATTATGAGAAAAAATAATTATAATCAAATCTAAATCAATGTAAACACTAACAAAATTACTGATGGAAAAGAAAAAAAGAAAAAATGAAAGGAAAAACAAAAAACAAAACACACACTTAAAGCTCCGTAAGAGTAGAATGGAAGTCTTTGCTGTCTCTCATCCAATAATTCACAATCAAATTAAAAAATATAGATAACCTAATTACATGTATATGGAACCGATAGTATTGAAAATTAAATGGATTTTCTATTGAATATCGTATGTTTCTCATTTTAATTTCCTATTGAATAGGCCAACAAGGTAGGATCGTTCGGTCGACACACAATCAGGGTGATCCTATACAACCTGAGAGACAAAATGGCATTATTGTTGGATTTTGTAGAAGATTTAACCTTGATAATGGTTTTATTTATTGTATAGGCCTTCTAGCATTGAAAGATTCAATTTCAATTTTTAGAAACCATTTATATGGTTTGAAATAATCTAGTGTAGGCCTAAATGGATCGCTTTCATATCATATGGATTTTTTTCTGTACGACTTTCAAATATTTTTTCCTCTTTTTCTCAAAATTTTATATTTTTTCTCTTCTTTTCCTAAATGAGTAATCAATTGAAATATTGAATTTTCTAGACTATAGCCCAATATTATTATTAATTTTTGTATCAAATACTATTGTATTGTATTTTTGCTCTCTTTATTAATCTGTTATTTTTATTTTTATATATATATATTTTTCTGTGTCTAATGGGAAACCTTTTGTGAGGCAAAGTCTTCATTTCTCACTAATACAGAATTTATATAATTTAAAGAAATACATTACTATTCAGTAAATGATACAGTAGGCCTACAGGATTATTTCTACCTGGATCCAATATTCGTAACAGAGCTCTTCTCTCGTAATACCATTGAACTCGAAAGTTGTATCTGACAGAAGTACTGAACTCTTTGACATTCTCTCTTTCTCTCTGTCTCTCTCTCTCTCTCTCTCTCTCTCTCTCTCTCTCTCTCTCTCTCTCTCATTGTCACACGGCATTACTCTGAACTTCTTTTAATCGTGTCGGCTGAAACACCGCTGTTGATTCGAGTGTTCTGTGTTTCGCGTCGAATTAATTAAAAACAACATTAACGATGTTTTTATATTTTGTTTCATATAAAGCAAACATTGAGTGTAGAACCAACCTGCCACCCCACATTAGGGGTCTGTTAACCGAATACGCATGTTTTATTCGAATTGTTAACTTTTTCAATTTATTTTTGTTGTCTGAAACGCATTGACGCGTGAACTGAAATACGCGGTTCTAAATTTTATAAAAATGTGTTTTTGTTAATGGTTGAATTCTGGTGCGTACATGTTCGTAATAGCGTGTAATTATTAGCCGTCTTGAAATCTCTTCACCCACCCACCCTTCACCCCCCCCCCCCTTTCCCCCCCTTCCCCCCCGCCCTGCCCATCCATGCAACGCCACACCGCGCGTCGGTCGCCACTGTTGATGACGCGGCCTGTTATTAGTGGGTGTGTTCATTAATCATTATACAATGCGAATGAGCGCTCCTAACGCCCTTCCGAGCGCTCGGATCCGATCTCAGCTCGTTCAACAGTATAACAACAAACAAATTCACCCGCTCCTGCCAACACACACACACACACACACAAATATATATATATATATATATATATATATATATATATATATATATATATATATATATATATATATATATATATGCGGAAAAACTATAACACTATTTTCTACTTTAATGGATGATCGATTATTTTTATCAATAATGGATGGATTTATGTTTTTGAACTTGTCATGGCAAACATGACTGCATGATTGGGAAACAATGCGTGTGCATGATAATTAACGCCGTAAACACGTTACTCGTAATCAAATTTCAGATGAAATATTACACCGGGAAAAAAGTGAGGTGAAAGTGAGGGTAAAGTTGCATGGGCCTGTTCGCGTGGTCATGGTAACGCCAATGGTCAATACGAAAGAGCTATTATGGTTCATTAATTAAATTATACTAGGAAAACGCGGGATGCGCGTTGTTAGACGAGCTTAGGGGTATAGAAATCTAGAATGAAAAATAATTTGTCAACCCAATCTACATCTACAGACCTTGGATCACTCCGAACGTTCAAAAACCTTACGAGAATCAGTTATGTCACGGCCTTCCTCTTAATTCATTTCAATCGTTTTGAATTAATTGGTGACACTTGTTGCTATAGATTTAATTGGTTCCCGTAATAGCCTAAATTGATGGGAAAATGCTTTATAAATGCGTTTTCTTCGTTATTTCTCATCCGATTGATGCGAAAAAAATCTCTCAAAATGTGCTTAATAGTTTCCTTTATATTCGGCGAAAATTTGAGAGGTCTTGAAAAATTTTGATTTTTCAAGTATTTTACTCCGCGTTATTCTAATGGGGATTTTTGAAATTTCTAAAATTCATAAAAAAAAAGTTACCACCCGATAATGCCACAAAACTATACAGATCTAAGTTAGATGAGGAACCATGACGAAAAAAAGTTTGGAGTTGATAGCTGTAGCCGTTTGACCTGTGGAGAACCGACAAAAAACATGAAAAAAAAAAAAAAAAAAAAAAAAAACATAAAAACGAACACCAATTTTTTTCAGTATGTCAAATTGAATCCTCGCTAAAGCTCGTCTAATAAAAGTGGCACATACTGATAGCACGGCCACATGGATGTTTGGGCCACATGGATATGACAGTCACGGTCCTCTAGATCCACCGTGCTTACAAGATGTAGTGATACCAACATATTTTATTATACATATAAAGAAGGTGTACCAACTCGCGTCTTCAACGTGAAATATTGAAATATTTTTTGGGTCAGTTCCCGAGTCCAGGTTCCCGATTGTCTGTAGCGCAACTATCGCTTATACTGTGGATATGTTTGTGAGAGTGATTTTCATTTCCTCACAAACATATCGACGTATTTCGGCCGCAATGAGTGAATTTTTTCAAATAAAAAAGTGAATTGCCTATATTTTCATTCCCAATGCATATTTTTGGTATATAACAATCCTAATTCTCCGACAACGATTCTAATTGGATGAGCGTAGCGAAGACTCAATTTCACTGTACTTGAAAAATCGAATGTGTTTTTTTTTTTTTTGTTTTTTTTGTTCGCGCTCTACAGGTCAAACAGAAATTCAGATCATAATGAAACTTGGCACACACATGAAAACCTATCTGACTTGATGCTGTATAGTTTTGAGGCGCGATCGGTTGAACCACTTCTGAGCAAACTCATTCCAAAGTTTTCAAAAATCTTATTAGAATAACACAGAGGAAAACATTCGTGAAAAATATTCCATCTGAGAGGATTCAAATTATCAGATAATTTCAATCTGATAATGATACAAATTATTTCAAACTTTAACTCAAATCGGATCAGCCGCTTCGATGTAAAAAAATATATAATGTTATTTGTGTTAATTATTCAAAGCTATTAAGATACCTATTAAATCAAAGCAACAAGTGTCACCACTTGATTGTAAACGATTAAAACAAAGCCTTCTTGATTATGATATAAATTATTAATGGAAAATAAGATGGCAGTGATGTAATGGTTTGGATCTCAAGGTGTATATATATATAATAAAATAATATAATATCAAAGATAAGTTGATATGTTCCAGCTCATCCATCAACGCGGAAACACATAACGCGTTTGCCTAGTTTATTTCTACTAGTCAAACGCGAAATATGCGTTGTAAGATGAGCGAGATATCTCAATAAGGTATAAAAGTCCTTGAAATAGTTTTACCCTTGCTACTTTATCGACTTTGGTATTCTACACACCTTGATATCTGAATAAGCTATAAAAGTCGTTAAAGAAGTTCTACTCTTGCCACTTCATTGACTCTGGTATTCTACACACCTTGACGCATATAAAAAATACTTCATTGTTGGTCAACTCTTGAATCTAGAAAGCAGTGAATCTCGACAACTTAATTCTGTCATAATTTTTATGATATATTTTATGAATATTATCAGTCATTTTATTTTTTTTCTCCAAAACGACTGATCAGAATTGCTTAAAAAATCGTAATAATGTGTAAAATCCATGTATACACATTTAGAGAAAATTTCATCCCATTTGGAGAGATTTTATTTTTCAACATTTTCCGCCCAGCCAAATCTTATGAGGTTTTTAGAAACTTTGAGATGATGATTCTCAAAATCGGTCCGACTGATTCATCCCAAAAACTATACAGTTCTAAGTTGGATGAGTTTGCGTGTACAAAAAAAGTTTCATGTTGATCAGTCAGCCCTTGCGACCTGTGGAGTGCTTACAAAAAAAAAAAAAAACAAAAAAAAAAAAAAAAAACACACAGACAAAGCCCTATAAGAGTGGGATGGAGACTTCGCTACGCTCATCAATAATGGTCATTCAATTTCTATTGTTTCTTCCGGCGCAGGTGATAGACCTTTTCGGCTATGACCCGTCGACAGTTTCAATCCTCTCACCCCAACAGGGTGGTAGAGGTGGTAACGATGAGGGGAAAATAGCTCTGACGTCAGCCTCAACTCTTCCTGACTAGGACTTTAGTGGTTGTTTTATTTGCTGTGATTTATTTTGTATATATTGTTCATAGAAATGTATGAATGTCCAATATCAGCGAATAATTTTATATCGAACTGTATAAAACCACAATGCTCAACAATGCTATACACGGCACAGTATAATAATTAGATTAGCAGTTGCATCTGTTTTTCATGGATATTGATGGTTCAACAATGCCTCCGGTACCGTAGCCACTCTTATCTTCATCTGGTTCACTAAGAAATCCGCTAGATCGCGATTCATTCAAATCTAGTCTCAGGGCTGTGATGTCTTTATAAGTTTTGTGAGTTTTTCATATCTATACTCGCATCCACGGAAGTTGAAGGCTACGATTGACTGAATACGGGTGGCGAGAATTTTTATGCAAGTCGGTTCTTAAATGGAATTGAAAGTGACCAATGAGAATGCCAAGATTTGTGACGTCACGACCGAGCTACCGACCCGGGCCACATCATAATTTAATTTTTTTTTAAAATCATTTTATTCTATACATAAGAAATTGCAGTTTTGAGAAATGTACAGTTTTCATTTTTTACATTGATCACACTTAGGTACTACATAGTTTACACAATTACACACACCTCTGGTAGATACATATTGAAGCCAAAAAATGAAGCATATAAAGATATTGTGTTACTGATAGTATGTTAAGATTCAATTTGATAAATAATATATATAATTTCAGTCCTGTAGCAGTGTTTGCTTTGGAGTGACAATTAGCAGTACATACAGTGCTGTAACGTTACTGTCAGTGTTGCTGCTACCCATGTTCGGGGTCTACGGTTCGAATCCCGACGCAGTTACTTTTTTTTAGAAAATAAATATCAAATGTTGTATCAAGTCCACGATTTTCATCAAGGTCATTTTATTTTTCAATTTAACCAAAGATACATTTACCAAATAAACAATTATATCTACACAAATGTTGTGACTTTTCAGAAATGTTTTTGCAGAGAAATATTCGCGGATCTCGGTTCGACTCCCGACACAGTTCCTTTTTTTTCAGAAAATAAATATCAAATGTTGTCTCAAGCGCACGGTTTTGATCAAGTTTATAATTTTTTGAAATTTGACCAAAGAAAACAAGTATATCTACACAAATGTTGTGACTTTTAAGAAACGTTTTCACAGTGTTTTGCGCATACAGGTGGTTGACGGCTTCATCTCTCGTGGACACAACTGTGTGTGGTTTCGATCGAGCTGGACTGATGGGACAGGTGATACAGAATAACACTTGTTCATAATGCAAATGCTTCTGAATGGCAATTAACAACAGTAAACAAAGCGTGACATATTTTAATTGCAATTTCTATTCAAATGGAAATGAGTGATGCTATGATCATTTCATGCATAGCAGATAGATTTTCATAATATATGAATATATATATATATATATATATATATATATATATATATATATATATATTTATATATATATATATATATATATATATATATATATATATATATATATATTTATATATATACACACATATCCATATCTATATATATCTCTCTCTCTCTATCTCTCTCTCCCTCGATATATATATATATATATATATATATATATATATATATTTATATATATATCCATCCGTATAAATATATATATATATATATATATTCATATATATATATATATATATATATATATATATATATATATATATATACATATATATATATATATATATATATATATATGTATATATATATATATATATATATATATATATATATATATATATATACAGCTCATATTGGGGCTCATACATTTATATTATCCATACATATATATATATATATATATATATATATATATATATATATATATATATATATATATATATATATATATATATATACAGCTCATATTGGGGCCCATACATTTATATTATCCATACATATATATATATATATATATATATATATATATATATATATATATATATATATATATATATATATATATATATATATATATATATATATATATGTTATATGAGAACGAAATGTGCTTCGACGGTCATATTATTTGAAAAAAATGAATCTTTCAGGGTGAAACCGTTCAAATTATGTATAAAAAATTTATTTATGGAAACCTCTTGATAAACACATATTGAGTGTTCACTCTGCTCATCTCCTCTAAAAATATATTAATGTAAAATAATACAATAAGGGTTGTAACAATACATACTACAATCAAGTGAGTACATACAGTCGCGCTAGTACAGAACATTCACAGTTGTCAGCCAAATACCCAAAGGAAATTCTAAACCATATTATATAACCGCTGAAAAAAAAACTTGACAAACAATATAACATAGTATATAGATTATCCTGGAGCTAATTTCCCAGCTGATGACTTCAATAATCAACATTTACTGCATATCGGTATATGTAGAGCTCGACCAGGCAAATCCATTAGCATACAGAATTATAGTTCTATACGTTGCAATATAATAATAATAATAATATGTTGTATATGATTATTATATTCTCGAATACGGAGGAGTTATCAGCGTTGTTTTAGGTCGGTATAATGATTACGGCATGCATATCACCGCTAATATCTCCGCCTTTGGTCATTAATCAGCAATGCAATTTGCAGAGACTGAGCGTGAACATGGTATATATGTTTGGGGCAGATCATCCATTATAATCCCGAGCGAGTCTGCATGCCATCGGTACGTCATATTTACAACTGCGTTAACAGGTAGCATTTATCGACGTATGTGAGATGAAAAGTATATATACACGTTTTATTGAGTTTGATGAGAATATATATTTATCAATGTTTTGAATTTTAGTTCATATTTTATAGTTTATAGTTTATATTTTAGTTGAAATTATGGTCACAGACAGCGTAGTCAGACAGACAGCGTATATATATATATATATATATATATATATATATATATATATATATATATATATATATATATATATATATATATATATATATATATATATATATATATATATATATATATATATATATATATATATATATATATATATATATATATATATATATATAATAACTAATCCAAAGATATGTTGATATGTTCCAGCTCATCCATCAACGCGGCAACACATAACGCGTTTTCCTAGTCCTATGGAATTGCATCAATCTTGAATAATTAGCGCATAGATTCATATATTTGACGTGTGTTGACAATTGGCATGATGGAAAGTAAAAATTACACAAGGGATGATAATAGGCCTACTATTCCATGCAGAAAGTCGCTCTGGTATATTGGTTCATATCCCAGAGGATGAAAAAGTAAATACAAACCAAATAGTTGAAACTGATGAGACGCGTGAGACTGATGCGGGGGAAAATACATCTGTATAGGCCTATACAAAATTCAAGCCATCTTCCGTAGCTCAGTTAACTACGGCACGGCTTCTGAATCTCACATCACGATTGAGAAGGGTTCCATCCCCTCATGAAGCATGGGTAATCTTCCATTCGTCTTTCGTTCTTTCACCTCCCAAATAACCTATCTCTTGGTGGGGTTGTTGAGCACCAATCGTCTTCATCATGTCACACACTTCAAGATATTTCAAAGAATGAACCCTAAATATTTGCCAATCATCATTTTAATTTATTACAAGACATCACGAACTCTGAATGGTTCTGTATAATACTAGATGAGTAAATGAAGTCTGTTTATAATTATTCTTCTGAACAATTTAATTAAAATAAACCTTGATAAGTAATGTGTTAATTATGCAAACGTTTGAAATGCTATAAGTTTATACTTTTATCTTACAATTTGCAGCCTCTTTGGGTTTTTATACACACTACTTTTGTATCTTTTAATTTTTGATAAACTACAAGTAGCTACAATCTTTTAAAGGAGTTTGTTCTCCTTTTAAACCCTCATCAAGGATAAATTCCCTACGAGATGTTGCGATGTAAATGAAGCCGTAATATCTTCCTGCCCTCATCCCGTAATCCTTGCTTACCCTAGAAAAGTCTTGCTTATGCAGTTATGTTTTTCTCATTCTAAACTAACACATTAAAGTAGAGGAAAGAGCGCTTGGAAATAATTTATTGTAAATTGCATCTAATTTGTGTGCGAATTTATAACGTTTCTTCCCCGGGTCGTTGGATCTAATAATGACCACCGCCCTCTTTAGTCGACATTTTATAACAGGTTTTTGTTTTTAATGGGACACGATGTGTTTATAAAGCAGCGAGATTCACACACTTTATTTTCAACATATATTTTAATTCAGTTTTATTTCATGGATTAGTTTTATGTAAAGTCATGTTGAAATAAGTGAAGCAAGCTTTGATCTTTCGCCGTAATTCACTCAAAGCTGGCAAATATGCGAATATTCAACCGTGATTTCATTATGTTATGTGTTGAGTAATGAAAAATTAACAGTACAAATTTCATTCACGTATAACTTAGGGACTATATTGAAATAAAAAGATGAAATATTTCATTCTTATTAAAAAAAGATAACCCGCACCACCACCATTTTATTAATTTTGTTGTACACAATATTGTTTGATGGATACATATTTTCAGTTTCTTTCATTCATCATATAATAATATAATCATATAATTAATTATTTTGTATAGTGATGTAATAAGGACATAATGTGAATCATGCATGTACCCAGTACGTGGTTTAAAGAGACCCGTATTGCTTAATTATAAGGAAAATTATACATATTTCATATTCGAATTCTCATTCACATTATTGTATCCGTCTTGACATTGGTTTTCATGGTTTCCCACAGTCCTCGGAGCAAATGCTTGGATAAAGTACTAATTGACCGAGATCCTTATATATCCTAACAAATAGTGGACGTAACAATAAATTAGAGAAAAGATACGATAACTGAACAAGATGAATGAGAAATGATGAAGATAAAACGTCAAATATCGAGCTGATATGAAATATACTAGAACATTGAATTGATCGAATATGATAACCACAGGGTATTTAAAAACAACTGGAAGGTGAATGACTGTAACCGTCAAGGAGTCGCATGCACGATCATGGTGTTAATAAACTGAAACCCCAGTGATAGATATAGTAGTGCATAAACTCACGCAGAGTGCAAACTATGACATTTATAAAAAATATCCCATCGACAGCTGTTATATGTTACAGTTCATTCTGTCGGCCATATTGCATATAAAAGCGCATTCTGCCGGGCAGTCGCTCTTCATCGGAGCATCGGTCTGTGTCACCATATACGGACGATGTTGTTGTTATTGTTGTTGTTGTTGTTGTTGTTGTTGTTGTTGTTGTGCACAGTCTAAACCAATCTTACTAACCTCATCCAACTGATTTAATGAATACAAGTTATCTAAGTTGATCAAAACTAACTTACCTCACCAAACAAAAATCACAAACTAATTTGATCAAAATTGAAATCAATCTAAAACCTAATTCAGGTCTGATGAATAACTACTGAGTTTCTGTTATCTCCGAGGTATTTTTCTATTTGATGAATTGTTTTTGAAATGGTTCTCATATTATTCCGTCTCGTCGCCAAAGAAGTTCACCGTGGAAGTTTGTTTTGAGGTTTAGATTAATTTTGCTGTCGAAACAAAGAGATAAATGTAGATTGAGCCGAAACGACGTAAAGAGGAGTGTAATCTGCAAACTTGTCTGAGATTAGCGACACAGAAGACAGAAGACCCAATTGAATATTCAACATGTCAAACACTTGAAACTGACTCCATTCCTGAAACACTTACTCGGAGAAAGAAGATAAAAGATATATATACATATATACATATATATATATATATATATATATATATATATATATATATATATATATTCATGAATATATATATATATATATATATATATATATTTATATATAAATATATATATATATATATATATATATATATATATATATATATATATATACATATATATATACATATATATATATATATATATATATATATATATATATATATAAATATATATTTATATATATATATATATATATATATATATATATATATATATATTTATATATCTATATCTATATATTCATATGTATATATATATATATATATATATATATATATATATATATATATATATATATATATATATATATATATATATACATATATATATATATATATATATATATATATATATATAAAAATATATATATATTTATATATATATATATATATATATATATATAAATATCAATTTATAGGCCTATACATATATGTGTGTGTGTTTGCGTCTTTTATTTGTTTCCGTTCATTTTAGTTTATTCAGTTTGCGTCTGTCCAGCCGTAGTTTGCGTTTGTTTCTCCAGTCAGTGTGCGACCAGCCTAAACTGGTTATCCACCCTCATCCTTCTCTGACTTAGTGGAGCACTTCAAGTCCCGTTTTCTCAGTTCAGTTTTGTCATCGCTTTGACCTTCAGTTCTGCCTCGTTTGGTCACGTAGATCATTTTTGTTTTAGCTTTCGTCTGCATCACAGTCAGTTGATTATATTCAGTGCGTTGAGATAAGCAAGTTGTCCGAACTATTCTTGTTCGACAAAATGTAATTCGCGTGTTTTAGTCCGGCTTCCTCACTTTTAAACCGGTTTCTTACTTTTCAACAAGTTTCACTTCTCTCAATTATTTATCAGTGCCGCGTTATAAAATATATTTTCCTCTATCTGAAGTTCCCCCTTCCTCCCTCCCTTTTCCAACTTCTGCTGCTGCATTTTCTTCCTTCCTTACACATACGTTCAACATTCATCAATACATCGTGTGGATCAACGTTCATCGCCGCTGTGACTGTGAGTCTTCTTCACTTTTATATTTCTCCTTGCCCATCATCACAGTTCGCTATTCATTTTTATAGACTTTGGGTTCAGATCAATCTTTCATGGGGTCTTAATTGACCACTAGTGATAGGCGTGGCTAATCGCCGTGGCCACCTGGATCTATACCTCATGTGGGAATCTAGAGATACTCTGATAGGTAAATGTGAAATTTCCCACATAACAAAGCCCATTTGATTGGATGTTCTGTTTTGTGACGGTTATGAGCGGGTCAATCACTAGTCGTCGATTAAGACGCTTTGCTTAGCATCAACAGTGTGCATGATTACATCTTTCAAAAAACATTAATTGTTGAAAACGAAAGCGAAAATAAGTTCTCGTAGAATTACCGATGGTTCAGTTGGTTTCTTCTCTCGTTAATACAAGTATAAGTACGAATTATATTCGCAAGCATTATAAATTATGAACCAGCTCTTGGCTGTGTCGTTACAGTTCCATTTAATTACACCGACAGCGTTACATAATAATTATTGTTTCGTAAACGTAGTCCACAGGCAACGGATTTATACTGCACTAAACTTTCGCGCCAAAAACAATAATCTTCGCTTTTTTCTACACGGAGTGTTCAACGAAGTGTCTGAAGAACACAATATGGCCCATTAACTGCATAACCGTGCATTACAGACTATTGCAAGACAAACTTTAAAATAATGGCCAGCAAGTCAAACCCAGGAAACAGATGTCGGTTGTGGTAATAAGTACCCCCCTCCACCCCCCCCCCCACAGCCCTCGCACCCCTAAATGAGCCCCCCAAAACATCCTAATTGCATGCCACTTCATTATATCACTGGATAATTACATTCGAATGGCGTGAACTCTACAACTCTGCCTGCTAATCTGTTCGGCTAACCTTTGCATCACGTGTTTGGTTGACTATTATTTGTAGGTTAGAGGCGCGTAAATCTGGCTTGATACGCTTGTTCTGCTGAACGATCAACCGGGCTGTGGTACACTTGATTTCACCTCGGCTTATAGCTGTATGAATACACAACTCATTCTATTTACTGATTCAGACTCTTTCCAGACCTAAGAATAGATATATGTGAATTATATATATATATATATATATATATATATATATATATATATATATATATATATATATATATCTTCATATATATATATATATATATATATATATATATATATATATATATATATATATATGAAGATATATATATATGAATATATATATATATATATATATATATATATACATATATATATATGAATATATATAACGATAGATATATATTTATATATATATATATATATATATATATATATATATATATATATATATAAATATATATATATATATATATATATATATATATCTTTATATATATATATATATATATATATATATATATATCTTTATATATATATATATATATATATATATATATATATATATATATATATATATATATCTTTATATATATATATATATATATATATATATATATATATATATATATATATATATACATATATATATATTTATATATATATATATATATATATATATATATATATATATATATATATATATATATATATATATATATATATATATGAATAAATATATATATATGTTCGGTATTCAGTGCCATGTTTGGTGGCAGTGCCAGGTTTTATGCTCCAAGTCCGGTGGCAGTGCCGGGTTTAATGCTCCATGTTCGGTGGCAGTGCCGGGTTTGATGCCCATGTTCGGTGGCAGTGCCGGGTTTATTGCTCTATGTTTGGTGGCAGTGCCGGGTTTAATGCTCCATGTTCGGTGGCAGTGCCGGGTTTATTGCTCCATGTTTGGTGGCAGTGCCAGGTTTAATGCTCCATGTTTGGTGGCAGTGCCGGGTTTAATGCTCCATGCTCGGTGGCAGTGCCGGGTTTGATGCTCCATGTTCGGTGGCAGTGCCGGGTTTAATGCTCCATGTTCGGTGGCAGTGCCGGGTTTAATGCTCCATGCTCGGTGGCAGTGCCGGGTTTAATGCTCCATGTTCGGTGGCAGTGCCGGGTTTAATGCTCTATGTCCGGTGGCAGTGCCGGGTTTAATGCTCTATGTCCGGTGGCAGTGCCGGGTAGGGAGGAGATTCGCAATATTCATCCAATGGAGACCGTGACCGTCATATCGAATACAGAACAGATTCTCTCAGAAACTAAAAATAATGTTATAATGATGAGCATTACTTTCAATACAATTCAAGAATTCCATTTTGAGTTGGCTTGATTGTCAGTTTCTTTCATAAATAGATCTTTCTCTCTGACATGATGGATATGATATCAAGAGTATGTTTATAGAGAAAACAGTTGAGAAGAGTGAAGAATGTTATGTTTCTTACTTCCTGTCAGAGGAAAAGTTGCACTCGGGAAGTGAGCGATCGAGTTACGTAAGTGACTTCCTTCATATTCTACGTGCTTCATTGATTTCTCATCGAATATTAATGACAAGATTTTAATTAAAGAAAAAAAAATACAAAGAGTTTAAGTTCAGCGCTGCAAGAAGAGGAGACTCATGAATACATAATTCTCAATGAACTCGCTAGAGGCGATCAAGCTGGTATTTTTTACGTTATTCACATTTACATATTATATATGAATATAATTAGATGAATATATATATATATATATATATATATATATATATATATATATATATATATATATATATATATATATTCAAATATATATATATATATATATATATATATATATATATATATATATATATATATATATATATATATATATATATATATTTTTTTTTTACTCGGGAGATGATTCTCTTAATCCGGTGATGGTGCTCTCACTCGTGTGATGCTGCTCTCACTCGTGTGATGGTGCTCTCACTCGTGTGAGGGTGCTTTCACTCGTGTGATGGTGCTTTCACTCGTGTGAGGGTGCTCTCACTCGTGTGATGATTCTCTTACTCCGATGATGGTGCTTTCACTCGTGTGATGGTGCTCTCACTCGTGTGATGGTGCTCTCACTCGTGTGATGGTGCTCTCACTCGTGTGATGGTGCTCATCATCAGGAGTTCATCCACAAATTCAGTCCAATTCGTCGTAAGTATGTAATGTTCCACAGTTCGCACTCACGCGAGAATGCTTCGGTTTGTTTCGTTTTGTTTCGGTTTGTTTCGTTTTGTTTCGAGTTGACGATAACAAAACGAACAGCACACATGTTGTTCGTTATTTTGTTGCGAGTTTTCCGTGAGTAAGAGACTATAGATAATACAGAACGTGTAGGTTTTAAACGAGCTAGAAGCTGGCTTCAAAGTCGACTTGCTTTCAGACTCTTGGAACAAAAAAGAATGATGTTTTTTAAGTGTTTAAGTGCTTGCATTGAAACTACTCTATCCAATTGATTTTACGCGATGGAAAATTTGTTTCTGAAACGTTCATCTCAGGGAAAATCTCACATTATACAAATATATGTTTTGAGAATGATTTCATGACTACTTGTATACTCATATATTTATAAATATATATATATATATATATATATATATATATATATATATATATATATTTATATATATATATATATATATATATATATATATATATATATATATATATATATATATATATGAATATCGGAATGTATATATATATATATATATATATATATATATATATATACATATATGTATATTCATTTATATATATATATATTTATATATATATATATATATATATATATATATATATATATATATATATATATATATATATGTGACATTTTTGAATACATCATACACATTGAATACATGTTGGCCTGTACATGATGAAAATATATCTCCAAAAAGCTTGTTTGTTCCTATTCAGTAAAATCACGGACAATGCGTCGCACAGAGCAGCCAAGGACGCATGTTTATCTATTCAATACACTCACAAAAACAATTTGCTTTTTTCACCCGGTTTTTTCATTTCAATAGAGATTTTGTCGCAGACAAACGTCACAAGTCTCAATTCCTCTTCACGACTCTTCTTCATTGTCACAATAATGGTCTGTATGGGTTTCGAAAAAAAATATTTTTCATTCATTTCATGCACAAAAGAATGGGTCGACCACCAACTGAAGTATCAAGTTCAAGTTCATTCTATTGGTATTATGAAAAATTAACAAAATAACATGATACAAATGTATACAAAATAATACACAACAAAATAAAGTCTTCACAGTTCCCACAAAACCAATGAAAGTGGCTTAACTGTGGATATACCGAAATGAAGGTTAACACTTTGTGATTAAACAATGGTGAATACAATGTGAATAATATACAATATAATTAGACGAGCTTTAGCGAGGATTCAATTTGACATACTGAAAAAAATTGGTGTTCGTTTTTATGTTTTTTTTTTTTTTTTTTTTTTTTTTTTTTTTTTTATGTTTTTTTGTCGGTTCTCCACAGGTCAAACGGCTACAGCTATCAACTTCAAACTTTTTTTCGTCATGGTTCCTCATCTAACTTAGATCTGTATAGTTTTGTGGCATTATCGGGTGGTAACTTTTTTTTTTATGAATTTTAGAAATTTCAAAAATCCCCATTAGAATAACCCGGAGGAAAATACTTGAAAAATCAAAATTTTTCAAGACCTCTCAAATTTTCGCCGAATATAAAGGAAACTATTAAGCACATTTTGAGAGATTTTTCGCATCAATCGGATGAGAAATAACGAAGAAAACGCATTTATAAAGCATTCTCCCATCAATTTAGGCTATTACGGGAACCAATTAAATCTATAGCAACAAGTGTCACTAATTAATTCAAAACGATTGAAATGAATGAAGAAGAAGGCCGTGACATAACTGATTCTCGTAAGGTTTTTGAACGTTTGGAGTGATCCAAGGTCTGTAGATGTAGATTGGGTTGACAAATTATTTTTCTTTCTAGATTTCTATACCCCTAAGCTCGTCTAACAACGCGCATCCCGCGTTTTCCTAGTTCAAAACGATTGAAATGAATGAAGAGGAAGGCCGTGACATAACTGATTCTCGTAAGGTTTTTGAACGTTTGGAGTGATCCAAGGTCTGTAGATGTAGATTGGGTTGACAAATTATTTTTCATTCTAGATTTCTATACCCCTAAGCTCGTCTAACAACGCGCATCCCGCGTTTTCCTAGTTATAAAATACAAATGTAATAACTTTGAAAATCACTCAAGAGTCCACGAGAGTCGATTAGGTGAAATATCAGTCTTTTGGAGATAACTTTTGAACGGTATGAGATATCAATATTCTAATACGCAAGAATCACAAATAATTATAATAGCTAATAAGATGATATAAGTTTTAACTATTCGAGTCATGTCGCATAATAACTGTCAAGCGTATACAGCTAAAAAATGTTTTTTTTCAGCTGTATACGCTTGACAGTTTTGCGACATGACTCGAGTAGTTAGAACTTATATCATCCGTAGCTATTATAATTGTCTGTGTTTCTCGCGTATTAAAATTTTGTTATCTCATACCGTTCAAAAGTTATCACAAAAGGACTAATATTTCGCCTCATCGACTTCCATGGAGTCTTAACCTCTCTCTTCAAATTGAACTATTTGCTGCTCTTGAAAGACGCCATTTTGTTCCAATCGTACATCTCGTCATATAATATCATAATACTCCCGAAATACCACAGCTAGTCAAATATAGTGATGTGTTTGTATTTGTGATGTTGGTAGAAGACCTTTGTCTCAGGTGGATACAGGTTTACCTAATCCCACTATTGGTAACTTTCCGACACAAAACAACGCCAGTTTTGTTCCAATATGAATTAGTAAATTGATGAAATATATAAAAAAAAAATAATGGTTTCTACTCAATTATTATAATAATTCGAAATAAAAATCAATATTGTGGTTCATTCATGTACGCTTAACTAGTTATTTATGCAATTAGTATAATAGATTAAATTATTCATTTCACCACTAACAAGCTTGTTTAAGCTGTGTGTATAAATCAGCTCGACATTACATGTGCAATTGACCGTCACATATTAATGGATTTAGTCCAGTGTAGAACAACACATTACTCGTAATACATTGTTTTCCGATGTTGTTATACGTTTTATGGATTTAATTTATTTTCATATGATAATAATTTCGGAGCGAAAGCCTCAAAGCTGTTGCTAGCGTTTCTGTGATGGGAAACTGTTTAATATGTTGGGATAGCTTGATTGGATATCATCAAATATACATATCCGTCCAGTTAAACCATAGACTAAAGAACACTCTATATGCATATATATTTATATCATCAGGGCCTAGTCTATGGATGAATCCTTTTCCTTACTCTCAGAACAAATTCAACACCCCTGTGAGAGGTAAGTTGATTTTACAACACGAAATATATAAGAAGTATGTAATGAGATAATACAATATGTGAGAGTGAGGAGCCAACCCTCTTCTTCATCTTCTGTAAGGGTTGCTCAGAAAGAAGAATTCTAGGACAGTTTTTTTGGCATAGTTGGTTTTCGGTTGTTCACTTTTGAATACAGTTTTTCATTTTTTTTAGTACAATTTGTTGATTTTTAGGACCTTGGAGTTTCAGTATAGTTGACCCATCCACATACCAATGATATGTACTCGAAACTGTATTCGAATTGAATCACAGAAGTTCTCTACGAGTAGATAATACATTCTTATCGAGTGTGAACTAATGAAAAATTCGAGAAGCGCATTTCAACTTCTTGGATGAAATACAGCTCCTACCGAGTCTTTCTCTAAACACAAGCACCTTACGTACTGCTTGAAGCGTAAGTAAAGGTCTGTTTTTGTCGTGTGATACCTGTTAAATTCCATGCAATATAACATGATCAACTTGTTCGATCAATTAGCGAGGAGACTTTCACTTTTGCTTCAAGCTATATACCGTGCCTTTGAGAACAGAATTTAATATTCATAAAAACATAATTTAAAAAATATATTCATAACATATTATCATCATATAAATATGTTATCAGAGGTAAATTCCGTACAAGAGATTAAACAGAGATTTTAAGAAGCTAGCCATGATCTTATTCAAGAAATATACTGTGTGTACAGAAAGACTGCAAAGAATCTGCATGATTTCGAAGCTTACAGTTTACTGGGACTTTCGAGATTTACTCCTTACTCCATTACTCCTTACTCCATTACTCCTTACTCCATTACTCCTTACTCCATTACTCCTTACTCCATTACTCCTCACTCCATTACTCCTTACTCCATTACTCCTTACTCCATTACTCCTCACTCCATTACTCCTTACTCCACAACTCCTTACTCCATTACTCCTTACTCCATTACTCCTTACTCCATTACTCCTTACTCCATTACTCCTTACTCCATTACTCCTCACTCCATTACTCCTTACTCCATTACTCCTTACTCCATTACTCCTTACTCCATTACTCCTTACTCCATTACTCCTTACTCCATTACTCCTTACTCCATTACTCCTTACTCCATTATTCCTTACTCCATTACTCCTTACTCCAATACTCCTTACTCCATTACTCCTTACTCCATTACTCCTTACTCCATTACTCCTTACTCCATTACTCCTTACTCCATTACTCATCCGAGTACCTGGAAGAGGATATCATGTATTCATAATATAAATCCGTGATAGAATGCAAAATTCATCGGAGAGTTATTTCAACTGGGCAAACGTAACAAATGAGTTGTAAGATGAGCACGATATCTATATGAAGTACAATCCAAACCTTTACACACCTTAACTCATATAAAATATATAGGCTTCTGTCAAGTGACGTCACTCATTGTTGAAAGAGACAGACAACAATATCCACCAGTTGGAATTTACCAATTAGAATATTTGGTAGTTCATCAGTTCGCTGTGTTGCCATGGTAACGATTGTTTGTCATATGTTACTTGACAGAAGCCTATACCTACAAAAATATGCTTCATTCGATAACTATCAAATCTAAGATGCCGTGAATCTCGGCAACATATTTTTGTTATCATCTCCATCCATTTGATATAAAAAAGACATTCATTACATTATTTCCTTAGAAACGGCTGATCTGAGTTGCGTACAAATTTGTAACAATGTCTTTCAATTTTGTGATTTTCTTTTGAGAGATTTTCTTTTTCAAATTTTCTGGTCCAGCCTAATCCCATGTGTTTTTTAGAACTTCGAGATGGGGTTTATCAGAAATGGTACAACCGATTTGACCCCAAAACTATACAGTTCTAAGTTGGATGAGTATGCGTGTACAAAAAAATTCAACGTCCATCAATCAAACCGTGTGACCTGCGCAGTGCTCACAAACAAATGAACAAACAAACAAACAAACAAAAAACACACGCTCAAAGCTTGTTATGTTATTGATATTAATTATAACTCGTATTTAATGGCATGGACAAAAAGCTAATGAATGAAAAAAAATATTATATTATATTATATTATATTAAGAATATTATATTCAAAAGCATCACCTACATGTATTATTATCAATTCAACTTGAACTTGCTGCAGTAATTTATATTGTGGATTATAGTTACTAATTATTATTATTGTTATTTCAATCCTGACAACTTTTAAGACATGCTTGTTATGTTAATGATTTTAATTATAACTCGTATATAATGGTTTAAACAAGAAGCTGATAAATGAAATGAAATGAAAATGAAATCTCTATAAGAGTGGAATGGAAGTCTTCGATAACACTCATCCAAACATAACATAATTCAACGATCCCTATGCTTATTCTGCTGATCCCGGGCGCTGGTTCTGGAATATATCTTCATTATGGGAATTTATTATATGCATATATTTCAAAAATAATATTCGAATAACTTTTGATAATTCATTTTTCTATGATTTCAAAATTCCCTGAAATTTATTGAGAGTGTTTTTGATGTTGCGACTAATAAACACAGGCTGGGACTGTATTTGCTTGCTTGTTTTCTTTTGTTGATCCATGGGATTAACTCAACATTATTTATCTGTCTATTAGCAATAAAGCCAGATTTCATGGATGTAAACCCCAGTCCTGTATTTTGACAATTCCATAAAGCTTAGGACGTTATTCACAAGGCATGACATGATAATAAATAAAATTGATCTCATTTTACTGGTTTATGTACATGTATCCGTGTAATTGTATGGGAATACTTTCCAGTTCTGAAATCCATAGAGATATTACTTATGTTTGTATGAAAGTTGGTGCTGTTTTTACTGTTGAGAATAATGGAGATATTGGGAAATTTTTATTTATTCTTCAGAAAAACTGGGATCAATAAGTATTTGTCGATGATGAGGAGTATAAGATACAGAAAATCGAGGAGATAATGGATTAACAATTATGCTGGTATAAATATTGAAGAAGAATGAAAAATTTTGTAGAATGTATAACACAAGCAAGAATAGAGTTTATTTAATGTTTGGGCAATGCTAAGAATTTCAATATGATATTTCAAGAATCTGTAATATATATATATATATATATATATATATTCATATATATATATATATATATATATATATATATATATATTTTTTCTTCATCTTTTTTCATTTTTTTTTTCATCGGGCCTGCAGTATAATTCACATACACATTTTTGTACCAAATTTCCATTTCAATAGTGTATTTAATCATCAATGTTCACCGATGTTTGAAGGAATGTTATTTGGGGATGATTTCTTTCATCTGAATAAACGAAAATATACAACAAAAATAACGAATGAGAATGAATAGTATTATGCATGAAAGAATGAATGAATGAATAGGAAAACACGAACAAAATCTGAACTTCGATTACCATGAATAAAATGAATACAATAATAATAAAGGAGATGACGGAATAATTCAAGAACAAGAAGAAAACAATCGAAATGATGAGCAGAAATGATAGAAAGATTTTTTTTAAAATTGAAAATATCTTCTTACAATTCTGGATGTTCAAATCAAATCATCACCTTGAGGTTTATTGTTTGTTAAACGAGTTATCCATTTTTGATTTTCCTCCGAAATGCCAATATCACCCTTGTGGTGCCTCATCCCGAACGATCCTACCTTTCATCCATAACCTCAATCGAGGAATAACAATTCTGTATCAAGTTTTAGATGTCGATAATAATAAAACAAATCCAGAATTCTCAAGTTTATTCATCCTATTTATTCTCCGACAAATATATTCATCCATTTCATTTTGTGAATGAAAAAATGAGGTTGATAAAAAAAAAACTTTAAAGAGATCAAAAACCTCTAAAAGCATACCTCCAGATTTTAGTTATAGTTATTTAGTTTTTACTTTGCAAATAGTACATCACATTCTTCGCATTCTCTCCATTATATATGACTCGATCCTGACTAACCGAACAAGAATGTGCTCTTCTATTTGAGCTCGATCACGCTGGTATGCCGTGCTGTGCACATATTATCAGCATGAGAAATCCACCCTCCAGTTGATTATTAGAACAACAACAAACCGCACGATGGATGCACTCGAGCCCGACTTATTACAGCTAGAATAGCGTTGCATCATTGCGGCCGCTTTGCATCGTCAATGAGTAATTAGCTTTCAGCTTGGAACAAGCTCAGGGAAATCACCGTGCACTTCTTACGACATAACTTCTTGTGGGATCCACCTTAACGATATATTACACATGGAAACTTGTGTTTGATTAATATTACAAGCTATTAATGGTTAATCTATAATTTGGTTATAAGTAAACTTATCGATAATTGTGGGAAATGTACTTAATTATCGTAGCCATAGAGTGAGAACCATGTCTGAAAATTGAACCTGTGTGAAGGGAATTTGAAACTACAAATAAAGCAGACCTTGGAATTATTATTGAATATTCCTGAAAGTTTTTGAAGTTTCCGAGAGTTCGAAGTTTGAGGGGAATCCAGCAGCAACGTGACATTTTCAATGCCAATATGACATATAAACGATCGCAGTGGCTTTGTGTTTGAACATTATATAGTGAAACTGCTTCATAATATCCATTTTATAATTCTTATGGTAGACAAGAGAAGCAATTCCTGATTCCAAAATCATTCAATAAAATCCCGGCTGAATTAAGAAAAGGGTCAGAAATGTCACAAGTGAAAATTGACCTGAAGCAATGAATATCTATAAGAACGTGCAAATACTTGGCCAGAGATGAGAAATAAAGTCACACCAATGATGCATACCCAATATATATCATGCTTCATTCCTTCATTCACTCATTCAACCTATTTACTTCTTCAATTGCATTGTTCAAAGTGAAACATATATATTTATACATTCAACTGTTTTTATTCTTATACTGCGTAGCTTTCCGGATGTTTATTTTAATGAACATATATGTAATATGTTAACAGTGTGTAGACCCACAGACAAGTCAAATCTTATGTGACTTTGTGGGTCTACGTTATTATCATAATGTACTAATATAACATGTAACTAAAACGCCTTACAAAAAAATAAGTTTCTTCCGAAATGCTATCGAGCTGCCCCTGGTGGGAACTTTTTTCCCTATAGAGTCTAGAGACGACCTAATGTCATATTGTAATATCGATCTGTGATATTGATTTATACTGATTGGTTGTTTCGCTGATTGACTGTGTGGATATCATTGGAATACTCCAGCCTATTGATAACTTTCCATTAATAACTCTTCGTTCGTACTGGAGAACCACCGAGACGGTATAACACGTGACAAACTGCATGATTTCAATACGAGAAACAAATCCGTATTCGTCTTGGAGGCTCACAAGCTGGAGCTCTTCAAGAAAGAGCCAGTTTATGCTGGGTGTAGATCTTTCAATGCTTTGCCTGTTGTGCTGAAAGATGCCAGCAAACTCGTTTCCAAATATGAATTCGGAAAAAATACTACGCAGTTATCTAATTGAAGAATGTTTCTGGGCTGGATGAGTTTCGTTGATATAGAATAAATTGAGATTTGTATCCAGCAATGTATTTAAATGTAGAACCTACTGTTGTGTTTCCGCGATATATATATATATATATATATACACCTTGAGATCCAAACAATTACGTCACTGCTGTCCGATTTCCTGATCAATTTCTATAATGATGGAGAAGGCTTTATTCTAATCGTTTCCAATTGATTGATGACACCTCTTGCTTGGATTTAATTGGTTTCTTTATAGCTTTGAGTGATTTAAAAAAATTGAATTATATATTTTTTTACATCAAAACGGCTAATTTTATTGAACTGAAAGTTCGGAATAAGGTGTGCGATTATTATATTGAAATTCCATGAGAATTTGAATTCTCTCGAAGGAAATATTTTTGACGAAATTTTCCTCTGGGTTATTCTCATGAGATTTTTGAAAATTTTGAAATTAGGTTTCTCAGAGGTGGCTCGACCGATTGCGCCTTAAAACTAGACAGTATCGAGTTAAATGAAGACACTTGTGTATGCCAAGTTTCAACTGATTTTGAATTTTAGTTTGATCTGTGGAGCGCAAAAAAAAATACACGAAAAAACAGGCCCCTTTTTTCGGGTATGGTGAAATTGAGTCTTCGCTT
>OZ023326.1:6789700-6807200 GCA_964007535.1 Brachyptera risi
TATATATATATATATATTTATGTACTTGTAGGAAAAACATCGAATTCATTCTACTTGTTCACAACATTTTTCATATAACATGTATTTATTTAGGTCTATCAACACAATATCACATTGTGATGGTAATACTAATGCAATGGGTCCATATGTTTGTACTGCTTTGTGTGTGAGTGTTCCTAACGTGGTTTCCCTCGACTCTCTCGCTCTTCCTCCTACCGATCGCTCCTCCCCTCCTTCTCCCACCCACATGGAGAACAGACAAGGAGACAACACGAACAAAACAGAAGACAAAAGAGTGTTTCCAGTCATGGAGAAAATATACCAACCGTGTAATAACAATTATATCAAACTGAAATTGTTAGCTTGAAATAAAGGGACAGAAAAAAATAACAAAAAGAAACGTTCAAATTTCTTTCCACTTTATATGTGCTACGATTCTACAAACTATTTCAAAGTGGAATGTTCGAAGCTCGAATCTCACATGAGTACAATGATATATTATAGCAAAGAGAACACGAGTACAACTCCACAAAGCGTAACATTTTCAGTGTCAACGTGACATATAAACACTATATATTTGTGTCTTTCCGGATAAACATATTATAGTAAAACTGATCCATAGCTGCATTTAAAGAAGAAACTTATAGAATACTGTCAATCCATAATGAACATCACAATCACGATGTGTTTCGTGTTTTTTCTTTCATATTGGGTTTTAACGACGCACTATACTGATGGCTACGATCTATTGGCGTCGGTGGATGATGAATGAGATGATGGGATGATGAGATGACATGCTATTTTATTAGATGATCTGGATGGTGGGAAGGTGTCGGTCGTGGACTGTTGTTAAGGAACCATCCCAGTATTAACCTGAACGACAGAGGGAAACCAAGAAAAACCTCTGTCAGGATGGTCGACCATGGCGGAAATCGAACTCCGGTCTCCCGAATGACGGTTCAGTGTGTTACCACTCGGCCACGCGTCTCAGTGTGTTACGTGTTATTTATATGTCACGGTACGCGGTGAGGGGAAAATATATGGCAAAAATTTCGACTGTTACTGTTACACAAAATTGATCTTTTCACCTTCGTAATTAAAAAATTATTAATTAATAATTTCTTGTGAATAATTTGAACTTTTCATGTTGAAATAAACAAGAACGAAGCAATAACCCTGCTATCGTAATGACATACATATCCAAATAATACTAGTTAGTATCATATCATATTGTATGTATCTTCAATTAAATTCATTCATTAATTAATTCATTCAGTTAAATTCTTTTTCATTTAAAACTAAACGTATTTCAATACTTGTAAGGCACCCAGCCCATACACCTAAGTGAGTAACTATGTTTTTACTATGTAATGTATTTACTGATGAAATAATAATAATGAGTTTTTATTTTTTTCAAAACACAACACAGTTGGGTATACATAGTTACATACATAGTTGGCGTTTGAAAGAAAATGGCGAGGTTCGGTGGGATGCCGCTCTTTCAACTAACAGAGATATTAAAATAGTTGTAATTAGAAATCACTCAGAATATCTTGAAATAAGAAAATATAGAGATCATTCATTTTTAAAACTAAGAAAGTGAAGCTATAGAATTGAAACACTGACAACTAACGACATGATTAAATAACTTATAATGAACAATCTTTTCATATGAATTGAAACTTCAAAATGCATATCGGATTTTAACAAGCGTAATAATAATTACCAATTACTTGGGTGTAATTCATTTTTCTCATACCATATGAACAATAATACTATATGATATGGATAAAATATAGAATCACAATGAAACAATGGAACAGAAGTCTTCGGTTAAAAATAAAACTAAAAATAAAAAAGAAACATTACTTGGCTTGACTTGATTATTATAAAATTAGAGTCATAAGCATTTTGAACAAATATTGTCTGCATCATGTGATGTATTTATTAGTTCATTATCTCGCACTGTTGAAGTTTTATGATCGTTCGTATCTATGAAATCACCCTGGCGGGAAGTTCTTACCCTAGGTAGACCTGGGACGCCGTTAATACAGCTATACACACATTAGTGAAGTTGACTCCGCTGGGATTTACGCTGGTTTGTGTAGCTTATGGAATGGCATATAATAACATTTACTTTGCATGTTATAGCTATGACTATCAATAACGTAACGGGATAAGCAACATGGCATAATCCTATCCTTTTAACATTAGACCGTTTTCAGCATGATGGAATCAGCGCTTTCGTCTACATTTCTGAGATTCGTAATTTCAAATCAGATCGTACGTATTAGGCTCGTATTTCAATGTATAGTACATAGTTGTATACTTGCATTGTTTCTGATCTTTCTCGTAGATGATGAGTAATTATCCAGTTATCAAATGGTAAATATAGCAGTAGGGCTCTTGACTAAGGGTCTAAAACCTTTTACAGACGTATTTTAAATTAAGATTGGCCAATTCGAATGAAATTTATCCCAATATTGTTTAATGCAGTTGGAAAGAGCTGGATTCACAGATTGAATTATATCTATCACTCGTATAGATCAACATACAATAATACCAGCAAATCATCATAAAATGTGTGAGGCGGCATCCCTCTGATATACGCATGGTGCGAAAGGAAAGCGCCATGTTGCTCATCCCGTTACATTATTGATAGTCATAGATTAAAGTCGTCAGGTGGAGAGATAATTCCTTGTCGGTGTACATATACACGCAGAATGACCTAGACTATCAGGTTAGAGTAAATCTATGATAATGAAAGAATGCTTTGGTTGGAAGTGGATTTTGTTCAATATGAAATTATTCGACGTTGTCGGAAAAAATGATTTTCAACGCGGGCGATCGAAATAAACTTGAAAAACTTCGGAGAATTATTCTTTCAATTTGGTGAAATATCATTTTTTGTGTGTGATAAATTTCGAACGGTATACGATATCAAAATTCTAATACGAAGGAAACACAGATATTATTTTATTATATATTATTTATTATATATTATATATTATTATTACATTATATTATTATTATATATTATCATATAACTATATAAACTCATGCCGCACAATTGTCAAGGTTATGGGCTATGGCATGGCTGGCCTAGACGGTCAATTCAAAGCCAAAGGACCCGATTGTCTGTCGCGATTCAACGTCAGAACTATAGATCTCTTCCTTGGAACTTAGAAGTTCTAAGAACTTTTCCTTGTGAAACAGATGAATATTTGAGTGGCTATAGTACCGGTGGCATTTTATAGCATTTTAGTTCCATATAGAAGCGATAGCTGCGCTACGAGCAATCGGGACCTCGGACTCAGATTCTGACCCTGGAATTATTTCACTTTGAAGACGCGAGTCGATATACACGTTCTTGATATTATTGGATGAGCGAAGCGAAGACTCAATTTCATCATACCCGAAAAAAGTGCCTGTTTTTTTGTTTGTTCTTTGTTCGCGCTCCACAGGTCAAACAAAAATTAAAAATCAGTTGAAACGTGAAAAACACTAGTGTTCTTATCTAATTATGTGCTGCATAGTTTTTAGGCGCAATCGGTGGACCACTTCTGAGAAAAATCATTTCAAAATTTGCAACAATCCCATAAGAGTAAAGCAGAGAAAAAAAATCGTCAAAAATATTTCCTTCGAGGGTATTCAAAATCTCAGAGAATTTGAATATAATAATTATACACCTCATCTCGAACTTTCAGTCCGATCAGATCAGCCGTTTTGACGTAAAAAAATATATGATACAATTTTTTTAAATCACTCAAAGCTATTAAGAAACCAATCGAATCCAAGCAACAGGTGAAACGATTCAAACAAAGCCTTCTTCATTATCATAGAAATTGATTAGAAAATAAGATGGCAGTGACATAACTGTTTGGGTCTCAAGGTGTATATATATATATATATATATATATATATATATATATATATATATATATATATATATATATATGATAACAATCCAAAGATACAAGTTGATATGTTCCAGCTCATCCATCAACGCGGAAACACATGACGCGTTTGCCTAGTGTTAAAGTATGTTGGTATCACTACATCCTGCCTGAACTAACCCAAAATAACAACCATAACCGGAAAAAAACCTTCACTAATTTAATCCAAACTGAAACCAATCCAAAACCTACTTCCACTTGGACGATTAGTCACTCCGTAACCTGAAACCGCTGCGTTGCCATACACAAGTACTTCCGGTTCAACGAACCGCCACCCCAGAGTCTCGTTCGAACCGAATCCGTACAGTTTTAAAAATACAAACAGAAAAACTACACAAAATACACAGAACATGAAGTACATACATATAGCCATAGGAGGGTAATGGTGAATAAATACCAGTCATTTATAAATAATTTCAAATATTAGTATTCTTTTATTTATATCATGTGTGTGTGTGTGTGTATAGAATGGCCGTGGGTAGAGTGTATTTGTGGTACTGAATGTTCACCAGTTGTTTGTTTATTTGCATCATACAGTCGCCGATAGCTGCATGTGCATGTGCAACTGCATGTGCATGTGTAACTGCATGTGAATACAAGCATCGGTCTATTTGTTGCATGTCAAAAGATACATTCAGTCGGTTATTCCAACCGGACATTGTGTTGCCCGCAATGAGAAGCCAGTCTGCATCTAATAAAACCATGACTGTTCTCCATATATGATGGTAACTATGATTCATCTGTTGTATAATAATAATAATAATAATTATAATATATATATATATCTCAAACCCAGATAACCAATTAAATTGGGCCAGGGGGTGTTTCCACCAGTTTTTCTAGGGCAGACTTCTCATATCAATCGGTTCCTGCCAGTTCCGACTTATTCCTCCTCTTCTTCACTACTTCTAGGCCTATCCTCTATTTCTTCTTCTCTTCCTACGAGTTCCCTCCATCGTTCTCTATTCTCCCAATAATTATAATAATAATGACAATTATCATTATTTTTTTATTGGATTTACATAATACATACGTACAAGATTAATCAATACGCTCTTCCACAAAGCCAAAAAGGTTTATCTGTGGGATTAGAAATGAAATTAATAGCTTGGACAAAAATCGGGTTTATATCATGAAAGTAAAAGAATCAAATGAACACAATGAAACGAGTTCACTACGTGTTTACTTTTTTTTCACCGTCTTATAAATCGAGGGTTAGGCCTACTTGAAATACAACATGTGTCTATCATCTATTTCTGTTTTCACAACTCTCAAATTATATAAGGAGAAAATAAATGAAAACTTTTCAATAGTTAAGGAACACAAAATCGAATATATGTATATGTGGACATGAAATTGAAAAATTAATATATCATTATACATCAAGAATAAAAATTTTAATAATAATAATACTCATAATAATATCATGTTTCTATTGTTAATTTGTTGATTATACATTATAACATATTTGACATATAAGAATGATAATCTTTCTATGAATAGGATTTGTCTTACGACAGAGAATAACAAAACATGATATAGAAAATGTATATTAAAGTGGATGAAATATTATCGCAATGGAACATAATGTGCAATATCTAATAATATCACTGAAATTAAAAATTATTTGAAATAATTCGGAACAAATAATTGGGATGAATATGAAAAATAGTGAATACTAATTAACAAATACTGAGAAAAAAATGAGATACAAGATATTAATGTAAGTATAAATGATTCCACATAATCGAGATAGAACCTTTCAGTGCTGCTTAACATAACAAATATATACAATCTCTACGTAATCTATTTTTTTCAAAAAATAAAATAAAAACTAGCCGTCGTCGTCGTCGTCGTCGTCGTCGTCGTCATCCTCGTCGTCATCGTCGTCGTCGTCATCCTCGTCGTCCTCATCTTTCCCGTCATCGTCGTCGTCGTCGTCGTTGTCCTCGTTGCTCTCAACGTCGTCGTCCCCGTCGTTCCCGTCGTCGCCGTCGTTTCCGTCGTCGTCGTCGTCGTTGTCGTCGTCGTCGTCGTCGTCGTCGTCGTCGTCGTCGTCGTCGTTGCGCGCACACCGACACGAATGGACAGCCCAGTGAATAGTTATCCGGGGTTCGATTCCCGCTATGATCGACTATGACAGAGATTTTCTACGGTTTGCCTCTGTCGTTCAGGTCAATACTGGGATGATTCCTTAACAACAGGCCACGACCAACTCCTTCCCACTATTCAAAAACATCCAATTCAATATGTTCTCATCTCTCCATCTCATATAGCATTCAACAACGCCAATAATTCGTAGTATTCAGTACAGTGCAGCGGTAAACCCAATATGAAGAACCTATAGGAATACGCGGGATACGCGTTGTGAGATGAGCTTGGAAGTATGGAAATCCAGAATGAGAAATATTCTTTCAGCTCAATCCACATTTACTGACCTTGGATTACTTCAAACGTTCAAAAACTTTACCTACAACCTGTTGATATGTATAGTGCTGCAACCCGTAACATAAACACTTTGCAAAACCAATTGATCCAAATATTCAATAAAATGTACACTTTTATTGCGTTTTCTTCGTTATTTCTCATTCGATTGTTGCAAAAATCTCTGAAAAGGTGTATAATAGTATTTTTCATTTCGTTGAAAATTTGAGAGCTTTTGAAGAGTTCATGTTTTCAAATATTTTTCCTCCGGGTTATTCTCATGAGGATTTTTCAAACTTTCCGATATTTTTCCGGAAAACCTTCTGACTGTTTTTTTTTTAAAACGAGTTCAGCCTATTCTGGTAAGACAGAAATATTTTGAAAAAGTTTCATGTTGGTAGGTATTCTTTCCTGACCAGTTTGCCGCGTACAAAATTACAAAAAAAAAACATCACAAAAACCAAGCCCATTTTTTTTCGGTATGTGACATGGAATCTTCGCTACGCTCATCTAATAACATAAATGTTGCGCGCGTCTCAAATTAACCCATATCAGGTCAATTTCAGAGATACTTTCTGCATGAAAATAATTGCTCTACATTTCCCTCGTAAGTCAATTGTGCCGGTCTGTCTATCTGTTATCCACCACCAGATAGCAGCACACACCTCGAGTACCGGTAATCTCATCAGAGCAACAGGCAGGGGGGGAGGGGTGGGGGGGGGATAAGGTGATTCTGGGAATGTGATCAACAGATGAATACGTAATAAGTGACGTCACAGTATTGAGAGGTTTTCCGTGTCTGTTGCTTGACAGCTCGCTACTTTGTACTCTCTAAGATTTCAGCTTGCAATACTAGCTGGGCGCTGCATTCCGGCTGTCTTTTGGCCAGTTCACACGTGGCATTGCAATGCCGCCTTCCAATGCTGCCGTGTGAATCAAACAAAACATTGACATTGGCGGGCTAAAAAGTTTTAGAGATTGTTTCTCAAACCTAGCATTGGACTGTCAAGCTTTGGAACGTTGACCAATAGGAGATCAGTATTTCAGAGTCGATCGACTACGAAAATCGATTATCGATAACATCGTCAGCATCGTCACTGTCGCTTTCTCTCATATTTCAGGCCTAGGCATTATATAACTGATAAGTATAATGATAATAATACTGCTAAGTAATAATCAATCCAATAATAACTTATAATAACTAATAATCAATAAATTAATAACTGATAATCTCTTCAAGCTACCTAGTACAAACAAAACCTGACAGTAAAAGACGATATAGTAGGCCTAATTTCGAGTGGTTTCAGGTATTGTTAAAGTCATCCAAGATAATTTTGAAGTTTGACCATTTTGTTTTATAATTTAATGGGATTAAATGGGACATTTATTTATTGAGTTTGAGAACACAATTTAAAAAGTGATTGTTTTTACATTCAAATTTAATGTCCAGTGCCGCATAAATGCTTTGAATCATCTGGACGATCATAAAGAAGTATCCAGCATACAAAGGGCAAAAAGTTCCCGCTAGGGGATGATCGTTTAACTCTAAAAGTACAAGATATGATGTGGTTAGAACTGGTAGAAAATGCTAATGAGTCAAATTTTATAATAACGAAGTTGGAAAGATCGATTGTATGTAACATTAACACCCGCTATTTTTGGCATCTATCTTCACCTCACCGCGTACCGTTTTATACAAATAAGATGTACAATCTGATGTGAATGTTTATCACGGACCAACTATATATATATATATATATATACATATATATATATATATATATATATATATATATATATATATATATGTATATATATATATATATATATATATATATATATATATATATATATATATATATATATATATATATGATGTCTGAAGTTTTGAGGGCCGATGGTTAATGGTAATGCTGGCTTTGCGGAGATTTGCCCTTCTGGGAAGAGTGTGGGTGGTTCTGAAAAGAACCCTGAAACGTCGAGTTACAGGGTTCTTTTCAGAACCACCCACGCTCATCCCAGAAGGGCAAATCTCCGTAAAGCCAGCATTACCATATATATATATATATATAAATATATATATATATATATATATATATATATATATATATATATATAATTAATAATCAAATCTTTTTGGATAATTAAAAGTCGCGTTGAAGAATAAATATTTATTTAATTGCCCGACGTTTCGACTACAATACTATATTGTACCACTATATATACCACTATATTGTAGTCGAAACGTCGGGCAATTAAATGAATATTTATTCGTCAACGCGACTTTTAATTTTTCATAAAGATTTGATTATTAATTACATAATGAGTCGTGAAAGCTTCCATCGAAACATATATATATATATATATATATATATATATATATATATATATATATATATATATATATATATATATATATATATATATATATATATATATATATATTTATATTCATTCATATTGGGTTTAACGACGCACTGTAATGATGACTAAGATCTATTGGCGTCGGATGGATGATTAATGAGATGATGGGATGATGAGATGAAGGTTTCCTAGGTATTGGGAAGGATAGCGGGGAGGAAACGATCGTGGCCTATATTGTGAGAACTATCCCGGCATTAGCCTAGACTACAGAGGGAAACCACGTAAAACCCCTGTAAAGATGGACGGTTGCGGGGATCGAACCGTGTCCGACATGCCTATTACCTCCCGGGTCACACGGAGCAAGTGTGTTAACCACTCAGTTACATGTGCCGGTCCAACGATATTTCATGAGATACTCCTTTGAATGGTTAATTTTAACAAGAAGTCACTACGATCGCTTATACGTTAGGCTGACAACGAAGAGTTTCGCTCTTGGTTGTTCCCCCTTAAATACTATATATTAATAATATAAATGTAATCACATAATGTATATTTGCAATACAATATGGCACATGGAATCAAATTTGTACGCAAATCACGTGGCATACTCATACATCCCGATAAAATGCACGTTTAACAATAATAGTACAGTCCACATCGTCTCGTTCACATATTAATTTATTCACATTTCACTGCAAGGATCTTTTGTACACATGCATCGGTAGCAGTTCTTTCCTGCATTCATAATAGGAACAGAAGAGTCCACCAATTACAGTAACCAATTACAGTAATTTAGAAACCATTTATATGATTTGAATGAATAGTGTGTCTGGGCCTGAATTTATCGCTTTCATATCAAATGTACTTTTCTTCTTAAATAGTATTTTCAAATATTCTTTCCTCTTTTTTCTAATATTTCATTTTTTTCTCCTCTTTTTTCAAATAAGTGATCAATTACAATATTCAATTTTCTAGACTATGGCTCAATATTATCATTCATTTTTCCATCAAACACTATCGTATTGTCATTTCACTATATTTATTGATATGTTATTTCCATTTGTATTCTATTCTGTGTCTAATGGGTAACCTTTGTGAGGCAGAGACTTTATTTTGCACTAATATTAATATTTTGCACTATTTATGTAAAGGAAAACCTTACTTCAAATTACTTCAATTATCACATTACTTCAAAGTGAAAGATATCAACATTCGTGTGTTTTGTGTCCTGATATACATATCACAGAAACAGTCATGATGTGTTCCGGACGTTCGGAAAATGAAAGACTTTTATTAGATGAGCGTAAGCGAAGATTCCATCCCACTCTTATAGGGGGTTGTCTGTGTGTGTGTTTTTTGTTTGTTTGTGGGCACTGCACAGGTCGCAGGGGTTGACTGATCGACATGAAACCTTTTTTCTACAAGAAAACAGCCAACTTAGAACTGTATAGTTTTTGAAATGAATCGGTCAGACCGATTTTGAGAAATATCATCTCAACATTTCTAAAAAAACGCTATAGGATTAAGCTGGTCAATAAAATTAAAAAACAAAAAATCTCTCCAAGTGGAATACAAATTTTCTGTGAATGTGTTTAGACATGATTGATACACATCATCACGATTTAGTATGCAATTCTAATCAGCCGTTTTGAAGAAAATAATTAAATTGACTGTTTTTATCCATCAAATAAATTGTGGAAATTCAGGATGCCGAGATTCACTGCTTTCTAGATTCGATATTTTCCCAACAATGAAGGATTTTATTCATACGTCAAGGTGTGTAGAATACCGGAGTCGATAAAGTAGCGAGGGTAGAACTACTTCAACGACTTTTGAATCTTATTCAGATATCTCGCTCATCTTACAACGCTTATGTTGCGTTTGGCTACTCTAATCAAAATGGGGCGGTAAGATCGCCCTTGTGGTGCCCCGTTCAAACGATCCTACCTTCCATCCATAACCTTGATTGGGGAACAATGATTTTGTATCAAGTTTCGATGTTAGAAAAACATGTGTCATTTTTCATGATGTGTGAAAAAAACAAAAATCTGAAACTGGGTTTTAATGAATGAATAGGATATTTATTTCCCTGATATCAGAGAAAGAACTAGAAATCATCATAATTATTTGGAAATTGTAATTACCAAGGTGTTATCTCTCGAAGACCATGTTGTATGACGTAGACATAACCGATTCTGTATAAAAACACGAACAGAATCGAGTCATGTCCACGTATTGTACTGTATTGTATTTAATCAAGATTTGTAACGTTGGTCAAGAGTGTGAACCAGGTCAAGAGAAAAAACAACCACGTCACGGAGTAAACAAATATAATAAAATACCAAGATGAAATTACAGTTCTTATCAATTACAAGAGATGAGAAAACAAGGGAAATAAATGAAGCAAATAGCCCATAATGTATTTCATTTCTCTATTTCACTCAATGTTGATGCTTGATATACGTTAATTATTTACAGACGTACAATTATATCAGTTACAAACGGAATGAAAATGATAATAATAATAATATAAATGAAATTGGAATCTAGTATATAATAATTAATACAAGAACAATTTATGTGTAGTAAGAATAAGGAAAACAAAACGACCCTTTGGATTTAACTCTGTGATGAATGTACTGAAATAAATATGAGATGAAGACATAATTATACATATAGACTAGGAAAACGCTATATATGCGTTGTTGGACGAGCGGATAGTAATGGTATGTCGACTTTTTTGCCAAACTTTTGCCTACATTCGCCAATTGGGTGACATTTGAGTAAGAAATGGGTAAAAACTGCTTCGAGTGGTACCAATTCAGCACATTTTATGTTTTTTTTTCAAAATGACTCACCCGATCAAGCTGAAAGTTTTCATAAATGTGTATCAAAATGTAAATCAACTTCACGCAAAATTTCATTTTTTTTGGAGAATAAAAATATTTTTCATTTTTCCTCTGTGTTATTCTAAAGAGTATTTTTGAAATTTCTAAAATTCATAAAAAAAAGTTATCATCCGATAAGGCCACAAAAATATAAAGATATAATTTAGATGACGAAGCATGGTGAAAAAATTTCGAAGTTGATAGCTGTAGCCGTTTGACCTGTGGAGAACCGACAAAAAAAAAACATGAAAAATAGAAAACATAAAAACGAACACCAATTTTTTTCAGTATGCCAAATTGAATCCTCGCTAAATCTCGTCCAATCAACGTTCAAATACTGAGATACTAAAATGTATGAATACAATTATTTGCTTTGCATGTTTGATCGACATTCATGGCTACACCCCTAACGAAAATAATGCCAATAACAAACACAATCGCAAGCAGATAACAAGGGAGGCTCCCATTTTGCCCGTGGGGAAAATTCGGAAATTCCATGACAAATGATTTTATAGATTTTTAGGTTTTGTGATGGCGTACGAAATTTTATTCTGTTATAATTGTGAGAGATGATTCAGGATGAAATATACAATCTATCCTTCTCTGTGGTGTATTCGGTACGGCCTGGGTCATATCTGCGTGTAACCCGTGCTTCTTTATCACTTATATAGCCCTGATAACTAGGAACACGCAGTATATGCGTTGTGAGATGAGCTTAGAAGTATGAAAATTTACGATGAAAAAAAACATTCTGTCAGCTAAATCCACATTCACAGACGTAGGATTACTTCGAACGTGTAAAAACCCTACCTGAGGCCTGTTGATATTTATACAGTGCGACCTGTTGAATGTTTATAACGTTATTACCTGCCACACCTTTTGATTATGATAATCAGTGAAATATATAGTTTTATTGCGTTTTTTCCGTTATTTTTTATCCGATTATTGTGAAAATTACTGAAAATATAAATTAGTTTCGATTTGTTTTCAGTAAAATATTCTGAAATTGAAAAAAAAATCACAATTAATTTTCCCTCCGGGTTGGTCGGTGAGAATTTTACAAATTTTGAGCTTTCTACAAAAAAAAAATTGAACGATTTTGCTGAAAATCCTTTCTAAAGTATTCTGATATGTGACTAGTATGTGTGGTGTGGGACCAGAGTGAAGTTCAGCGTCGACAAACTCATGCACAGAGTACAAACTATTGATTATTTTAAGCTCCTCTTTGATGAGTGATTTAAATTGAATAATATGTAGAATTTTAATACTTGTTGGAAGAATATTATGAAGTTACTGACTGAAATTGGGAGGCATGTTTGCTGTATAGTGAACGTTTATGTTTGTTCATATGTATAAGATTCTTATTCCTACTATCAATGGAAAGGAAATCGGTTTTATTGGTTTGTATGAGCATGAGTACTTTGTATATATATATATATATATATATATATATATATATATATATATATATATATATATATATATATATATATATATATAATTAATTATTTTCAAAACTGTTTGAAAATTGCTATATAAATCAATATATAAAATATAATAAATCATATAAAAATCATAAATCATATATATAAATCATATATATATATATATATATATATATATATATATATATATATATATATATATATATACGTGGATGCCACAGTCATAATTTTGAGTTATTGAAAATTTCCCTCACACTGGGTATGATTACCATTCTATCATCGAATTTACCCAATGCTGAATCATCAGCATTGAGTAATCAATTTTCAAACTAATTGTCAAAGGTAACATTAAATGTTTCAATGCATTCATGACCAGCTATCATACTGTACACTGATTTGCCCACGTGAACAAGAACATATTCCAAGTGATAGTGGATTCCGATTTAATTAATTTAAAATAATTGAAGTGAAGTGGTTAGATCGCCCCTGTGGCTCACCGTCTGAACGATCCTACTTCCATCTAGTCGAAACAATATTTTTTTCAAAAATCGAGTTTCGATGTTGAAAAAAAAAAGATTTTAAAGCTGTTGCAGCGAGATTATGTGATGACTGGAGACTTATTAGACGAGCTTTAGCGAGGATTCAATTTGACATACTGAAAAAAATTGGTGTTCGTTTTTATGTTTTTTTTTATTTTTTTTAATTTTTTTTTTTAAATTTGTTTTGTCGGTTTTCTACAGGTCAAACGGCTACAGCTATAAACCTTAAACTTTTTTCATTATGGTTCCTCATCTAACTTAGATCTGTATAGTTTTGTGGCAATATCGGGTGATAACTTTTATTTTTATGAATTTTAGAAATTTCAAAAATACCCATTAAAATAACACGGCGGAAAAAGAAGGAAAATATTTTTATTTTCAAAAAGAATGAAATTTTGTGTGAAATTGAATTACATTTTGATACACATTTCTAAAAATTCTCAGCTTGATCGGGTCTGCAATTTTGAAGAAAAAACATGAAATGTGCTAAATTCGTACCACTCGAAGCCGTTTTCACCCATTTATAACTTAAATGTGACCCAATTGGCGAATTTAGGCAGAAGTTTGACAAAGAAGTCGACATACTATTACTTCCCGCTCGTCTAACAACGCGTATATAGCGTTTTCCTAGTCTTCACAATTACTCGGTTGGCAGACGGCTGCATTCTTGCGTGGATACAAGTATATCACCGTGTGGATGGAACACGGTGTTGTGCTAATAGCCGCAGAGGCTCCCACTGCAATGTTGTCGAGAAATGTTGCAACATGGTCACAGCTCAGGCGCCTTCTGCATACTGAAACTGCTTCATGCAGTCGGTTCAGTTACAGTGTATAGATTTAAAGGGAGCAGGAAAGCCCTATACTGACGATCTCAAAATACCAATTTTTAGGTACAATTTTCTGAGAGTTCTTACAAGTTAGAGTGACGAAAAGTACAAAATATTATATTTAGTTAATAATTGGTTTGAAGCATTTTTTTTGTGAGCCAACATTTTTTTTGTATTTCGATTTTTTTTGTGCAATAACCAAATTTTATAACACATTCAAGAAAAAGTTTAGTTTTGAGGAATTGAAGGCCCATTGACAATGCAACGCTAACACTAACATTAACATGAACACCAACATAAAAAAGAACATGAAACAACTGTCTGTTCATAATAGGAAAGGACATCATCGTGAACAATAACCGACAGCCAATCAGAAGTCTAGATTTTTCGCGCCGATTCCACTGCTATCTCACACGACTACCTGCTATCGCGTCCAGGCAGCTGTGTTTCGTCTGACATTTGACTCGAGTTGACAGATGGGCCTATTCGAAAATGGATTTAGATGCTTTTTCTTTTCAGTATTGTATATTTGGAGTTTGATGAGCTATACTTATATATTAAACTGTTGTCCTGGACCTAGAAGTCAAAGATCTGTGCTCAATTATCAAATGTTTGAAAAAGAAAGGGAAAACATAACTAACATCAAAATAGGCTAGGGACTCTTGCCGAAAGTCGAAACAAGATGGAGGGCACAAATTCCGAACAACATCGTGATCGTTGCACTTCGCCGCTAGTCGTTTGTATTCGGAAATTGAGGGATTCTGATTGGCTGATTCTTATGTTTCTACAATAACGCGAACATGAAAGCTTGGAGCTTGCAAGGTTTCATGTTCATGTTCATCTTAGCGTGTTGGTTTTGAACGGACCAACGACATCCCATAAGGCAAACATTTCTCGCGTTGATGTTGGTGGTACATATTAGTGTTAGCGTTGCATTGTGAATGGGCCTTCAATGTTGAACAATTGTTAGCGAATAGTAGAAGGCTGTGTTGAAAAATGCGATTTTCAAACAATGGTGACCATCTTCTTTTCCAATGAAAACAGCAGTCTTTGCTTTGCTTTGCTTTTCTTGTCTTTGCTGAATCCAAAACTACCTAAACAAGAAATGTATCGCGACACGTAGGTGAAGTAGTCTTCACGCTTGCTCGTGTCACGTCGGTAATGTAGTCTTCACGCTTGAGCTCGCTACATGTCGGTAAGGTAGTCTCCACGCTTGAGCTCGGGACACGTCGGTAAGATAGTACCCACGCTTGAGCTCGCGACACGTCGGTAAGATAGTACCCGCACGCTTGAGCTCGCGACACGTCGGTAAGATAGTCTCCACGCTTGAGCTCGCGGTACGTCGGTAAGATAGTCTTCACGCTTGAGCTCGCGACACGTCGGTAAAGTAGTCTCCACGCTTGAGCTCGCTACATGTCGGTAAGGTAGTCTCCACGCTTGAGCTCGGGACACGTCGGTAAGATAGTACCCACGCTTGAGCTCGCGACACGTCGGTGAGATAGTACCCGCACGCTTGAGCTCGCGACACGTCGGTAAGATAGTCTCCACGCTTGAGCTCGCGGTACGTCGGTAAGATAGTCTCCACGCTTGAGCTCGCGACACGTCGGTAAGATAGTCTCCACGCTTGAGCTCACGACACGTCGGTAAAGTAGTCTCCACGCTTGAGCTCGCGACACGTCGGTAAGATAGTCTCCACGCTTGAGCTCGCGGTACGTCGGCAAGATAGTCTCCACGCTTGAGCTTGCGGTACGTCGGCAAGATAGTCTCCACGCTTGAGCTCGGGACACGTCGGTAAGATAGTACCCACGCTTGAGCTCGCTACATGTCGGTAAGGTAGTCTCCACGCTTGAGCTCGGGACACGTCGGTAAGATAGTACCCACGCACGTCGCTTCCCGGGGGGCTGGAAGAAACTTGTCCAGAGATTCTGTGCTCCAAGCGCGGCTGATGAGGATGCATTGAAGCTGCGTCAGCTGGGGACTAATCGATTAGTAATTACCATACACTACATGCTGCAATGGCGTGTCTGTCCGCAAGAGATGAAGGCATGAAACACCCGCGCGCTAGTGGTGTGGGATAGGGGAGACGGTCGATCGAAACCTTCATATCTTGTGGATACAAGTTGCACACGAGAGTTGGAGGTATCAAACACCCGCGCGCTAGTGGTGTGGGATAGGAAACACGGTCGATCGGAACCTTGTTCTATAGTGGATAGAAGTATATGTACAAGGATTTAGTGACTGTTGTAGGGTACATAATTTATGTGTGTAACTTGATATGGTCATTTGAGAATACGAAGAAACCATAACAAATAAAATGAAAACAAATATATAGATTGAGTGGAATAACATTTTTGGAGCTAACTTTCGAACGGTATGAGATATCAAATTTTTCGCCCTGGGGAAACACAGATATTAGAAAAAAAATATATCCATTTTAATTTTTTGAATGAAAATAAAATTTGTCAGTTGATTTTCACATATACAGATGAAAAAACATTTTTATAAAAATTTTTATTTGTGGCATTGTTTGAATCCAGCGTCAACAACTTGCGCTACAGCCAAATTTGGTCAACAGCCTTGTGCTAGGCTTTGTGAAAAAGTGAACCTAATGTTTTATGTAAATGAATGATAAATGAACTACTTTTACTACTACTATTATTATTATAACTAGGCAAACGCGAAATATGCGTTGTAAGATGAGCGATATATCTGAATAAGGTATGATAACAGTCCTACATTTGCTACTTTATCGACTCTGGTATTCTACACACTTTGTCCGTCATTTAATTGCTACTTTATCTTCTCTGGTATTCTACACACCTTGACGAATATGAAGAATATTCAATGCTTGGGCAAATATCGAATCTAGGAAGCAGTGAATCTTGGCTCATTTCCATATATTTGATGTATAAAAACAGTTATTTGAATTTTTTTCTTCGAAACGGGTGGTTCGAATTGCTTAAAAAATGGTGGTTATGTGTATCATTCATGTTTGAACACTCGGAGATTTTTTTTTTTTCGGAGAGGTTTCATTTTTTCAAATTTTCTCACCCAGCC
>OZ023326.1:6812200-6922200 GCA_964007535.1 Brachyptera risi
TATCAAGCATCTTTTACAGTGTGATGTTCCTAATTCTTCACCATCCTGCAGGCCTATCTGTTCTCACCCGTTTCGGTTTCTTTCTTCTTGTCACGAACTCTTTCACACAAAAGTCACGACCTTGGTGAAAGTTCGCTTTCACTCCATTCCTTTGATTCTATTGCTTCACTCCACACTTGATCTTAATATCATCTCTACCAATCTTATTCTTGCCTTTCAAGGTTTTGTCTTACAATTATTCAGATAATTAGTAATTAATTATAATGCATATTCGAATTACTTATACCTAATATTCTTTTTAGTTATATTCATTGTTTTTATAGCTTCTTTTTCGTATCTTATACATTGTAATAATGTTAAGATTCACACAAAACATTGACAGTCTTGTCTTTTCAGTAAGGGTGGAGTGGAAGGGGAGGTTTGTCGGCCAGCTCGCCAAAGAAGGCAGTTGACACAGCCGACCACGCATCTACAGATGCTCTGCTTCTCTTCGCAAATTGCATGTTAATTCATACGTACATAAACAACTTCTATTCAAATTTTAATGAATGTATTACATATTCAAATATGAGCTTCCTAATTTTTCAGTCGGATAATTGAGATCTCACAACAGCAAAGTTGGAATAGAAGGTTTGGCTTCTTCTCTGAAAAAATTTCATTTCACACAAACCCCACCGAACAACAAACGAACCGAGACGCGTGGCCGAGTGGTAACACACTGAACCGTCATTCGGGAGACCGGGTTCGATTTCCACCATGGTCGACCATCCTGACAGGGGTTTTTAGTGGTTTCCCTCTGTTGTTCAGGTTGATACTGAGATGGTTTTTTAACAACAGGCCACGACCGACTCCTTCCCAACATCCAAAAACACCTAATAAAATAACCTTTCATCTCATCATCCCATCATCTCATTCATCATCCACCGACGCCAATAGATCGTAGCCATCAGTATAGTGCGCCGTTGAACCCAATATATATATATATATAAGAAAAAAAAAAAAGAAAAAAAAACATCATCGAGAAATGTCAAATTCTAAAAGACTGTTGATGAGATCTGAATGCAATGATCTGTGCAAGAGAACAACAAACTCTCTACTCCAACTTCCTCATAGGTTACTTCAGGATTAGAAAAGTTTGATTACTGGTTCTTAGTCCAGTAGATTTCAAATACGATTGAGATTTTCAGGACAGTTGAGTTGTGGAACAGTTGAGTTGTGGAACAGTTGACACATCTCTATCCAGTTATGCAATTGACAAGAGTTCCAACATTCAATTACGAATCAACTAATCATCGACCAATTGGCAGTAAACCGAACATCATTGTCATAACACAATAATAAATACACACACAACTGTGTGAATTAATAATCACGAATCAATTAACACATTGACAAACCAATTACAACAAATCGACGGCATAAAAACACAGCATGAAGAGCATTCACCAGTCTCGTTTAAAACATTTCCACATTTCCAGCCCACACGTTCGCAGCATCTACACACTAGCTCTCTCCATATGACACCTTGCATGGCACGCCATCATTGTGTGGCATCGCACTGAAACTACTATGTGTGTGGGTGTGTGTGTGTTTGTCATTTGTATCCCTTACGTCATTCACTTGCGAAATATTATATTTTTTTCTGAAAAAAAACACACAGACACACACATACACACATACACATTGTATCCCTGATCTGTCAGAGGCAACCATTTATAACCATCATTTCATCCAACAAAAGGCAAAACAGTGAGACAAAGCATTGGGAAAAATGACGCACTCGCTCCCTCTCTCTCTCTCTCTCTCTCTCTCTCTAACTCTCTCTCTCTCTTTCTCTCTCTTCGCTCCCTCTCTCTCTCTCTCTCTCTCTCTCTCTCTCTCTCTCTCTCTCTCTCTTTCTCTCTCTTCGCTCCCTCTCTCTCTCTCTCTCTCTCTCTCTCACTCTCTCTCTCTCTTTCTCTCTCTTCGCTCCCTCTCTCTCTCTCTCTCTTTTTCTCTCTCTCTCTCTCTCTCTTTTTCTCTCTCTCTCTCTATCTCTCTCTCTCTCTCTTCCTCTCTCTTTCTCTCTCTCTATTTCTCTCTCCCTCTCTCTCTCTCTCTCTCTCTCTCTCTCTCTCTCTTTTTCTCTCTCTCTCTGTCTCTCTCTCTGTCTCTCTCTCTCTCTCTCTCTCTCTTCCTCTCTCTCTCTCTCTCTCTCTCTCTATTTCTCTCCCTCTCTCTCTCTCTCTCTCTCCCTCTCTCTCTCTCTCTCTCTCTCTCTATTTCTCTCTCTCTCTCTCTCTCTCTCTATCTCTCTCTCTCTCTCTCTCACTTTCAGTGGAAGATATATTGAATATCTCCTATATTTGTTCTGTAGTGTAGCCCGCATGCTGAAGCTCTCAACATTATATTGGAAAATGGAACCAAAAGGGCCCAGGTGTGAAAAGTTCTCATAATGTATAATCAGTCAGAGATGAGAATCTTCGTTGTAAGGTTTTCGAAGAGATTTAATGGATGTCGGATATAGTTGTGCGCCTTCCTTATTAATATCTCCATGAGTAGTACGAAGCTTGGCCGATAGAGGGGTTAATGGCGTGGTCGTTGCAGAGGTTAAATACGTTCAATTCGTAGACGATGGAAACGGAAGGAAAATAGTGGTTCATTAGTAAGATAGCATCATAATTGCATTTTCATTCATCGTGCTATCTATTATTATACTATTCTTAGATTTTATTCATTCATATCGAGTTGTAAAGACGGATTGTTATGAATGTGATCTATTGGCGTCGGTGAATGATGGACGAGATGGTGGGAAGATTAAAAGAGAGGTTATTTTGTGTATGTTTTCACACAGCCCCTCGAATGTCAGCACAAATTCTGAAACTTTGTTCAGAGTTTGTGCTGGGCGTTTAGATTATATGAGGAGAGTTTCAGAATTTGTGCTGGGTAATTTTTCGAAAAATCGATTTTCAATTCATGAGGGGCCAAATTGACGCAGCCCCTTCAATGTCAGCACAAATTCTGAAACTTTGCTCAGAGTTTGTGCTAGGCGTTCAGATTATATGGGAAGACTTTTAGAATTTGTGCTGGGTCATTTTTCGAAAAATCGATTTTTAAACCATGAGGGGCCAAATTAACGCAGTCTCTTCAATGTCAGCACAAATTCTGAAACTTTGTTCAGAGTTTGTGCTGAGTTTCTAGTTTTCAGGCCGAGAGTTTCAGAATTTGTGCTGGGTAATTTTTCGAGAAAATCGATTTAAAAACCATAAGAGGCCGAGTTCACGCACCCCCTACAATGTTACCACAAAGTTTCAGAATTTGTGCTGATAGTGAGGGAGGGGATGGGAGAGGGTAGGGGAGGTTCACAAACCTTTGGCGAACCTCAGGTTGGATATTTTTCTCAGGTTGAAATTAGAATAATTGCTCAAAGATCTTGATCGAGGTTGACTCAAGCGTTGAGCGGTCAAACGGTAGAAAACCACAAGCAATTTACTGTACAATAACTTCCAATTTCATTTGTGTTCAATCATTCTGTCAATCTTATACATCATTGAATCGTTTCCATAATTTATTAATCAGATAGCAAAGTTATGAAAATGTTGAAAATATGAAAGTGTTGTTAGTGGAAAGAAATGTAAAGTGTTTATAAAGCTTGAAATACTCATTCATAAAATACAGCAATTGTTCGAACATTAGTTGGACGAAGTGACGTTGCAAACTTTTCAACTTTTCAACTTTTCAACTTCCATGAACTTTGGGTCAGCTTTTGAATGAAAGGAAACTTTGTACATCTCATTTAAGCGTCATACGATCGAATTGAAAGTCGAATAGAAATATCCATATATTCAATTTCTTGATAGAAGTCATGAAAATAAATGTTCTATTCATTAGTTTCTTGTTTTGTTAATAACGTCAAAACTTGATACAGAATCATTGTTCCTCAATTGAGACAATGCATGGGAAAGTAGATCGTTTGACCGGGGCACCATAAGGGCAATCTTACTACCCCAAAGAATAATGAAAATAAGACAAAAACTCATCTAAAAAACAATAAATATTAAGATAATTTAATGCCAGAGTTAGAAAACAATTCAAACATTCACAGTGGGGAAAAAATCTTCAATCTTCTTATCATTTTGATGATTTTCATTCTTTTTCTTTTTTTCTTCTCCTACTCCTTCTCCTTCTCCTTCTCCTTCTCCTTCTCCTTCTCCTTCTCCTTCTCCTTCTCCTTCTCCTTCTCCTTCTCCTTCTCCTTCTCCTTCTCCTTCTCCTTCTCCTTCTCCTTATCCTTCTCCTTCTCCTTCTCCTTCTCCTTCTCCTTCTCCTTCTCCTTCTCCTTCTCCTTCTCCTTCTCCTTCTCCTTCTCCTTCTCCTTCTCCTTCTCCTTCTCCTTCTCCTTCTCCTTCTCCTTCTCCTTCTCCTTCTCCTTCTCCTTCTCCTTCTCCTTCTCCTTCTCCTTCTTCAAGTGTACTCACAAAATCAAAGGCAACGTATCCATTTTCCTTTCTGAAATTGCTTACAATCGGGTCACTAAATCGATCGAAGCGGCGTATATATTTTTGTGCACCTCATATTCCACCGCGCTATATAATATCAACTCTCAGTAAGCAATTTAAAAAGCTTTTCACATTCAACAACAACAAAAAATATGAGTAAAAACACATCAAATTTTCGTAGATTTATGCAATAAATCCAGCGCATTCAATGGTTGATGTACTCTGAACACATCTGTCATATTCCCGTAGCTGGGATAGTTTTGCAAACGGAATACACTTTGATCAATGCAATTGCTTTTCGAAGCTTCGAGATGAATAATGGCTCCATATATCTTGCTCTTATTCATTGCAAGATGACAAATTCAATGGAACATTGGAAATGTGTGATATAATATGTGTAGCAAGCATAGACTGACACCTATTCCAAGATAAAAAGGTATACAAAACATCTGCTCATATACAATTGTTATTCACTACATTTCCATTATACAATTATATTGTTGACTTTGCTTTTCATTGTGAACACTCACTTGATTTGTATGTTTATTGACTCACCGTTGAATTTATAGTTGACCACTAAGCATCTATTTGTATTTAAATAACTCGCGGTATAGCTTCAACAATGCTAATTAGTTCAGCAAAAAACAAAATTGTAGTATTCGAAATGATAAAAAAAACACGGGAAATTTGACAGATATATTTGTATCAAGTTGGTATAGAGAAATAAAGGATGCAGTGCTGTAAGTTATTAGAATATTATTGAATAATATGACGTACCGTAACTATAACTTATATCTTATTTTCTTCAACATCTTTTTTTTTCATTCAATTTCATCTTATTTGTTCTTTACATAGCACAATGTATTAGTATATAAACTTGAGTCAATCTGAGATTGAAGGTATCCGAATAATGAAGCAGTATTATATAATCTATTGTTGCGAACATTCAAAGCTGTCATAGTCACGACACCTTGGATATAATGAGGTATAATATGTACCATTACACAGAAGCCATGTAGTCAAATCCACGTAGCATAAGCATAGTCGTATATGTCTTTGTATATTATACGTATATACATCATATAATCTCAGCTCTATAATGATATGGGATGTTAGCGCATCTCTCTATCTCTCTATTTCCCTCCTCCTCCTCCTCTCTCTCTCTCTCTCTCTCCCTGCATTACAGTGACGTTAGCCCAGAGTGCACATATGCCTATATTACACTCAGTTCATGAAACTGTTTGATTGGTGGAAATAATGTATTCAAAATGATCGTAAAATGGATGCCATTATAAAATTTCCTAAATGTACTTATTATCACAGTGAAGGTTTGAGGCTACGAATGATATTCCGTAGTTGAATGGTATAGGAGACTAGAACTATAAAATTAAATCTTTCTAATTGGCAATTAAGATACTTATAAATAATTGAGCACGATATTAAAAACGTATTATATTGTTCTTTGTAATTTGATTCTTCACAAGAAGAGTGTTTCCATGAGTCTCACAAGGAAAAATGGAAACATGTTTACGTATAATGAGGTTCCAGAGTAGCACAACAAAGAAGCGATGCTGAATTAGATAAGAAAATATAGGTTTGAGTGAAGTTTTAGAATTAGAAGAACAGAATGTGGAGATTTTTTTCAGTTCATTCGAATCAAATTTTAATGGTCGGTGAGTGCGATTGATTTAAGTTCCATAAGGAAGGCGTTGATAGACTGATTGGGGGTTGAAAATCTCTTGAAGCATTACTAGTAATAATCTATCAATTAAGCGATGATAATTGGTTCGACTCGTTATTATCCGTGGTTACAGATTATATTTTTGGATCTAAATTCTTCATCAACTCATTTATATTAAATTACTAGCGCATAGGTGTCGATCAAGCGAAATACAAGTTTTTCAGTGATAAATTTTGAGCGAAATGAGATTTCAAAATCATAGTAGAAAGGGAACAGCAATTTGTCAATACATTCAAAATTGTCTTAACAAACTATATATAACTCATAACAACTAAATGACCAATAGTGGTAGGCGTAGCTTATCGGCAGGCCACCTAGATCTATACTTCATGTGGGCATTTAAAGATACTCTGATAAGCAATGTCAATTTTCCCACATAACAAACAGCCCATTTGATTGGATGTTTTGTTTTGTGACGTTTGTGGGCGGGTCAATCACTAGTCGTCAATTGTCAAAACTTTCGGCTGTGAATATGTGTATTTTTGGCTGTATATGCTTGATGATTATGCGACATGTATTGAATCTATGTGTTTCCTCATTACTTTAATTTTGATATTGTTTTCATTGGAACTTTATCACCAAGAAACTGATATTGCGCTAAATCGATTCGCAAGAACTCTTGAGAGCCGAATGTACCAAGTGATGATTGCATATAAATTAGTCGATCAAAAGTCAAGAAACGTGGATAACAATAAGATGGCTCACGTCTCCGGTAGCTTTAATCCGGTATCAGTTAGCTTTTATGTCCAGTTAGCTCTTATGTCCAGTTAGCTCTTTTGTAAGAATTGGTGAAATAAATAGCACACAAAATATATCCATTTATTTATTCATTTTCATTTTCGTCCAAGTGGATTACAATATAAAATGAAACATTCTTGAGTGAACCATACGGACAGTCAAGGATGAAATAAAAGATTATGAAATGCACACAACATACAAACAAGAAAATATGCATTTTTTTTATTGGTCACATACACTGATACAGAAAGGAAAACACAATTACATTCAAAAAACATCGACAAAGCCATTCAAAAAAGACTTAACTTTGAGGTAAAATAGTGAATTATAAGTACAATTCAAATGCGGACGTATTTCTCAAACACTAAAAGTAATAAAGTAGTTGAAGTAAAAAAAGGAAGAAAAACATTGAGTGATTTGTTACATTCCACTCACGAAGTGTAAGGAGGTATCTTCGATTACTATTAATTTCAAGCAATCAACTCACATCAAGTGGAGAAAAAAGTAGACAGTTGTTCAAGATTGTCAGACAAACATAATTACATAAAACCAGTTAAGACACTCTGATTACATGAATTACATAAATTGATATAAATGGTAGATGCTATTTCTTATAAATACCTAACAACTACCAAGTCAAGTATTGGAATTGAGAACAAGTACAACAATCGAGTCATTATAAAAAGTACATTACAATATTGAAATTGAAAGTCATATGCCCAATTGAAAGTAAAAATTGAAAACAAAAAGTCAATTTGTCAATTGTTATAGTTTGAAATGTCAATTTGTGATATGAAATGAAGGTGATATATTTTCATTACTATTACTATTACTATATATTTACAGCATGTTTAAAAGTCTTCAATACTATATAATACATACCGAGGCGCGTGGCCGAGTGGTAACACACTGAACTATCATTCGGAACACCGGGGTTCGATTCCTGCCATGGTTGACTATCCTGACAGGGTTTCTCGTGGTTTCCCTCTGTCGTTCAGGTTGATACTGGGATGGTTCCTTAACAACAGGCCACGACCGACTCCTTCCCACCATCCAAAACACCTAATAAAATAACCTTTCATCTCATCATCCCATCATCTCATTCATCATCCACCGACGCCAATAGATCGTAGCAATCAATATAGTGCGTCGTTAAAACCAAATATAAAAAAAATATATGATACATTTTCCGTAATGAAGATTTCCAAAGATCTTACAAACTGCTCAAGACTCGTCACATTCTTAATACATGCTGGAAGTTGGTTGTACCGCAATGTACCTCGAACAATCATGGTGATAACAATTCCGTACTGTCAGTTAGAACCACTCTCCCGTTATTAATTCCTGCAATTAAGGTGATAACGAGTTGATTACATGATTATTGTTTCACTCTCTAATTGGCACACATTCTTTAATTGGTATGACTCATCAAGGCACTAATTATCATTCGGTTACGAATCTCTTGAACCACAGTTGTTGATTGACGAATCATCTTGTTACATCACCCTTGGTTACGTGTGTTGTTCCCGTACTATAACTGGTAATCAACTGATCAATATCTCGTCATTTATACGAAGGATTGACATTCAATATAGTCACTCTGTACTTGTCAAAGATTCAAACAGAAACAATATATATTCACAGTTATCGGTTGGCACAACCAGCTCTAAGAGATATGTGAATGCATGGAATTGGCTACAATTGATTGCACATAAAGCTAATCAAACACCAACTAACAATTCGTAAAACCATAGACCAAAGATACATGATATATATATATATATATATATATATATATATATATATATATATATATATATATATATATATATATATATATATATATATATATATATATATATATATATATATATATATATATAAATTTATATTGGATTTTAACGACGCACTATATTGATTGCTACGATCTATTGAAGTCGGTGGATGATGAATGAGATGATGGGATGATGAGATGGAAGGTTATTCTTTAGGTGTTTTGGATGGTGGGAAGGAGTCGATCGTGGCCTGTTGTTAGACGAGCTTCAGTGAGGATTCAATTTGACATACTGAAAAAAATTGGTGTCGTTTTTATGCTTTTTTTAATGTTTTTTTTGTCGGTTCTCCACAGGTCAAACGGCTACTGCTATCAATTTCAAACTTTTTTTTTCGTCATGGTTCCTTATCTAACACAGATCTGTATAGTTTTGTGGCATTATCGGATATCAACCTTTTTTTAACGAATTTTAGAAATTTCAAAAATACTCATTAGAATAACACGTCGGAAAGAAAATAATAAAAAAAATATTTTCAATTGAAATTTTGTGTGAAGTTGAATAACATCTTGATACACATTTCTGGAAATTCTCAGCTTGGTCGGGTCAGCCATTTTGAAGAAAAAACATGAAATGTGCTAAACTGGTACCACTCGAATCCGTTTTTACCCATTTATAGCTAAAATGTTACTCAATTGGCGAATTTGGGCAAAAGTTTGGCATTGAAGTCGACATACTATTACTTTCCGCTCGTCTAACAACGCGTATATAGCTTTTTCCTAGTTAAGGAACCATCCCAGTATCAACCCGAACGACAGAGGGAAACCACGAAAAATCCCTGTCAAGATGGTCGACCATGGCGGGAATCGAACTCCGGTCTCCCGAATGAAAGTTCAGTGTGTTACCACTCGGCCACGCGTCTCGGTTACATAATAGTACCTCAGTCAATGCTACAATCCACCCTTGATCGTTTCAAAATCAGTAAGCCTTGATTTCTCATTAATTTCATACTGACACCTTGTTCGTCTTGCAACGCTGTATTGGTTCTAATAAATGTCATCTAATACTCGTCAAACTATCGACGCTCGCATTAGCGCCCATCAAGCCCATCACGTGATATGACGTCATAAAGGGCAATTAGTGACGTCATCGATTGGGCGCTCAGTTTCCCTGAGATATAGGCATCCCTTCAACCAGCTGGGATGAACAAAAGAAACGTACTTATACCCACCAGAGTTAATCGGTCTCAAACTAAGTAATACGTACATTGATTGATTATTGTTTGCTTGACGACCCCACTAACTGCTGGATTATACGGGGGTACGAATGAGCAGCTGATTGGGAAATTATGATTTGATGATAAGTGAAAGAACGTTTACAAAAACCCATGCCTTATGCGGTACTCGAACTCACGCCCAACGGTGACTTCAGTTTCTAGAGCGGCGCCTCAGCTGACCGAGCTACCGAGGGTGGCCGAACACGTAAGAACCTTGGTATAATTACATGACCTCGCTGCGATCCCCTCGAGGGATCTGGACACCTTGACGTGATGTGGGGCTCTGTATGGCCCCGTGATCTCCAGAGCTGTCGCCGGGAGCAAATTATTTGCTCCCAGCAGTCGACACCTATGACAATAAGGTCTTGAGTGAGGGTGCAGACCAAGTTCGGACCGTCTCGATCAACTGGAAGTCTTTCAGTGACCGAATTATTCGGAGAGAGTACTGATGCTTGCGTTTGTATTCTATTCTATTTCATTTTCTCGTCATACCCTCGTCATAACTCATAATACCCTGATGATATAACAGCCAGTAGATCTTAGTTATCAATATAGTGCGTCGTTGAAACCCAATATGAAAATGAGAAGAACTTTAGGACAGTTGGCTTTAAGTGCAGTTTTTTTTTGTACGGTTCGTTTTTAGAACAGTTGGTCGATTTTCTGGACCATAGAGAACACTACAACGTCGTCCCGAAAATTCATAATACCCTGAGAATATAACAGCTACACAATTATAGCTGTGATTTTGTTAGACGACTCTCTGCTCACGTGTACACAAGTGTATCTTCGTGGTAATGAAAACAAATGCGTAGAAGTTAGCGCCTCTACACACACATACAGGAACCTTCTCTGTCGGCGGCTTAGCAAGCGGCCATGTTCGCGGGATTAGACAACCTGCAAATGAGGTTCCTCCCTCCCCCCTCCCCCTCCCTCCCCCCCCTCCTTTTCCCCTTCTCACATACACCTTACAACTACAGTAGGTGTCATCATAAGTGGATATAGATACATTCTGAATGATGGTACAAATTGTATTATTGGAATTTAGAAAATGAATCCGTGTTTTGATGTCGAAAAACTCGTTTTCAATGATATTAAGACTGATTCGAGGAAATTTGATGATATTAAATGATAATATTCGCAATCGAAATGAAGTTGTGTGTAACCCTGATTTTGTGGATCATGAAAAAAAAAAAAATATATATATATATATATTTTTTTAATAACATCAAAACTTGATACAAAATCATTGTTCCCCAATCAAGGCTTAGAATGAAAGGTAGGATCGTTTGGACGTGGCACCAGAACGGCGATCTTACCACCCCATTTTAATTATTCGAAACCAATTAATGAACTTCAACACCAGGACTCCACTGTCGGTGACCCTAATTTTCCGCCGCAGATAACAGTCAGTATGATAAAATAAATACAATTCAAAATGTTCGTTTGGCCAAATTTTTTAGGTGTTCATATATAGGTAGTAATCCAGCCTGGAATGCACATTTTGAAATTTTGGTCACAAGAATAAAAAATATGGTGCATATTTTACGCTTTGTATTCTCAGACAGAAGTATCATTTACATCGTGTTGATGCCCTACCTTATTCTGCGACAAAGTACGTTCATAGAGCCACGGCATTTCTGCCGGCCGGCAATCTCGTCGGGTGCCGGTGGACGTCAAATGATTTGTACCGTTCATACTACCACGGCAAAACGATCGTTTATGTCGTGGACTTGAGGCAACTATATATCGAATCGATGCGATAACCATGGCAACGTCGTCAGTGATCGAGCTCGACAGTCGATAGTCCGTAAGCAAAACAAACAGTTCGAGTTTAAAGTACGGCGAAAAATTATGTTCACAGACAGCGCAGTCTTGGTGTTGATGATCATTAGTTTTAAATAATCAAAATGAGGTGGTAAGATCGCCCTTGTGGTGCCCCGTCCAAACGATCCTACTTTTCATCCATAGCCTTGAGTGGGGAACAATGATTTTGTATCAAGTTTCGATGTTATTATTGAAAAAAAAAAAAAAAAAAAAGTGGCCGTGATATCGTCTACGTCACCACGGCAAGTCTGACGTCCGGCAAAATGTTCAACTTGAACCAACCCTCAGGGTCACAGTGAACGCCAAGCCCGGCAAGTCTGTGATTGGCTCATTTATTTCGACGGCACGGCAAATTCGCGTTGCCGTGGCTCCATGAACGTACCTTTAGTTTCCTTCTCACGATGAAGCCGAGTTTAGCTGCTGCGAGCTAGGAATTGTACGGCTAGATATAACGAATTGATGTTACCAGACTGTGCATATGAAAACCGCTAGGATGTCAGATAATTGCAGTCGGAAATGACTTTTGAATGTTCTCTTACCTTTAGTTTCTTCGAGCGAGTCTTGATTACATGTCTCGGCGCTATCTCTCCGGAGGCGTTATCTGCTGTAATTTACACGACACTTTATCGCGACAAAGCCACGCCGAGTTTTTGTCGGGTACAGCCTAAAGAGCGCGGTTCTGTTCGGGTCGGGGTCCGTTAACCTCGTGTAGAGTGCTCGTTATTCTATTTATTTATTTATTCATTTGTCTGTTACATCACAAAAAGTAAAAATATATATTTTTACCAGGATATTAGACTTGTTTGCATAATCAAAAGAGATAAATATTATAATAATGAAATGTTACAATGCCAGAATAATATTACAATTGATAAATGTCATGATGAATAAAATTTCACGATGAATCAATTGGATGATATGAAATAAAATCTTCCACATTATACAGTGCTCGATTTAGAAGTGTGTTTCTGATAATTGGATGAGCAAAGCGACGACTCAATATCACCATACTCGAAAAAAGTGCCTTTTTCGTGTTTTTTAACATATTTTTCTGTTCGCGCTCCACAGGTCAACAAGAATTCAAAAACAGTTGAAACTTGGCATACACAAGTGTCCTTGTCTAATTTGATTCTGTATAGTTTTGAGGTGCAACAGGTTTTTCAAAAATCTCATAAGAATAACCTGGAGGAAAGAAATTGTCAAAAATATTCTTTCGAGAGAATTCAAATTCTCAGGCAATTTCAATATGATCATGATACATATTCTTCCGAACTTCAAGTCGAATCGAATCAGCCGTTTTGATGTAAAAAAATATATAATGCAGTGTTTTTGAATCACTCAAAGCTATCAAGATACCAATTAAATCCAAGCAACAGGTGTCATCTATGAACTGGAAACGATTAAAACGAAGCCTTCTTCATTATCAGATAAATTAATTTGAAAATGGGATGGCAGTGACATAATTGTTTGAATCTCAAGGTGGATATATATAATAACCAATCCAAAGATAAGATGATATGTTCCAGTTCATCCATCAACGCGGAAACACATAATGCGTTTTCCTAGTATATTTGAATTAGTTACAATTTTTATTTGTTGTACAATTAGAATGTATTTTAGAATGTGCAGCGCTGGTTCTGAGTAGCTCTAGAATAGAGCATAGTGCAAGTATAGACCCGTGCTGATTGCCATCCTATTGCCAGCGTTTAACAGCAGCTAGACGATTGGTAGATGAATTACACCCTTCCTTTACAATGTTGCCACATGCACGTTAATATTTCGAAGTTCGTCAATGTACGTCATGTCCATAGCTCTATGGAAACCAACTTTGATGACCAACAGATCACAATTACGAATGAAAATGATAATACGAAATAAAAATCAAACATGCAAAATGAACTGCAGATTTGAATTTTTTTCAAATTTTAAATGTATCCGATATAAAATATAACCCATCAAGTTAATTAGCACTTATTAAAATAACATCATTCATAAGATTGATAGTCACTAACGAACCAACAAACTACCAAATCACAAAAACAAATAAAACTTCGGTGAATATGCGGCACTGTAGTCTATAAGCACCTTGAATCTTGGTTCAACCTTTTCTGGAACCGTTATAGATTTCCTTCTACTTTTGAAAAAAATCACCTCATTTTATTCTGATCAGAACTCACTCATATGGGCCACAGGTGGATCTCCATTAATCATGTTTTTCAAAAAAAACTATCAAATGGAAACACAAATCGAATATTTGAAACAATACTGTCAGCGCTTTAGTTAGTTTAATCATCAATATCTATATATAACCGAACATGAACGAAGCACATCCGAACGCATCAAAGAAGGCAATTGGCCGCCGACCTCTCTCCTGTGTATCATTTCAAAGCTGGCAGTGCTATATATGTTCTAATTGCCGGGTATGGAGATCCATTGCTGCCGTCGTTCAGGTATCGACGCAGCTTCATTGAACTATTTATCGACCTATCAAGTTTAATTATAATCGCCCTGTAATAGCTGGTATCCTATTCCTAATTCGAGGAGGCAGTGAGTTAGTGATCCAGCGCCTTCTAACTATACACACAGTGGGATGAGATTTAGCACGTGTTTTTAACTCTCTCATTCCGAGAGCTATTCTTGCATTGGATTATTGTAGGACATATGTGAAAAAATCTTTGACTACTACTTGTATATTCAGTACTGGAGAATTGACGACTCGCAGTCTCCGCCCCCTTGACGTCAGAAATCATACCGTTCAATCAACAGGGCACTTATAACTGTGGTCAAATTCAAATATCCAATTGAAGTATCTTGAAATGACTACAAATTATATAGATCCAACTGGCCTACTGGTCAAGCCACGCCCTTTTTGAGTCGTCAATTGTGGACTCGAAATAGAATTGACGACTCAAAATGCATGGACCTATTATACAAGTGTTCAAATTTTCACGTAGTTGTATGTGTGTATAGAATTACGTCTTCTGCTTTCGCTGACCGGAAGTGGTTATTTGCTGACCGGAAGTGGCTATTCGTCGAACCGGAAGTGGTGTTCAGACTGGGTTGAGTTCAAATTGAGTTGGTTCAGGATATTGGATTGGTTAGGTTGATTGGTCAGATTGGGTTGATTTGGGTCAGTTCAGGCTGCGCGCAACAACAACAAAAACAACAACAACAACAATAATGTCCACATATGGTGACAGATTAGATAGCAGCTGCCAAAAATCGATATTCAAATATTCCAATGAGAGAATTAAAATCGCGTTCGACAAAATGAAGTCGCGAAAATATGGCGATTAATGTTCTCGAATATTCGTTAGGAGAGATCGTGTCTTCCGATGACGTAATGTTATGCCGTGACGTCAGAACGGTAATGACGACAGCCACCTTCCGCCGCAGTACCAACCTAACCGCGATATCACCTCCACAAACAACATTATACCAACTTATTTCACCTCCTCCAACTTGCTTCGTTCACTTCTTATTACTTTCTGCCGTATCTGGAAAACATCCGTTCACATTTTGCATAAGTGTTTTTTTCCCACTATTTCTCTCCCGCCATAGAGGGAGGAATAAATTGTAGATATTACTGAATTAGATTCCAGGTTGTTCTGGAGTACAGGAATGAGCATTCAGTCTGGTTACTTTTTCTTTGTTATCAACGGGGAATGTAATAAATGTGTTTCGAGAGTAGGGAAAAAAAATTGCCAACAAGAATAACCATTAATTTCAATTTTAACGAAAGAAAATGCTGGCTTTTCTTCCACGGAAAAATGTTTACAAGTCGCCGTAATAAACGTTGCTTTAATACAAGTAGAAAACTCTCATTATTTTTTAATGAGCCTCCATCGGCAAGAAGCAGGGAGGTTGGCTGTCAGCTGGTCTGGAAAATGTGATTAAAATAATCTGAAAATAAGAAGGAATTCTTCTCGAGCGTCCATCTTGTTCTGTCTTTTGTTATAGACCCACCTGTATAACATGTGGCATGTTGATTATATGCATGAAAAGCTAATTTCACCAAGAAAACTTCACAGCCACCAAACAAAATTTAATGCAAATCTGGGATTAGTGTATCGTCATCACATTAATGAATCTTCATCCTCTTGTTCAATTTTTGGTCCAAAATTATGGAATAAATTACTTATCTAACATGAGAAATCTTGCAATGTTTTCAAAAATAAATTTAATGAGGGGCTGTTGAATGAACAGGAGAACAACATAATACTCGAATCCACATCATCCAACCCTAAAAGGGCTCACATGTGGATCATTCTTGACATTATCGTATATCTGGTCATTTTATTATTATTAGGCCTATATGTTTTGTCTTAAGTAGTTTCTGGTTAGGTGGAAGAGCGGTCTCACCAAACCTCGCCATTCTCATCATTGCTTCTCATTGTATTATGTTTTCATAACCTATGTAAGATATTTTAATGATGAATAAAATACTATATATCTATCTATTCATCTTATGTACATCGTGGTTGGTTTCGATAGCAAAAATCGAAGTGCAATTTTGTACATCATTTGTCAATTGTCAATTATCATCAATTGTTGATGGTCAAAATAGAACAAGAATGTAGTGACGTAATTGTTTGAGAGTCAAGGTGCGTATTTATAGCTTTCATCACATTTGATATAAATAAGCCTATATTCCTCATCCGACAACGCATATGTCTAGTTCTCTCAATTTGTAAGTCATATTCGTAATATATCAAAAAAAAATGTGATTTTGACCTGTTGCGGGCCAAAGATGATATTTTAGGCTGAATTCCTCACATTTTAATGAGTTTTCTCCCACCTTCCTTATGACAACGTTTCAGTCTAGACATTGCTGATAGAATCTAGATAGCATACGTTTAATCTTCATCCGAATTGAGTTAGTTCAGTTGGGACGTTTTCAGGGGGGAGGGGTTTTCAAGGGGCCATTTGGAAATGGCAACGCAAATTTGTTTAAGATTTCAACCCGTTTTTCCACCAAACATGTTGTGTTCGAACCAATTTGATGATGTTTCGGACAAACTGATGTTTCCAGGTGTAAAATCAATTTCAAGCTGATACGGTGCAATTCTTCTGTCTTTATATCTTTTTTTCTCTTTTATTTATTTTTGTCTTTTCATAATATTTGAGTCAATAGGTGATCCACCCAGACTTTTCGATCTGGAGAGTAGTTACTGGTCACATACTTGGTAGAGAATGATTCGACAAATTTCATGTCGCCAGGTCAAAATTCAAATGCTTGATCGCTCAATTCTTTCAAATATTGTACACATGCTCAACCAATGATGTTATCAGTGAAAATATCGGATGAAAAATCGGAACCGAATCGAAGTTATTGATTTTCTTCCCCCCCCCCCCAGAACTTTCTCACTCCACCACCAACAATATGATGAGATTTTTTGTTGAACAATTCAATTTGTCACCACACCATCGATCAAATTCTGTAATTCATCTGAAAAAAACGATGTAGTGATACCAACCGATTTCATCAGGGTATGAAACAGGTGCTCCAACTCCCATATTGATATCATGGGAGGCATTTGTGGTTTCTTGCGGTCATTTCAGAGCCAAGCGTCCCGATTGCCTGTCACAGTTTAGTGGATTCCCTTGTGAACTAGATGTAAATAGAGTGGCTACGATAGCAGTGGCATTGTTGAACTGACAAAATCTATAATTCTCGTAATCTACTGGGCCGTGTATAGCATTGTTGAGTAATATTGTTGTAAATAGTTCGATATAAAAGCGAGAGTTGCGCTACAGGCAATCGGGACGATGGAATCGAATTCTGACTCCGGAAATATTTCACTTTCAAGACCCAAGTTGGGTCACCTTCTTTATATCATGATAAAATAGATTGGCATCACTATATCGTGGAATAGAAATGAATTACAGCCAAAATATTCAGTGGAAAAATAAATAAAATCGAAACCAAAATGAATGATTGAATCTTTCACCCCCAATATCCCTTCCCCTCAAATAATTTGAAGGCTTCCTCATATTTACGAAATCAACTTCTTGAAAATTACATGCTCTTACCAATAAACTCTGCATGCTTTCAGTCATATCCGCTCCACTACATGTTCAGAATCTGAAGAGTAGGTAATCAGATATTCTTCATCTCAACTATAATTTCAATACACATTCTAATGTACATTATGAATCACATCAGAGAAACACATAATTATTTGACTTGACAGCGTGACGTCATCGGGGATGGAATGTTTGTACAAGATAGTGAATATTTCCACGGATGTGTAAATTTTCCTAAGATAGAGAGACAATTTAAATGCATAAGATAATCCACTTTGAAAGTAATTGATGATATTATACATTTCAACATTCTCTTCTACTTCATATTCCTATTTGCATACTTATTGAGCATGATCAATTATGTATACATATCCATTTGATATTCTCTTGCTAAATATCATGAGCTTCACTTTATGGGTCAAATTCAAATAAGTGTGAAAGGTAGTACAACATTTAGGAATGCAAGAAGAAAAGTTACTAATTTTTATATCAGCGTAGCGAAGATTCTATTCGACATACAAAAAAAAAATGGGCTCCTTTTTTAATGTTTGTTTGTAATATTTTACGCGGCATACAGGTAAGGAAAAAATACTCAATGACTTGAAACTTTTTATACATATTAATGTCATACCAGAATAGGTTGGGATTGTTTTTCAAAAAAATCGTTCGGAAGGTTTTTTCCGGAAAAAAATAGGGAAATTTGATAAATCCTCATAAGAATAAGCAAGAGGGAAAATACTTGAAAAACAAGAATTTTTCAAAAGCGCTCAAATTTTCATCAAATATGGTGAATACTATTGAACACTTTTCCAGACATTTTCAAACAAAGCGAATTAAATCTATAGCAACAAGTGTCATCATTAAAAAAATAAACGATGGAAATCAGTTATGAATGAACAGGGAAGCCGTGACATAATTGATTCTGGTAGGGTTTTTAAACGTTTGAAGTGATTCAATGTCTGTAGATTTAGACTGAGCTAAAATACATTATTTACCATTGCACATTTCTATACTTCTGAGCTCATAGCACAACGCGAATCTCGCGTTTTCCTAGTTTAATCCTAATATGTAACCATTTTGTGAATGGATCAAATTCAAAACACACACACACACACATATATGTATATATATATATATATATATATATATATATATATATATATATATATATATATATATATACATATATATATATATATATATATATATATATATATATATATATATATATATATATATATATATATATATATATATATATATATATTTTTTTTTTTATGATCGCTTCTGATATTTTTATTACTCTCCATATTCCTTGTACTTCACCTGGATCTTGATGTTTTGCAATGATTTATGATGAATTTGTGTTCATTTTGAGTCTTGAATTTACAGGAGGCTGCGAGTATTATAAGAGAAGGCTATGACTAAATTTATATGAGTGGGCATTGAGTTCATAATTGTCATCTGATGAGGTCGATATTTTATATATATTTTTTTGAGAATAATTAGATGAGCGTAGCGAAGCTTTCCATTTCACACCCTGAAAAAAAATGGGCTTCGTTTTTATGTTTTTTTTTTTGTAATTATGTACGCGGCATACAGGTCAGAGAAATGAATCAATCAACTTGAAAATTTTTCTGAACGTTGGTGTCATACCAGAATAGGTTGGGATTGTTATTCAGAGGAATCGGTCGTGAGGTTTTTCCGGAAAATAATCGGAAAGTTTGGAAAATCCTCATAAGAATAACCCGGAGGAAAAATACTTGAAAAACAAGAATTTTTCAAAAGCTCTCAAATTCTCACAGAATATGAAAACTACTATTAAACACTTTTTCAGAGATTTTTACAACAATCGAATGAGAAATAATGAAGAAAACGCAATAAAAGTGGACATTTTATTGAATATTTGGATCAATTGGATTTGCAAAGTGTATATGCGACAGGTTGCAGCTCTATAAATATCAACAAGATGCAAGTAAGGTTTTTGAGCGTCTGAAGTAATCCAAGGTCCGTAGATGTATATTGAGCTGACAAGTTATTTTTCATTCTAGATTGCCGTACTTCTAAGCTCATCTCACAACGCGCATCCCGCGTTTTTCTAGTTATGAAAATTGATCAATCAATTTGATCATTGCAATTTGACCCTGATGATGCCCGGACATATCCGGGCGAAACGTTGGTCGGTCCGTGATAAAATGTGATCCATGAAAAAACCCAGAATATGTTTTCATTAACTTATATATATATATATATATATATATATATATATATATATATATATATATATATATATATATATATATATATATATATATATATATATATATATAAATATATATATATATATATGTTATTTGTTGAACTTGTTGTTTATAAACAACGTTTTTCAAGCGACAACACTCTATATATCCGATTTTTATACCAAAGATCACCTCAGTCTCTCTTTTCACAGAAATGGGAATTACATTTACGTTCCTTATACCTTTCAGAGCGAAGGTTGTGTAGTACATATATACAGAGAGAGAGAGAGCAAGAGCGAGAGAGAGAGAGAAAGAGAGAGAGAGAGAAAGAGAGAGAGAAGGAGATAGAGAGAGCAAGAGAGAGAGCAAGAAAGAGAGAGGGAGAGAGAGGGAGAGAGAGATGTAGAGAAAGAGAGAGAGAGAGGGAGAGAGAGATGGAGAAAGAGAGAGAGAGGTAGAGAGATAGAGAGAGAGTAGAGTGTGTGTTGAGTAAATCCAATCGAAAGTTTCCTAGTTTCCCAGTAACTTACAAATCCTATTTCCCCTAGGACAACATAGCCTGGATGTAGAAAAACTTTTCAAAAACAACTCATACCCTGGTGTCATTTTTAACACCTCCTTAGTGAGATTCTGTTATCGCATTCCTCCGCGCACGACTCACTCGCCCTCGCTCACAATATACAACTGTGCTCACAGTTTCAACATCACTGACTGCTGATGGGCTGGCGGACTTTTGAAGAGGGAGGGGCTATTGGAAAGTAGGCTATTGGAAAGGAGGCTATTGAAAAGGAGGCTATCGGAAAGGAGGCCATTGGAAAGGAGGCTATCGGAAAGGAGGCCATTGGAAAGGAGGCTATCGAAAAGGAGGCTATTGGAAAGGAGGCTATCGGAAAGGAGGCTATCGGAAAGGAGGCCATTGGAAAGGAGGCTATTGGAAAGGAGGCTATTGAAAAGGAGGCTATCGGAAAGGAGGCCATTGGAAAGGAGGCTATCGGAAAGGAGGCCATTGGAAAGGAGGCTATCGAAAAGGAGGCTATTGGAAAGGAGGCTATCGGAAAGGAGGCTATCGGAAAGGAGGCCATTGGAAAGGAGGCTATCGGAAAGGAGGCTATTGGAAAGGAGGCTATCGGAAAGGAGGCTATTGGAAAGGAGGCTATCGGAAAGGAGGCTATCGGAAAGGAGGCTATTGGAAAGGAGGCTATCGGAAAGGAGGCTATTGGAAAGGAGGCTATTGGAAAGGAGGCTATTGGAAAGGAGGCTATCGGAAAGAAGGCTATTGTCCTCTGGCTATTTGTCTACGATCTATTGGCGTCGGTGGATGATGAATGAGATGATGGGATGATGAGATAAAAGGTTATTTCATTAGGTGTTTTGGATGGTGGGAATGGAGTCGGTCGTGGCCCATTGTTAAAGGTTTCTGATTGTTGAGCTCGCCACAATTCCACCGCCTTGCGAAAGCGAAACGCAAACCGCGTTCATGGAAGGCCAGCATAAAACATCATCATGTACGAACTTCTTTGGCCCATTTCCACGGCCAGTGTGTACGATCAATTGTGTAAATGATCGGAACAGTATTTGTGTTTAAAGTCTCGTGCGGCTAATGGCAACACTGTGATGCGGCAGTTAACTCCATGCAATGTTGGAACTAATCGAACGTGACAAAACTGGTGATATGGACGTTATTCACGGCGAAACGGCAGATGAAAGAAAAAGAACGGAACGATCACGCGGACATTATTAACACACGCAGAAATGTGTTGCGAAAAATTGCTATAAAAGCACGGGTAGAAACTGGAAGCCGTTTGTCATCTTTATTTGGAAACTTTAAGACGCGGCCAATTCAATTTTCTGTGCCAAAAGTTATCAATAATAGGAAGCCATGCAGATAGAAGAATGAAATAGAAAGAGAAATACCGACGATGGAGGAAAGAGAGAGAGAGAGAGAGAGAGAGAGAGAGAGAGAGAGAGAGATAGAGAGAGAGGAAGAGGGAGAGAGATGGAGATTGAGAGAGAAGAGAGAGAGAGGGAGAGAAATAGAGAGAGAGAGAGAGAGAGAGAGAGAGAGATAGAGAGAGAGAGAGGGGGGAGATGGATATAGAGAGAGAGAGGGAAAGAGAGAGAGAGAGGGAGAGGGAGAGAGAGAGAGGGAGAGAAAAAGAGATGAATAGAGAGAGCGAGAGAGCGTTTGAATGGCCTCATGCGAGAAAACGGGAAAGATATATTTGTGAATGTTGAATCAGTAAAGACGAATAAAGTTTCAGTAAGCCAACAAAAGAACGGTAAAAGTTTCTGTAGATATCGAGTACAACTTCACATCTCTCAAGTAGAGTTGGATTCTGGTCGACTAAAGCTACTTATCAGGTGTAATTATACAGTCATTAAAATAAATACTTCACAAAATACAAAATATTCGATACTAATACAAGAAGAGGTTCTTCTTCCATCTCATCCGTATATATAGGAATAGAAACATTAAACGTCAAACTTTTATTATTTGTATTTTCAACATAATTCCTCACAAGTTCTGTACTCGGATTATATTAATATGAACAGTTTCTATGCCAATTGGCTTGGGATTCAACAAACTATTTGCTTCCTATGTTATTCTTTGAATCGCAAAACTGCAATTGTACTGCAACTACGAGCTAAACTCTTTCCCATTCTTTTTATGGACACCATTCCAGTTTTAATAAAAGCAATTAATAGTTGGAAATATACTTTTAATTTGTGAAACCCCATAATACAAAGTTTATACTGGTGGCTCTCGCATGGAAATTCATTTACGTGGGAACAAAAGACAGACTATGAAAATAATATTTCGGATGAAAATATTACTGGGTAGCTTTTGTATAATATTCATTTACATTCTTTCATACATTCATCTCGTGTTATTAATCAATTCGGAAAGGTTTCGGATAAATAAGGGGAAAATATTCTGCTACAAAATAATTACTAAATTAAAATCACAGTATTCTGTTTAGTTTGTGCTAGATTCAAAGATATGGATTTGTAAACTTGATGAATATGTTCAGCTTCAAAACTTGAGTGATATGATAATAAGAGAAAAAAAACTTTGATTTCTTTGAAAGAAGCTCAAACCTGGTACATACGTGCTTTGTGAAAGTTACTTCATCACTGTGAAGTGTTAAAAGCATCATTTTCAAACATTTTAAATACTTTTTAACGCGCAGTCAATATAGTACAGCTTGAACCAGAAGCATCTATATTTTATACCTGGCCAAGTTAGTCAAACTCGTCATAAGCATGGAATGACAGGTTTCAGACTGAGAAAAACGGACTTTTACTCTTGATTCAGAATTCAATATAGATGAAAATTCAATTTTCAAGAGCAAAAATTCAATGCGATGGAGTAGATCTATCTTTGATAATGGTTTGAAGGAGTATACAAAATTTTCGATTGAAACAAGGGTGTTAAAAAGCATTTCCAGTTTCAAGAGGGTGAACACTTCACAGTATAAAAACAGAGCTACAAGACTTGTATAGTAAGAAGGTGTATAATAGTGAATGTATGTTGATTTTGTATAGTATATATATATTTTATATATTTGGAGTGTATTGCAGCTGATTAGGCTAATAAATAAAATAAATACAAATACTATTTAAGCTCGACACCTGTTAAGACAGTTACACTCGCTGACAATTATTGGTAGACGAGCCAGCTCTGTGAAAAAAGCATTACTATAATCTAAAATGACTGAAAATGATTGGATTTGATTGATGGTGTAGTAGAAAAACGCAAAATGTCCATTGTCCATTGAGCCACAGAGGCATATTCATATGTAATGTAATGGTAAGGTTCACACGTACCTCAACTTTGAAACTATCATGTCACTGTCCTCTTTTTATAACTCTGCTCATATCCATCTGTTCAAGATTTAATTGATCTCACTTGTTAGTAGCTTCAAACCGGCACATGTAGCTGAGTGGTTAGCGCACTTGCTTTGCGTGACCCGGGAGGTGAAGGGACATATCAGACCTGGTTCGATCTCCGCCACCGTCCATCTTTACAGGGTTTTTTCGTGGTTTCCCTCTGTAGTCTAGACTAATGCCGGGATGGTTACCACAATATAGGTCACGACCGTTTCCTTCCCACTATCCTTCCCATTACCCATAAAACCTTCATATCACCATCCCATCATCTCATTAATCATTCATCCGACGCCAATAGATCTCAATCATCATTACAGTGCGTCGCTAAAACCCAATATAAAAAAAATAGCTTAAAAAGCCTTCAATCCTATGGAAACCCCAATGTTATTATTCTGCTCTCAATGAGGCTGCTACAGCTCACGCAGAACTTTGGAATAATGTGTATCATGTGTGCATTTGTTTGAATTTCTTGAACATTTTCATTTATTCGAAAAAAATATTCTCTCACATAAATCTTCTGTGTTATTTCACGGCGATTACCAAAGGTCAGAAATGATTCTTCTCAGATGTGGTCCAACCGATTGTGTTCCAAAACTCCACAGAATCAAGTTAGATGATGATATAATTATATAAATTCCAAGTTTGAATAAAACCTGTAGCTTTGTTTGACATGTGGACAGTGGAAAAAAAACGTTTTTTTTTCAAGTACGATTGGATCCAGTTTTCGCTCTGGTCATTCATTTTGATCTAATATACAGGTCAACTGATCAAATATCAATTAGATAAGTTAGAATATATATTAGAGTGGATTCCGAGGGCAGATGGTCGACAATGATGTCAACACACTTGAGCCTTGGGTCCTTGCCACGACTGCCACTTAAAATGTTGTTCTAGCTCCAAGATATGAAGATTTTGATTGTGTGTTTTTTTTTTATTTTTTTTTAAGGCTCTTTATTGAATAACATAAGAAATTGACCCTGAACATAGATCCACAAAACCCTAAAAGGGTTTATCTGTGGGATAAGTACACATATAACAATGATTAAATAGTGAACAGACATGTATATTAAATTACTTGCTTCTATAAAATTAATCTGAATAATGAACCTTATCACAATTTTACAACGAAAACGAAAATACAAAAATACAAGAATACATAACAACAAGAAAGACTACAAGAATAGTTCTCTTCTAGAGCTGACTTCCATAACAATACGAGACGAACACAGAGTCACTGTCTCTTGGAACGCAAAGATGTGACTCATTTTCAGCCCACTTCAAGATGAAGGCTGGGATTTTGTGCTAACAAAAGTGGAAATACACAAATACTGGACATGTTGCTATGTACGGTACTTGGGCCCGGTTTTACGAAACTGGATTGGGCAAAAGTTAAAGGATGAACTTGTTATCACCATTGGTTACATATGTTATTTTCGTACCTTTAATTAATAGTTATTTGATTAGCACCCTAAGGCCCGGTTTTAAAAAATTGGATTAGGCAATAGTCAGCGGATTAACTTGTTATCACCATGGTTACATATGTGTCATCATAGTTACATATGTTATTTTCGTACCTTTGATTAATAGTTAGTGGATTAGTACCATAACTGAGATTGGTAAAACCGGGCCTAACTAAGATTGGTGAAACCAGGCCTTAGCTCTAATCCTGAATCTGAACCAACTAAAGTCCTCAATCTCCTGGAGAATCCAGATCTGAAAATTAATTTCTGGTGGCAGTCCCGGTAAGGATCCTGGATCACAACACTTCGTTGAATACTCAGTTAGTCTGGCCGACAAAGTATTCAATAATTCAATAACACAGCTTACCAAAGCAGATAACAATTTAACAGTTGGTTAACTTTGAACGAACTATTGACAAGCCGGTCTTTGAAGTGGATAGTATGCAGAAGCACAGGGTGATGGTTACGCATATGTTCAGCTCACGCGAGCTACGGACACATAGGGACTGTGATGTGTATACTGGAGTAGCAACGTTCTGTCCGATTGTATTGTTGTGAAACTGATTCATAACATTCAGAGAAGAGTGATCTGAAATACTGTCGATCCATAACAAACATTCACAACACATTCACAACAGACACAAGGATTCGCATTCACATAATAAATATTCACAGCTCATTATGTTCTGCGATGTGTCGCTATGACGTCTGATTGATTAGTATGTTCGATAATTACTATTCGCACCTCATTGCGTAGTCATTGATGTCGTATCTTGTGGTGAGGATCTCTCACTGTGATATACATCTGTATAATATTCTCACTGGAAGTATATTCTGATCGGAAGAGGTACATCTTAACTGCCAGTTATTGAATTAAGGTCCGGTATTACCAAGTCCAGTTAGCAGTAATCTGAGAGTTGGTGAGAACAAATATCACAGGTAACCATGGTGATAGCAACTTTCATCCACCAGTTGGGAGCTACTCCCACTTTGGTATTTTTTCCGAAAAGAAGTACAAATATATTGGTGGAGGTGCCGGGTCTCCAGGAATGAGTTAAATGATCAGTGCAATTTCATTCTTATTCATGGGTTTGGATCTATTACCTCTTTTTTCAATTGATAATTGAATTTCAATAAAATTTCCATGAATTTTCCAGACTGAATCTATACATTATTTATATTGAAAAATAGAACAATTTGCCGATTCGAATTGATGCTTCAAATGTAGAGGAAACTAACTAGATCATTAGCTTTAATCGTCATTCCGAGTTTATTATCAAATGAATAATTTATGCCGTATTATACAATATCCGTGTCATGTCACACCAACTGTGTGGTTCGACAATCATAAACTACATGACTACATTAACCTTCCTGTGACGCAAACCTCTGCCGGTATTCGTTTCTCTCAAGTTGGCAGAACTAATACGTTCTGAATTGAACATGTACTAAATCTTCGTTAGAGTTCACTACAGGATTGTGTTCTTCACCGAGTTGATGTGAAAGTAGTAAAAAAAGAAAACAGCTTAACTTATGAGATCTTGAAAGTGTTCGCCAGTGAGCTGTCGGCAATCGCAAAAGTTTCTATATAATCTGAGATTACCTGAGAATTTAATGTGTTACTTGGAAGAGTTTTCCATCGCGTTTTCTCGAGATAAAATAAAATGTAACTGAAATGTCTCGAATACATTACTTCTGGTCGAGTCGGAAGAGATTTCCAAAGAAGTCAAACAATTGGAATGTTCAACTGATATGAGTGGATGAGATGAGCTGTCAGTTCGGATTGAGATACTACGGACTTATCAAGTCCATCTATTCTCTTGATGCAATTTTCCGAATAATTATTCCGGAAGATAACTTGTATAAGTATTATTCCAATAGGAATAAGGAGTCAGTATCTGAGATATGAAATAATTGAGGACATGAATGACATAGGAAGCAAGTGTATATATATCCATATATATATATATATATATATATATATATATATATATATATATATATATATATATATATGAGTATATATATAACGTATATATATATATATATATATATATATATATATATATATATATATATATATATATATGAATATAAATATGTATATATATATATATATATATATGCATATATATATATAAATATATATATATATATATATATATATATATATATATATATATATATATATATATGTATATATTTATATATATATATATATATATATATATATATATATATATATATATAAATATATGTTTATATATATATATATATATATATATATATATATATAAATATATGTATATATATATTCATATATATATATATATATATATATATATATATATATATATATATATATATATATATGTATATATCCATATATATATATATATATATATATATATATATATATATATATATATATATATATATATATATATATATATACATACATATATATGTGTAGATATTCATATATATGTACACTCATCTTGTCATTCACACTCATTTTATATTTTTCATATCGGAACGCGATTCTTCAACTTTCACCGCGTCTTGTTTTGAAGTTTTTCACTCCATTCATCCCAATCATCACCACTACTTCTCCCTAATCCCACCTCTTATAACAAGTTCTCTTCATCGCTCTTCATCTTTCCACCGTCCACTCCGTTCTCCTCCCCCCACTCTTCTCCACCTCGATAACAGTCATGGTGAAGATGATAATAATGTATATTCATTAATAATAGTTGCAACAATTCAGTACAGGAGTCTGATGGAGGATTCCACTCGAGCAGTGTCTGTTAAGCCTAATTCACAACTGAAATAGTGATTATGGAATATGGAATATGGTATAGTGTTTAATCGAAATGGATGATGGCGTTTCCATGTAATCTTTCACAATGAGAAACTGGTTATAGTGATTAGGTCATAAGTCATAAGAAATGAAAAAAATTCATTTCCTATTACTTATTCCTTATAACCGTTATGACAAGTCAAATTCTGACCAATCAGATGATAATCTACTGTAGTCAAGTGGCTTACCGTTATGTATTTCGGGTTTTTTATTTTTCTCTGAGACTCAAATCAGACATTCTCAAGGAATAAATGTTGAAATGACTTTTGACAGTTGCTATACAAGCCCCGATATATTATTTCAAAAGAAAAATATAATGATAATAAAATAATCTGGAGGGCCTTGGTTGTTGCCACTGCCACTGAAATTCGAACCGTTCAAGGCAAAATAATGATTCAGGTTGGCGGTGAACCAGTGAAATAAGAGGCTATTGTGGCCTACCTATTTCACCAAGGCCCGGTTTTACGAAACTGGATTAGGCAATAGTTAGCGAATCAACTTGTTATCACCATTGGTTAAATATGTTATTTTCGTACCTTCAATCAATAGTCAGTGGATTAGTACCCTAACTAAGATTGGTGAAACCGGGCCTAAATACTATAACACTATTGCTATTTCCCAATCACTATTTCTTATTTCAATTGTGAACCAGGCCTTACTCACAATCTCACGGTTGTCATGGTGTTCAGGAATATGAATTGTGATGACATCTCATAAATGTTTCATATTCAACAACTCGTTTCGTGAAGTGCATTCAAGTCAAATGCACCGTTCTATTCGACTCGTCTTGTTGCATTTTCATTGAGATGAACGTGGCTGACATTCTCAGCGTCAAGTCACGTGAGTAATATTGTTCTGGATGAAAAGATGAGAAACAGAGTTCGTTTAATTTCCATCGATGTGGCTATTCGTGGGACCAGAAGAAGGCTTCAGATCGGTTCTGCTTCAGATTGAATTGGTTTGGGATGTTTGTTGATTTAAGTCAGTCATGCAGAGAAAAAGTGTATTTATGAACCAACAATTTCATATTTTATATCTTTATACAATTTGGAAGACATTGAAGTGATTGGACTCTTGGTTGGAGCGAGAGGCACAATTCCTCACTAGTTTGTTAAATTTTGTAGAAGATTTAGTTTTGGTAATAGTTTTATTTATTGTATAGTTCTCCTAGTCTTGGAAGGATCAATTTCAATTATCATAAACCATTTATAATGGTTCGAACCAATTTAGTGTGTAGGCCTTTCATATCATATGCATTTTTTTTGGCGAATAACTGTTTTCAAATTATTTTATCCTTTTCTTTCCAATATTTTATTCATTTCTTGGTCTCTATTTGTTTCTCATAAGTAATCAATAATAATGTGAAATTTTTCAGTCTATAGCCTACTATTATTATTGATTTTTGTATCAAACAATATTGTATTGTCTTTTTGTTCTCTTTATTAATCTGTTATTTTCATTTTCATATTATTCTGTGTCTAATGGGCAACCTTCTGTAAGGCAGAGTCTTTATTTTTCACTGATAAATAATTCATTCATGGGCCAGTTTGAATGAGTGAGGTTCAGTTAGATTGGATTATTCAGACTGGTTCAGGCTGAACGCAACAACAACAACAACAACAACAACAACATCGTCCTTACATGATGACATAGATCGATGTTCCGATGAGAAGTGGCTGCCATGATTTAGTGTATTTTAAAAATAATATGAATATATATATTTTTTTATTAATATCGAAACTTGATACAAAATCATTGTTCCCATATTAATATAAGTATTTCATCAATTTTAATTCATATTGGGATCATATTTGGTACTCCACTGATAAGTACGATCTATTGGCATCGGTGGATGATATATGGAATGATGGAGTGTTGAGATAAAAGGTCATTAAATCAGGTGTATTGGACGGTAGGGAAGATTCGGTCGTGGCCTGTCGTCAAGGGACCATTCCAGTATTGATCAGAACGACAGAGGGAAACCACGAAAAACACCTGGCATAGAATGGTCGATCATGGCGGGAATCAAACCCCGGCCTCCTGAATGACGGTTCAGTGTGCTAGCCACTCGCCAGAATCACGGAACACATTGTTATGAGAATGTGAATGGAAAGAAATCTGAAGATCACGATATTCTGCGAACATTATTATTTTATAGGAAAACATTAGTTCTAGATTCAATCCACAGAATGCTCGTTGCTGCGGTTATACTTGTAGCTCGACGCATGCGCACTGAGTTGTGGCTCACGAGGCGAGAGCCTCCAGGAGATTCTTCAAGCAGGAGAAGCGGATCACGCCGCAGAAAACAACACTTTATGAAACTTATCATCATATGCCATGATTATGCTTGGAAACAGCTCAGATGTATTTGAAGGATGGTCTCAGATTAGGAGTGCAAGCACTTCTCTGTTCCATATTTTTTTTCAAAGAAAAAAATCTCATCACTCAGAGCTATTAAGATATAAATGAAATTCAAGCAACAAGTGTCACCATTAGTTGAAAAGAGATTGAACCTAAGTCTTCTTCATTATTAAGAAAATTAATTGGAATGAGCGATGGCTCAAATAAGAGAGCAGTGACGTAATTGTTTGGATCTCAAGGTGGATATATGAATAACAAAGATATGTTAATATGTTCCAGCTCATCCATCAACGCGGCAACACATAACGCGTTTGCCTAGTTATTTTTTTGATGGCTTGCACAGCTTCGGAACGCAATTGCCCATACATTGGTATACGATAGCTATACACCATCGCCCTGATAGCTGTGATTCAAGCTCTCATCAATCTAGGGCAAGTTGACCATCAGTTCACAGTTTATAATTCGAACTTATTATTCCATAATTATAAGCATGTCACAGAACTGTTTCGAAGCTGACTTTGTTATGAATAAAATAACTGATTCACACAACTCTTCTGCAAAATACATCAAAAGTATATTTTGATTCAGAAGCTATTGTATTTCAAACCTCAGAAAATCATCACGAATTCTAATATCGTGTTATATTTCTTTGTTACCATTAATAATACGATATCCTATATGATAACCGTTCTGAATTTTCAATTAAAACATTATTCTATTTTGAATAATATCACGTCACGAGTTGTATTCTGTCAAGTTTTTGTTCCCGCAGTTTAATCGAATGTGTATTCTCCAGGAATTATAGAAAACGACACACTGGAGGAGATTAAAATATAATAACAATGAGCACGGAATTGAAAAAAAAATAAAACAAATGAATCCAGTCGCATCTCGTGCTGACGCGATGTAGTTATGAATACAAATTGAATTGATTAGAATTAAATATCTTCCCATTTATTCCCGCAAGAGATTAATATCGTATACCAACTGAATAATTGTGAGGAATATTTATCATTGCAAATAATCTCGCGGCCGATTTGTGAGGATTCAACGCATTTGAAAGATGCAGTTGCGTTTGTTGTCGATGAACCTCAGTCATGGAAAAGTATAATACCATTCAAATGTCACAATTATACAAATTTAGCGGCTATATTCTCGTTCGTGATGTTAGTAGACGAGATTCTTAGGGAAATCCACACACAGAAATACATTTCCAGTGTCAACGTGATATATAAACGATCGCAGTGAATTTCTGGATGGACATTTCGTATAGTGAAACTGTTCCACAACCATTGAGAAAAGTATTTTATGAAATACTGTCAATCTCAAAACACAATTCAAGATGTGTTAAATGTTATTTGTATGTAACGGGATGGTGAGAGGTGGAAATAGATGACAAATATCAAGTATTACTTTTCCACAGAAGTCTATTCTCGAAAACTGAATCAGGGTCTATTCGAGGGATCTTCCCACTTCTATTTCTATAAGATTTGATCTAGAACTGTCGTCATATACATATATTACCGAGATACGCTACTCAACTTTTAGAGGGCGTACATATTTTTGACTCGGCAGTAGCATCACACCGCTTCACAAACCTGGAGGTTTCCGCCATATTCGACATATTTCAGTTGTAATATTGAATGCTTTGCTCAGATTCCATTCATAAATGACCAATATGGCCGCCGAGATTGAAACGAGCATATGTCACTATCGGCTGCAGGAGTAACGTATCTTGGTAAGGTTATATATATATATGTGTATATATATATATATATATATATATATATATATATATATATATATATATATATATATATATATATATATATATATATATAAATACATATATATATATGGTCAAATATTCTCCACATTGGATTATGTGAGTAAGATGTGAGTGGTAAGATCGCCCTTGTGGTGCCCCGTCCAAACGATCCTATCCTTCATCCATAGCCTTAATTGGGGGACAATGATTTTGTATCAAGTTTCGATGTTATTAAAAAAACAAAAACAACATTGGATGATGTATTTGTTGATCTTATATTCTGCACTCTCGAAGTTTTATGGTCATATTTTATTCATGTGAAACTATTATGGCGAAAACGTTTTGCCCTTCGGAGACTGGCGACACCCCGAGTGGACGCAAGCAGACGGTGGGCAGGATTGGCGTTGTTTGATTGGATACGAAACTGTCTGCATGTCCCATCACGGACCGTGTTGAATAACTTTGACAAATTGCAACATTTTCCGTGATACGATATTGAGAAAAAATCAGAATCAACAGTTTCGAATTATTTATAAAACTTGACTGAAGTTTTTCGAGCAATCCAAATAATATTTTCTCCATTCAAGAATTTTTGGATGGCAAGAACTACCTTCCAATAATCCAGAAACTAGAATTCTGTATTGTCTTCTTCCATCATGTGTATATATTTCATCTGAAATTTCTCGTACTAGGAAAACGCGGGATGCGCGTTGTTAGACGAGCTTAGGGGTATAGAAATCTGGAATGAAAAATAATTTGTCAACCCAATCTACATCTACAGACCTTGGATCACTCCAAACGTTCAAAAACCTTACGAGAATCAGTTATGTCACGGCCTTCTTCTTCATTCATTTCAATCGTTTTGAATTAATTAGTGACACTTGTTGCTATAGATTTAATTGGTTCCCGTAATAGCCTAAATTGATGGGAAAATGCATTATAAATGCGTTTTCTTCGTTATTTCTCATCCGATTGATGCGAAAAATCTCTCAAAATGTGCTTAATAGTTTCCTTTATATTCGGCGAAAATTTGAGAGGTCTTGAAAAATTTTGATTTTTCAAGTATTTTCCTCCGGGTTATTCTAATGGGGATTTTTGAAATTTCTAAAATTCATAAAAAAAAAAGTTACCACCCGATAATGCCACAAAACTATACAGATCTAAGTTAGATGAGGAACCATGACGAAAAAAAGTTTGAAGTTGATAGCTGTAGCCGTTTGACCTGTGGAGAACCGACAAAAAAACATAAAAACAAAAAAAAAAAAAACAACATAAAAACGAACACCAATTTTTTTCAGTATGTCAATTTGAATCCTCGCTAAAGCTCGTCTAATTATTTGGTAATGAATCAAGAATATGACAACATCATCATTATCATCATTAGTATCACACACTCACACACAAGTTAACCCAGCCAAGTCGATTTCTTGTGACTTTTTGGGTCCACATGAATTTACTTAAACCTGTGTGAATACATCATTTGAGATCTTCGAAAAATAATTCCATCATTATTATTATCACTATCAAGATTCTGACGTCGATGAAAGAAAGATTCCCCCTTCATCATGTGACCTAGTGGAATGGTTCGATATATATATATATATATTTCATCTTCACGTCACCTCGGAGTGTTGTTCCCGCGTGGTGAGCGAGCGAGAGAGAGAAAAGATTGCGTGTCAGTATACCACGTCACGTGCTGCTCTAAGGATAAGGTCGAAGGTTATTTCCCACGAGGTACGCCAGGCGTCGCGGCGCTTCTGGCGTGACGTGCGACGCCGACGCTGTGAAGTCGAGGACACGACGAGGAAATGATATGCAATGGTTCCCTTCGTACGTGTCACAATATAAAACAAGATGGCCGTCGCTTTTATCAGACCGTCGGTCCGTGTCACCACATCAGGACGTTGTTTTTATTCTTGTTTTTGTTGTTCGATCATTCGTTTGTTGTTGTTGTTGTTGTTTTTGTTGTTGTTAGGCAGCCGCTTTTCATCGGACCATCGGTCCATGACACCACATGCGGACGTAGCTGTTGTTGTTGTTGTTGTTGTTGTTGTTGTTGTTGTTAGGCAGCCGCTTTTCATCGGACCATCGGTCCATGACACCACATGCGAACGTAGTTGTTGTTGTTGTTGTTGTTGTTGCGCGCAGCCTGAACTAATCCAAATCGACCTAATCTAACTAACGTGATGAACTCAACTCAACCAAACTAACCTAAACTAACGAACCTTTCCAAAAGAACCACTCGAACTAATTTGAACGAAACTGAGACTGATCCAAAAACCTCCGACGGGAAACCACTTCGAATTCTTATATGATTCAATTATATTTTTAGAATCTGTACTCGACTCTTGCGTTGCCTAGCGACACAGAATGACTCGAATAAGTTATTGAGAGTTCAGAATGTTTTCAAATTACGTAGCAAATGGCATATTATCACAGATGAGGTTGAGATAGAAGATAAATGAGTAATATCCCGACATTTTTCAAGAGCAGGCTGAACCAACTGATTAGTGGTGGATTGAAAGCCCAACGGTGTGAGTGATAAAATACATTTTCTGGCACGGAGGGAACGCAGATATTTGTGGTACCTTTCTTTTTTTTCCATCATCAATTTTTCACATGAATAATAAATACACTGAACAGTCAAATAAAATCCACAGAGTCACTAAGGAAGACTTGACAGTGAGGGAAAAATAGCATAGTGTGTAGCCTGTATTTTTCAGTTAAATATTTTATATATCGATTTATGTTTGGCGATCAAGAAAAAGTAAATTAAATTGATAAATTGAGTGGCAATTAAATATGATTTAAAAAAAATATTGATTGAATATACTCGAGATGGTATTCTCTTACGATCTGTGGCAGATGTCGAACATCTTTGTAGTTTGCTCATCTATTGTTTGGCAAGAAAGTATGAGTACTGGGCGAACGCGAAATATGTGTTGTAAGATGAGCGATATATCTGAATAAGGTGTAATAACAGTCCTACATTCGCCACTTTATCGACTCTGGTATTCTACACACTTTGTCCTTCATTTGATTGCTACTTTATCTTCTCTAGTATTCTACACACCTTGACGAATATGAAGAATAGGTAATTCTTGGGCAAATATCGAATCCAGGAAGCAGTGAATCTTGGCTAATTTCCTTATATTTGATGTATTAAAACAGTTATTTGAATTTTTTTCTTCGAAACGGCTGGTTCGAATTGCTTACAAAATGATGGTTATGTGTATCATTTATTTTTGAACACTCAGAGAAAATTTTAATTTTTTCGGAGAGGTTTCATTTTTTCGCATTTTCTCACCCAGCCTAATCTTATGGGGTTTTTAAAAACTTTGACATGACATTTCTCAAAATCTATTTAACCGACCTGTTCCGACCTGACCAGTTTTTACCGCTAGCGATAGTTGACTGAGCCACAGGGGCGGCTCATTTGTTGATCAGTCCACCCATGTGACCTGTGCAGTGCTTACAAAAAAAAAAAAACACACACAGACAAATCTCCATAAGAGTGGGATAGAATATTCGCTACGCTCATCTAATGAATATATCAATCATCTCTATACAGATCTCTTCATTGAATTCGTTCAAAGTTGAATTCCACTAAACTTACATTCCACTCAAGTTGACTCAAATCTAGAATAAGACTTTGTGGTTGAATGATGAATGTTCCTTGATTCTATCTACACAGGTGTACATGAATATGTTCTCAGATGTGGCAACGTCGTACAACAAGCCTTGCCTAGTTACACACTTGTCTTCAAAATGCAGGAGAGAAGAGTTGAGTTATGATTGACATGTTTACCTATTCAGCAGTTTGGCTGATCGATGAGATAGCAACACTCAGTACACACTGCTGAGACTGACTATATAAGTTTCAACTATTCAACTAATTAGAAGAGCTTTAGCGAGGATTCAATTTGACATACTGAAACAAATTGGTGTTCGTTTTTATGATGTTTTTTTTTTTGTCGGTTCTCCACAGGTCAAACGGCTACAGCTATCAACTTCAAACTTTTTTTCATAATGGTTTCTCATCTAACTTAGATCTGTAGAGTTTTGTGGAATAATAGGGTGGTAACCTTTTATTAATTTTAGAATTTTCAAAAATACCCATCAGAATAACACAGCGGGAAAAAAAGAAAATATTTTTATTTTCAAAAAAAATGAAATTTTGTGTGAAGTTGAATTAAATTCTGATACACATTTCTGGAAATTCTCAGCTTGATCGGGTCAGCCATTTTGCAGAAAGAAACACAAAATGTGCTAAATTGGTACCACTCGAAGCAGTTTTTACCCATTTATAACTTGAATGTCACCCAATTGGTTGATATGGGCAAAAGTTTGGCAGAAAAGTCGACATACTATTACTATCCCTTCGTCTAACAACACATATATGGCGTTTTTCTAGTATGGCATAATTGTCAAATCAACTCATTTTTCAGCTGTTTACCGGTGACGGTGTTATAATCCGAAGATCACACATAATGTTGGAGGTGATGGAAAGAGATATGTGTTTTAATTGACTGTATCATGATTTCATGGCTCACACCGTCGAAAAATATCACGAAACAACTGATATTTCTCCTGAAACACTCTTGAAAGTCCATGGGAGTCGATTCAGCGAGATTGTCAAGAGTATACGTCTGAAAAATAATTTTTCAGCTGTATATACGTTTGAAAATTATGAGATATGAACTGAAGTTATAACTTATACCATCCTGAGGGAATTGAAAATGGCTATTTAATCTTCAAGTGAAAGTGTGCTTTTTTGGGATCATATAAATTGAATGTGTTCATTATTTTCATTGGATTGGTCTATGCTTGTTTTGGTCTTGCCATGCATTGTTGTTATATTTTTATCATTGTTATCATCATTGTTGTGTTGTGAATTGTATTTTCATGTTGAGTATGTTCTATATTGTATGTAGTGTAAAATATAGCAGAATTGCTGAATAAACATTATTAATAACAACATATTGCCTCTGTATTATAATTTCATACCTCATACCGTTCAAAAGCTATCATCAAAAAACTGATAGTTCTCTCAATCAACTCCCATACACGTTGTACTGTTTCTCTGACGAAACTAGAATCGCCTTTTGTTTGTAAAATCAGTCAATCCCACGCCCGTTGACTGCTAAACGACGTACATACAGACAGACAGACAGACAGACAGACGGACGGACGGACGGACGGCCGCGGGGCTTGGTCTTGCTCGAGACGGTAGAGTAAATAAACAAAGCCGCTGATAAATAAAAGATAAACCACGAGACGAAGAAACTGGTTTTCGAAACGAGAGCTGACGTTTCGTGCGATTCGTGACGTTTCTTGTCACGTTTCGTGAGATCGAGTCGGGTCAGTGGATTCCGTTATTGCGTTTATTCAAATGTTATGCAAAATGTGTGGAATAACCGATGGTATTTTCCATGTTGATTCCGGTGGATGAGAACTGATGAAGTTATACGATGTAAATAAATGACGAGAGTTCCTTCGTATAACGTGTTCTGCCTGTGATGTTTCTATGTGCAGTGGAATAAGAACAATAGCAACAAGGAAACCATGGTGACCACTATTGAAAAACTACAATAGACTATAACTATAATATACCTTTATAATAAGCTGGCACTTACTAAAGACCTTCACAGTTACTACACTTGCCAAGATAATAATTTAGTATACAACCTTCATAATTCAATTACAACCTCTTCTTCCTCAATAACTGGACCCAGGATATGGAATAATTCACCCACCAAACTCCAATCCACTAAATCACTCAGCTTGTTTAAAATTGATTATAAAAAATGTTCTCCTACTCGATCAGGAAAAGAAAATTATACTTAAACCTGAATACAAACGTCCAACATCTCATCAATGGTCCTTTTTCAACTTCATTATTCTCTCTGTATTATTTCTAATCATAATCATGAGATGCACACGTTGAACTGATACTGTCTGTCCTAGCGTATTGTAGTTGTATTAGTAATGTTTATGTTTTGCTATTATGTTTTTGTTACCTTAATGAGATCCTATCATGTTGACGACATCATTATATCATCATTATATCATATATAATTATATTTATCATTATTATATTTCAAAATAATCATAATACTTAATGTAAATTCAAGGTTAGGTGGAAGAGCGGTCACTAGACCGAACGTCGCCCTTTCATATGTACAGTGAATACAATTACAACTAAAGTCAATCTAATCTAATCTGATCTAATCTGTGTTTCATTCGTGGGCAAATTATGATATCGCAAACAGTTTACAAGCTACATACATTCAATTCAATTCAAAAAAATCATTTTATTCCATACAATATGATACATCAGGAATTACAATGAGAAATTATTCATTTTTCACGAAGCTATCATTATTCACACACCTTTGATATCGATAGACTAAACCCTTGAAAAGAAAAATTGAAAATTGAGCAAATAAAGATAGTGTTCCTTGAATTATGGTAATATCCAAATCTAATCAATGAATAATACATTCAATTCATGTAATGTAACTGTGTTTAGAGTTGAGTATTAAAGATAAATGAAAAATGAAAATGAAATAAAGAATGTATAGAAGCCCGCATAAGAAAGAAAAATTACAAATTCAAAACTGCTAGCACAGTTATGGAACGCTGTTGCCTATACATGGGTACAATAACTATAATCGGTACGATAACTTCAAATCAAGGTAGAAACAAATGATTTGAACAGAAAGTTTTTGGAAGATAAAATAATATGTAAAAACATCATAATGGAAATAAATAAACTGATAGAAAATGTTGTAGTCATCCCCGTGGCTCAGTCAACTATTGCTGGCGGTAGAAACTGAAGTCAGGTCAGGCGTGGGTTCGAGTCCCGCATAAGGTTTGGGTTTTTGTAAAGGTCCTTTCACCACTCAGCACTCCATCGTTTCGTCCACCCGTTCATTCGTACCCCGTTCAACCTGTGTGTTGATGGATACGTTAAGCAATAGACAAAAATGTGGTCATATGTTTTATTCATCAACTGTCGTCCCGTAGATCATATTATTCTCAATTCACGCATATTTGCACAACTTTGTGATGTTCTTTTATCGCCGAAAAAAATATTTCAGAAAAGCACTACACTTCTTCTGCGTTTCATTAGATTACTTTTACTTTACTTTACGACTAAGCAAATTTCATTTAATCTTCTCTACGTCATCGGAGAATACATAATAGGTGGTATTCAGAGAATATAATAGCCCATTATATGACATTCACCGTTATTGTCCCAAGTAATACAGGAGCGCTCATTTCCACGTTATATATATTCGAGGGAGATAAAACGCTGTTCAAAAACTTATTTGTTTTCATTTCTTTTTTTTTCTTTTTGTGTGTTTCAGTATATTTATTTTACCGTTATTTTTTAATCCGGTGGGTTTTATCTCCTCGAATCTGCGCTGTTGCTCGCGGCGAGTTACCGTACTAATGTCGTGGAATAACTTATGACTGGGAAGACGGAATGATAACAATAAAGAACCTGAATTGCATTGGCCAATCGTTACCGTGGAAACGAAACTCGAATACAATCTACTGGAAATGGAAGTTTATCGAATATCGGAAAACTGAAGTAAAATTGAGAACATAAATTTTAAAGGACATCACAAACCCTGGGAAATGATTCTGATAAATGATGACGTAACTTTATATTTGATTCTAGAGAATATAGTAGAAATCAACATCTCAATTGAAGAAATTATTGGATGAGCGAAGCGAGGACTCAACTTTACCATACTAGATTTTTTTTTCTTGTTCGCGCTCCACAGGTCAAACAAAAAAACAAAATGAAACTTGGCATACACAAGTTTCCTTATCTAATTCGATACTGTATAGTTTTGAGGCACAATCGGTTGATCACTCATGAGAAAACACATTCCAAAGTTTTCAAAAATCCCATGAGAATAACCCAGAGAAAAAAATTCGTGAAAAATATTTCATCTGAGAGAATTCAAATTCTCAGGAAATTTTAATATATTGATGATAAACATTATTCCGTACTTTCACTCAGATAAAATCAGCCGTTTTGATGTAAAAATTATGGAATGTAATTTTTGTGAATCATTCAAAGCTATTAAATTAAATCCAAGCAACAGGTGTCAATTATATTTTATATAAAATATAAGTAAAAGTAGAGATAAATGAAGATATTCAATACAATTTATAATAACTATATAAAAGTGATTCGTTTTTCGAAATATATTAGATATAACGACGTTCTGTACTGATGACCACGATCTATTGGCGCCGGTGAATGATATATAAGATGATGGGATGGTGAGATAAAAGATTATTTTTCCAGGTATTTTTGGATGATGAGAGAGCCAGTTCAGCCTTCCCAATATCAACCTGAACACGGAAGAAAACCACGAAAAAAAACACTATCAGGATGGTCGACCATGACGCGAATCGAATCCCGGTCTCCTGAATCTCGGTTCAGTGCACAAACCACTCGACCACTCGTACAGTAGTTCAAGTTATCATAATAATTTCCGCATTAGATTCGAAAGATCAGTAATTCATAAGTGCATCTCGTCGAGCGAATAACTTTGTTGCCAACACAATTAATCGTCAGGTCTGCTCAGGTGGTGTTGCCAGTAGAAACCAGTTGTTCAAGTCAAGTCAAGACTTCGAGTCCAAGTGTTTGCCTAGGGGTTGTTCGTTCAACGCTCAAACATCTTCACCGCGTTGTGGAATTAATTACAGTCTTTATCACACAAACCACTGTCTAGACAGGAAGCCAGTTTACACACACTGATAATAATTAATTTAATTGAATACCAGTAATTCGGACAAGTATTTCGGTATGTTACGGAAAACCACAAAGCGAATATTGCGTATAACTTGGCAATAAGATGATGACGTAAGCATTTCCTCTCATCTAATGTTGGATTCATATTTTACCTGATTTGAATTATGATAACAATTATTATTATTATTATTATTATTATTTAAACTCTTGCCACCGCACATAAATGCGCGGTGGCAAGTTCAAGCAAAGACCTTAGTATTCAAGGTGAACAACAAACAAGAAAATCATTACAGAAAAATGGCTGTGTTTCACTGCTTTCTGGATTCGATATTCACTGAATTTTTCATAGGATTCAAGGTGTGTAGAGTTTTCTATTATACCGAGGTCGATTGAGAGGCACAGATGAAACTACTTCAACGATGAGATAACTTATTCAGATATCTCGCTCATCTCACAACGCATATGTTGCGTTTGACTCGTAATGTTATAAGTACTCAACTCATATTGCATAATTTTCAAGCGTATACAGCTGAAATAAATCACTTTTTCAGCTGTTTACGCTCGACAAACTTGCCAAATCGACTTCCGGCCATGAAATGTAAAAATGCATGGAAATCAATTAATAGAATTGAACATTATTTTTTTGGTGATTTTTTTTAACGTTATGAGAAATTACAAAGTGTTTCCACCCATATTATATCACGCACACGTCTTACGAGAATAATGGAAATTAACAGCTCATAGAGTTGGTAATAATGTTTAGTCTGTATTATGCAGCAATGAAAATCCAACTGTCTGTAACTTCGTGCATTTGTTGTGAACAAACACATTCAGGCCTCGAGGCGATTTCGGCAACAATTCACTCTCGACACAACGAAGAAACTATCCGGGAGAGTTCCACGTCGAGAGTATTGCAGTGAAACTGCTTTACACCGTTCAGAGAACTGTTTCTCGTGAAATACTTGCGATCCCTGATAAACACTCATAATATATCATGGGTTATCGGGTTAGTGGAGCGGAGACTCAATTTCACTATACTTGAAAGAAAAAATTACATCTTTTTCGCGCTCCGTAGGTCACCCAGAAATTCAAATTTGGTTGGAACTCACAAGTAACCTTATATTATTCGATACTGTATAGTTTTGAGGTGCCATCAGTTGGACCACTTCTGAGAAAACTTAACTCAAATTTCTCAAAAATCCCATAAGAATAACCAGTTAGGAGAAATGTAGTGAAACATAATATTTCTTCCCTAAGAATTCAAATTTCCACGTGGTCTCAATTCGATATTGAGACACATTATTCCGAATTTTCACTCAAATTGGATTAGCCGTTTTGATGTATCGAAATATTCAATATTGTGTTTCTACATCTTTCAAAGCTGATAAAATACCAATTAGGTCCAATCAACAAGTGTTAACAATCAATTGGAAACGGTTGAAACAATGCCTACTTCATTATCAAATAAATAAATTGGAATGAGTAATACATAAAACAGAGGGCAGTGACGTGATCGTTTGAATCTAGAAGTGTATATGGGAAACCGAATATATCATATTGATATGTTTTAGCTCATCCATCAACGCGGAAACACATAACGCGTTTTCCCAGCATGAACATCAGCACTTCCGGTACATCAGTACTTGGATCGAGTACTAATTGGCCACGACCTCAGTGCAGTAGAGTGATAGGTCTGATTATACCAATTCAGGTCTTTCACCGATTCATTCTCCATGGTATATTGACTTCACGTCTGCTCTTGATGGAACGAAGTGTACATTGCCAGAAAGACCTAGTTCAAAATGGAAGATATCAACATCCGTGTGTTTGGTGTTCACTCTCAATACCAATGCTGGTAATGTCCGGATATATCACACGGACGGTTCATATTCCTGATGTGTGATTTGATCATATTGCCATATATATATTCCAAGATGCATAGAGGGTTTGTTTGCGGCCGGGGCAAACGCAACCCTCAATGCATCTTGATATATTCATATATATAAATATATATATATATATTCATATATATACATATATATATATATATTCATATATATACATATATATATCCATATATATATATATATATATATATATTCATATATATATATATATATATATATATATATATATATATATATATATATATATATATATATATATATATATATATATGAATATATGAATATATGAATATATATATATATATATATATATATATATATATATATATATATATATATAAATATATGAATATATATATATATATATATATATATATATATATATATATATATATATATATTCATATATATATATATATATATGTATATATATATATATATAAATATATATATATTCATATATATATATATATATATATTCATATATATATATATATATATATATATATATATATATATATATATATATATATATATATATATATATATATGTACATATGTATATATGTTGTATATATGAATGAATTTCAGTCGGCTATATAATTCAATGAGTGAAACCAAATGTAATGGTAATAACGACTGCCAGTCCTAGCTACTTTCACGTTCCTAAAGCTCACACCAAGTCAAATTATCATGAGATCAATCAAGATAACCCTTCAAAGTATGCTTGTTTGGCTGTTACGCTTCTAGTCTCTTCAACGATCAAGGTTTAATGTTCATCAACACTGGTTTCTGTGACGTCAGAAGAGCTGTTTCAGAAGCAGTTTGCAACACAGTGGTGGTCATTGAACTTTTGAAAAGATTATGCAGTTGAATAATTTCGTATCATCATACAGTTCTCTCTGGGGGAGATTTGCTCACCCAGTTAGCCCTGATCGCACACCTCTGCTGTGAAATGCTTGGTGATGTGCCCGAGCAACTGTTGATATAGGCCACGTGCAGTACACGTGGTGACAGTAATTTGTAATAAACATCAACCAGGCACTTCCACTGATAACTGGAACCTCAATTTATATGCGTTCAATCAATAACAACAATGAATTTTATTCAACATTCCGATTTGAAATATGACATTTGGACTAAGAATCTCATCTCTCCTCACTATTTGCTTCCTTATTGGTCTTGATTGAACATTTAATATTATAAGATAATTCAGAAGTTTATTAAACCACACATATGCATTCAAGGTACTTGTATCCCTTGCACTGAAAAATCTACCATTTTTATATTCATACACTTTTTTGTATTGATCCACGTTGCTCTCAATTCAATTAAATGTGACAAATTTTCATTTTTCTCACATCTTTGCATTATTATTTTTTTTTTTTGGAATAATTACAATTTTAATTGTTGAAAACGGACAAAACTTGTAACAGGAAATCTCAGTTTCCATCAACAAAAGGATATTATTTTAGTATCATTTTGTTCGCAAGACATCACAAAGTGAAAGTATGAAGAGTTTCAGTACTGTACCTACCAGAAATACTTCATTTGAATTTTTACATTTTTTGTATTTTTTTTCTTATGATTTTTGAGCAAAACTAATTGAGGATGGTAAATTAAAAATCACTCATCCCACAGATTGCAATTATATATACAATATATATACATTTTATATACATATATATTCTATATTTTATATTTATATATTTTATATCATATATACAGATATATATACAATTTTTTTTCCATTTTTTCTTTCATTGTGTTTTATATAATTTTTCATCTGTGTTTTTCATTAGTGTTTTGCTTATTTTAAATTTGTTGCTATTTGCTATTTGTTATACTGTGTCCACGTGGCAACCGTATTGTCGGCAGTGTCTTTTTAATAAAAACCATATATATATCATACTATCATGCTCTTGTTAGCAAGGTATTCAACAACAACAAATTTAGCCTCCTATCTCAATATTTAGTACATACATTATTGTTACAAGTTTATGAAAGCGTAGTAAATCAAAATTCTCATATAAGCAGGCTTGCAGTTGAGGCTACTTTGAAACAATATGGAATTCCTCATGTGTGGAGATTATACCAAGTGATTGATACACATTATTTATTTACAAAAAAATCAAATAATTATCAGATTTGAAGGAGGTGCGCATGTTTGAAAAATGGACAAAACAAATAATTTGATTATTAAAAAAAAAGAAGAAAAGTGCATTTTGAAAATATATAATTGTGATCGAGTTCTCAGAACTGGATACGAGCGCTTAGAGAGTATGTCTTCCGAACTGTTCAAGTTAACAGAATCCCAATGCGGAGTGAACATATATTTGTGATCCATTCAAGATGGTGTCGGTAAAACTATCAAACTCACATCTCATAACTCTCAAAAGTTCACCGCGCTGAAGAAACACATTCATCAAACTGTATACGTTTGACAACAATGCGATATGTATGAGTTGAATAGTTTTTAGTTATCCTCATAATATCTTGAAAGTTTCTCATATATATATATATATGATTTTTTTTATTTTTTTTATTGATCACATACACTGATACAGAAATAAAAACACGATAACAGCAAAAAAACATCCACAAAGCCCTTCAAAGAAGGCTCAACTGTGGGTTGAAATGGTGAATTATAAGTACAATTCAAATTCGGACGTATTTCTCAAACATTAAAAATAATAAAGTAGTTGAAGTAAAAAGAAAAAAAGAAAAACATTGAGTGATTTGTTACATTCTACTTACGAAGTGTAAGGTTTCTTTGATCACTATTGATTCTGAGCAATCAAGTTACATCAAGTAATAAAAAAAGTAGACAATTGTACAAGATTGTAAGAAAAAAATAATCACATAAAAACCAGTAAGAAGACACTTTGATTAGAGAAGTATTTTTGCTGAAAGACACATAATACAGAATATTTTTTATATTAGAATAATAATAAAGAATATATACAGAATATATAAATATATATATATATATATATATATATATATATATATATATATATATATATATATATATTTATATATTCTATATATATTCTATTTATATATCTATATATATATATATATATATATATCTATATATATCTATTTATATATTCTTATATATATATATATATATATATATATGTGTGTGTGTGGAATGAGAAAAATGTTTTCCATTATTTTGTCCGAAACGACTGACTCGAATTGCACACACATTTCCAATATGGTGTATTATGGTGTATGTATCGGTGATAATGTGGTTATCATTGTGTCTACATTCAGATTTTTCTTTCATCAATTTCATTTCTGAAATGTTCCCACCCAGCCGTATCTTATGAAGTTGTAAGAACATTTCAGTTGTTATTCCTCCAAAATGATTCAATTGATATGGCCCAAAAACTATACAATTTTGAGTTGAATAAGTCCAAAAATACAAAAAAATTTCCATGTTGATCAGTCGAACCATGTGACCTGCGCAGTAAACATTGAAAAAAACACACGGACACACACAGACAGAGCTCTAAAAGAGTCTATCGCTATTGCTCATCTGTGGAAACTATGTATTTTGAAAGATTCGAATGATTCCTTCTTTCTCTCTCCATGCGTAGGGTTTCATAACATGGGTTAATCATGATCATATAATAATAATGTTGACGACTGCTGCAGATCACCTCTACGAATATTCTGTCGAAACCATAGCGGGCCTGAGTTCGAGTCGCACATGATGCATCAGGTTTTGCGGATCACATGCATCCACCATCCGCTCATTCGTACCCCCAATTGACCTACCTGTTGGTGGGATATTCAAGCACACAATGATGCCATCACAATTCCAATAAAACTCTGATAAACACTGATGCCAGTTTCTCCTCAAATTTCAGAGAGGAATAGAAATCATCCCAATTTCAGAGATTATAACTTATTCATTTGTACACTAGGACCCACCTCATTTTCCGAGTCATGACGTAACATCTTTCGATAACACATCGGGTAATGCTTACGTCATAACTGAAAATTTCCAAGGAAAAATAAATAGATCATTATTTCTGAAACTGAGATCATGATTTAGAGTTTCCTGGAAAATTAGGCGAAAAAATCGCTAAATTATTCATTCAAATGTAGCCCGAGGTTGGTGATGTATTCAGCGTTCTTTAATGTTCTTCGACTGCCTCACAACTGAAGCTTGGATCGTCAAAACCGAACAGTTCTTAGGTTCAACACGATTATTTCAAACTTTCCGAACTTATCATCCTAGTTTGTGTAGAGCAAATTGTTTTCTTCAAAGAATGAAGGCAAGACAGTTCTGTTCTTTGGTTGAATAAAGGCGAGACGAAGAATTCCACAAACCATAATATACAGGAAACAACTCTGCTCCGGCTGGCTCGAACTTTTCCCCTTTCTCCCATCTCTTCCCTCTCCCCTCCCCCCCTCACCGCACCTCTTCTCTTTTCCCGGCAAAACCTTCAACAATAGATTCCTCCGATTTCCATTAGCGCCTCAACATTGGTTTCCTCGATGTACGCCCGTGTTGAAAACTTGGTTCGGTTTGAAAGCACCGGATCCTGCGAGCGCTAGTCTATAGTTAGCTCGCAATCAACCAACTTTCACCCAGGTGGAAATTAGGATGAATATACATACATATATATTTATATCCATGTAACAAGAATGGAAGGATATTCACTTGGAATAAACATGAAATTGATCTGACTGACTCCTGAGTTTTTAGATTGAGTGATATTATATCTTTTCCACATTTTCCAACTTGACCACGATTAGATACTTGGTGACGTCAAATATCAGAGCCACATCGAATTTTGACATTTTTAATCTAAATTTCAATGACATATTAAAATCAAGAAGACCGTTTTTGGACATTTCCTGTCCTAATGTGTCTAAAAACAGAATTGTGGTTAATGCTAACGGATATGCTCTACGATAGAATCATATTATTTATCATAATCATACACATCGGTATCACACATCATTATTGTATACTGATTTTCAGTCAAGAAAAGCGATACAAATTAGCGTCTTCCGACTTTTTCTCGTCTTCAAGTTTGCCGTTTCGAAATCCGATATCCAAATCCTCGATCCTGACAACATTGCTATCGACTTGTCGTCATCCGGAAGTGGAACAGATTTCCACAGCCATCTAGAGCAGCTTCCCACCGCCATGTTTTCAAACGCGGCTAAAATAGTTTATCCATAAACCATTTTCACGACAGGGAATGAATTTTAAGACTTGCACCGGAGTTTGCTACGGAGATTTATTACTAAAGGAACACTTTTCAGAGATTCGCGAAAAATATTGTAGGCATTATCTCAGAGAATAGTTGTGTGCGAGTGAAGGGGAAGAGGGTGGGGGTGGTGGGGTGGAGGGGGAATAGGAGGAAGAGATCGATCTATGATCTACATCTTTTCACTATTGGAAATAGGCTCACAGTTGGCCAATGTGCCAGATCCTTAGCAAAAAGAGTTGCGAACTCAATACAAGACATTTATCAAACAACAAAATGAAGAAAATCTGCATTGCTAATATTTTCACTATTGTGTAGATAATCAATAACAAGAGTAGGCTTGCTTTCAACGAGGAATGGCATGGAGCAAGAAAAGACGAGAAAGAAAGAGAGAGTGTATGAATAACAAAATACTCTGAAAAAGTATTGAAAATAACATACAGAGTTTTGTTATTTATTACACAGAGTGTTTTCAAATAATTTCTCAACTCTTCAATTTATCGAAATTCATCATGTTAATAAAAACGCTTCAGGAAATGAAAATGGAGACACAGGGATTCAGGATTTAGGCAACTACAAAACAAATTTTCCCACTCGTTGCGAGGCTTATTTTCAATGTAATACGAAACTAACGATAACATGTAACACTGACGCTTAACGCATGAACACAAAACGCCTAAAACAAGAAATACAAACTGTCTTTGAACAAAACACACGAACATATCAGCCAATAGAATTCAGGGTTATTGACATTGTCACTGCCCCCTCGACGTTCAAACTGAATCTGGCGACAAGTCCAGGTAGTTCGGTTCACTTATTGATCCAAAATAATGACTGTTTCTTTCGAATGATTTATATAATCAAATAAAACATGAAAGTTTGGAGCTTGCAAGCTTCAAAATTCATGTTCATCTCAGCGTTATGGTTGGTGGTGGTTGTGAAGAGACCAAGGACACCCCATGAGGTACACATTTCCCGCCTCGGTGTTTTGATCGAAGAAAGCTGTATTGAATGTTTGTACAAATACTAAACGTATAAATGGGAATGATGAGTGATGATGCAAATTAAAATCTCTCTTCTCAATATAAATATCAAACTCTCAGTTCCAACAAGTCAGGTCAAGGGGTGTTAACACCATTCATCTAGGGCCCCTCAATTGATATTTTTTCTCTTACTCACTTTATATTCTCATCACATATGCATATAACAAAAAATTTAATTCAATGATGATATTTTAAAAAGAGTGCATATGGAATATTTTCGACCTGGATAAGTCAATTCATTAGTGAATTTGTAAGGAACATTACTTATCCACTCATTTTTGTTCAGTTTCTTATTCAAGGAATATTTAAAACTTCAAGTTCAAACTCCAATTCATTTCACGGTCTCCACGACGGCAAGAAGACGTCCATTTCCATCCGGCTTTGAAAGAATATCGCAGGTTTGAAAGTCGAGTCAAAAGAAGCTTTTTGTTCTCAATTATAGAAGGCTCCGCATGTTGAGAAACTTGTAGGGAACGCTTGGAAATTCATTTACATCCTGAAGTTTCAGAACTTTCTCTTCGTGATGTTGCCGTAGTTTTCGCCGTAACGCACCGTGACGCACCGTAACGCAGTGTAATCCAACGCACCGTAACGCAACCCAACTCAACTCGCTATAAGTTACCCACACCTTCTACCGTAACGCAAGTGTAGAGCACTGCAAAGCAAAGCACCGTAACGCATTCCTTTTCATTTTTGTTTATCAGTGAATTCATCAAATTGCTCCGAAAATATTATGACAGATTATTCATATTTTATCTTTCATCAATGGGCCTCTGTCACATAACAAATGACAAACAATTGTTACCTTAGCAATACAATGCACTGGTGGACTACCAAACATTCTGATTGGTCAATTCCAACTGTTGGACATTGTTGTCTGTCTCTTGCAACAATGAGTGACGTCACTTGACAGAAGTCCATATCGAACCTCGATTCGATGTGTTACCGCCAATATATAGACCTAGACAGGTTAGGTTCATCATATTGGCAGTGACAAAACAAAGAATGAAAGGATGAAAACATTGTTGTAGCTTGTGGTAGATTGTTGTAAAGAAAGGCCGAATAAAATGGTTGAAACTATTGACTCTCTGTGATTTCATATTACCTAGTAGTGACTCCGTATTAAATGTCATTGTGTTCCAATGAAGACTATATGGTTGAAAGTGGAATCGTTTGAACGGGATAGCACAAGGGCGATCTTACCAACTCATTTCATCATTTTCAATTAAAAACAACGGCTTTCAACATCAGGACTGCGCTGTCTGTAATCAAACTTAAACATCACAGGTGAAAGTATTTCCGTTTCCAAAAGTTCGGAACACATATTATTCGAACCGTTCTTGTGATATATCCGGACATCACCAGCATTGGTATCAGGAGTAAACCAAACACACAAATGTTGATATCTTCTATACTTTGAACCAAGTCTCTCGGGCAATGTCACTTCTTTCCATTAACAGCAGATGTATAGTATATAAATGTCATATGCAATGTCATATATGGATTATGTTCTATGAGAAGTCTTAGCTGTATGACCTAGTGTGGGTATAGACGTGTAGATATTGCTTTCTCATGATTAAACTTTTAGTATTTTCTGTATACAAAGAAGCCATCATTATAATCTAATCCGACACATGTTAGAATAAGTATTTTCCTATCGCAGTACATGTCATTTTTTTTCGTCAATTTATCTCTTCCCGATTGGTACCCATCTGTTATACTATATGTCAAACAAGTATATCCGATGTAATTTGAATAATGTAATGGAGATGGAGAAAGAATTGTGAAAATAAATCTAAGATGGTGGCTAAAAAATGAAAAGAAAAAATGATATGAATGAAATTAATCCAATGTCCTGATATGATATACATTCATGAATAATTAGGACGATATCATCTAATCAACCCTCCATGAAGTATCACAAATTGGATTATTAAGTTTTCAATGTGTATACAATTGAAATTTCCATTTTCATATATATATATTCTAGAATATTGTTATTTCATTCACGTAACAATTAACGCAACGATGTATTATTTTTCCGGACAGATAAATCACGACGATATCATGGCCAGCGATAAAACACGGTCCATTCTATGCCTTGTCGGATTCCCATTGTTTCTCTTGTATTGTTGCGCTGTAAACAGTTGAACATAATACGGGTGAATCGGACGGTTTCTCTCGCATTGTTTACAGATGTGAGCGGAATACGAGCTATCAACTGTTATGATTTGACATCAACTGAAAACATTTGCTGACGCTTTGAAGATAACGTTGTCAAACAAAATTAGATGAAAAATGTGCATTGAATTATGTAAATGGAACATATCCAAACAATTCATATGAATTCAGATTAGCAGTATTTAGTGTGTCAACATTCAGAGCATGTTTACATTTGGAAAAATGTAAAATAAAATATGAAAAAAGGTATTGTGTACAATATAACTTTTTTAGTACAATGGCGGAGGCGTGATATTTGCATTTATAGGCTATGTAATCCTGAAAGCACAGTATGGGACATGCTGAGAAAATAAATGTAATAAATCAACAAAAAGTTGACACGACTACAAAATATTCTCGCCCATCAGTTCAGGAATATTTATATTCAGTGAATTCTATTATTTTGATTGACATTTCAGCATGAAGAATATGTTTATTGTCATTTTTTGAAAACATTTGTACCATACGCAAATTCATAGCATCATTATCCATCGTTTATATATTCTTTCTAGCTCATCATTTTTATTTTTTCATATTGGGTCTAACGATTCACTGTACTGATGGCTACGATCTCTTGGCGTCGGTGAACCATATAAATTATGAGATGGTGAGATGTGAGATGAAAAGTTATTTCGCTGGATTTTATTTTGATAGTGGGAAGGAGTCGGTCGTGGCCTGTTGTTAAGGAACAATCCCATGCAGTATTCACCTGAACGACAGAGGTAAACCACGAAACACCCTGTCAGAATGATTGATCATGGTGGGAATCGAGCCCCGGTCTCACGAATGACAGTTTAGTCTGATAGCACCTCGCCCACTTGTCCAAATCTTCTTATCATTATTTTAATCATACTGTCCCATCACATCAGACAGTATTGACTTGTATGTCATTTGTTCTTATTCGTGATTTTGATCATTCAGGATGATGTAACTTTGTTATTATCATCACTGATTTATATCAGATTTGTTTCAATCGAATTTGAAGCTTGTCACTGAATCATGATTTTCCCCAAGAAGGTAGGATCGTTCGGATGGCATTACATGAGGCATCTGCAACACCATCAGTGGTAGTACCAATTATGATATGGATCATTCAACAAACTGTGAATCTTAAATCGAAAAGTTCACAAATAATGGATAATTCGACCGTTTGCAATGATTATGAAGACATGGATACACGTATATATATTCATATATGTATATATATATATATATATATATATATATATATATATATATATATATATATATAAATATATATATATATATATATATATATATATATATATATATATATATATATATATAAATATATATATATATATATATATATATATATATATATATATATATATATATATATATATATATATATATATATAAATGAATAAATACTACTTGGTTTTATTCCTAATAAATAATTGATCACTCCAAACTGAGAACCAAGAAATGAGCCTATAATATATATATACATATATATATATATATATATATATATATATATATATATATATATATATATATATATATATATATATATATATATATGTGTGTGTATGATACATGTATGTATATATATGAACAATCCATCAGAAACGAACACCATTTCCAATAGAGTTGTCCGTTAACAGCTAGCCATTGTTCGCTGGAACCACTTGGCTGTGTGTTGTTTGTACATCCAATAAGCGGTGATACCGACTCGATGCTGTTGTTCCAAGGAATAATACTGCACAGTGAATTATTATTATTCGTTAACCCCGCGCTGTGAAGGATTGTTGTTTCAAGTATTTAACTCTCTTTTCTCTTGCAATAATATATCACCTATATTATTACATGCTGGGTATTGCGACCTGACCCGAGCTTAAATACTAACAGACAAAAATATGAGTCGGTGGCGATCTCTATCTGGGTCATTGTGGATAAGCTACATCATCTATCAAGTTAATAACTTCAAATTTATCAATGAGGTTTATGTTATGTTATAGAATCTGGTGGGTAATATAGAAATGGATGTAGTAGTACTATATACGTGTGTTATTATATTTCCATTTGGAGGTTCAAAGTCTAATTCTCTCATTTCGCGTTCGAGCTAGAAGCTATAACTATATATTCCAACTATTATTCAGTTATAAATATCATTTTCCTATTCGGATGTCCAACGATATATCAAGAAAATGTATTTCACCCGAATATATTGTATTTTATGAAGCTTCAATATGAACGTACTGTTCATATTGATCGTTTATCAACCAAAGAATTGACTCTGGATTCAACACACCTGAAGCCTCGGCACACACTATCTGCAATGGCGTATACAGCTGAAAGAAATATTCAGAATAATTTTCACCCTGTGAGACAAATCCAGTCAATCTGTTTATATTGGGGGTGTTGAAAAACGCATACCTGGATTTGTATCTTCATATACGTTCTTATTGAACATTTGTCACTATACTAGGCAAACGCGTTATGTGTTTCCGCGTTGATGGATGAGCTGGAACATATCAACTTATCTTTGGATTGGTTATTATATATATATATATATATATATATATATATATATATATATATATATATATATATATATATACACCTTGAGATCCAAACCATTACATCACTGCCATCTTATTTTTCTTTAATAATTTATATGATAATAAGGAAGGCTTTGTTTCAATCGTTTACAATCAAGTGGTGACACTTGTTGCTTTGATTTAATTGGTATCTTAATAGCTTTGAATAATTAACACAAATAACATTAAATATTTTTTTACATCGAAACGGCTGATCCGATTTGAGTAAAAGTTCGGAATAATGTGTAACATTATCAGATTGAAATTCCCTGGAAATTTGAATCCTCTCAGATGAAATATTCTTCACGAATGTTTTCCTCTGGGTTATTCTAATGTGATTTTTGAAAACTTTGGAATGAGTTTTCTCAGAAGTGGTTCAACCGATCGCGCCTCAGAACTATACAGCATCAAGTCAGATAGGGGTTCATGTGTGTGCCAAGTTTCAACTGATTTTGAATTTTCGTCTGACCTGTGGAGCGCGAACAAAAAAAAAAAAAAGGAAAAAAAAAAAAAAAAACAGGCACTTTTTTTTCGGTATAGTGTAATTGAGTCTTCGCTTCGCTCATTCAACAGAACATTTGTTAACAGAATTAAAAATAATAGTCGAATTAAACATGACAGATTCTTCAGTCATTACGTTTGGACTCGAATGAAATGAGAAAAATAAATGGGAATGATGGAAAATAATAATGAGTTTCATAATGAGAATGGAATAAGTTAGTCATTTGATATTTTGGAAAATAATGATACCCACATAAGCCGAAGCTTGTGTGTGAGAAAGGAGAGAAAAAAACAACAACAATGAATCCGAATGGCTAGGTTTTGCCTCAAAAAATGATAGAAATAAGATAAGCCCATATGTAGAAAAAATGATATATACACTTATTTATTTATATATATATATATATATATATATATATATATATATATATATATATATATATATATATATATATATATATATATATATATATATATATATGAATAGAGTGAGGGAGAGAGGAAGAGATGAAGAGAAAGAGAAAGAGAGAGAAAGAGAGAGAGAGAGAGAGAGAGAGAGAGAGAGAGAGAGAGAGAGAGAGAGAGAGAAAAAGACAAACATACATGTGATGAGAGGGGGGGGGGGGATGTGGAACAATTGTTATATCGTTAATTCACTTTAGATAAATACATGAATTCAACCATTAATAAAGAGTTCAATTCAATTAAAACAACAGAATATGATGCAAACACAGTTCAACTATAATTTGTACAGTTAAAAATAATTGAACGTATACAATGAATATGATAATGTAATAACTATGGAAAAGGTTACCATAATGTTTGTTAAACAGGAATTAAAATGCATATGCAAGTAGAGTAGGGACTGGCGTGGTGCTCCTTTATGTTGCACATCAGCGTGACGCATCGCTGTCGTTCCAGTTTCGGTTTAGGCCACCCTGGAGACACCTGGAGGCGCTGGAGGCAAGCTCGCTTTACTTGCTCTGCTCTACATGCCGGTAATACACGCCTTCACCTGATCACAGTTGCATCGCCGACTTGACGACAGATTAGAAGATGGAATTGATAAAACGAAATGGGCGTGACTTAAAAGTCCACGGGAGTCGATTTAGCGAAAAATCAGTTTCTTGGTAATAACTTTTGAACGGTTTGAGATATCAAAATTCTAATGCGCGAGAAACACAGATAATTATAATAGCTTCAAGATAATATGAGTTATAACTATTCAAGTCATGTCGCATAACTGTCAAAAATGTTTTTTTTTCAGCTGTCAACGCTTCACAGCTATGCAACGTGACTTAAATAGTCATAACTTATATCATTTTGAAGCTATTATAATCATCTGTCTTTCTCGCGTATCGGAATTTGATGTCTCATACCTTTCAAAAGATATCACCAAGAAACTGATATTTCGATAAATCGACTCCCGTGGACTCTTAACCAGTAGGCCAGTTGGATCATATAATTTGTAGTCATTTTAAGATACCTCAATTGACCACTAGTGATAGGCGTGGCTTATCGGCAGGCCACCTTGATCTATACTTCATGTGGGCATTTAGAGATACTCTGATAGGCAATGTCTATTTTCCCATATAACAAACAGCCCATTTGATTGGATTTTTTTGTTTTGTGACGTTTGTGGGCGGGTTAATTACTAGTGGTCCATTGAATATTTGAATTTGACTACAGTTCCAACAGCCCTGTTGATTGGACGGTATGATTTCTGACGTCACGGGGGCGGAGAATGAGAGTCGTCAATTGAAGCAGGAAAAGAAATGAGAAGAAAGTCCATATCACAAACTTATTACAACTTATTAATTTCACTTGTTTGTGTATGGACATATCTGGTCATTCAATTTTTTTATTGTTATTCAACTGATTATCTATACCATCTAGCTATCTACATCTATGTATCAAAGTGTCTATATTTCAGTTAAAGCCATCAGAATAATTCAAATTATATTGATTAATCTCAATTCCATATATCAATAATTCTGAAATCTTTCAATGTATCATCATTTGCTATATTATTTGTTTTGAATACTATGACTAGGCCTGGTATGACCAACGTGGGAGTAGCTCCAACTGGTAGATAAAAGTTGTTATCACTGTGGTTACCTGTGATATTTGTTTTCACCAACTCTCAGATAACTGCTAACTGGACTTGGTAATACCGGGCCCAATTCGTTGATGAATTAAAAATGATACCTCACTGTCATAGGTACTCAATTGTAATGCTATTCATGTTATATTATGGAAAATGTAAATTTTGTACTTTGTAAAGATTTCCTCGAAAGAGGGTTAAAGGAATGCAAAACAATCTATGTACCTCACGAACTGAAATATACTCTTCCGATTTCAAAATAGAGTGATAAAACCAGTCATTACGGAAAGCTAGAAATCGTACAATGAAAGGAAAGAGATAAGGAAACCTTGAGACCTCGCAATGCAGCATTTATACTGTAGCAATAGAATAAACTATTGATATTAACATAATGTTTTTATTTCTGTATGAATGATAGAATTTATGTTATTCATAAGATAGATATGTATCTTGAAAGTTGTTTGTTTTTCAATCTTTCGCGATATAATTGCAGTAGTTCAGTTTATTGATATAAAAAGAGATAAATATCTTGATTTAATAATCTGAAATTGAATGTTGAAAACGAAGCAATTCTATGTGACATATTACACGGAAATGTAATCCGTATTGCAGATTGGGGTCAGTTCCATGGAACAATATAATATCTTGCGATGCGCTGCGATATTAGCTCATAGCGTAGAACCATGCCAGAGACCGACATAACTGATGGCTTGATTGAACTCCAGGCCTCACACTGCTCTGGTGTCGGCACTCTAGGTCTCACATCGTTCTGGTGTCGGCGCTCCGGGTCTCACAACGTTCTGGTGTCGGCACTCCAGGTCTCACAACGTTCTGGTGTCGGCACTCCAGATCTCACAACGTTCTGGTGTCGGCACTCTAGGTCTCACAACGTTCTGGTGTCGGCACTCCAGGTCTCACAACGTTCTGGTGTCGGCACTCCAGGTCTCACAACGTTCTGGTGTCGGCACTCCAGGTCTCACAACGTTCTGGTGTCGGCACTCCAGGTCTCACAACGTTCTGGTGTCGGCACTCTAGGTCTCACAACGTTCTGTTGTGGGCTCACTTTACTCCGGGTCTCACATCGTTCTGGTGTCGGCACTCTAGGTCTCACATCGTACTGGTGTCGGCACTCTAGGTCTCACAATGTTCTGATGTCGGTACTCTTAGTCTCACAACGTTCTGGTGTCGGCACTCCAGGTCTCACAACGTTCTGGTGTCGGCACTCTAGGTCTCACAACGTGCTGATGTTGGTTCACTCAACTCTGGGCCTCACAACGTCTTAGTGTCGACTCACTCAAATCTAGGTCTCACAACGTTAGGTGTCGGCTAATCATCTCTATATAGGTATCACTCAGTTCTGATGTGGGCTCACTCCATTCTCGGACTCACTATGTTCCGGTGTGAGCTCACTTCTCTCTAGGTCTCACAACGTTACTCCAACTGTGCAATCCACAGACAACATACAGGAAGTACATATAATGCTATACAGCCAATCAAATTGTATGATCACAAAGTGGATAGATCAGTAGCATGTAACAGTATCGGTCACCAATTTTGCCATTGATTTCCAATGTTCACTAGGAGAGCTATTTGCCATGGCAACGTGTCTGGTCTCTGTGCATTTCCATTGTTGTTAGCACAAAATCCTAGACCTTCTTATGAGGTGGACTTCAAATTGTGATGGAATCATTCAGTCCAAGAGACCGTGGATTTGTTATTTCATCATATTGTCATCGTTGATAGCTTATTTAGTGAACATCAACCAATCAAAATCTCAGCATCTTCTTCTTCTTTGTTCTTCGTCTTTGTTGTATTGACCTTAAATTGATAATTTAGCTAACCATTAAAATTACTATACAGAACGATGATTAAATAATAATGCAATTTGGTTTGAGGAACTTATAAATGATTTTGAAAAATGATGTCGTATTCATTATTTTGTTTTGACTATGACTATCAATAACGTAACGGGATAAGCAACACGGCATAAGTCCTATCCTTTTAACATTAGGCCGTTTTCACCATGATGGAATCAGCGCGCTTTCGTGTACATTGGTGAGATTCGCAATTTCAAATCAAATCGTACGTATTGGGCTCGTATGGCAATATATAGTACATAGTTGTACAATTGCATTGATTTTAATCTTTCTCGTAGATGATGAGTAATCATCCAGTTATCAAATGGTAAATATAGCAGTAGAGCTCTTGACTAGGGGACTAAATGCTTTTACAGACGTACTTTAAATTTAGATTGGCTAATTCAAATTAAATTTATCCCAATATTGTTTAATGCAGTTGGAAAGAGCTGGATTCACAGATTGCATTACATCTATTACTTGTATAGATCAACATACAACAATACCAGCAAATCATCATACCATTTGTGAGGCGGCATCCCTTTGATGTACGCATGGTGTGAAAGGAAACCGCCATGTTGCTTATCCCGTTACGTTATTGATAGTCATAGGTTTTGATAGAACTTTCAGAATGTTAGAGGAACTTTAGACTTCATTAAAACATTTAAAAACGCATCTCTGAGGGATTGTTTGGAATATTGAATCAAAATGTGGTCAAGGTCTTCGGGTACATGGCAAGTTGGGCAATCGGGAGATTATATAATTCTAATTTGATGAAGATGAGCCTTGTTCAAGATCTCTAAGCTAGCTAGCTCTAGCACGGTATTCCACGTGGGTTTTCAGGTGAGTGCCATGCATACTGTTCTATATAAACTCAGGAATAGCTGAGGTCTTGTAGTTTTTAGTTAGTATGGTATACTAACTATATCTTACTGAGTACTGTCGCATCTCAGTTTGGTTGATAGTCCCGAGAGACGAACAGTATTATAATTTAATATAAATAAATTAAATAATTCATCCGATGTTGTATCCGAGATGTGTTTCAATTTCCTGCGGATTACCTTCTCTTTCTGCCTTTGGCTGGGATGTTGTGCTGATGTGCTGACAACAATGGAAATACACAGATACCAGACATGTTGCCACGACAGATAGCTCTCCTAGAAAACATTGACCAATCAGAGTCCTAGACTCTTGGAGTTAGATTGCATTATAGCACGACATCCATCAGGTGAGGGTCGTGGTAGTTGGGCATCTCTGCACTATTTGAAACTGTTTTTAAAAGTTGAAACCGGAAAAAAACATTGGAAAAGCGGTATTATCCTATACTAACAGCATGGTCACAGCCACCTTGAATCTTGGATCTAAGTCAAGACTGGGTCTATATTGTACATAAATGTCTGTTTGAAAACTAGCGACAGTAGATTCCGATCGTGTTTGAACAATCGAATTACAGTTCGATTGCTAGCGTGTAGTACTAGCTGCTACTAGCATCAAGGTGGATACATTGATTAGGAAAGATTCTGGATGTGGAACTTGTACCTACTGGGGAGACAAGCTCACATGGGAAACATTGCATCGTGTGAATGGAATGAATGGCCAGTTGGATAACCAAAGCTGTGCAATAATATAATGACGTTCTTGAAAATATTGAAAATGTTAATAAGATGAATCAATTCAAAAAAAAATGATCAGAATCTATTTTTTAAATCGACAATAATAATAGAGTTTGAAATGTATTTTTTTAGGATGCGATATAGGCTATGATTTGAATACTTCATTTCTCAGAAAACACGCTGGATACACTATATTTATTCAATTTTTATCTGCTCCCCCACGAGATAATCTCACTGAGAGCTCAAATACTCATGAGATTATTGTATGAAGTGTGATAAGATAGACATAATGATGGAAAATAATGACTCACCAAACTCACATATGTATAACATCATATTATTCGTTACTGCGATCAAATTTTCATCAATGGAGGGGTATAAATACGGGAAAATGAATAGAATGGATGAATAGAAGGGTATACTGTTGATGAATATGGCACGAGAGCAAATAGGGATTTGAGAGCACTAAATATCATTCGTGACACCAGCCCGATATCTTTCGTCGTCAAATTGTTCGATAACTTCACGAATTATATCAACATTTTGATAGGTTACAAAGGTTCAAAGACACATTCGTGCCTCACCTTGTGAAAAAATGTTTATATTCCGTAAAATGATTCTTGAATGGCATGAACTGAATCTCACTTTTCGAACGTCTATATTTTGTTTGTATTTTATTGAATGAATATAATCCGACTGACAAATAGTGCTCTTTGTTTTCAATCAAGCCCTGTTTTACACATTTACTTGCTCTGCGAATTTTAACCATCTGTTATTCATACGTTGTATTCACTCATTCACATCACCGACTGTCGTTATATACGATGTATTCGATCAATCAACATAGACAATTATCTACCATCACTATCATTTTTATCAAATTCTAGGTTCAAAACTGATCTTCAAGAAAGACTCAGAAGAAATGTGGAGAGAAAAAATAAATCATGTCTTTATTCGACTGACAAAAAATAAGAAATGATTCACATTTTGTACAACAATACAAGAACAAATGTTCAAGGCCTTCTCAACTCTTCACTGAAAGATAATTTCAACAGTTTTGTTTTGAGAAGGCAGTGATTCATAACAATTTTTATTATCAATATATTTTCAAATAATACGATGATCGTTTTAAGCTCTATAATGCAATATTTTCGACTATCGATACCATATTTAAATAAGAACCTAGCTACTCTCAGCGTGACATCTCCAGTGTCAACCCTATATATAAATGATCACAGTGACTTCACAGAAGAACATATTGTGGTGAAACTACTTTACACCTAGTGCAGAGAAGTATCCTTCTGAGAAACGTTGATTCTTTATGAATATCCGCAATGGATCAAGTGTTATTTATATGTAATGCTACGCTGTGAGGTGAAAATCGATGACAAAAATATCCAGTGTTACTTTCACATACAAGTGATCTCGCCACCATTGATGTCAAACAATTTGACTCAGCATTTTAGACAAATCATATCTGCATGTTGTGATGCATTTGTCAATTTTGTATCTTGCACTGTTGCAAAGTTGTATTATAATTTATATCTGTGAAATGACCCCGGCATGAACCCGTGACTTGATACACTAAAACATTTCACAGCATCCCAAAGAAACATTCATCTCAACTAAATATACTCCATCTCAACTACAGCATGGCATTACCGACGCTCGGCGCGGTCTACTTCACCCACCCGTCTTCACTCTTCATCACTCTCCACTCTTCATCACTCGCCACTCTTCACCAGCACCTCAGTTCATTCCCCTCAGCCCGGTGCACATAAGCGATCACACCGGGATAACACGCCCAAAGACATCCCAGCGACATGGCGTCACTAAATGCATTACTACTCGCGTTTAGTTTCTCCTGCGCTGAACTTGAGTGCTAATTCTCTACTCTTACCCCCCCCTCCTTACCCCCCCCCCCCCTTACCAACTCCTCCTTCATCTCCCATGCACTTTATAAGCTCGTGAGTATATCATCCTCTCTATCTCTCACCGACGTGTTCTCTCATATTTTCTCTCCCAAGTACCTACCCCTAGTTTGCCAGCGACGAGATAATATATGAGTTGCGGAAAGGTTGACGTAATTTGATGCCTCGGGAGCTGCTCGGTTTTAATCTACGTCACACAGAGTTACGCTTTATACCATGGATATCCCAGTGTTACATAATTTCACTTCACTAAGCGCCACGCTAAGGGGTTGGTGGCGGGGCGGCGTGGTACTACTATAACTATCTGCCAGATGGGAGGGAAGGAATTCATAATTTGATTTTGGCATGGTCTTCTGCTGCGTCGTTCTTCTTTAGATCTTTTGGTTTGCGTACTTTTGTTCTTAAGTTTTGTGACTACGTGTTGCTATGGGCGGTGATTTGCATCCACCTCTTGCCGTAAGACGATGAGGTTACCGTGGAAGACGGGATTTGAGTGATGGCATTGGTATGCAAAGATTGAGTTGTTTTACTTGACGTTCGCAACGGATCCTATATCCGTAGGTTACTTCCGAAGATTAACGTTTGTTTTTATTAACCAGAGGTTAATAATTAATTCGATCTTTGTATAGTATTATGTGTTCGTTTTGGGATTGTATTATCATAATATGTTTTTGTGACGAGGGATTGTGTACAAGGCATTATACGTTTCTGTTGGTTGACGTTGGAAAATGATAATATTGTTATTTTGCTGGCAGCATAATATATGCGACTTGTATTTGTGTTTATTTCCTCCCAACTTTTATCGAGAGAATTGAAGATGTGTTAGCAGTACAATTTATCGTGAATTGAATGTTCGATATTTGCCAATAGAAGTTGCAAGAATGCTTTCGATGTTTGAACTGAAGAACTCATGTAAATGTCTAGCAGGAAAGTAGCGCTTACATGTCACAACAATGAGATTTATCTTCAAATGTCCCATTGTTGATAGTTATGTTTCTTCATTCAGCTGGAGATATTTCATCTGTTGGTATACTATTACAGGGAAATACAGTTTTTGATGTGACAGTTTCTGTAAAATGCGTTACGATAGTTTTACAATCATTGGTCCAGGTAGAACATTCTACACGATTCGAAACGAAAAGTAACAGAATGTTTATGGCAAGTATCTGCTCGTTATTTAGTTTCAGGATCCTTAAATAATTATCATATCGTTGTTTATTCCATAAATACATTGACTTGATTCTCATTTTTCTCTGTTTGATCGTGTTATCTCAATGATTTCACGGTAAGATCAATTGGAAGTGTCATGCAAGTATATTGCGAAGACAAAACTAGACAAGACACGTATTACGTTTGTCTGTATAGTGGAAGGTCACAACTTCCAACAACCAATAAAATATTAATATTTCAGAGAAGCTTTTAAAACTCTAACGCTTTACTTTGATGTCATGAAAGTGTCTACAAGTGCAAACAGGTTCACTGTGAATCCTATGCAATTGTGTACACTAATGGTCACATAGAGTGGTGGATCGAGACACATCAAAATGCATAATAGAGAAAACATTCTGATATCTTATGCGATATTTTGATTTCCAATCAATTCCGAAACTTGTTACAAAATCATTGCCTCCCAATCGACAATTGAGGCAATGACTTGAAGTTGGGGATCGTAACGGGGCACCACAAAAACGTTTTTAATCTCCCTGATAGAACTGATATATAAATATTTTCATAACACTGGATCATTATAACATCAATTTAATTATTCTTCATCACATTCGAGGCTGTGTTCCCATTGATGCTATTTGTTAATTATAATTATTATTTTTTTTATTTTTTCTTCTATGAATGTTGAGTTCTGAGAAAAAAATTGTTGATGAATTCACTCGAAATATTTTGCTATGTTTATAATTATATTGTGACAGTGGATTTATTGTATGTTTACATAATGTTTGAACCTCTCTGTGTGTACGACATCTGTATATATTTATGCACCTCTCTATATTTTGTTGTATTTTCCGTGTATTCAATTTTGTTTCAGCCATTTATGTGAATCGAGTTTTAAACTGGTTGAATGTAAGAACGGACCTGCCTAATTTTGTCAGCGTTGAATAGCCTACTAGGAAAACGCGGGATGCGCGTTGTTAGACGAGCTTAGGGGTATAGAAATCTAGAATGAAAAATAATTTGTCAACCCAATCTACATCTACAGACCTTGGATCACTCCAAACGTTCAAAAACCTTACGAGAATCAGTTATGTCACTGCCTTCCTCTTCATTCATCTCAATCGTTTCGAATTAATTGTTGACACTTGTTGCTATAGATTAAATTGGTTCCCGTAATAGCCTAAATTGATGGGAAAATGCTTTATAAATGCGTTTTCTTCGTTATTTCTCATACGATTGATGCAAAAAATCTCTCAAAATGTGCTTAATAGTTTCATTTATATTCGTCGAAAATTTGAGAGGTCTTGAAAAATTTTGATTTTTCAAGTATTTTCCTCCGGGTTATTCTAATGGGGATTTTTGAAATTTCTAAAATTCATAAAAAAAAGTTACCACCCGATAATGCCACAAAACTATACAGATCTAAGTTAGATGAGGAACCATGACGAAAAAAAGTTTGAAGTCGATAGCTGTAGCCGTTTGACCTGTGGAGAACCGAAAAAAAAACATAAAAACAAAAAAAAAAAAAAAAAAAAAAAAACATAAAAACGAACACCAATTTTTTTCAGTATGTCAAATTGAATCCTCGCTAAAGCTCGTCTAATTAAATGATATATCAAATTTAATATAATGGTAACATAAAAGCAATATTGAAATCGGGCGAATACAGGATTTCTTAGGGAGGTTGATCCGCTTGGGAAATGCAATACCACAGGAGAAGATAGGAATAAATCATAATCCCAACACATTCAGAAGAAATGATATCAAATTCAGATTAGTAAATTCCGGATATAACCTGAAAAAAAAAATTGAAAAATCAACCAAAATCGATCAAAAAGGTAGCATCAAACAAGAGGAGAAATAATTCACCGGAAAATCAGCTCTGCTTTCATCGATGTGGATATTCCACAGCTGTTTTTTTCTCAATACAATAAATACATCGCGATAACACTGACAGAGAATTCACATACAAACTTCATGAAAAGTCTGTGAAAAAGTAAACGAGCGAATCATATTCAAATTATAGGCGCAAAATTACCTCGCTGTCGACGCGCCTCTCAACCCTAACACTAACCAACCAACATATTCAAATTTATATTTAAATTTGTGAAAATAAAACCGTTTCGTTTGACCTCAAGTGCACGTGTGGGAGCATGTTGCCGCTGTAGCATATGTGCATGTCGAGATGCCTGATGAAAGCTAATCCATATCCCTGGCGGCAGGTGGGCGAACTCGTGGTTTATGTTTGTTTAATACACTACGCTGTGTTGAAGCATGGGTTAAGGAAAGAATTGGGTCAGTTGTGAAATAAGAATGAGTCTAAAATGTACATGTATGGAGTAATGAATAAGTACACCACTGTTTTATACAGTTACGATAATAAATCTTCACTCCGAACTTATAAATTTGTGGTAATTGTTGACTCGACAGTAGGTACTATAGTTAAACTAAGAGAGAGTAAAAACCAGGATGATTTTTTTATGGAATGAAAAACATAGCACATACATATGAACAAATAAACAGTCACGTGATATTCACAAAGCCCCAAAGAGCTTGACTGTAGACTAAATATAGAAAAATAATGGAAAGATTATCGTGTAATGCGATGATTGAAACAGAAGTATCCGTAACAAGGTCGAATGAATGAAAATATCTTCTTTATATTTCATTTTCAACTTATTTGATCATGTTATGCTAGATAAGTTCTTCACAAGTCAGCCATCAAGAAGGAATGATGAGGAAGTGTCAGAGAGGAAAATGATGGACACATTAATAAAGGATGAGAGAGTATATTGAGCCAATTGAAAGATCTCGTGCAGAGACGGTGGATTAGTCGGTAGCTCTCTGATGCGTCACTCCATGATTCGATTCCTGCCACGGTCGATCATCATGACGTGGTGTTTTCTGTGGAAACCCACACTCGTTAGGATTTCCTTTCAGCAGGTCACGACCGTTTCTTTCCCACTGTTTAAAAATATATGATTGAATAAACTCTCATCTCATCGTTCTATAATCTCACTCATCATTCACAGACGCAAATAGATCTTCAGGTACCATCACGGTGCGTCTCTGAACCTGAGAAGAATTGGAGTGAGGTCTCGTACAGTGAGAAAATACGAGCGACGATTGTTTACTTTGGATCATTGGTTAACGTGTTTTGGAAGTTGAATTGCACATCTCCGGTCGGTAAAGAAGATTGGATCAGTTTATTTTCTCAGTAAATTTATTAATTGGATTATCTAATAAAACATCTGTATTGAGTCGAGTTCATGTCTTGAGAAATATGAAATAATATTCTTCTTCACATTTGTTCTCGTTTTTTCCATTTTGTTAGTTCATATTCTGAGAATTCTTACACCATCTATATAACCAGATCAATTCGCGTTGTTGGGATAATGTGGAGACGGCTGTTTGATTTCAATTTCCCAGAATTATAATCATTAATAATTATCATTATTAAATTTCAATGGAAAATAAAGATACTCATGGACTCATTTCTAAGCAGAGTTGCTATATTCGCAATTGATATGAAAAAGTATTCGATTCACATAATTGAAACATCATGAGAATAATTGTATGTATACATATATTTTATTAGGTACTTTTCATGAATAAATGTGATTAACTTTGTTCATAGACACAGTATTCTGGAAATATCATGTTCCATTCACGATAATTGACCATTGTAGATCGTCCGCCCTCGTGATGTGACAAAATATAAAAACCAATCAAGTGGACAGTGAAGCAGGGGAAAATAAGGAAATAACCAATCAAGGAATCTAAAATTTCCCCTGTTTCGTATAAGTCACACCCATCTACATTGGTAAATTGAACCAATCATTCCAATTTCTCTCTTCTCATGTGTCACTCAATAATGCAACTTCAACATCAACAACAACTAAAACTAAACATTGCACTGTTAACATTCATCATCTCAATAACATCACTGTTAAACCAGACGAATTGTTTCCACTAAGATAGTTTCATCGTTTCAAAATGAATTATGGCAGATATTGTGTTTGTGTAGGTCCGCAATGCGGTGTAGTCCCTCAATATTGCAATATGAGCTGGTCAAAATCCGGCCACTGCCACCACTTGTAGTGGTACTACTATATACCCTCTATATCGTGTGTGTTGGCCAGAGAAGTTGTACGCTTGCTTGGTTTCGTTGGTATTTTGTAGCAAAACGAGTTTTCCGAACAATCCTTGTTTGGTCAACCATCTGCTAAACTCGAGCAATATCCAATACCGAGATTTTATGGCTTAATACACGAGTGTACGTGTGTGTGTGTGTGTGTGTCTGTGTGTGTGTGGTGTTTTCTCTACTCTCTAAAATCCTATTCGTTCCGTTTGAACGTTGTTTTGAAATCCAGTTTCTGTTTGCTTGGTGACAAAAACGAGAAAATCACGTGGACAAATGACCGTAAAATAGAATGTTATGAATTGGAGAGAACTGAACACATCCAGTTTATATTGATTGATTCCTGTATCCACAGGGGTGAATATAGCCCGACGGTTTATACAATGCATTAATTGATTCGTCACAAGGAATATATATTTCTGGGTTTCGTTCAACCAAATAAATGCTGGGGAGTTACTCTAAATGCCCGATATAGCTATGATATGAAGATTTTTCAGACATATCAATATATATATATATATATATATATATATATATATATATATATATATATATATATTTGTGGAGCTGTGATGAATCCAGGGTGATTTCATATACTTTTACATGCAAGGTTCAGGACAAGAGACGTAGCTGCTCTTCATCAAATCGTTGGAACTTGGATGCAACAGTATGATAAAGTTACTAAAACTCCACAATCATTCAGTTAGTAGATGATTTCTCCACGTCGTGGATACCATTATTCATATTATATCCTATCACACTGAAAAGGAAATTCAATACATCGAAATATCACTCGTCTAAAATATCGCCACCTCCTTTATTCCTGGTGACTTCATCCTTCCCGGCACCTCCACTTATCCCCGCACCTTCACTCACCTCCACCACATCTGGCAAATCCACCTCACCCGGCACCTCCACTTATCCCGGCACCTCCACTCCCCTCGGCACCTCCACCACAAGTCGAATTGTGTGCTTCATCGCTGGCCGGTCATAACAACAGGACTGGTGTATTGTGAATAGCGATTAAATTACTCCACTGAGATTTCGCGATACATACACAGCTGTTAATTGGAACCCTATTTCGAAGTTTACCAGAATATATGATACAATAGCCCTTACTCTTCACGCACTCCGTTTGTGCACGAGAGAGGGGTTTATATCGAAACGACGCATTATTGAAAAACAAATTCAAATTTAATCAACGTTATACATATTAATATACTTCTGACATTCAAATTCTCACTTTGGCATCGTTGAAAAGTAATTCTATTTGTAATTCCATTCTCATCCCTGATTCAGATGTTTGAACACAAAGACATTTCACATCCATAATTGAATTAAAACTTCACCAAAAAATCATTTTGCTATCTCTCATTCAAATATACGTATCAACTCACTTCTCGAAATTAAATTCAAAACAGGTTTATTTACCTTTAAACGATTCGCGTAAATGTCGTTTCACTTATTTACGCCGTGCATACATCCACTTTGGTGGGAGTCCGCTCCTCGCTGGTAAGTTGGCAGTACGTGCGATGGCACTGCGAACAAACAGTATCTTGTAAAAAGTGTATGCGGGTTGGTTTGGTTGGTACTCGCGTACTTGTCGACTGTGATATGGAGGTGTGAGGACACAGAGATAGGGGCTTCACAGAACCAGCGAGATCGCAGAGCAAACAAGAGGGCGGTGAGGAGGAGGGGGAGGGGGGATTACGTCATATTGTGAACGAATGAGATAACTAATTTTACGAGTTGCTACATTATCACACAAGTTATTATCTACGGTATTGGTGGAAAATCCAATATTGGATTATGTCTAGATACTTTTGATTCTGCTTTGATGATACCTCACTTTGTTGATACCAATTTCATTTGTAATAATATCTAGTAATCCATTTCACCGAACTGAAAGCCACAATTCATTATCCATTTTTAATGTAGGGGAGAGCGGGGTTAGAGTGTTATGGGAGGCAGGAGTTACCATTAGCTTACTGAATACATTGATTATCGTATGAATTCGGAACGAGTCTAGAACGATACACGAAGATGGCTGCCTTGTTGTGGCAGAAACGTCACGTGACCATGTTCACAAGGAACCTGAGGTGACGAACATATCTGGTACTGAATCGAGTGTGTTTGTGGCTGTTATTTGTGAGAAGTTTATCTACAGGTGGTCTGGCTTGTGCCTGAACTTTCTGATTTCATTGAGAATCAACTATGTATGCTCAAACCAAACAGAACAATTGCTTTTCTCTATTTCGTTAGCCTCGAAGCAGGTACGACAAATCTTTTTGAAATGTGTAGATGGAGTGAGAGTGGTCAGCTAATGGGGCGAGAGTATACCGTACAATTTCTCATTTGACAGTGAAACATAACTTCAAGATTGTAAGTCTTTTTCCACAGAACTTTTGATGAACACACAGTAATACTTACTCTTGACCCAATATCATGTTGTAATGGTATTCCCACCAATCAACAAGAAGGGAATTTCTATTTCAGTTGTCTTAATTTCAAAAAAAACTTGTGAGCACATTCATAATCACGTCTCAGCGATCAGTAGTCTCTGTTAGTATTGTAACATATGTATCAAATCGAATTTGTACGTGAAAATGTATAGTCATTTGAATAAAATTGTATAATATTGAAAGTGTTATTCTTGTGAAATTATTACCTTGGTTACTCTCGCCTCATGCGAGATTATATAGCCATTCACCATTCTCCATTCATAAGCTGATTCGGATGGTTAATTAAAGTTTCTACTCCGATCAAATTTTCATTTTAGCACAACGATAGATCACTTCAGCTAACTGTACTTTCAGTTAGGACATAATACAAAGCAATTAGCCATAATCTGTAACCGGAAGTTGATAATGATAGTGATAATAATTCCTTCATTTTGACCATTGATCCTCTGAAACGATATGTCACGTCGAAATGAACACTTGTGTCACACCTGCCCCTTCAATCTCCTACATTCTGGTTCTGTTAGGGATCGATTACATTCGTGGATCACCTCCTTCTTATTAGAGATATAATTCGGATTTTTAGTCCTAATTCTTTGCCAATACCTTCACCATTAATTGGATGAGGGAAGCGAAGACTCAATTTTGCCATACTCGAAAAAAAAGTGACTGTTTTTTTTTGTTCGCGCTCCACAGGTCAAACAAGAATTCAAAATCGAATGAAACTTGGCATACATGAGTTTCATAATCTAATTCGATACTGTATAGTTTTGAGGCGTAATCGGTTGAACCACTTGTGAGAAAAATAATTTTAAAGTTTTCAAAAATTTGACTAGAATAACCCAGAGAAAAATATTCGTGGAATACTTTTCATCCGAGACATCTCAAATTCTCAGGGAATTTTAATATGATAGTTATACACATTATTCCAAACTTTCACTCAAATCGGATCAGCCGTTTTGATGTAAAAAAATATATAATGTAATTTTTTAAATCACTCAAAGCTATCAAGATACCAATTAAATCCAAGCCACAGGTGTCACCTCTTAACTGTAAACGATTGAAACAAAGCCTTCTTTCTTATCATAGAAATCAATAATGAAAAATAAGATGGCAGTGAAAAATGGTTTGGATCTCAAGGTGTATATATATATATATATATATATATATATATATATATATATATATATATATATATATATATATATATATATATATATATATATATATATATATATATATATATATATATATATATATATATATAATAACCGATCCAGAGATAAGGTGATATGTTCCAGCTCATCCATCAACGCGGCAACACATAACGCGTTTGCCTAGTTTACACATTCTCAGTACTAGAGAACCTCACAACCCTGAAACCCTGGAGGAAAAATCTGCAGTGGTAATCTCTATAATATCGATCGGGATCGAGTAATTTGCGTTGATAACTAGGTTTTCAATCGGTAACTTTACCTGGCGTGATTCTCAATGGTATGACTTGACGATCTAGATCGACAAAAATCCTCGACTTAACTATCGTCGATGTCGACAACTGTCACGTTTGGAAGAAAATGGCGGCGGTATTTTTGTTTTTGAAATATTCCAGGCAAAAAATAATCGTCTCTCTAGTCTCTACCGTTTGTTATTGTGAAATAGTATGATTTGATACCTGAATGTTGTTTTAAATACCTCATTTCACGTGAACACTCATTTCAATCCATTTGAATGTAGTACATATTACAGTACTATCAATTTGACGGCTAAAATCAAGCCGGGAACAACAATGGAAAAAATCACGATTATGATTGATATTCAGGAAATTGGATCTTATTCAATTCATGCAGTATTATTCATGAAACATCTGAACTTTCGTCGATTAGATGAGTTGATCATTGCAATCATCAATTTTGTACATATCCTCCTTCATTTGTGAAAACATTACTTATATCGTATTCCATTCTTAATTCTGGTGAAATTCTGGAGATTCATGTAATAAGTCCGGTTGATCTTCAACTTCAAGGCTACAATTTTATCGGAATTATTGAATCGAAACAAATACAATGAACAATTACGCGATCGAATGTCGAATATATGAAATGATCCATGTCTTAGTTCATAACTTCCATCATAGGCCCACTGGTCATATTGATATATGATCATATATATATTTATATATATATATATATATATTCATATATATATATATATATATATATATATATATATATATATATATATATATATATATTGATTCTTCTCTATTTTTCAATATATATATATATATATATATATATATATATATATAATATTTTTTTCTCCATTTTTCAATATATATATATATATATATATATATATATATATATATATATATATATATATATATATATATATATATATATATATTTAATGATTTTTACTGGATTTTTATATCTTTTTACTGGTGGTCAACCAGGAAGCTATTGAAATCATATATATATATATATATATATATATATATATATATATATATATATATATATATATATATATGTATTAATTTTTCTCCATTTTTCAATATATATATATATATATATATATATATATATATATATATATATATATAGGATATATATATATATATATATATATATATATATATATATATATATATATATATATATATATATATATATATATCCTATATATATCTATATTGTAGTATTCATAAGGAATCATGATATATTATATTTAAGGATTGAATTGAATTATATCAATATTAACATATGATATGTGATGTCGGCCAGCAGAATCGATCAATAAGTTATCCCAATCAAATATGTATTACCAGCGTGTGATCTTCTTTTTACACATGACGATAAATGTTCCAATCATTATTCATACCTTTCCCAATATTTGTGAAATTATTGTACATACTGCTGGGGTTCACAAAGTTCGGTTAGCCAAGGTAGTGAATAATTGAGTTGCACGCTCGGCATTGGGGGAAATCATTGAACAAGAGCCACGAGTATTGCATTAACAACATGATTGAAGCCAATCAACCATATTCACCCCCCCTCTCTTCTCCCCTCCCCTCTCACCCTCTCTTTCCATCCCATATACACACACTGTATATCTAGTTCCTAGACTCGAGCACTACTCACACAAAATAGCAATTTTTTTTCTCTCGTCTGTTCGTTTATTCCACTCTCATTTCCCTTGTACGATCGCTCATTAACTTCCTTCTCACTTTTCCGGCCGTTGTTTCTCTCTCACTCCATCCCATTAAAGCCTAGTATGTGCTTGACCGCTGACCAATAACGTCTAGGCTTCACAATCTCGCCTATTGTACTCATTTGGCACGTTATTGTCATCAAGTGGGTAGTATACTGTGTTTTATCTCTATCGCACCAAGCGGCCAGTACACTGTTTTGTCTCTCTTGTAAGCAATGATTTTTTACGATATTTTAGCTGTTACAGCTGGTGAGCTATATACGAGGAAATTTTTAGAACCGATACAATGAAAACCTTGCGAACGGTCGGTTTTTTATTGAAATTGAGGGTATACGTATATCGAAATTGAACCTTGTATGAAAATGAATTACATGATCAAAAAATCAATGAATTTGGTTCACTCGAGACCCTTTCCCGGGGGTCAGGACCACTATCAGTAACTCTTCGTATTTTTCTTTCATCATTTTTTTTTATCTTCCATTCTAAACACGGTAGCAAAGAATGCGGAGAATTTTGTGAATTTGGTTTGTGTATAGTATGGTTTACGACGGGTGGAATCGTAAACCGTGATATTGACTATTCATTTTGTTAATGTGTTTTTCACTTTCACTTTTATACTTGAGAACGACTTTGTCGTTTCATACTCTTCAATTATTATTCTTTTTCGTTCGGCAAACAAGCAACGCAAAGTAATCAACTTAATTAATTACGAATATAATCTCGATGTTTTGATCAAAAATGTTTTAATAACAATTCCGCCGTATTTTTAGTTTTCGTGTTGATTTTTTCTTTTCTAGAAACCTCCATCAACACTGTCGTGTTTTATTAGTACTGAGAGAGTTTCGTGAAATATATCTTTCCAAACGAGAATCTTGATTAGATTCATAAAACCCCATCTTGATAATGGTCTTCGAAAGCATTTATATTTCATGAGCACAGATCCCTAATCTTTGTTCATTTCAAGTCATAACCGAGTCGGTGTAGTCGGTGTAGTCAGTGTAGTCAGTGTAGTCAATGTGTAGTCTATCTACCTGACGGTCTTGCTTGCTCCAGGCTTATACATCGTTCGTTAAGTAAGTCGTACCGTGGAAAGTCTTAATAAAATACTATTCCTGTAATAAGAGCTTACGGCTTATTTCGTATAATCCAAATTGCGTATGTAATATATGCGGTTGGGGAGGCTTTATCCCCTAAATATGGACCCTTGTGGGATGTCACCGCCTTCTACTAATACGGGAACAATGGGAGAGCTACATGGAAAGTTAACTAAGTTCAGTGGGAGGCCAATTGTTACGCTCCATTTGTACAATTAGGCTACACGGATAGATATTGACGTGGACCGGGGAATGGTTACTGACTTATACGTACACTGCAGATCAAAGAAAGATTAGACTTGTCAAAACTCTGCGACTGATTTTCTCCACCGTTGAGCTTTCACGTTGATTGTACTGTATTAGAACTTCACTAGATATAAAACTTGTCGGTAACTTAATATCAGACTTCTCTCAACTGTTTCTTATTGTTATTACTTCTAAAAGTGTTTCGCCTTTGCTGCCAAATGGGAAACTTGAGAAGCTGCTACCATCCCTATCAAACATACTTTCGAGAACGTATTCTAGATACTAGTTTCAATATTGTTGTGGTTTTAATTTCCAGAGTTCAAAAATTAACTTTCTTCATTCCGAATATAAATATTTTTTTCAGGACTATATAAGATTTTTTAGTATTCAATCATGGTTATTGATGGTAATTGTTTACTTGGGCCCGGTATTACCAACGTGGGAGTAGCTCCAACTGGCAGATAAAAGTTGTTATCACCATGGTTACCTCTGATATTTGTTTTCACCAACTCTCAGATAACTGCTAACTGGACTTGGTAATACCGTGATCTCATTATATGTTGAAGGTCAGTTGGGGGTACAAATAAGATGATGATGATTCATATTTCCACCTGAATTCATGCCGTATTCGGGACTCGAACCCACGTCAAACTTTCATTCAAAACAGTTGAATACCCAAACCAGCCAGCATGCTTTCGAAAGTTATCTATCGATTGTGCATTATCTCTATAATCAGGCGTTAATTGCATTGTCTGCTTGATAATTGATCACAGTGAATATCAACCCCAGCAGACCGCTTCACACCAGCAGATTCAGCTGAATATCTGCAGCCTACGCCTGTTTATTGTTGCCATGGCCACGCAAGGTTTCCGAGACCAATTACAGGTTGCGTTGTCGCCAGCCAGTTGTGCTGAGCAACGTGCAATAATTCAGGTTACCTCTTCGCTCTCCGCTATACAAATTACAAACCTGGTGTTGGATGGAGGTGGTTAATTTACTCGGCTTTCTATGAAAACTTGAAACCCCTAAATCTTGGCTGCGTACGTAGTAGTTCCAAGTTTCACCGCCGTTTGCAGCGTAGTTAGAACTTAACTTGAGGGGTTTTTAACAAGGGACTGTCAATTTGCTTACAATTAAGTGTGCACAATTCTCCCGAGTGGGTGGGTTGGGGTGAGGGGGTGGTGAAGGGGGGGGGGGGGGGGGGGAGGAGGAGGGGGGGGGGTTCTTGTAACGCCAGACGATTATTATGCGTATTCAAACATATTCGACAAGTTGTGATATTATTGCCTTGTAGAATGGTTCATGCGATGAGAAAACGTCATAGGTGGTGTCGTGCTGGGGAGGCGTCTTGAACCATGATGTTATGACCGATATTAGTGCGTGACCCCAAATAACCCAGCTGTTGGTGGGGTCATAAGGGGAACAATCAGAGTATGATATATATATTAAATATATATATATATATATATATATATACGTATATATATATATTATATATCATATCAAATATATAATGATATATATATATATATATATATATATATATATATATATATATATATATATATATATATATATATATATTTATATATATATATATATATATATATATAAATATATATATATATATATATATATATATATATATATAATATATATATATATATATATTTATATATATGAATATATATATATATATATATATATATATATATATATATATATATATATAAATATATATATATATATATATATATATATATATATATATATATATATATATATATATATATATATATATATATATATATATATATATATATATATATATATATGTATATATATATATATATATATATATATAAATATATATATATATATATATATATATATATATATATATATATATATATATATATATATATATATATATGTATATATATATATATATATATATATATATATATATATATATATATATATATATATATATATATATATATTGAATATATATATTCATATTCCTATTCATTCATCTCCTCATATATTCATTCGTAGTGTTTTATATAGCTTATAGTTTATAGTTTATATTCCAGTAAGTTCAATAGTATATTTCAATGACGATTCTATCTCGGAATTGTTTACCATTTCGTGGAATTGATACAATCCGGTTGAATTGAACTTCCATCTTCGTGAATGTTTCTATCTTTATATTCATTATTCATCATTCATACTCATTTTTACTCAATTTTTTCAATTCTTCAAACGTTTTCATTATTTCAAATCGAACACATATCCATAGCATATACAGTATGGTTCAGAATGTGCGGCATACGGACTATCAAGATGTTATATTCTGTTAAAATAAATACGCAATCAACACATTACTCATGAAATACGTTTTACTTCATAGTTACTGAAAATCAACAATGATTATATAAACACTGAATGAAATGAATTGGATGAATTAGCTTCTCCACTGTGTCAAGCTCCACTCTCCATATTGGAACTGGTTCTTGATGATATTAATAGTTCCTATAGTGATAGCTAAGTAAAAGTTTTCTCATTAAATTTTCTTTTTTTTGTATTCATTTTTTTCTCATTTTTTCATTCATCGATTTTTTATTCGGTTCTTTCCTTCTTCAATAATTTTTCCAGTTTTTCCCAAGTTTTTCCACATTTTTTTTTTATAATCGCATCAAAATTTTGGAAGATAATAATTGTTCCCAATCAAGCGTAAGAATGTATTGATGATACCTTTCAGAAGCAGCACCTCCAATTTCTTACATGATTTCGAGGCGGTCCTTTCACCGAGAATGAATTCTTATATATAGGCTCGGGTATACCATTCCAAATTACTGGAATGACCTTTCACACAAAAAATGCAAAACTTTTCAATTGTATCCAAGAGAGGTTACGGCTCCGAGAAACCGTCTCCTCATCTCACATCACCAACAGTCGGGTGGTTCGCGCCTTCTTCCATGCATACAATTATATTTCAAATATCATTGCTGTTTTGAGAAAGATTTCTTCATTGTCCTCATTCAGGAATCGTAACCAATTAATTATTTCCAACTCGAATCTGAACATCATCACATAAAATCTAAGACTTACCTGAATGCAAACTCCAATACTCGCAAGTAATATCATGTCTGACCACTGTCCACTTCCACGTATGTGGTTACATACCATTAACTAAGTACCACCTCGCTTTTTCATTACACAACACACATAGAAGCACACCATACTGGCAGTAGTCGGTCTAATACGTAATTAGCAATTCAATTGGCTGGAGCGAATTCCCACTTCTATTACAAGAACATTGCACTAGCTGAGTGCATCTGAGAAAGCATGCACAATGGAGTGTGACTATTTGCATCACTGCATTTTGCACTTTAACAGTTAGGAGTATCTCTGGAGAATAACCTTTCTCCTGTTTTATTGCACTTTGCTGGATCTTTTCGACACCTTCTTTACTCACAACTCGAGATGCATTTCGTGGAAACAAGTTATTGCTTGTTCTTGAGATTAAATGTAAATGTAACTGATGAGGATTAGTGATACATCCGGTGAGGTAAACCAACATTATACATCATCAACTTGCTCGGAGATGAAGTATTAGATTCAACGGATTATGAATCTTCGATGACAGAATAACGGAGTATGTGTTCGCCATGATGTAGGGGAATGATAACTCCGAGGTATTTTTATTGTGATGGGTGATGATGATTGGTGTTTATTTGACAACCCCACCAACAGTTTGGTCATTTGGGAGTACGAATGAGCAGGTGATGAACGATGTTCACAGAAAGTGATGTCATATCAAACTCTCGCTGTAGGTGAACTCCAGTTCTGAGAATGATGATGAATTTATATCACCATATAAGATTCATATAAACACATTCATATATATATATATTATATATATATATATATATATATATATATATATATAGATATATATATATATATTTATATGTATATACATATATATATATATATATATATATATATATATATATATATAATATATATATATATATATATGTATATATATATATATATATATATATATATATATATATATATTTATATATATATATATATATATATATAATATATAATATATATATATATATATTATATATATATATATGTAAAAAAAAAATATATATAGTATATATATATATATATATACTATATATATATATATATATATATGTATATGTAAAAAAAAAAAAATATATATATATATATATATATATATATATATATATATATATATATATATATATATATATATATATATATATATATATATATATATATATATATATATATATATATATATTCATATTCGAACATGATCTTGATTTCTCAAGTCATGACTCATATTTAAATCGAAAATAGAACTGTCAGTACCGATGTTTCTATTTTTTTCAAGTAATTCACCATTCCATTTGAGTCTTGTATTCACATTTCAGGATGATTGATTTTCATAGAGTTCAGATTGATCAGCTATATGTTCAAGTAGCCGTAGTTCGTAGTTTGTGGAAGTTAGTTGGACGTGTAGTACATGAAAGAGAAGCTATCGCTTTGACTTGTAAAGGTAGAAGTACTCGTAAAACGTCAATAAGACGGGAAAACTGCTATGGCAATTCTAAGAATCTGAAACTTATACATCTATACATTGCAATAAAATTACTATCATATCACTCCACTTCACATCATTTCAAATTTCAGATCTTGTCGTGGAAATGTTTTTTCATAATTGTCCTCATTTTTTGTAAAATATTTTTCAAAATTTTTCAAATTTTAAAATTATTTTAAATATTTTAAAATCTATTATTTTAAACAATCAAAATGGGAGGTAAGATCGCCCTTGTGGTGCCCCGTCCAAACGATCCTACTTTTCATTCATATCCTTAATTGGAGAACAATGATTTTGTATCAAGTTTCGATGTTTTTGAAAAAAAAAAAATTGTTGGCTTATACAAAAAAGGTGATATTCAGATTTTTAGTATTAATGAAAATATTCTGTTTTCTGATAATTAGAACCGGTCCTATTTTAACTCATGAGCCATTATTTATGGGTGGAATGTGAAATGATATAATGAGAAACAAATTATATCATATTAAATAATATAACATAATATTATATAATATAATCTTTCATCCATAGCCTTAAGTGGGGAACAATAATTTTGTATCAAGTTTCTATGTTATTAAAATATATATATATATATATATATTTAATATGAATATATGAATCTTCATTGAAGACTGTGTCATGGTACATATATGATTGCCGTTAGACACATAATAATAATCAAATACAAAATTAATCAAGTTGGAAAGAAATAATAATGATGATTCACACATGAATGATTGATGAAAAAATGATTGAAGAAATTAATGGGAAAGTGATAAACAGTAGCCTAATATGAAAATAGTATGGAAATGATACAAAAATGACGAATATGCTATGAATGTGAGTACAAATGGTTTTTGAAAATGGAAATAGATCCTTTTGAGACTAAAATTCAAAATACTGATCAGTATTTGAAGACAGTATGAGATACGATGTGTACTAGAACTCATCATTCAAGCTATTTTGCCCGTCTTTCTCCTCTTCGCTTTTCTTCTTCACACATTTGATCTTTGATGTCTCTTCCCTGCAGCTTCGAATTCATTCCAGCCTCATGTCTTGAACTGTTCAGGAATTTGAAATCGAATCTCTAGAAATCGGTAACTGTAATTAGTTTCTAACTAGGCAAAGGCGTTATGTGTTGCCGTGTTGATGGATGAGCTGGAACATATCAACTTATCTTTGGATTGGTTATTATATATGTATATACACCTTGAGATCCAAACCATTACATCACTGCCATCTTATTTTTCATTATTGATTTCTATGATGATAAAGAAGGCTTTGTTTCAATCGTTTACAGTTAAGAGGTGATACCTGTGGCTTGTATTTAATTGGTATCTTAATAGCTTTGAGTGATTTACAAAAATTACATTATATATTTTTCTACTTTGAAACGGCTGATCCGATCTTGGTGTAAGTTCAGAATAATGTGTATCATCATTATATTGAAATTTCCTGAAAATTTCAAATGTCTCAGATGATAATTATCTCACGAATATTTCACTCTGTGTTATTCTAATGGGATTTTTGAAAACTTCAAAATGAGTTTTCTCAAAAGTGGTTAAACCGATTGCGCCTCAAAACTATACAGTATAGAATAAAATGATGACACTTTTGTGTGCCAAGTTCCAACTGATTTTCAATCTTCGTCTGACCTGTGGAGCGCGAAAAAAACAACCTTTTTCGGGTATGACTAAATTGAGTCTTTCTTCGCTCATCCAATAAAACCTCATAGAATACAATACCGTATACGTTTTCTCCTGTATATTCCCGCATCCCTGCTATGAGTAATATCCAGGTGTATTATTGCTCTGGAATATAAATATTCAAAACTCTGTACGTTTTGTTCCAGTTATCGAGACGTTTATCAAGAACTCGGTGAAACGTGAGAAATTACCATATCAGTCCCGGTTATATCGAGGATTTATGTCTCGAGTTCAACTTAAAGGTAAAATGTATCTTCTAGTTACAGGCCAATATACAATGTGCATATAAACTCTATCTGTAAGATGATTCAAACTCTGAATTATATTATCCCAAGATTTATTGTTTCTTGAATGATTTTATCTTATTTTAGTTATTCTTTGGACTGGACGGGTATGATCACACTTGTGGTATCCCGTTCGAACGATCCTACCTTCCATTCACAGCCTCAATATGGGAAACAATGATTTTGTATCAAGTTCATGATCAAGACCGACTATTTCCCACTATAAAGAAACATATAGTAAAATAAACTTTCTTCTCATTACCCCACCGAATTATGTTTCATCCACCGACGCCAATAGATCGTGGTCATCAGTACAGTGCGTTGTTAAACCCAATAAGTGAATAAATGGAACCTTTCATCGGGTCATTGATTTTCAGTTTTCAGTTGAAATGATCTCCAAGAAAGATGGATGCGCCAGACACCCGCGTGTTAGTAGTGTGGCATAGGGGGGACGGTCGCTCGGAACCTTCATCTCTCGCGAATTGCAGATCGAGAGATGAAGACTCGAACCACCCGTACGGTAATGGGTGGGAATTAAGACGAAACCGACAATCGTAGTTTTCATATTTTTTATACCGTTGGTATGTTATAAAACTAGGAAAACGCTATAAACGCGTTGTTGGACGAGCGGAAAGTAATAGTATGTTGGCTTCTTCGCCAAACTTTTGCCTGAATTCGCCAATTGGGTGACATTTGAGTTATAAATGGGTAAAAACTGCTCCGAGTGGTACCAATGTAGCACATGTCATGGTCTTTCTTCAAAAAAGCTGACCCGATCAAACTGAGATTTTCCAGAAATGTGTATCAAGATGTAATTCATCTTCACACAAAATTTAATTTTTTTGGAAAATAATTTCTCATTTTTTTTCCCGTGTTATTCTTAGGAGTATTTTTGAAATTTCTAAAATTCATAAAAATAAAAGTTATCACCCGATAATGCCACAAAACAATACAGATTTGAGTTAGATGAGGAACCATGATGAAAAAGTTTGAAGTTGATAGCTGTAGCCGTTTGACCTGTGGAGAACCGACAAAAAAACATGAAAAAAAAAACAAAAAAAAACATAAAAACGAACACCAATTTTTTGAAGTATGTCAAATTGAATCCTAGCTGAAGCTCGTCTGAAAATAATTGAAATATTGCATGCACGTCAGCCAACATGAAGTTATTCCAGACTAATGAATTATTCCTCGTTTTTTTATTGATCGAAGTGAAAGTGAATTATTCACCATTTGATTATAGTTGTTTTTTTGATTATTGTTCAAAGACATTCTCTCATTATTATCATAAAACAAATTCAGACCAGATCCGACAACAATAGGTCACTCATCGATCATGAAATTGAACAATTTGATTGAATTTCGAATGTCAATAATATGCATCACTCTTATTATGTTCAACGAACCGTATTCAATAATTGAACAGATGTATAAATGCAATTTGAACAAATTAATATCATCGATTCATATGAGAGAGCTCTCGCTGATTTGGTGCTACAAAACACCCTGAAATGGAACCCACATATATTATTTAACATATCCTCAAAACTGATCCCGTTATTTTATTGAATATATTCGAAGGTAAAATTGAACACTCTATAACATCTCACTGTAGATAATCTTCAAACTTCATTCCTTATTGAAAAACCATTTGAAAATGAAGTTCATAAATGAGATTTAAACATAATTGATTTAGGCGCAGTATTACCAAGTCCAGTTAGTATCTATCTGAGAGTTGGTGAAAACAAATACAACAGGTAACCATGGTGATAACAAGTTTTATCTGCCAGTTGGAGCTACTCCCACGTTGTTAATACCGGGCCTTAAACAAATGTCATCAATTCATATGAGAGAGCTCTCGTTGATTTGGTGCTACAAAACACCCTAAAATAGAACCCACATATATAATTTAACATATCCTCAAAACCGATCCCGTTATTTTATTGAATATATTCGAAGGTGAAATCAAACACTCTATAACATCTCACTGTAGAAAATCTTCAAACTTCATTCCTTATTGAAAAAACATTTGAAAATGAAGTTCATAAATGAAATTTGAACATAATTGATTCAGGCCCAATATTACCAAGTCCAGTTAGTATCTATCTGAGAGTTGGTGAAAACAAATACCACATGTAACCATGGTGATAACAAGTTTCATCTGCCAGTTGGAGCTACTCCCACGTTGTTAATACCGGGCCTCAACTAAATATCATCAATTCATATGATAGAGCTCTCGTTGATTTGGTGCTACAAAACACCCTAAAATAGAACCCACATATATCATTCAACATATCCTCAAAACTGATCCCGTTATTTTATTGAATATATTCGAAGGTGAAATCAAACACTCTATAACATCTCACTGTGGACAATCTTCAAACTTCATTCCTTATTGAAAAACCATTTAAAAATAAAGTCTTTCTGTTGAACGAGAGTGTTCCGAATGTCGGGAAGCGAGTGTACTCAAGCGATCGCTTCTGCGGCACGTTCTTGTGATAACGGCCATAGTTATAGAGGTTTCAGAATGCATGGCATAGAAACAGGGGGGTGGGCAGGGAGGCGGCGGGGGGGGGGGGGGTTCTAAGGCATAAGCTTATAACCCAGCCATGAGGCTTTCACAAAACTTATAATCTCAAAACGTGTGTCAAGATATTCTCTCTCTCTACTCTCTTTCTCTTTCATTCTTTCTCGTGGTCCTTTTTATATCCTTAATTCAAAATGGTATTTGGTTTTCAAGCAAGGTTTCTCCTCTCTTGAAACGATCGTATTATCCGATATCCTCATGATGAATGAATCAGAATCTCGAGTAACCTTTAAGCAATCTTTGGAATAAGGTTATTGTAAACCTTTCGGGAAGAATTTCGCTTTGACCGTTTGAAGTCAGGGAATGTATATATATATAAGGTTATATATTGGCCTATAGTGGCTTGAATAATTCAATATTTTGATGAGAGATAGCACAGTCGTTCGATCGCTCGAAATCGAATCTTTTCTTTGTTTGTTTTGTTCGCTTTTTGTGAGTGCTTTGCAAGTCGCAGTGCAGACATTTCTCAATGGAAGTGATTCCAGGCGTTGATTATGAATTGGAAAACTTCATATTTCAATTCTTTGATGGGTCAGTGATATATGCATTCTTATTCATTTATTTTGTTATTTTTGGTATTGGTCACATACACTGATACTTAAAGAAAAACACAATTACAACAACAAAAATTCTCAAAGCCCTTGAAAAAAGGCTCAACCGTGGGCTAAAATAGTGAATTGGAAGTAAAATTCAAATTTCAAATTACAATACGTATTTCTAAAACATTAAAAGTGATAAGGAAGTTGAAGAAAAAAGAAAAAAAGAAAAACATTGAGTGATTTGTTACATTCTACTCACGAAGTGTGAGATATCTTTGAATTACTATTAATTTCAAGCAATCAAGTTACATCAAGTGGCGAAAAAAAGTAGACATTTTTTTTCAGAAGAAAAAAAATATTTTTGGAATGTATTTGAAATGTATTTGATATTCAAAATACATTTGTTGTGTATTCGAAATGATGAGTGGCTATACACATAACTTGACTTCAGAAAAATGAATGTCACTACCTCCCTGTTCTATATTGATGCTCAGCTTCAATCGTTCTGCAATCAATTGGTTATGAACCTGTTGCTTCAATTTGCATCGGCTTTAATTGATGCGAATAATAAATTTCGATTCATATCATCAAACTGGCCAATCTGATTCATGTGAGTTTTTGGAATTATGTGTAGGCCTATCATTATTATGTTAATAATTCTTAAAAATTGGAATAAATTCGAAGGGAATGTTTTTCCCAAATTCTCTACTGGGTTAGTTATTTGATATATTTCAAAAAAAACTTACGAATGATTTTTCATAAAAAATACAATAAAAACCTTCACGTTAGTTTCGAGTACGATGAAACTGAGCCTTTGCTTTTCTCATCCAATCATTCCAATTCAAATCTTTATTCAAAACAAAAACTAACCACAGAATACGCTTCTTAATATCAATATCAATATGGCTGACGAATGGTTACAAAAGTTCAGTCAACAATGTAATATTCCAATCAATGTTAGTATTGAAAATATGCGGGCGTTTTATTCTGTGACTCTTCTTCAGTTCCACTTTTTATCACCAACAGCGCACCTGCATTTTTTTCTGGTGGATAATTTCAAGTAACAATCACTTGGAATGGTTTCGAGATTGAGACTACTAGGAAAACGCTATATATGCGTTGTTAGACGAGCGGAAAGTAATAGTATGTCGACTTTTTTGGTCAAACTTTTGCCTACATTCGCCAATTGAGTGACATTTAATTCAGAAATGGGTAAAAAAACTGCTTCGAGTGGTACCAATTTAGCACATTTTATGGTTTTTCTTCAAAATGGTACACCCGATCAAGCTGAAAGTTTTCAGAAATGCGTATCAAAATGTAACCCAACTTCACGCAAAACTTCATCTCTTTTGAAAAAAAAAATTCCCTCTTTCTTCCGCCGTGTTATTCTAATGGGTATTTTTGAAATTTCTAAGATAATTCATAAAAAAAAGTTAACATCCAATATTGCCACAAAACTATACAGATCTAAGTTAGATGAGGAAGCATTATGAAAAACAGCCTGGAGTTGATAGCTTTAGCCGTTTGACCTGTGGAGAACCGTCAAAAAAACATGAAAAAAAAAATATAAGAACGAACACCAATTTTTTCAGTATGTCAAATTGAATCCTCGCTAAAGCTCGTCCAATGAACATACTTTGAGAATACAAGCAAGGTGGAAAATCTTTCCATCCGGTTAAATATGTATGTGAATAGATCAAATTCTGACAAGTTGGATGAACAATCAGATGAACTGAGTCTGAAGGGTGTATAGATTCAAAGATCGACATCATATTCCATACACATATTATACGCTACGTTCCATAACTCACTTGCCACGTTCTCCAGCAGTAGCTGATACGTCGACAAATAATCATTTTCCAATTGTCAATTTCAATAAATCCCAAGAACGATATATGAATTACAGAGAAGATGATGATAATATATATTCGATATATATTATATATTTCGATATATATTTCGATATATACTGTTTATGTATATATATATTCGATCCTACTTTTTATCCTTAGCCTTAATTGGGAAACAATGATTTTGCGTCAAGTTTCGATGCTATAAAAAAAGAAAAAAAAAATATATATTCGGTTGGAGAGTGAACAATTTCCCACGGTGATAAGATATCAGTTACAGTGGAAAATGGATGCAAATAATTTGATCATCGGACTTTATTAATTGCCTCAAATATTGTCCATAATGTCAATATTCCCCTGAAATTTTTTTCATTTCTGATCAGACAAAATTCCAATCAAGAAATTTAATTTTTGATATAACTCCAATTGTGTGCCAAATATTACTTCATATACCGTTTTTGTATTCTTCGCTTCACAAACTTCTCTATCTTAGCAGACTTAATTACGATCCACATTTTAATTAAACATACAGAATCTGATTAAACGTACCTTTGCAAACAATGCTAAATATATTTGTACTGAAAATTAGCATCATTAAGATTTAATCAAGCGGAAGATATTATTACAAATGGAGCAACTATAGAAATTCACATTTAACATACAACATATACGACCAACAGCCATACACTAGAAAACATCACTAGAAAAACAATGAATTAATTAAAATATAAAGAGCATAGCTGTTTGTATAACAACATGCTAGATCAAGTTCTTCTATACCTCATTTCTATTACTTCAACGAGAAGTTAAAAACTCATCATTTTCTCCCAACGGAAGTTAATTGTTTTCCATCATCTCTTACTGCGCAAGGGTTTCCATGACTGTAATATTTCATAGCATCAAATACAGTAACTTAATTGAATTCCGCGCGGTGGGAATCGATCAATTCCCAATTGATAAAATATTAATCCCGTATCACCCTCACAGGCATTCCGGGTACAATCTTGACTCATTGAAAGTCTGGAGAGGAGGAAGGGGAGGGGGGGGGGACGCCCCTCACATTCGGTGTGTAGCGACCGTGCGTATCAAAAGAAGGAATCTGCGCCCTCTTCAGCCGTTTCGTTCTGGTAGAACACGTTTCTTATTGGTAAACTAATCACGCGGCACGCTACTAATGACGCAATAAAACGGAGAAACTAGTCCCCTTACAGCTAGACTATTATGTCGATAATATTATTACCAGCAGGATAAAAAACCACTACTTGGGAAGAATAGTTTAAGATCCGGGAGAATTCATAGCTTATCCAAGATCCTGTGGTGGCACGAGTATTCGACGATGAAGTTTGCGATGGTGAGAAAATCGAACACTGTTCACCTCTGAAAAATATGTTTTAATTGTCCTTAAGGTTATTCATCCATCTAAAAATGAGAATTTATTCTTCTGACAAATAACTAGATGTTGAGTCAACTAATGCTTGACCATTGAAGGGAATTGATATTAAGATGTGAAAAAAAAAACGAAATTTTTTCCCCATTTTTTCACGCGTGCCGGCAGAATAACAAAAAACGCTCGCTGAATACGTGAATGCCACAAAAATGATTGTAGAGTTTTGAAACTTGCCAAAGATATTGTTCACACTATTGAGCAAGTCATCTGATGGTTAGAATTTCCATAAGTCTTGCCGCTCTATCGATACAGATTTAATTAGAATCGCATACATTTTAGTAAAAACTGTCAGGCAACTAAATCTTTGATGATAATCAAACGATGGGACTTATGAAAATTCTGTAATTTCAATTGATATATCGATATTTTTTAATGAAATGGATACTGAAATATATCGACATGATATTTTCTCAGCTGTCGTGCTTCAATTGAGTGATTATTCCGAGACTCTATTACTGACCATGATGAAATGTGCAAAGCACTTGATACACAAGACCTTTGAATTGTGATTTCTCTTGGATGGAAATTCAATCACATTATTCCGATGAATCGATTGAATTAGGAATAAAACTGCTACGATGTTGATATATTTCGAATGTGTGTGCTTTCGAACTTTCGAGTGAGACAATATATTTTTCGAGGACAAAAACAGAATATGAAATGGAAGTTTCATCCACCTACTGTCGAGAAGTATGACAATTTATCTGGTATCACCGTGGTGACGCGATCTAATATCCGAATAGCTGAAAAACCGATTGGAATTTCGTTTCTCGAGATTGATTTCAGTGGAAATGCCAATAAAATTTGAGTTAAACATGATAGTTGAACTCTCTCTCACTCCTATCATCTCTCTTTTTTTCTCTCTATCACTATCTCTTTCTCTCTCCATTCATCTTACTCTCTTTCTCTCTCTATCTTTCTCTCTCTCTTTCTCTCTTTCTCACTCTTTCTTACTCTTTCTGTCTTTCACTTTCTCTCTCTCTATTCATCTTTCTCTCTCTCTTATCTCTGTCTCTCTCTTTATCTCATTATTACTCTCTCTCTCTTTCTCTCTCTCTCTCTCTCTCTCTCTCTCTCTCCCCCTCCCCCTCTCTCTCTCTCTCTCTCTCTCTCTCTCTATCTCTTTCTCTCATTATTACTCTCTCTCTCTCTCTCTCTCTCTCTCTCTCTCTCTCTCTCTCTCTCTCTCCGTCTGTGTGTGACGCATCGAAACTGCGAGCTGGCATCATGTCACTGAATCTTGGATGAACATGCGTGCTCTCTAAGGGGCTCGAGGGTGATCACCGATCAGTGGGGAGTCAACTTTACTATCAAGGAGGCTCAGAGCTTATTCCAGGACTTCAGGGAGACGCGAGTTTATTTCTCATAACTCCATGTTAACCTTGCTTCGGATGACTTATATTTCAATTACTTTTTCCTCGAATTGTTCAATATATACAGTAGGAAAAACTCATCGAGAAATATGAAAATATTCGTACTGTTCGATTGTGCTCGAAGCGGTTATTGTTTCGCCGAACAACTGGAAAATATGAGTTTCTCAATACATATAAATACATTCCGAATGAATGCGGAGTGTCAAATGATGACTTCAGCAAAGTCTCATAGAGATATGGTTGATTGATGTATCCATTAATTCACTCATTACGTTTCTCTACAGTTTGTACACTGTATAAGCCTACAGGTGGTGAGAATAGAGCGGAAGCCCCGTGAAAACATGTGCCTTACTACCTGCATACTAATATAAATTTAAACTGTGCATAATGAATGATGGCAAATTAAATAAGGATGAATTGATTGAATATGAAATGAAAATGCTCAACATGATCCCTAATATAACATTTGTAAAGTTTCAAGTATCTAGTTAAGAGGCCGCAGGCGCTTGTATTTCACGCCGCAAACTCTCACGGTCGCAATTTTTGAGATTCAAATATGATTGTTTATGCATTCTTCTGATGATTGGAAAACGAAGGTTACCGCATTTACAGAATTTCAAACAAAGGATTTGTGATTTTTCAAATTCTTCAAATAGGAAATGGAGAAATTTCTGGTTTGCGAAAACCTGGATAGATATTTTTGAATACCGACAGAAAATATAGAATGTGGAATTATATCAGAAGTGTGAGCTAGGGAATTAGCGGCGTTTATGTGAATATGTGTTCGGCGGGCTAGTCTACGGGTTGCGCCTAGCACACGATGCATGTTAAACTCGAGTCTGAAGCGAGCGAACAATGAGCCCGTGTAGAGCGCCTGCGGCCTCTGGAGTGAGAATTGTCTATTTGTATAAGAAAAGTGAGTATACAGAAACCAACAATGAAATTAAATCCAAACTGAGATTCCCTATATTTGTTCACTTTTTTCACTTTTTCACTTTTTCTCTCGTGGTCAAGCGTAAATGTTTGATGAGGAATATGATTTTGCTACGAAAATAACGAGCTTGTGCGAAGAGAATAAAATAAATGTATTGTGAAATGAATGATAAATTATTTTAGAATTTAGTCATATGATATTTTAGGTCCGCATGAAGGCATATATTCTGAAATGATTATGTGTCAAAAACAAATCTCTTGCCGCAATAATTTTACATCAAAGGTACAATATATTCAACGGATTCCAACACCCCTGGGGGCCAAACTATACAATATAGCGTACCGAGCTCACAGTTTGGTGAAAAGTGAACTACTTATTTCAACAAGCATAAAGGGAATTTTTGTTCCTTTTTCATGTAGAAAAATATGTATGGTATCATTTTTTTTTTAGAACCCGTTTGGCTAGAAAACATTTTTTTCATTCTCTCCTCAAAGGAGTGAATGAATATGTATTATCTAATCTCGCTCACTCATCAACGATAAACAAATATCGTTTTCTTCGAGTGTTTTAATTTATTAATCTACCGACCACACTATTGGAGGTACCGATTGACTGTCTCTCCTATTCATCAACAATGACGGTCGGGGGTCTTTACACACCAACAGTCTTCTCTAACTTCATTGTTCCAGCTTAATTAAGTTCGAGAATTTGTTTCAAGTCTAAAAACGCGTGGCACTCTGCGACGTGAATAATTTATCGCTCTCTCCACTCGAGGAATAGTTCTTACTCTCTTGCAAATTATGATGTCGTCATTTCCGGTTCAAGTCGAATGTCGATTTCTTCATTACGACGCGGCTATTCGCTGGACTGGAAGTGAGTTCAACATTTTTTCAGCGAGATTTTAGTTTAGATTAGAATAGTTTGGGATTTGTGTTGAATTGGGTTAGTTGGTTCAGGCATTGAGTAGAGAAATATCCTACGGGATAGATTAGCACTGCCCTGGTTGAACAGTCTACAGAACCTGGTAGTGTTTTGAATTGTTTTGTTGAAAGTCATAAGGAAAGTTATGTAACAAAAATTCAAAACAATCAATATGAAAATTTCGATATGAACACACTTTAACAACACTCATCTAACCTATATCAGCATTTTTCAATCAGGTAACTGCGTAGTCTTTCTTTTAATACAAATTTATAATCAAGTTTGCTGGCATCTTTCAGAACGATATATAAACAATTAAAAAATCTACACCCAGCATAATAAACTGGACTTTTCTTGAAGAGCTCCAGCTTGTGAGCCTACAAGACGAATGCGGATTTGTTTCTTGTGTTGAAATCATGCAGTTTGTATATATATGAATATATATATATATATATATATATATATATATATATATATATATATATATATATATATATATATATTCATATATATATGAATATATATATATATATATATATATATATATATATATATATATATATATATATATATATTCATATATATATGAATATATATATATATATATATTTATATATATATATATATATATATATATATATATATTCATATATATATGAATATATATATATATATATATATATATATATATATATATATATATATATATATATTCATATATATATATATGAATATATATATATATATATATATAAATATATATATATATATATATATATATATATATATATTCATATATATATGAATATAAATATATATATATATATATATATATATATATATATATTCATATATATATATATATATATATATATATATATATTCATATATATATATATATATATAATATATATATATATATATATATATATATATATATATATATATATGAATATATACATATATATATATATATATATATATATATATATATATATATATATATATATATATATATAAATATATATATATATATATATATATATATATATATATATATATATATATATATATATATATATATATATATATATATATATATATATATATATATATATATATATATATATATATATATTGAAACTTTTAAACTTTCACCACTCATTTTATAATAATGATATATATTTAATAGGAAGATTAAAGTCGTGTATGAAATTGTGAAATATTTTCAATATCTCCACGTTTCAACCATTATGTTATGGACTTTTTCAAGAGAATTATTGAACTGAATAATATGACAAGAATTGTGAATTGTGATCGATTATTTCTTAACATATGCACTTGGATACCACTACGTTTTTAACAATTTTCGTATTTGTGTTTAATGAGCCAGGGTTCCATCCATATATTGACTCTGTTAAAAACGTAGTGATATCCAAGTGCATATGTTAAGAAATAATCGATTACAATTTTTGTCATATTATTCAGTTCAATAATTCTCTCGAAAAAGGCCATAACATAATGGTTGAAACGTAGAGGTATTAAAAATATTTCACAATTTCATACACGACTTTAATCTTCCTATCAAATATATCATTATTATATATATATATATATATATATATATATATATATATATATATATATATATATATATATATATATATGAATATATATATATATATATATATATATATATTTATATATATATATATATATATTTATATATATATATATATATATATATATATATATATATATATATATATATATATATATATATATATATATATATATATTCATATATTTATATATATATATATATATATATATATATATATATATATATGTATATATATATATATATTTCTATATATATATATATATATATATATATATATATATATTTATATATATATATATATATATATTTATATATATATATATATATATATATATATATATATATATATATATATATATATTTATACATTCATATATACATATATATATATATATATATATATATATATATATATATATATATAATATATATATATATATATATATATATATATATATATATATATATATATATATAGGCTGATATATAGATGATATGTCGTGATGATTCTCTAGAGATATTCAGTTCAATTTAAGAATCCTCATCAGATCCTTGTTGAAAGAAATGAAGCCTGCATTGACCCAGTATTTTTTCCCGACCCAATATTTTAATCCTTCCATTCCGCCTGCCTTGGTCACACCGATAAGCATCTCGCCTCCTCTTATCACCTCCAATCTCCTGATCATGCACGCTTCCGGCCGGCTCGTGGCGTACCGAAATAGGGGGGGGGGGGGGGGCGGGCACATTGTCGATTCCATTGTCGGCCTCCGCCGTCCAATCAGTGGATGTGTTGTCAGGCGTATTATGAAACTAGCCTATGAAAGTATTGTCTGATGTATGCAATGTATTTATTTGCAGTCGTTTGTACAATTTACATGGTGCTGACCTCGTCAGAAACTATATACTTCAAAACTTATACTCAAGTTCAAAACATTTTTTTTTAAAATTTGATTAGCATATAGTATTCGAAGTAATATAACGAAGAAATGAAAAAACATTTTCCTAACTTTGTGTTTGATAATGTCACTGAAGAGTAAGTAATTTCTGAAGAATATGACTCATAATTGTACATTCAAGTTGACAGCAATGAGTTGTGAATGCTTTATGACTGACCGGGTTCAAAATTCTCGGATTTAAGATATCATGATACTGGAATTTTTCTGAGAAGTCGATAACTTCTGAAGAATGTAGTACATAACTTGTACACATTCCAACTGGCAACACTGAGCCGTGATCGCTTCTTCGACTGTCAATGGCCTGGAAATTTTGGACCAAAATACTGAAATTTCACTGAAATGTCAATGATGTTCTAGTATTGGTACATGATTACACACTATAGCTGAAAAACTGAGCCGTGATTGCTCATTATCTTACCATCTCATACATCATCCACCGACGCCAATAGATCTTGATGATGAGTAGAGTGCGTCGTTAAACCCGACATGATTCATGAATGCGCGATGCGTGATCGCTTGATGATGTACAAGGTATCTACCGACGCCAATAGATCATAGTGATCAGTAGAGTGCGTCGTTAAACCCGACATGATGAATGAATGTGATCGCTTGATGACGTACAAGGTATCTACCGACGCCAATAGATCGCAGTGATCAGTAGAGTGCGTCGTTAAACCCGACATGATGAATGAATGTGATCGCTCTATGACGTACAAGGTATCTACCGACGCCAATAGATCGCAGTGATCAGTAGAGTGCGTCGTTAAACCCGACATGATGAATGAATGTGATCGCTCGATGACGGACAAGGTCTTCAGGCCGAGTTGTAATCTGATCTCTCGACCGTGATGCAGCGCCGTGCACAATCATAATGCGCCGACAGGCAGCTGTGACGAGCGCAGTCGGCTGTGATGAGAGCATCATGTCGGCTAGCTGCGGTGCGATACTGATCCACGCGCTCTTCTCGGCATGTCATCGATCTATCCAGCGGTATTGTACAATCGGTTACTACATGGTACATGCTATACAATGTTATGTACTGGTGAATATTAAAAAAAAAAAAATGTTATGAAAATAATTAGGTGAGCGAAGCGAAGACTCAATTTTACCATACTCGAAAAAAGTACATGTTTTTTTTCGCACTCCACAGATCAAACCGAGATGGGAATTCAGTTGAAACTTGGCATACACATATTACCTCATATAATTCGATACTGTATAGTTTTGAGGTGTGATCGGTTGAACCAATTCTGAACAAACTCGTTTCAAAGTTCTCAAAAATCCTGTAAGAATAACCGTGATGAAAAAATTTGTGAAAAATATTTCCTCCAAGAGATTTGGATTTTTCAAGGGATTTCAATATGATAATGATTTACCTTATTCCGATTTTTCACTCAAATCGAATGAGCCGTTTTGATGTGAAAATATATAATATGATTTTTTAAATCACTCAAAGTGGTCAAGATACCAATTAAATCCAAGCAACGGGTGTCACCAATTCACATCATCTACAATAACAATTACCAATCATCTACAATTAATGATACACACCAACCCTAAGTTCCACATTTATCGTATCAAAGCTAAGAATCGCATCATTTTCAACAAATTAGAACGTGGAACGATTGAAATGAGTGATGAATGAAATAGGAGGGCAGTTATATTATTGATTGAAACTAAACGTGTATGTATGTAACAAATTTCAACTCATCTTAACTCAAACTCATCTCATGACCTGGCCGAATATTTTTTATACAAGTGAATTACTGATATCTACCTTCATTAATATTTTTTATTATCTATGTATAATTTTGTGTTCTATTTGATAATCTGACTTGGTACGCACATCATAACTCTGTGGATTAACCATGAATTAACACATATAAATAGACAACAACAACAACGTCCGCATCTTGTGACATACACCGATGGTCCAACTGACTATGAGGCTGCCATTTGCGATGTTGATATACTAGGAAAACGCGGGATGCGCGTTGTGAGATGAGCTTAGAAGTATGGAAATCTAGAATGAAAAATATCCTGTCAGCTCAGTCCACATTTACGGACCTTGGATTACTTCGGACGTTCAAAAACCTTACCTGCAACTTGTTAATATTTATAGTGCTGCAACCTGTCGGTCGCATATAAACTTTGCAAAACCAATTGATCCAAATATTCAACAAAATGTACACTTTTATTGCGTTTACTTTGTTATTTCTCACTCGATTGTTGCAAAAATCTCTGAAAATACCCGTTATCATGTTTTTCACATTCAGTGAGAATTTTGAAGCTCCTGAAAATTCTGCACGTTTCAAGTATTTTCCACCCGTGTTATTCTTATGAGGATTCCTCAAACTTTCTGAATTCTTTTCCGGAAAAACCTCTTGACCGATTTTTATGAAAAACTATCTCAGCCTATTCTGGTATGACAGAAATATAAAGAAAAGGTTTCAAGTTTATGGGTATTTTTTCCTGACCTCCGTATGCCGCGCACAAAATTACAAAAAACACGAAAACAAAAACCAAGCCCATTTTTGTCGGTATGTCAAATGGAATCTTCGCTACGCTCATCTAATGAGCGATACTGACATGGAATGTGATGGTAAGCTATATATGCACCTTGAGCTCAAAACAATAATGCCTCTGCCTTCCTGTGTCATTCATCACTGATTTTAAGTAACTCAATTGGTCGAATGCGTTTGTTGGTAGTTTAGATTCTGAATTTTGAAAATGCAACGATAATACATTTTATTCTCTCCATTTTTGTAAACGACGTTTTACTTTTATTAATACAATTGTAAAGCAACAGCAATGACCAGTCTCTATATATTCATCGAACCATCAGTCTGTACTCTGTCAGAGTTGTTGTTTTTGTTGTTGCGTCCAGCATAAACTATCCTAAATAACTCAATCTAACTAATTTAATGATCTTAACCTATCCGAACTAACCTGAACCGACTAACCTCACCAGAAAAACATCCTGAACTAATTTAATTCAACCTGAAACGAATGTAAAACCCACTTCCTGTCCGATGAATAGTCACTCCGAACATGAATCGGTTCAAGTTGAATAAGTCAAGTCATTCAATCTCTTATTCATCAGACAGAGTAAATAAAGACTTCGAACAGCTAACTTCAAGTCCATGGCACGATCCTACGATAAGAGAAACATGAACAGGAAGAGTGCATAGTTTCACTCGGTTGAGCGAGCTCAACAAATCGATCTGTTTCCGTCTCCCGAAACCCACCCTATCTTCAACATTTACATCAAACGATCAACACGATTACATTCTTCCTTCGAACAGAATAATAACATTTCCATACTTTTTGTTGTACATTTTTTCATCCTACTAGACATCATCGAATCATTCTTTCAAAGTAGATTAACTTGTTATTCCACCCCAAAGAACAAAATACTCTCCCATTGAATTTCTTAATACCTCTCATGCCATTAGAAAGCTTTAATCGCTGGCCGATACCATAGATAGTGTTGTCAAGTCGAAGTCGCTTGCAGGGGCACACCAGGTACTTGAATCAGACGGGCGCATTTGTTTTGTCGCTTGGACGCTAATTCAAGTGGTTTCACGCTCAGTCCAGAATACGGGAGGAGACGGGATAAAGGGGGAGAGGAGGGGTGGCGACAAGAGGCAGGGGATGATATTGGGCCCCTGGAGATGAGTGCAAAGTGGGTTCAAAAGAAGACATTTACAAGATATAGGATCAGGGACAAAGATTCAATGTTATGGGAAGTTGTGGGATGTTAGGTGAAAAGAGAGGTGGAAGGGGAAGGGGAGGGGGTATTTCTACGCGAGATGAAATTACTAAGAACTGAAGAGGATGATAGGGAGTAATGTTAGGGGTGGAATGGGAGGAATGATTGTTGGGGGATGATGACAAAGGGTCCCTGAGGAATCGTTAGGCGAAGGATCACTGCTGGAAAAGCAGGGAAACGTCGTTATAGTTCTTCCTGTATTCGTCGTCGATCATCAGTGCATTTTATCTAACGTTCCGCGCGCGCGATATTGATAACACGTAATAACACAAAGGTCATTAAGGGTGACTTTTTTTCTGTCGATATCACGTTTGTTGGGAGAATCAAATCTTGTTTGTGACGTCAGGGGGAAGTCACGTGATACTACCTCGAGGAGTCTTATTAAAATATCGACTACGTGAGAATATCAGTCGCTACTTTTATGCCCGGGAAAACGTTGAATGACATCACGTTCAGGGATGAGCGTGATCATTAATGAGGCTATATACGTTAATAATTGTTTGACACTTTCAACCAAATATGAACTTCATATTTTTTTTATCTATTCAATATTGATGCTTGGTTCAAAACAACTTGTTCAGATATACAATTAAATCAATCACATGAAAAATAATAATTATGATATTAATATAGTAATAATAATGAATTGAATCGAACAATCGATTGATTCATTCTCATTTTTATTCTCATAATTTAAATTTTTTGTATTTTTTTATGATTGATAGAAACGACTGGTTCTGAACGATGCGTTTCATTATTGAATCAATCACTACAAACAATTCAGATCGAAAACGAATATATTTGTTATCATTCTACTCTGAAGGATTTTTCCCGATCAAATTGGTTGAAAAATTAAATGGTCAATATGAATCATTTTGAAAAATATTCAAAGGCACTTTTTTTGATGAATGTATTCGGACTTGAAGCCTGAACGTTGCGTTTGTTTGTCCTGAAGAGCAAGTGAAAAAACAAATACCGAAAAAAGTATCAAACTAGAAACACATTGAGAGAAGTTCATATGAAGTATTTTCGTTTATTGTTTCGAATGTGGAATATCAATGAGTCAGACTTAGAACAGGACATCAAGAAATATCAACTTGTTCACGTCCTTTTACTCACTCTCGGAGAAAAATGATATCTATCTATATATATATATATATATATATATATATATATATATATATATATATATATATATATATATATATATATATATACATATATATATATATATATATATATATATATATATATATATATATATATATATATATATATATGTATATATATATATATATATATATATATATATAAATATATATATATATATATATATATATATATATATATATATTCATATATATATATATATATATATATATATATATATATATATATATATATATATATATGCGTTTGTTCATGTAATGGCCTATTAAAGATACTATACTTCTCACTCAGTTCTCACAGTGGGTACAATGATTGAAGTGGATGTCAAAGGAAGATAGGGAGAAGGTAGACAGGGTGACCAACTTTTTAGAGCTCCTCATGGAAAAGGGGATCGGGCGGAGATAGGAAAACGGATATAAAGTACAAAACTATATCACCCTGTACTTATATTGGTACACAGTGCAAACGTCACAATTGCGGGGTCCGGGAAAGATGTACAAAAGTACTTTTCCCCATCTCGAACTGTCAAAGATTGGAAAGGTTCGAGACGGATCGAGGAGGGGAAACTGACGATAAATGAATTGAAAAAAATGTGTCAGAGCACTGGGAAGTGATCAGAGAAAGTATTTTGGGATTTTTAATTCAATTACTATTTATTTCCATCATTGATATTCTTATTTGAAGTTCCATCATCCAGTTTGAAGCCTTGCCACCACACTTTTGTGCAACTGTATTTTTTTTCAAATACATCGAAACTTGATACAAAATCATTGTTCCACAATTGGGGATATGGATGAAAGGTTCGATTGTTTGGACGGGGCACCACAAGGGCTATCTTTTCACCCCATTTTGATTATTTGAAACTAATCAACTCCAACACCAGGACTGCGCTGTCTGTGACCATAATTTTCCGCCTTAGATGAAAGTCTTCCAGTAAGAACACATGAATGTTGATATCTTCCACTTTGAACTAAGTCTCTTGAGGAATGATCACTTCTTTCCATTGACAGCAGATGTGAAGCTTATCATTATACAAAATGGACAAATTAAATAAGTGATAGGCCTATAATGTTATAATTAGGCCCATCACTCTACTAATTAATGGTCGTGGCCAATTAGTACTTCATCCAAGCATTTGCTTCGAGGACTGTGGGAAACCACGAAAAACCAAGTCAGGATGGATAAAAAAGGTGTTTGATGATCTTGAGCTAAATCTGTGTCATACAAATGAATGATTCATTGGGTATATAATCAGAAAGAAGCAGGCTCGAAACACCCGGGCGCTTGAGTATATTATATAGGGAGGACGGTCGCTCGATATCTTCATCTTTCGTGGACACAATTGGGCGAATACAAGAGAAATACAATGAACTAAAGTTCAAGTCAGGTGGTTAGCACTGTTTTTAAACGTCGTTCGTCTACCTATTCGCATCCCCAAATAATTCAGTTCCTTGTGATGTAGTTGAAGATATGTTAAATATAATATTTAATAGGATGGAAAATATCAAAAATGGGAACAATGGCGAATTGAAACAAATAGCTGGATCAATGAGTGAATAAATGGATTAATGCGATAGAAGGGATCAATAGTGAGAACAATGATAAACTGATTAGAATCACGGATATTGGGATGAAAACACGAACAATGAAGATAAAATAAGACGGAATAATTCATGGAGAATTAATAAACGAGCTTTAGCGAGGATTCAATTTGACATACTGAAAAAAATTGGTGTTCGTTTTTATGTTTTTTTTTAATGTTTTTTTGTCGATTCTCCACAGGTCAAACGGTTATAGCTATCAACTCCAAACTTTTTTCTATCATGCTTCCTTATCTAGCTTAGATCTGTATAGTTTTATGGTATTATCGATTCGTTACTTTTATTTTTATGAATTTTAGAAATTTCAAAAATACTCATTAGAATAACACGGCAGAAGAAAAAAAATTGAAAAATTTTTATTTTCCAAAAAATTGAAATTCTGTGTGGAGTTGAATTACATATTGATACACAGTTCTGGAAATTCTCAGCTTAATCGGGTGTGCTATTTTGAGAAAAAAACATGAAATGTGCTAAATTGGTACCCCTCGAAGCCGTTTTTACCCATTTATAACTAAAATGTTACCCAATTGGCATATTTAGGCAAAAGTTTGGCAAAGAAGTCGAAATACTATTACTTTACGCTCGTATAACAACAGGTATATAGCGTTTTCCCAGTAATATCAAAGAGATCAAGATAATAAGAAGAGACAATAATGAAATTGAAGATATTTTTCTCCCCAAACGGGAATGTTCAGATTGGAAACTATGCCTGAAATTACTATACGGTTCCTCAAGATTGATTGTTTGTTGAATTATTTATTCTATTTCGATCATTATTATGAGTTGGTATGAGATCACCCGGCCTGAACGAGCTCATCTCCGTTCACAGCTCCGAATGGGGAGCAATGATTCTGTATCAAATTCCGATGTCGATAACAAAACAAACACAAATTTAATAATAGACACAAATATAATAAAGATGAATCTATCGAACAAAAACGAGAATGAAACTTTTCGCTCATCACAGTATATCAAAAAATACAAGAACGTGAAATATTACCTTCGATTCTTTGTTCAATTTTATTTACTACTTTCCCTCATCCCTACGATCTATAACCTAATAGAACATCTTGATGCACCATTGTGTTCGCGTATATTAAATCTATTCTACCTTACAATGTCTACTTTGATCATTCTCTCTGTCAAATTATCGATTTTTTTCTGCATATTACATGGTATATACGACTCAAAGGTTATGAGAACCTTTTCTGATTTCGCTTCCAATATGAAAAAGATTATATTATACGTATTCTTTACCAATTCACAAAGAATTCGAACACATAAAATAAAAAAAAATCGGGGAGAAATTTGAATATTTTTTTCATCACAAGTGAATGGGTCGTGTAATGTAACGTCATACGAGTCAAGTTTGACCTCGCAGGTGATTTGTCAACGTATTGTGTTTCTGAACGCACATATAGCAGGCTGTGTGATTGATTGCCCACTATCGTGTTGCGATTTGGCGACACGAGAATTACTTGCTAATGGTTTCATTGCACCAAGATAGCATATAGCGACTATTAAATATGATTTCTGTTGGTCATTATGTGAGATAATCAATTAAATAGGGATATTTTATATGCGTGATGTCATATTGTATGTGGATATCGTATGTGAAATATAATTGTTTGATGAAACATAAAAATATATTGATTTTGAGTGTTAGCTTTCAGTAATATTGAAATGGAAAAACACTGGGGATTTTCATATCGATGGATTGGGAAATTACATATTCCAATCAACTTCACAGAAACCTGTTCGAGAAAAAGAAATGCAAAAACATTGGAACCGTAAAAACATCAAAATCCCATTTCCGTGGATAAATTGATCTGAATGAACAATTATTGTACTAATTAGCAGTCGTACAAATATTTTTCAGACCAGTATTTTCCGTGATGTTATTTTAATTCTTCTTTGAAATCGGATTTGAATGTTGGTATCACTTTCCTGCCCATCAGTCCATTCTTCCGACATGTGATCAAATCACGAAGAAACCACGGTATTAATTGATCGTATATCCATTCCGAGTCACGACCTTGTTGGTCAAATTATGAATTGAATACTTTCGAATTTAATACATGAATACTTTCTACTTGAAAAGCGACCGGATGAATGAATTCAACACAGCTCTTGTAATAGCAATATCCCATTCCAATAGTTCTTTTATTTCTTGTATTCCATAGCTAATGAAATATCGACGCTTTATTTGTTCGTAACATACATATAATTCTGTTCCGATCACGTACAGTACAAGAAAAAAATAACAAAATTAAAACGCTCCAAATGTATCATTTTTTGCTAAATATACACACAATATAAATCGTTCTAATATATAATGAATGTGGCACTTTGATAATTTATACATCCACTTCCCAGTTCAGACTTGCAGAACAAAAAGCATCGTATATACTAGTGTTTGTAGTTTACGACCATACAAGTCAATTAACATACAATTGACTTTAGTTGTAACTATATAACTATACAACTATACGAAACAGGACACTAAGGATTTATACGTTGGATAACACATTTGTTTTCAATTTTCTCAAAAATGTTTTCTTTCATTATTCGATTTTATTTCGCCATTTCATTTTTGTTAAATAATCATCTCATTTTTTAATTTTTATATGTGAATTGTTATTTCTGTGTTTCTCCTTGTCAACTCCTCAAAAATGAATAAAGACTTATTATTATTATTATTATTTTGGGTGTATCGACGCACTGCAATGATGAATAAAATCTATTGGCGTCGGATGATGGATTATTGAGGTCATGGGATGGTGAGATGGAATTGTTTTTTTGGGTGATGAGAAGGTTATAGTGGGAAAGTGGGCCTATATATTTTTCTCATTGTCACAAGAGAAGAATAACAAATACACAAACATTCTCAGAAAGATCTACAAAGCCTTTGAAATGCTTGTCTGTGGGATAATAAAATAAAACACCGAATTAAACGAACAAGAACGACTAGTGGTGATCAATAAATGATTACAATTACATATAATAGGAACCATCCCGGGAGCGAGAATTTGTCTGCAAGTCAGTTTTTGATTCGGACCAGAAGTGACCAATGGAAACGCCAAGATTTGTGACGTCACGACTCAGTTACCAAACTATGCCATGACATAATGGAGTAGAATAATGCAGTTAGTATATGTCACTGTAGCGCTTTTGTTAGTATCGTTTCGTGACATGATTGTGTCACATTGTTCGACTGCCGACGCCGTAACTTGAAAAAAACTACGATAACTATTGACGACTCGCAGTCTCCGCCCCCTTGACGTCACAAATCATACCATCCAATCAACAGGGATGTTAAAACTGTAGTGAAATTAAAATATCCAATCGGGGTATCTTCAGATAACTACAAATGATATGGATCCAACTGGCCTACTGGTGAAGCCACGCCCATTTCGATTCGTCAATTGAGTGTTGTCTGGAGCGCAGAATTATAATAATTGAGTTCATTTTCTCTCAATTTGAGTTCGGAAACAAAAATATCCAAACACATGTTGTGATTTTCCTCCATTGTTTTTGATTCCATTTGGAAACCGACTCGCAGAAGAATCTCGCTACCCAGCATCAGCATGGACTCCAGAGACACACCACGAATCACCCCTGTCAAGATGGACGGTGACGGAGATCAAACCCAGGCCCTATATGGTCCTCGAATCCATTCGAGATAAATAGTTTCTTCAAATTTCTTGCTCGGAGTTTTTCGGAAGTGGTCTAAAAAACTATGAAATGGGTTTTCTCAGAAGAGGTGCAACCGATTGCGTATGAAAATTTCACAGTATCGAATCAGATGATGACACTTGTGTATGCCAAGTTCTAAATGAATTTGTACTTTCGTCTTATCTGTAGATGCGAAAACACTCCAAAAACATATTCATTTTTTCGAGTTTGATGACATTGAATATTTGCCCAACTTATTCCAGAACCTTCTTCGCAAACCAATGGTCGAGGCATCATTTATTTGCTGAAGATTTATAGTCACTCCATTAATATTTGAAGGAATTAGAAGCAAAGTGGACCAACCCAATTTTTTTCTCAAAATGATCTATTTGAACCACTTCATTTCTATTGTGTTATTTTTGTGTTTTTTGTGTTGTTTTTTTCTAAACCAGTTTTAGGAGATTTGAACATTTGGATCAAGCTTTCTGGCCCCCATTATATTTTGGAGCAAAACGGACCAACCCACATTGGAAGTGTTTTGTTTTGACTTTTGGGTTGGTCCACTTTGCTTCTGATCCCTTCATTTATTCTGCTCCAGCGTTCATAGGAGATACTAAATAAAAACAAATTAGAAATTCTTTCTCTTATGCCATTTTGATTCTTTTCCCGCCATGTTTTTCATGTTATTCCATTAAACATCTGATAGAATATCATATATATTATTGCCAATGTATTCACCATTCTTCCTATCATCTTTACACAGTGATTACCCCCAATGTACATGCCTCAGGAGTCAACCATCTCACTCTAATCTCCACTCACACCTACTCGACCTCATTGACCTTATTGACCTCTTTGACCTGCCAGGATTAAAGGTGAGCTTAGCTGGGATTTAGACGCGGTCTCTAACTAATTGCACAACAATGCATTACAATCACGGTATGGGTTCCCTTTGAGCCTGACACTAGAGTTACTGTTTCTCAATGCTGGACATCACGTGACTGACCGCGGTAATGGATAGGCTTTAAGTTGCAGACTACCTCCATTAGATGTATTAGATATACAATTGTAGGAATCTAGCTCTGGGCAAACGCAGCATGCGTTGTAAGATGAGCGAGATATGTGGATAGGGTGTAATCTGAATCGTTATGGTATAGTTGTATCTTTGTTATTTTATCAACTCTGGACTAATCGAAAATTATACACACCTTGACTTCTGTAAAATATATACTCCATCTGGTCAATCTCGAATCTGGAAAGTTGTCAATCTCAGCAATGGTTCTGCTACTAGGAAAACGCTATATACGCGTTGTTGGACGAGCGGAAAGTAATAGTATGTCGACTTCTTTGCCAAACTTTCGCCTTAATTCGCCAATTGAGTGACATTTAAGTCATAAATGGGTGAAAACTGCTTTGTGTGGTACCAATTTAGCATATTTCATGATTTTTTCTTCAAAATGGCTGACCCGATTGAGCTAAGAATTTCCAGAAATGTGTATCAAGATGTAGTTCAACTTCACACAGAATTTGATTTTTTTTGAAAATGAAAATATTTTCTTTTTTTCCGCCGTGTTATTCTAATGGGTATTTTTAAAATTTCTAGAATTCATAAGAATAAAAGTTATCACCCGATAATGCCACAAAACTATACAGATCTGAGTTGAATGAGGAATCATGAAGAAAGTTTGAAATGGATAACTGTAGCCGTTTGACCTATGGAAAATCGAAGAAAAACAACAAAAATAACATGAAAACGAACACCAATTTTTTTCAGTATGTTAAATTGAATCCTCGCTAAAGCTCGTCTAATTATTTCTATTCATTTGTTGAATGAAAAACATATATTGAATTATTTTCTCGAAAACAGTCCGAATTGCATACAACATTTCAATGATGTGTATCATTATCAAGCTAACATTCTGTGAGAATTGTAATCTTTCTGAAGAGAGAGATTTCTTTTCTCGAAATTTTCCGCCTAGCCAAATTTTATGGAGTTTTCAGAGACATTGAGATGATATATCTCAGAAATGGTCCACAGAGCTTCATGAGAGAGGGATGGAAGTCTTTGCATTCACTCATTGGACGAGCTTTAGCGAGGATTCAATTTGACATACTCAAAAAAATTGGTGTTCGTTTTCATGTTTTTTTTTATGTTTTTTTATGTTTTCTTATGTTTTTTTGTCGGTTCTCCACAGATCAAACGGCTACAGCTATCTACTTCAAACTTTTTTTCATTATGGTTCCTTATCTTACTCAGATCTGTATAGTTTTGTGGCATTATCGGATGTTAACTATTTCTATGATTTTTTGAAATTTCAAAAATACCCATTAGAATAACACAGCGGAAAAAAGAGAATATTTTTATCCAAAAAAAAAAAAAGAATTTGCGTGAAGTTAAGTTACATTCTGATACACATTTCTGAAAACTTTCAGCTTGATCAGGTGAGCCATTTTGAAGAAAAACCATGAAATGTGCTGAATTGGTACCACTCGAAACAGTTTTCACCCATTTCTAACCCCGATTGGCGAATGTAGGCAAAATTTTGTCAAAAAAGTCGACATACTATTACTATCCGCTCGTCTAACAACGCATCTATGGCGTTTTCCTAGTTTAATCACCATTCAGTTTTGATGGTCAATATTTAGATGAGCGTTAGCGGAGACTTCTCTTCCTTTCTTATGGAGCTTTGTCTGTGTTTTTTTGTATGTTTGTAAGCACTGCACAGTTTGCAAGGTGTTTTTCTTTTGCATCTCATTTATAGGTACATTGCACGACCGTTCATATTGATCAACCAGCACACTCATATCAGTAGCTAACGCGCTCGCTTCATGTGATCTGGTAGGTGAGGGTCATATCCGGTTTCGGTCCGATCTCCACCTTCATTCATCTCTACAGTTATGTTTTTCGGTTTCCCTCTATTGTCTATCCTAATGCTGAGATGGTTCCTGAAATGAAGGCCACGACCCACTATCATTTCCATCACCAAGAAACCATCATCCCATATCTCACCAATCATTCATTCCAAGCCAATAGATCTCAGTTATCATTCTATCAAGTCGTTAAGCCCAATATTGAAAAAAAAATCATAAGCCATGACCGCTTTCTTCCGACTAGTCTTCTAATTACTCAAGACGGCATCATCTCATATATCATTCACTGACGCCAATAGATCTTGGATATAATCACTGTGCGTCTTCAATATACATGAAAGTATTATCCGATGGAAAATGCAATACTTCGGATAGTAAAGAAGTGGTTGAATTTCATTCACGTTTCATTGCTACTTCGTCTGTGATGAGTTTTCCTTCGAGAATGAAACGAAGGGTATACAATAAATATGATACCTGATACGGGTATTCACATAAACTAGGAAAACGCCATATATGCGTTGTGAGACGAGCGGATAGTGATAGTATGTTGACTTTTCTGCCAAACTTTTGCCTACATTCGCCAATTGGGTGACATTTAAGTTGTAAATGGGTAAAAACTGCTTCGAGTGGTACCAATTTAGCACATTTTATGTTTTTTCTTCGAAATAGCCCACTCGATCAAGCTGAGAATCTCCAGAAATGTGTAATGTTATTAAACTTCACGCACAATTTCATTTTTTTGGAAAATATTTTTTTCCCGCTTTTGTGTTATTCTAATGGGTATTTTTGAAATTTCTAAAATTCATAAAAATGAAAGTTATCACCCGATAATGCCACAAAACTATACAAATCCTAGTTAGATGAGAAACCATGATGAAAAAAAGTTTGAAGTTGATAGTTGTAGCCGTTTGACCTGTGGAGAATCGACTAAAAAACATAAAAAAACACACAAAAAAAACATAAAAACCAACCAATTTTTTTCAGTATTTCGAATTGAACCCTCGCTAAAGCTCGTCTGATTATTCTTGCTCCCCGTACATTGGGTATGTAGTATTGTTACACACACACACCCACATCCACACACACGCAGGTTCTTATGTAAAAATACAACTGTAATTGTATACGAGCTAGACTTTCAGATATGTTATTTGTTCGTATAACGAGCGTCTACCTCGGAGTCTACCACCGTAGCGAGAGTATATATTTTTTTTCATCAAAAGTCACATTTTTATCCATCACATTCTAGAATAAAACGTCTATAAAATCGGTATGGTAGATTTTGTTATTAGTTTCCTTCTGAGAAATCACGTTTTTCGCCCAACGGTTAGTGTGATATCGGGTCTGCCGTGATGCACTGTACTGTATATTATATTCTCGGCGTAAAGCACACTGTGTTACCGCGAGCAGTGGCGGCTGGTGAAGTCTCTCTTACCAATCAGTAGCAAGTGTTGTACTGTATTTTACATTTGTTTATTCATTCATTTATTCAAAAAAAACTCTTACAATTGCACATAAATGCACGGTGGCAATTGTTCCCTAACTATTCCTATTCCACCGCCTTCCTAACCCTCTGACTGTATATAACTCTAACCCTATTTCATCCCCCTCAAAAACACTTCTACTGAGCCCATTACAATCCCTACTTGTCCTGTTCAAGAAAGAGAATTTACTAACATCTTATCTAGCCCCCTTTATAACTACCGCTCTAGCTCTGATCAGTCTGACCAGGTCCCAGTCAATCACAAATCAACAGCAACAATAAGAAACTCTTCTCACCTGCACTTTAAGGACATGCTTGTAACTGAGTAAGGGCCGACGATATTCAATCGTTTCCAGAAATATATGAAATTGAACTCTCAGTTATTTCTGGTACGGTACTCAAATTTCTATCGAGGACGATAGTATTTCTTTTTTATTACTTCGAGACTTGATGGAATATAATTGTTTCCCAATTAAGGCAATGCAAGAAGGATAGGATCGTTCGAATGGCGCATCACAAGGGCGATCTCATCACCCCGAAGAATGATTGAAAACAAGATAACTTGAACGATAGTAGGCCTACTTCACGATTAGTCATTCCATACGATTAGTCATTCCATACGATGGTGTAAAATGATTGCGAAAATGATTTTCATTCTGAATTATCAAGTTCTTAGATTATTCGAAATTTCAATGGGTTGTATATGATTATACATTTTAGTCAACTTGTGTATAATATATTGCTGTCCACGCGCGGGACTTGGCGTCCGTCGAGCTACTGCTCGTCTGGATCTGGAAGAAGATGCAACTGTGTATATGAATCCAATAAAGTCTGCAGGGATGGTTGACTTGTTGATATACCGGACAATAGATAACCAAACTTCAAAGGTCACCGACACTTTTGATCCAGATTGGTAAGACAGACTTATAACCTGCACAATCTAATGTAGTTAAATGACCGGATCATATATGAAAGTACGAAGCCACAAGAGAATGGGTGTAAAGCCTCGCAAGTATAGCTCTGGAGGTCGCAACATTTTACGCCAATAATATAAAACAATTTCCTTCCAAATGACCCAGATGTCGACGCGCCGTAAAACCCAAACAAATTCCTTCTCGTTCCACATCCACATTCAGATCTCATTCATTTATTTATATATTTATTTATCGTTCACACTTACAGTTGCAAAAAAGCGCGGTGGCAAGGCCTTGAACTAAATAGCAAAATTGAACAATCATAATGAAAAATACTAATTTCTAATTTAAAAAATACTGATACTAATTGGAAACCATCCCACAAAAACTCTCAAATTTCCTCTCTCGAACGCTTCTCTATGCGCTACAACGTTTTTTATGGTCAGATTCCCCTTCACAATCCGCTCCAAGCCATTTCAGTATCCACAGGTATTGAAATTTCGTCCAATATTCTTCTGATTTTAAATGTATCGTTTTTGGGGCCGAGCCGGGCCAGAAAAATGAGGTAGGAATTCTGAAGAACCATCGAAGACTGACCTCCTTTCTTCCTGAATTCTCTTTCTGAACAGTTTATGCGACACTCTCTCCCCTTCAAATACTGTTTTCTTCAGTTTGTTCCATTCTCTGATTGTGCGGTTGATGAAAGAGTAATGTCCAACATTTATTCGTCCTTTTCAACACTCCATCTTAAGTGTATGATCTCCTCTTTCAATATAACTCTGTTCAATTCCTTCCAGCCATCGTTTCCTTCAACTGCCCTGTTCATATTACACAACCTTGTAATTTTTCTTCTTTCCTCCGGTGATGTCCACTTAAGCTCTTTCAACATTTCAGTTCATAACTGAAACATAACATCTCACTACTTGTTTACTCTCAACAATAATTCATATTCATAACGAAACCACAATCTCTGTCCACCCTGTCGACAAGGATATAGGCCTAATGAAGATAATACCATTCGAAATTCAATGCTGCCATAACGCAGATGGTTCGACACACATTATCATTAAATCATCAGATTCATTATCATTCACAAATTAGTATATTCATGAATGATGAAAGTTCTGAATT